>CM023481.1:129703131-130353131 GCA_013339685.2 Hyalomma asiaticum | reverse complement strand
CATAAACCACTCAGCTGTTTCAGGACGCTAAAGTCGGCAATTTCACTTAGAGACACAGGCTGCCATGATACCTAACGATAGTACTTGGCAGCTGTTTAGCGGAAGAACGATTGTGTACTACACGTGGCAATGTGAGATCTGATATTTTGGCAAGCTGGAGCTATAGGGCGATTGCTCAGCGTCCCCTCTGGAGCATTGCGTCAGTTTGACCACTTCACTTGGACCTTATTTGAACAGGCACATAACTGCGTGCGTGATGCCAGGAGGCCTGATTCTTCCGCAAGAAGGTTCAGTGGTTCTCAAACGGCTTTTAGGCTCAGCTCTAATCGCCCGCGAACACTCCGGAGACGACAGAGTCGCATGCGTTTTCCAATGAATCGTTTACGCGAGAGGCAGGCAGACATGGCTTCCGCAACGCCGACCGCGAAAGAATGGGCAGAACACATTAAACGACTCCTCAGCGAATTGCTACGCATTGGGCCAAGACGAGCCCGCCTTCGGATATAGTTTTTGTTTTTCCATTCTTTGACAGGTCGAGCGCGATGGCGCCGCTCGTGCGACGCGTCTGTGCGCTGACAATTTCGGAGAACAAACGCTCGTTTCGTTTCCAAGCTGTCACGCTGTTTATGTGCCACAATGGTGGCAGCTCAAAAATGGCGTCGTTCACAGCCCGCTGTTTTCGCGCCTGCTTTGTGTCACTTTCGCGCGTCAGGCGTATGAGCGCGCGCGTCACAGTTGTCACCGTCGGAAGCGCGGCTGAATGCGGCCCACAACGGAAAGGAAGCGCCACTGCGCGCTCCACGAACGAAGCGGACCGCATCATTGCGCGCCAGCCGGAATGCCACGCGTCGGTTTGATTGAGGTCGCGCGGCGAAGCCTGTGCCGAGGCATATCTGCGTAATGACGAGAGGTGGGGGAGGCGGCAGATATACTTTCTGTTAGCCCGAATAACATACTCATTTTTCTCTTCAACGGTTGTTTGTGCAAACAACTCTCCGCTCACACCGATTGTGTGTCCATACACTCGCCTAGAGCGTATAGAAACAGATCAAAAAGAAAGAAACAGACAAACAGGGTCCCCGCGTGCTCTATCAGCGCATGCAGTAAATATATACAGAGTTCGCGCTTTCGGTATAGTTTGTTGCAGCTGTATGCGTCGTGTGTATCTCGCTGCCCTCGTGCTTTGACCCTTATCTCGTGTTTGTTCCAGATAAGCGTTGACGCATTGTGTTTCACCGCGAGTTCTTGTTTACGGAAACGAGATGGCGTTTATTCCGAGCGTTTAGAGGCTTTGTCAAAGGGGAGATTGGTGCCAGTTGGTTGAGATTTGTATTTAAGCAGCGTCGAAAAAGATATGAAGAGGAAGACGGCACTCGTGCCTGGGCAGTCTCCCCCGTCTCTTTCTCTCTCCGACCCTTACTGTTGTTTGTTTCTTTGTTTCTTTTTTCCCCCGTCAGAAATATTCACGTCTCCATCTCGAGTTCCCGAGAGACACTGCGTGAGCAGTTCGCAAGGCACCTGGTAATATGCCATGTTTCGTAGATTTGCGAGGCACACTCAGAAGGTGGAGAAGCTGGCAGCCAATGACTGTCAGGTGCCCAACACGGCTGCATTTCTATGGAGGCGAAACATTCAGACCCGTGTGCTGTGCGATGTCAGTGCGCGTTAAGGAACCCCAGAGCTACGGCGTCTCTCATAATCATGTCCTGCAGGGGTTCATCCCGAATTTCGACATACGGGGTGGGGGGCTGCCAGGACTCATGGTATTGCCAGAACGCGAGGCGGGGGTGTTGTATAAACCCCTGAGTCGTGGTTTTGGAACGTAAAACCCCAGAAATCGCCAATGATTATCAGGTTAAGCCCGTCAATATGCCTGCAACAACCGTTACAACCTTTGGGTGATCCCTACATCGTGGCGTAAGTTTCTCGCAATCACGAAGGAGCATGACGATAAGATGATGGCCGCTGATAAGGCGTGTAGCTGCCGCGATGTGCAAGAAACGCCCAAGAAATGCTGCGCAATGCTTTTCTTCTGCGTGTATAGCTGTCCTCCGCGCGTCCACCCCAGTCATATATGCATGTACGATAGCGAGTTCGCAGAGTATATTACGAGGAGTGCGGCTTGGTGGGGGGTTATCGCGGCGGAAGCGTATCTGATAGACGCAGGAATAAAGTAAGCGTGAAAGAAAGGAATAAGAGAGCACGCAGCAAAATTATAGGTTACGCTGCCACTGTGCATGCGTGTCCTCTGCGCAGGCCTGGGAGTTCTTTTGTTTTACTTTTTTTCTCCGTTGCGAGAGCGTGCTGATCGATTTGTGGGGTTTAATGTCCCAAAACCAGCTATGATTATGAGAGACGCCGTAGTGGAGGTCTCCGGAGATTTTGACCACCTGGAGTCCTTTAATGTGCACTGACATCGCACAGCACACGGGCCTCAGCATTTCGCCTCCATGCAGCCGTCGCGGCCGGGATTCGATCCCGCGACCTTCAGATCTGCAGCCGAGTGCCATAACCACTACACCACCGTGGCGGGGCGCGAGCGAGTGCTTGTCAGTAGACCGCCGCAATATAACTTAAACAGAAGACGCGGGTTCGATCACGACTGCGACGGCCGCTTGGTTATAGGCGAGATATGCAAAAAAAAAAGAAAGAAAATTTCAAGCGTTAACGAAGAACGAGTCGTAAGAATGAATCGTTAGCGTATAACGCATATGCTGTGCAACATTCAACAGTTGTTCTACAAATGTTAGTGACCTAAATAAATAGTCTGCTTGCAAAATTCTTAGAAAAATGAGCGTCACCGTTTTACTGCAACCTGCGTACTTCCTGTCATCCCTCTCACCTTTCTGTCGAATCAACCTTCCTATATACCGAGTCTGTAGAATGTCTGTACACACCCTGTGGTGCATACGCCCTGCGTACTTTCTGAAGATTTTCTGGTGCCTGAGTATGCAGACATTCTGTTTACTTTGTGTGGTTTCTTTCCACGGATAGGGGACTTCTTGTGGTCTGGGTATACAGAAATTTCGCACAGCGTCAATAGTCAACAAACGCTAATTTTGAAAGAATATTTCATTATATTGATTTCCTACTACTTTTAATTAAAAGTTTGCTGATTCCCGCTTTCCGTCGATTTCAAAGAAAGAGGTCTCGGCTGCCTAAGTTGATGAGTCATTATTTCGAAAACACTACAGCGGCTCACCAGGCCGTTTCCAGGCACATGCATTGTGGCTATATATACAGAAAGCGCTACTGTTTGTTGCGTGTGGTTCGTGTGTAGTGTGTTGTATGTCTTTCTAAGTTATGACTTCGGTGTTTCTCGAGTGTTCATGTTCCATATGCTTCAAGTGCGCGCGTGGTGAATAATAGTGATAGCCACGTTCCGTTCGCAGTCTGGCACTGTCGTCGGCAAATCTTTTTCATTTTGTGGTTACTCAGAGTGGGCAGACCTTCTACAGAGAAGATGTACCAATTGCCCATTGGCAGATGACAGACAGTCTGTCATCTGTCTACGTGCATTCTGTACCCCGGGTGACTCGTGGTCAGTAAGAATTCTGCAGAACCAGCTTAACAGGCTCAGGTTATCAAACTCTCCGGAAGTGAATCTGGTTATTGATTAAGTTCAAGCAGGAGGGAAAGGTCGTTGGTAACAAGGTGGCCAGGGATAAAGATAAGCCCATTATATGCATTCCGTATCTACATGAGTTTTCCCACCGTATGAAAAAGGTTGGAAACCGCTTTGGTGTTAAGGTGGTTTTTTCATCTAGGAACAAGTTGGGTCGTATATTCGGAATGGTAGATAGGAAGGTTGAAGGTAAAGGAAAAAAGTGGAGTAAATGTGGTGTTAACCACCGAGACCGGGACGGTTGTGCTGGATGTGGAAAGGGTGCTGTGTATCTCATTCCCTTGTCTTGCGGAAAGTGTTATATCGGCCAAACCAGAAAGTGTTTGAGCAAATCGTTTAATGGACCAGAGGGCATCATTGAAGGCCCACCCTTCATCAAATTTATGCTTACATTGTAAAGATTGCAAATGTCACCCGTTGTTGCGCCAAACGAAAGTGCTGTCCCGGCATAAAGATATATACGAAAGCGCGAGAGGTAGTTGAGGCGCTTTTTATTCACAAGTATGGCAATATGTGCGTCGCTAGGCCATCGGTTAGTTGCACCGACTGGAGATTGATTATTTACCCGCCAATCTCTAATCGTCCACGTGGTTTTTTATCCTGTTCTTTATATATGTGTTATTTCTTCAATAAATCTTCAGTTGCTAGTCTGCGCTTGTGCGTGTGTCTTCCTTGTCCCTGTTTATTTCGCGAAGTTCGTCTCTGTTACAAACAAGAACTTTTCTTGTGTGGGTGATCACTCCATTTTATCTTTTCTTTTACATATGTAACGAATGTCGTCAAATTTGGTGCATCAGTCGTTGAGAAAAGCTATTATTTCTTTCGTACGTATGTTGAGATGGATAGGAGCTCTCCCGAGGTAGCGCTTCCTCGCGAGGCATAGAGCACCGCCATATTGGGCTGTGCACGGCAGTAAAAAGGCTCGTGTTGACTGTTTCGTCTGCTTTGTCTTCATGTGCGTTCGCTGTTTGATAACGAAGACCTACGAACTCGCCAAAATTGCTACTACAAACCGCCAGCAGTGCTTTTTTGGGTGGTCACGCATAGCACAGCGCAGCGGGCGTCCAGGGAGCCTTCTGTGGAAAGGTGCATAGCAGTGTTGTACGGAACGTCGTTCCAAGGAACGACGTTCCTGGAACGCGTTCCTTTTGGGAGGAACGAAGGAACGCCATCGTTCCTTTTAGGGTTGGTGGAACTGTAACGGTAACGCGTTACATTTAGGAAGGAACGGCAAAGGGAACGGCGTTCCTTCTGTGCACGTTCCACTCCACGAAGATCGCACGTATACGCAGCACGTATGAAGGGCGGATAGGCAGGGCTGCAACAAGCTATCCCTGGAGTCCTCGTTTTCCTGCCGCCAGTATCGCTCTCTCATAAAAAATCACGCGCTAAACACCATTCTATTGTGGTTTCGATGATTCGACATTTTTATTATTATTATTATTTACAAATACTGAAGGCCCTACTCGGGCCCAAGCAGGAGTGGGAATATCATTAAAAACAATACCAACAATAATGCTTAGAACTATCGACAACTTAAGTAGTAAACCACAATTAACAAGCAAAAAAGAAAATGAATAAATAAATATGCTTTGCAATAACAAACACACAACATTATAAATTATAAATATGCACGTACAATATTTCAACACATGAGATGAACACTATGCATAAAGAAGTGAACGCGAGAATCAACTCAACAAAGCTGTTCAGCATAAACAGAACTTTACATATCAAACGAAAGGTTATTTAAAAACTGAACAAATGATTCAGCTGTGTTAGCGTTTACTACTTCTTCGGGTAATTTATTCCATTGTGATATAGCATGTGGAAAAAGGGAATACTGATGTATATTGAGATTACTAAATGGCTGCTTGATTGTTTTGTTGTGGTTTGTACGACCAGACCGCATGGGGGACTCAGTTATGTAGTTTTCACGTGGTATTTTGTAGTGACCGTGGTACAGCTGATACAAAAATTTCAAGCGAGATACAGTTCTGCGATGAGCTAGTTTTTTCAATTTGGCCCTGTCGCGAAGAGCTGACACACTGGAAAAACGCGAGTATGTAGTGTATATAAACCTCAAGGCCAAGTTTTGCACTCTTTCTAATTTCCTGATCAAGTACTTTTGGTGCGGGCTCCAGATCAGATCCGCATATTCTAATTTGGGTCTGACGAGAGCTTTGTATGCAGTTAACTTTACGGTCGATGACGTACGACGTAATTTTCGTTTCAAAAATGCAAGCTTTTTTAGCGCGTTACTGCAAACGTTTTCTATGTGTGTTTCCCAAGTTAAACTGTTTGTAATTGTAAGACCTAAATACATTATTTGATTGGTTTTTTCAATGTAAGCATTATTAATAGTATAAGAAAATTCTAGGGGTTCTTTTTTTGTTGCTAAATGTAATACATGCCGTCTTCGAAGTATTAAGCTTCAATCCCCATGTTTCACACCATACGCCAATTGAGTGCAACGTATCATTGAGTCGAACTTGGTCGGAATGGTCAGTCACATTAGCATACACAACACAGTCGTCGGCAAACAGTCGGATCTTCACAGGCGAATGAACAGACAAATAAATATCATTTATATAAACTAAGAACATTAAAGGGCCAAGTACCGAACCTTGCGGTACTCCCGAGTGAACATCCAATGTATCGGAAATACAATCATTAACGGCAACATACTGTTTTCTTGAGGACAAATAACATTCTATCCAACGAATGATATTGTGTTCAATGCCCATAGAATGTAGTTTGGTTACCAAATCAGCATGCGGGACAACATCAAACGCTTTGGAAAAGTCCAAAAATACTGCATCAATTTGACCCCTCACGTTTACTACACTTAAAAAGTCATCCGTTATCTCGGCTAACTGTGTTATTGTAGATAAACCAGACCTAAAACCATGTTGATTTGCATGAATTAAATCATTATCCTCGAGATGTGTCATAATTGCTTTAAATAAAATATGTTCAAGCAGTTTACAAGCTGTGGATGTCAAAGAAACTGGTCTGTGATTATTTAATTCGAAAGGGGACCCAGATTTGTGAATTGGAACTATTCTTGCAGAGCGCCAGTCATCAGGTATCACACATGATTCTAACGACTTTTTGTAAATTATATATAAGTACTCTGCTACCCAGATTGCATACCTGTTGAGGAAAACATTCGATATTTCGTCCGGACCTGGTGATTCTTTAATGTCTAAATTACGCAAAAGATTCAAAATGCCGTTCTTGCTTAAATTTATTTCGGACATCGGGTTACGAAGCGTGTAAGGTTGCAAGTGTGTATGCGATGCTGTCAAAGTAAAAACAGACTGAAAGAACGCGTTGAATTCATTGGCAATGGTAAAGGGATCGTCAATGCTTATGCCAGACGTTCTGATTTCTGTGATGCCATTTTTATCTTTAGATAAATATCGCCAAAATTTTCTTGGTTGTTCAGACATGAAAGAAGTCAAGGTGCAAGAAAAGAACTGGTCTCTTGCAGCACGCACTTTATCCTGAAAAGTGCGAACTAAACTTGCAAGTTCCCTCCTATCACCACGTTTTCGAAATCGCTTTATCTTGCGTTTCAGATGTATAAGATCACGATTCATCCACGGGTATTCTCTGTTGATACGCTTTTTTTTTAAAGGAACGTACGTGTTTTCGCAATGAATGATCATGTCTTTAAACTTGGACCACAGCTCATTAACATCATTTATCTCAGTAAAGGAAGGGAATAAGGATTCCATGCAACCAATAACCCCATCATCATCCGCATGACCAAACGACATGGGTGACGCTTCCCCTTCTTCACTGCGGCTGCACGACGTCAGGGTATCCCGATACTCCTTGGCGGTTGCCGCTTACTATGGCCACTGGACAAGTAGTTTCCGGCTGTCAGCCAGCCCTGTATGGGTGTACGGCAACGCGGGAGGAACTGCATGCAACAGCGAAGTTCCTTTCGTCCCTTACATGGTTCTGCCGCCAGGGCTCCCTCCGAAATAAAACACTGTCAAGGTGTGCTTTACCATCGCCTCTCCTCGCATTGGTTCTGAGAACCCGGTTGTGGCCATGGTTGTCCATATTTGTAAGACATTCTGCGTCAATCTCTTCGAGGCATTTTAGTTGAACTGAACGGGCCGCGCATGAATTTAGCTTGAGCAGTCATATGTCCTCAGCACAAAAAACATAAACGAAAGGCTTCTCATACACGTTCTCAGGCGAACGTGTGCTGAACATGCTTGCGTGCGTGCGTGCGTGCGTGCGTGTTTGTAATGCGGAGCCAAGTTAACATTGTTCTAACCCGGATATGGTCAATTATGTTCCTTGATGCCCAGTTTGTTTCTAATAAAAACTATGGTTTTATCGCTACGCGACCAAACGGCTAGCTATACAGGAATAACCAAACATTTTAACGCACCGCACACCGTCCACTTTACTGGATAGCCCCATTTGCTGTAAAACAATGTCCTGTCAACCATGCTTGCGTGGTGTGGGTCATTGTTGTTGGCGTTCTGTCAAATTATGCATATGAGGCCATTTCTTTTCTTGTTTATTTCCTGCATCACAACAGCATTTCGTCCTTGCATTAATGTCAGCGTGCCTACGAATTGAACAGGCAATTAAAGCTTATTCCTAATGCCACGAAGAAAAGAACGAAACAGTCCTTCGTTATTCGGCGGTAAGCGCACAAAACAGCCATATTAGAATTTTTCACATCGACATACGTTCAGCGAAGCCATAATTAACAACAGAAGTACAGTACACTACAAATACTTTAAAGTGAGGAAAACTAAGTAAAAGCAATACATCCGGAACTGCCAATTAGTTTTAATAAAGTGCTACAAAAGCTACCAGTTACGAGCAAAATTGTTTCGTATCGGGAATGCTGACGGCATCGGGGAATCTTGTTCCAGTATTTACGCGCAATGGCATGGGTCAGGCACAAACCTTTATATACTATCCTGCCACATGGGGACTCCACCTCACAAGTTTTCCACTTCCTCGGAGGGAAAACGTGGGGTACGTCAGTGACCGCCATGTTGCACCTATACCGGACGCTCTTTCTCGGGTACTTGAGATACAGCTTACCGGTGCTGACTGACACCTGTAAAGGTAACCTACGCGCACTCGAGAGCGTTCAGGGCCAGGCACTCAAGATCTGCCTCGGATTGCCACGCTGCACCTCAACAGCGGATACTATAGCAATGGCCAAAGACCTTCCTGCCACCACTCACATCACTTTGGAGGTGCTTAGGACACACATTCGACACCTAGCTCGTGCTCCTGCTCACCACCTCGCCTCGCTTCCAGAAAACCGGCCCGGTGCCTCTTTTTGTAAGAGGATATCGGCATTCCGCGAGTGCCTCCCAAAGAATTATACTCCTGCTGAGAGACTTCCGACGCCTCCTTGGTGTTTGGCCCGTCCAAAGGTACGGCTGACAGTGCCAGGGATTCGGACGAAAGCGGAGCTCTCACCGCCGGCTTTAAAACAGCTGTCTCTACTAATGCTACATGAGGACTACAGGAATCATCTTCAGCTTTACACTGATGGCTCAACAGCAGCAGGCAGATCTGCAGGAGCTGTGACCTTCCCTGCCAAAGCAGTAGATGTGCTGTTCAGGACGTCTCATGGCACAACATCGACAGCCGTGGAGCTTGAGGCACTACGCACCGCACTTTGCGTGATCGATGGAGAGCCACCACAGAAATGGGCCATCTTTACAGATTCCAAGTCAGCCCTTCAGTGCCTTTTATCGGCCTTACGTAGCGGGCCGCAAGACCAATTAGTGCTTCAAACACGACAGCTCTATCACGAATTAACCGACAAAGGCCATGACATCACGTTTCAGTGGCTACCAGGCCACTCTGGAATAATCGGCAACGAGCACGCAGATAATGCTGCGAAACGTGCCCACGAAATTGGAGTGCTGCAAGCCATCCCACTGTCAAGAACGGATGCAGTAAGAAAACTTCGCTCGCTTGCGCGTGATATGACTATAGCGCTGTGGAACACTCTTGGTCTTCTGCATACCCGTCTGCACCGCCTCGACCCATCACTACAACTTCGAGTTCCGCGTGGGCTTACCCGCTGTGAAACCACCGTACTTTGCCGCCTGTGGCTAGGCACGTCATTCACAAGAAGTTTCAGCTGTCGCATTGGACTGGAAGACAGTGCTGCCTGTATTCACTGCGGCAGCGAGGAAACAATTGTGCACGTCCTCTGCGATTGCCCTGGGTACTGCTCCCAGCGACAGACTCTCGCCACAGAATTGTCAAGCCTTGATGGTCGACCGCTGTCCGAGCAAACCATATTGGAATGCCGGACAGACAGTGTCTCGCAGCAGAAAGCCACGAAGGCTGTGCTCAAGTTTTTGCGCGCAACGGACCTCGTGAACCGTCTGTGACACATGCCGTGCTTGTGTGTGTGCGCGATTTGACCTCTCTCTTTCTTTATTCTTTTTCCATCTCTTTCTGTCTCCCTTCACCCCTTCCCCAGTGCAGGGTAGCAAACTGGATATTTTCTCTTCCGGTTAACCTCCCTGCCTTCCGCCCATCATCTCTCTCTCTCTTTTATATACTATCCTAAGTCAAAAGGTCTATTAGAAGCTTTTAGTGTCAGATGCATCGCTGTTACATGCATTGGTCGATGTGAGTAACTACCTATTTCCACATTAGAGGCGCAGTATCCTGGCTACGCATCTGAAGACTGAAATGGGAAGTGCCATATGTGTCGCACTTGTAACAGACTAGCGCCAAAGTTGCAGTGGAGTTGTCCGTAATATGTTCGGTGCTCCTTGAAAATATTTGGCTAGGAGCGTTTCTTTACACATTTCCTTGTCTACAGATATTACGCTGCCGCTGACGTTCAAATTCGTGAAATATATATAGGTCGATGCGAGATTTAAAATGTTCACATTATATTGCCTCAGGATTAATTTTCAATCGTAGAAATCAAATGTAACGTTAATGTAACGACACGTTCCAATTTTTGAAATGTAACTGGAACGCGTTCCTTTTTTATTAAAGGAACTTGTAACGGGAACTCGTTACAAAATTGTGAAGGAACGAGGAACGAATTTCCGTTCCTGTTTTGGAGGAACGTGTACAACACTGGTGCATAGTACGTATTGCTCACCTTGGTTTGAATGAGCGTTGCGTGCTTTGACACTTTTTGTTTATATCTCTTGCACGGTTAAGTACTCGAGAATTCGCTATAGCTGCAAGAACGTCATCGCTTTAGGTGGAACCGAGCAAAGGTGGACAGGAACTATTAGAAGCAACACAGCAGTATAACGAAGGCAAACAAGGGCCGACGTGAGCTTTCCGAGCACGTCCTCTGCGATGCCACGTTCGCCTTATCGTGCATTGTGCGCGCCTACCCACCGCTGTTTGCAAGGTATCTGCGCCACGGTCAGGTTGCCCCTCTGCTGGGCCAAATTGCGTCCACAAAGCGGCGGGCGTCGACTTAGTGGCCAGTTTATCGTACCCACTTCTTTATCAGAATGTAGCTACAGATATACTTTAAGCTTCGCGTGACCTTCGCTCCCGCCTCAGAATCGCGTGACCGAGGTTCTCTTTTACAAGCGGCGCATGGCGATTGCACCACCTGAGTGCAAGTGCAGCCCCCTCATGTCGCATGAAGAGTGTGTACTCAGTGTGTAGTACACTCTCGCAGTATGCCCGCTTTCGTCCGTTTTTCTGCCTCTTGACCGGCTCGCTGGTGCCATTTGACTCCCGCCCTTTTCTTCGCAGTGTCCACCCGTTCAGCATCACTGGACAACGCCGCTTCTTGCAGACCGAGCGTGTACAGCATGCCCAACCCTCGAGTCGTGCCTTGCGCACGAAACTGCTCGCGTTAGCAGGTGCAGTCGCTAGACGAGAATGGTTTATGTGTGAACAAGGTGCTATGAGGATGCTCCCGCCACCGGTCATCGGTGTGCGAGAAAATATTCCCGTGAAATGCACACTCCATATATACAACACACGGCGAAACGCCAGGAGCTCAAAATACTATATAGCAGAGAAACCTAAAGATGAGTCGTCGCATAGGGGAAGTGGAGGAGAGGAGTTCTCTGCCACATCTACGTGAGTTCCTCTGTCTTTCTTCACTACTGATTCGTTGCAGCGATGCATTCATTTTGTTTTCTTCACAGACTGTGAAAGAACGATTTCCTTTGTACATTTTGGTATACTACCTATTGCCCTTTGAAGAAATTCTGCGCTTTATGGTGGTGATCAATTGTACATCCAAAGTGTTATGTATTAATAAACGATGGGGTTTTACACGCTAAAACCACGATATCATTATGAAGCACGTGGTAGTGGAGGGCGTCGCGAATTTTGACCCCCCAGGGTTCACTGACAGCGCATAGTACACGAGCCTCTGCCACATTCGCCTCTATCGAAAATGCCAGCGCCGCAGCCGGGATCGAACCCGCGCCTTATGGGTCAGCAATCAAGCACCATAACCACTAGACCATGGGTTCTCAAAGTGGGTTCCGCGGGTTCCCTTTCGGGGTTCCACCACCCACCAATGTATTTTCATCGGTTCCGTGTCTTCTAAGTGGCTAAGACGGTGGATAAAATGTATGTACATGATCTAAACGCCCTTCATTACGTGCCCGACTTTAAAGAAAATGCATTCACAGAGCGTACTAGACGCTGACCAGCCAGCTTGAGGGTGGCCTCCAGTGTGACAGAGCCGCACATCGTTTGCTTGGTGCAGAAAAAGTGACGTTCTCAGCATACATCGAGTGCATGTGCACTCCACTGAAATACACCCTCGATTTTTTGGACTTGCCGCAACATAAACGTGCTACAGACGACTGGACACCGGTGTCCGCATAGGGGGCTGGGTTCCTCGAACTCCTTGGAGCAGGCGTAGGGTTACTTGGGGTAAAAGTTGCTTGAGAACCCCTGCTCTAGACCATCGCGGCGGACGGGGAAACTAATGTATAAATACATACTGCACCAAACAGCTGTTTTACGCGTAATTGCGCCAAAGCCGACAGGAACGGCCTTCACGGTGTGACCCGCACGAGTGATTGCAATCTGACTCGAGATCGAAACTGCGTTCTGAAGCAGCCCATTCTCAGCCGCTGCTAGCGGATTGGGTACAATGTTTGGCTTGAGAATGTGCGCGCGCTTGGTAGCTTTCGGAGTGGTGTAGTGCACACACGCATTTTAATGACGAGATCCGCTTTAGCTCTGAACTGGCTAAGGCTCTCTCATTTGTAGACATTGCTGCTTATTAACATCCTCCCCTGCTTGCTGACGTGCGGTTTAAAGGGACTCTAAAGCGGAAAACCAAGGTAGCTTAGACTGATAAATTATTAATCAGGAACTATATTGCCGCTAATTTTGTCACGTTAAGTTCGATATTAACGAAAGGGAAGGGGTCAAGGGCTCGTTCTTTATTTGTTAGAAACAACTTAATGAGCAAACAGACAATGAAGCCAAGGAAAGCATAGGGGAAGTTACTTGTGGTATTGTAATTGTGGAGAAAGTAGAAAGGAATTAAAGTGGACGAAAAGACAAACCTGCCTTCGGTGGGAACCGAACCCACGACCTTCGGATGTCGCGTCCGATGCTCTACCAACTGAGCTACGAAGGCGGTCGTCGCCCCGTCCACTTTATTGTATATTTATGTACGTATTATCCTGGGAGTGTTAGGCAGCGCCACTCATGGCCAAGGCGGCGTGTGGCTTCATTGTCTGTTTGCTCATTAAGTTCGATATTAAAAGAGAAAATCGATGTTAAAGTTTCACGTCAGAATTTGGCGCCGACATGCTGAGGAGATGACGTCGCGAACTCTATTCCACTTTTTTTTTCTCATTGTCGCCAGATTGCCTGAGTCAAGTTGTTTAAAACATGGTATGTTAAGGCCGTGCGGCAAGAGTTCCTAAGAATGCAATGTATGTCTTCTTTTATCCATAAAGGCTTATATAGACCGTTATAGACGCCGTCAAAGATGATGACGACACGCGTATTATAGTGCGGGAACTTCCGATTACACGTTGCCACATGTATTTTTTTCTTCGCGCATTTTCTATAGCTTCCGAAGCATGTCACCACGCGAAAGCAGCGCCGTTCGTAACGAGAAAAAGTGGTTTACTAATGCGAGAAAAGCCGTTGTTCACTTTAGTGTCCCTTTAAACAGTGTGGCTCCAGAGTCGAAGTATTGTACTTTCACGTGTAGCCAGCTAAGCCCCGCTGTAAGGACATCGTTTCCTTTACTATTTCAGCACATTTTATATATATATATATATATATATATATATATATATATATATATATATATCGAAAGGGAGAGACATTGACATAGCGCCGTCATAGACCAGACAACATAGACCTGTTCTATTCGTCTTCCTCTACTTCCCTGTGCATGCATCACGAGCGCCCAGGCTACGGCGGAGCGCATTGTCATTACACTCGGCCACGTTGCGAGCTTAGGCACATGTGAGATGTTTCGCCGGCGGGCGGCATTTGCTTTGCCATGGTGGTCGATGGTCACGGCCACGCTGCGGATTCATACGGCAAGCTGCCAGACATGTTTCTGGCAGGCAGTATCGCATGTGATGTAAGGGGAGTTTGTTTCGCCTGATACTCCTCCATCGCAGATCCAACCTGGACAAAGGAGCGTGCTCTCGACCGTTGACATTCAGGTGTCGCATACTCTGAGGGGCAGTGACGTGTCGTCCTCTCGTAGGTTGCCCACGACAAGTGGACAAGCTCCCGTGCTGTTGGGCGACGTAACTTGCACTTCGACAGCGTTGTCGATGTCAGGGTCAACGGAAGGCTGCACTCAATAGGCCCTGAAAATAAGCTGTGTGAAGCAGCGGCGTCCAAGTCGTGAGGTTTGAGTTCCGCCTTCCAGCCATCGATCGGCTTCGGCTGTTCCTGATTCGAGATATTGTCATATTGTGAGTGGCTTCGCAGGGCAAATGGGGAACGCCAGCACACTCGGCCAATGACTGCCTCGACGCCCTTGGATGCGGCTCCACGCTTTCTTGGCACACCTGTTTGGTGGCATCAACTTTACAGCTATGAGTGGCACATCCCCTGTCAAGTAACAAGGCTTGGTTGTGGTGTGCACGTAGCTCAGGAGACGCAATGAGAGTCACAATAGATGGCTTGTCGTCACTGACTTGCACGCCACCTGGCCAGGATTAACGGTTTTAGCATAATTCGCGTGACGTGAATGGAATGCGGTCTCTTGTATTGATATCTGTGTAGAGAAACACAGCTTGGGACCGATCAGCATGCCAGGGCAGGCTGTGATGCTCTCTGCCGATGAGCTGCAGTTCAAAGCTACAGCATCGTGGTGGCGCTCCTTCTTAGCTGCTTCCTCGGTAGTGCACCGGTCGGATTCACTGGTGACAGGATTGTGGTGGCGAATCCGTCTGAAAGCAGCGATCAGTCTGGCGCTCCATTCCTGTCAGGAGTGTTGGCTGACTCCCTCATACCGGTGCCATGCTGCGGACCCATCACCAATGTTGTTGATGGTCACGAGAAGCTTGTAGTGGTCCGGCCAGGCATACCGGGCACCGAGAACATCCATGGCGTTCATGGAATTCTACCGATCAGCATCGTCTTGAAACCCTCGGAACTCCGGTATTTTCTAAGCGGCCGGTGGCAGCAACGGAGCAGGAGAGGACCCGGAGCTCCCCGACGTCATGGAGCGGAGCGTTTCTAAGAGTACGCTGATCACACGCAAGAACTCCGCGGCACCCTCGGGGGAGCCTTTAAATGTTCCGGTGGACAGCGCAGGGTCCGCGGTAATCAACGTGGTGAGCGTGTCGCGCAGTTGCGCGACGACACTCTGTCACATAATAGTGCCCATTTCGTCGAGAAACCTGGCGTCGGGCTGAACGGAAAGCCGAAAAAACAACAAGAAAAGCGGCGCGCACGGAAGAGGCATGCGGGATCACGCCGCAAATCTCGAAAAGGGATAATTTTGTAGAAAGCGTCAGGGAATCATCGCGGCAAGCAAGCGCGCGAGATTGATGGAGGGAGAGAGAGGAGGAGGACAGTGCATACCGACGCTCCTCGCGCCGTGAGAGGGAGAATGATACGCCGTCCAAGCGGCGAAGGACCGAGAAAGGGAAAGAAGGTTCCCAAACATTGCGCGTGCTTGGGTCGCGGGGTCCACACCGAACCTTCGAGAACGGCTTTCCAAGGCAATATTGGCCTCGAGGGCCACCACTGGAAAGACCAGCGCTGCTGTCGTTGTGACGTAGTAAACGACATCACGTGACGCCTCCGCCGCCGCCGGCGAAGCGCACCGGCTTTCTTCACCGAGCCGGTTATTTTTCTTCTTGCTTTTGAGCACGGAAAACTGCTCGGCGCCACAGCACTCGACATATTCGACCGAGCTGGGTGTAATTTTCACGCGTATATAGCCAAAGACGAAGCGCCTTGGCTGAAAAAGCTGAGAATGGGGAAACAAGCAAGTACTCATGCATTTCGAGTGTGTGGGAAGCATTCCGCAAAATCAATTTTGTGCACAGCGTTGGAGCTAAAATGTTCAGTGAGTACGGCATGAACTTTCTCGAACTGTAGGCATTCGAATTTACTACGACACGTATTTGCAGCTTTAGAGGAAACGTGTCTTGTTTATGGAGCAGCGCCATCGCAAGAAATAACAGGATGCTAGCAGCAGTCAAGATACTGCGCGCAGAGATACATGCGCACACAAGGCGGATCGTATGCATGAATTTAAGGTGTAATTTACTGGTGATAAATAAACTCGTGATGAATCATTGTCCCGCGACAATACTGGCAAAAGTGCCAAACCGGGCGTCCATTCTGCATGTCCATTCCTTTATGAATGGACATGCAGGTTGAATTAGCAATATCGACCTCACATATATTGCCCGCTTAATCACGCGTACAAAAATGGGGCGAGGGGATGGGAAGGTACGCCGTGAACCACGTAGAGCTGTCAACGCGAATCGAAATTTCACCTATCGCCCGTGCACCGTCCGCGCAAGTGCACGAGATGTAGCGCCTATTCGCGCTTGAATAAGTAACTGCACGCGGAATGTCTGAGTATTCCCAGGGATAGCTAACTAACTTTCCCGAGAACCTTTTACGCGTGCAGCCTCGTCACTTTCGTCGTGCATAGTACCGCGGGCACACGTTTCCGACAAGCATGGACGATGCGGCGGTGCCTCTTGTTCACTCGCAAAATACTTTGCCGACCTGTAGAACAGGTTCTTTTGCAGCTAAGATACACACAGGGAACTCTTGCAACACGAAAAAAACCGTGTCTGAACGAGCTGCGACATTGTAGACGTCGTACGCTGGCGCGACCGGTATCACGTGATGTCGTTTTCTACGTCACGGAGAGCTTCCGGCAGATGGCGCCACGGTATGTCCTCGAGGCCAATAAAGAGTCGACCACGGGCCGTCAGTAGCAGTCGTAATCGTATGTGACTCCGCGAGAAGAAGCAAGAAATCTTGAATCGACGCGCTGCTCCGCGAGCAAGCTGACGAGCCCTGCCTGCAAGCTTCAAGTTGGCAAGGCACCTCGAGTGACTTCGGTGAATAGGGAGGGCTCTTGTGTTTTTTTCTTTGTTACAGTGAATGAGCTTGTTCGTGTTTGTTGGTTTCGTGTAAGGTTGTAACGCATATGTCTTTGTACTTGGAAGAGCCGTGTTTGTGCACGATTTGTGTAACTGCCTGTTTGATGATAATATATTTGTTTTGTTTGATCACCCTTGGCTCTGACTCGGTCTTTTAACCGCTGCTGGCGTTTTGCTAGTGCGCTGAAGGGGACCAAAACCCAATTGTCCAAGCTTTTGTGGGATTATTTCCGGGGGATTTTTACGTCGGTCCTTGGAATCTTTTCCGGCGATTGCGTCTCGTGCCTCACAGCTCGTGATCGGTGACACACTCACGTGCTCCGCTGCTTTGTAGGGTGAGCCGCCTAGAGCACCAGGCGTGGTGCCGGGACCCAGGTACTCCCGCTGGCAACATCCACAGCATCCACAACATCCACAGAAGATAAACAGCGTTGCGCGTGTCGCAGGTGAAGTCACCACTTATTCTTAAGATGAAGTTAGATCCGGTGCTGTTCGTGGCAAATTCTTAGACGTGGTGGGCTGGTCGGATAGCGGACCAGTGCAGGGTTGGAGCCATCGAGAAGGCACGGACGCCGTCCTCAATGGTTCAACCGTTACTTGGGACGGCGGTCTGGTGGCGGGTTCCATCAGCAGTGAGGCTTGTCCGGCATATTCCTCAACAGTAGTCCGGGACGGCGGCACCCTGGAGGAAATTCCACGTCAAGTTCACAGCTGTGTTCCGAATGTGATTTGCGACTGCGTCATTGTAAAAGGAAGATAGATAGACACGACACCATTTTTCGTCTTCCTCTACTTCCCTGTGCATGTAGCGCGAGCGCCCAGTCCACGGCGGAGCTTATTGTCATTACAATATATATATATATATATATATATATATATATATATATATATATATATATATGAATAAAACACGCCACACGTCGAAAAAGGTTCTTGGACTTTCGGCCGAGGAACCGGCCTTCTTCAGAAGATTAACGGTAGTAATGGCTGCAACACAGTATATAAGCGCGTGAGTTGTGCTGGTACAGACCACGGGAGCATGCGAATCATTGCAGTGATGTCGAACAGGCAAAGTGCGCTTATAACACGTATTCGGGGCCCCGTCTTACATTCTATCCGCGTTTATGCAATTCACTGACAAGTGTGACACGTTTTAGGGATACCAGTTACACAAAGTGTATGATTTATTGCGGTGACTGGTGAAATATGCCTAGTTTTCCCGTGCTCTCGTTAAACCGCATGCGAATGTATCGAATTTGAATATGAAAAATGATTCGCGGACTTCCCTCTCAAGGCGCGTTCGAAAGCCAGGTTCCAAGATTGTTGCTTTGATGTTATCAAATGAGTGGCCTCTAACGTTGACAGGCTTCGATATTGAAAGGTTAGTGAATGTAGATATATATGAGCCCTATGAGTGTTAAATCGATATACAAAGGGTGTTGCGGTCTCGCCAACATACTGCATTTTACAGAGAGAGCATTCGAGAAGATAAACAGCGTTGCGCGTGTCGCAGGTGAAGTCACCACTTATTCTTATGATGAAGTTAGATCCGGTGCTGTTCGTTACTAATGAAGTAGGTAGCCATGCGGTGGCATACTTTGCAGCGTGGTAATTGTTGCAGTGGCGGCACCCTGTAGGTTTTTTATACGATTGTTTTTTTATGTAAGGAGGTCACACAGATTTTGGGCTCGTCTGTACGTAACACGCGGTGGTTCTCTGAAAACTGATTTTAATCGTTCGCTTTGTAGAAGTGTGTTGTGGTGTTTTTTCACAATGTCATTACTTCCTGCGCAGGAGCGGAAAAAGTGAGAACCAGGTTTTCTGTAGGTAGGAGGCAGCTGGCATTTTCCTTGTGGCGCATAAAAGCGGTTTACGGTCATGGTTACTTGCCCGCTTGATGGCGTCGTCAATTATCAAAGATGGTTATTTCTGTTTAACTAGAGAGCTTCGAAGCTGCCTGCAAACAAAAATGAAATACTTGCGTAAGTACGTACGGACCTAGCCATATACGTACGTATACGTATTACCTATTTCATTCGTATGTATTTCAATCGAACATACATACATACATACATACATACATACATACATACATACATACATACATACATACATACATACATACATACATACATACATGTAGTATGTATGTATAGATGGAGAGAGAGAGAGATTTTATTTACATGTTTTTTTAAAGAAATGTCTGAAAAAAATATTTCGCAGGATCCCTTCCAGATTCCTTGAGAAGTGGCTGGCCGATTCGTCGGCGGAGAGCGAACGTTACGGCGACAATGGACAACATCATCACGGCACACCACCTTGCAGATGGAACGGATGATCAACAACGACCTCACTTCAATATGACATCAAAATAGGACATATTTTGACAGTTCCTTCTTAAACCTCCGAGCAGATCAAGGTCCAAAATTAATAAATAAAGTATTCTTTCCTTTTTTCTTCGACATAGCCGTTTTCTTCTTTCTTCCGTATACGCGTCTCCGGTGAAGAAAGCAGCACAGATAATATTGCCGCATCTTTAGAAATCAGTGTGCATTTGAGACCGTATTGGCACGCTTCTACACTCTCGTGTATACGTGTACATCTGGTGCTCGTCGTTTCTCTTCTTTCTCTAGTATGATCGGTTTAAACATTGAATGCCCTGTACTGCAGAGGGTAGACGAACAGTTGTGGTTTATCCGCTTACATTTTATTATGTACCTCGCTCCTTTCCTTTCAGGACGAACGAATGCACAACGCGCAACTAAAGCGTCACAGCCTGACTAGGAATGAAAATCCGGACACTCCATGCCCAATATTGTGATATAGGCTGTAGTGTGCTCTCAGTTTACGGTTCTAGCATTCTTATTTTCTTGAGAATACGGTTCCGATTGTTTTAGACATAACAGAGGCGGAATTCGCTTCGGGTTATAACGGAAAAAGAACGTTATTCAGAAAATAGAGAGAGCCAAAAGCAGACTACGCAGTGCATGAACTGCCTAAGCTGTGCAAATAAAATTCAGATGCATGCTGTTTTCTACACATTTTGAGCAACAAGCTTCCGTGAACATGCTTTTCGGTGGATGGAAGGCGATCTCGGCTGAATATTGTCTATATCGTTACAAAGTTTGGTGGCCAGCCCGGCAGCGCATACGCGTGCGAACATCTAACAGTCATAGGCATAGTGCTGTCAACGCACGACCATACGTCCCCTATTTTCAACTCTCCCCTTTCTTTTGCTTCAGTCTATAGGTTAGACAACAAGATGCTTCTCTGGTTAATACTGCTGCGTTCTGTTCGCGCTCTTTGGCCACTCCTGGCCTGCTTGCGCCGTAACCACCCATGAAATGCCATCTACCCTTTTATACCCACCCCCTCTTTCTTTTGCTGACGCTCGCACGACCCACAAGTTCAAAATGAGGAGGCTCGTGGGTTCGGTTTACTGCGGACGCGATGGGCTCCCGAAGTTATACCATCATCGCCATGAGAGGTTTATGCAAAATTTCCAGTTTGGGGGGTGTTATACCAGAACGCTGGGGTGTGAATGCGAAGTTATTGGTTGGGCAAGGTTGGGGAAGTAAGCAAGAAGGAGGGGGGGGCGGGAGGGGTGTGTGGAAGATCCTCCTAGAGAGGTGTTCGGGGGCCGTTGGAGGGATGTATAAATTCCAGATCCCCATGTCGGCCGGTGCATAAAATATGATAACTGATGGGCCTTTACGTGCCAAAACCAGCTATGATTATAAAGTACGCTCCGCAGCGGAGGGCTCTCCGAAGCAATTTTTACTACCCGGGATTTCCTTAACGTGCACATAAATCTACGCACGCGGGTGTGTGTGTGTGTGTGTGTGTGTGTGTGTGTGTGTGTGTGTGTGTGTGTGTGTGTGTGTGTGTGTGTGTGTGTGTGTGTGTGTGTGTGTGTGTGTGTGTGTTTTGCACGTTGCCCCCATCGAAATGCGACCGCCGTGGCCAGGATTTAATCCCGCGAGCTCGAGCTTCGCAAGACGACACCCTAGCTACTAAGCTACCACGGCGGGTGTCGGTGCATAGAAGGCGCCATAGGAGACAAGCGTTTGCTGAGAAAGCTACCGATGCAGTCGAGACAGGCAGGTGCATTTAGATAGTTTGCTCATCGAGCTTTAGCGTGTGTGGAGCAGCTTAGCAGAGTCAAGGAACTCGAGCGATTCAGGTCTCTCCATCACCCGTGTCCACATGACCTGATATCCCAACGTAAAGCTCACCTGCTCTGTTTCACGGACAATAACCACAGAAGGTTTTCATGAACGTTGCAAATCTACAGTCACGAATCACTTTAACACCAGAACTGTATGGCGACCAGACATGACTTTTCTCTCCTTTGCCTCGCTTCCTAGCTGCTGCTGCTTGCTTGCTTGCTTGCTTGCTTGCTTGCTTGCTTGCTTGCTTGCTTGCTTGCTTGCTTGCCTGCTTGCCTCCTGCTCCTCCTCCTCCTTCTTCCTCTTCTTACTTCTTCTTCTTGATCACGTTCGACCCACAGCTGCAGCGTAAGGAAGGTTTCAGCTACACTATTTATCATATACACATGAGCGGCTGACAGCAAGTACAAAGCGCGCGTCCCATTGGGGCGTGCGCAAGGCCAGTGCTGACGGTAACAAGGCGAGCGCCTCGGCTTCGCAATGGACTGAAGGTAATGCAATCGAGGAATTCTCTCCAAATTATCGATGTTTCTATGAGCTCTTTAGTGCATTTCAAAAGCACACAAAAACCATTTCATTTCTGGTCCCTGACATCTGTGGTCTCAGACCACCCTGTTACATTATAGCGTGAAGGTTAGTGCATCCCCTGTTTTTCTCCATGTCGTTGTTTCTTTAGCCGCCAGATGAATCTGGGCTTCCAGGTTATTATAAACCACTTCGCAAGGATAAAAAAGCAGAAAAACACGACAAAATTTCCTCGCTGAAGGCGGCGGTGTTGTTAGACATGCGAAACAAAAGAAAACATCGCGTTTCCGCCACATTTGCAAATGTTAACGTCACCATAAGTGACCGAACCGCTATTGTCAACAAGTTCCTACGGCATGTTGCTGCGTCATCGAGTTCTAAAATACCGGCTCCTTTGTAATTGCGGCATCACATTTCTGTGTACAATTATGGAACCTTACAAAGCATTATATGCAGTTGAACTTATTTGCAAGAACCTCCATGAGAAATTGGACATCAATAATAATAATAATAATAATAATAATAATAATAATAATAATAATAATCTTTATTTTCATTAGAGCAATGATAGGAAAGCCGCGCGTAAAAGCTGCTCTTTGTAGAGGCAGCTTGACAAGAGCCCGCAGCTACCTTTGTGTAGTACATACAGCAGTGGCATGCATCAAAAATAGAAAGAAGAAGCATAGTTCACTTTAGTCAAACAAAAAGAAAAAAGGCATATTTAGAAATTCGAGAAAATTTATTTATCAGTGCTACTTTTACACGATGCGATGATGGCGCGCAGCGACGTCACTATGATTGCACATTCATCATCAAACGTTTTTACGTGGTGACGTCGTATGATGACGCCACCATTTAGTCGCGTAAATTTTGGTAACATTCGTGTTCACGTCGGAACATCCGGCGCTGTATTTTTCGGCACATGGGCTACACAGTGCTTTGCATTAGACATTTTGCTGGCTGATTTATTTCTCTCTCTCTCTTTTGTTGCTTAATGTTACGGTGCGATCAAAGTTTCAGTTTCGCCAAAAGCGATTCACTGACGGCGATCATGTCGTCGAGCGTTGCGCTTGGACTCGTCAGGTGGCGTTCTGCACGGATGTGTCACGTTGGTGGACCGCGAGCGGAGGAAGCCCTCGTCCGGCCTCGTCCGCTCGTGGTCCGGATGAAAATTGCGCGTCGCTATTTCTGTCCGTCCGTTTGACGGTCGCCTGCCTTCAATCTACAGTGTAGTCAGCGTCATATGTGTCAACGTTAGTCGGGTTGGCATGGCCAGCCGTGGCATGTTGATTTGAAACCGCGTGCTTTTGTTGTGCTATCAGGAAAGGAAAGCCATAGTTGAATTCGTATATATAGTATTTTTTATTGAGACCGCGCAGCGTGCGTGACAACAACATGAGTGATGTGCCCAGGCAAACGCTGAGTGGTGAGGCAACCGTCACTTTTCTTGCACTGATGCAGGCGTTGCATAAGAAGAGTCGAAAGTATACGCACGCGTATTCCGTGAGCGCGCCGCCGTCTGTGTGAGTGCGCTGTGCCGATTCCAAGCGATCACGCGACTGTTTGGTCCGCGGAGAAGCATGATTTTGCCCTCGCGAGTGAACCCATCTTTAATCGTGACATATCTGCGGGCCGATGTATAGCATCAATGAACTTTGCCATGCTACCTACCGTTCTGGTTTAGCTTCGTTTACACGAAATTTCTTTGAATTCGCAATATTTAATATCACGAACGGAAGTCCACCGACCGATCCGAGCTCCGTCACATATGTCTTCTAATTAGACTCGCTTTATTGTTTCTTACGGCACATTTCATGCTTTGTAGCGTTTACGAACAAATAGTGCTAACAGGTAGACTATCCACGCATTTTGCGTGTCATTGTGAAACCCTTACTGCGTCGCGACACTGCGATATCGAAAGCTTGTAAACGGTTGTTCATAGGCATTTGCTGCTCGTGGTTTGCCAAGTGTGCCAACTACGTGACAACGGTGTTCATGTTTTTCTGTGCGTGTGTCTGCATGAACACTACTTAATTATTACGCTGGGCATTTTTTCGTAGGAGAGTTAATCAGCTGATCGGTGCTCCGAAAGGATCGCAACGCCGCGGAAGGAACGCATGGCATTCCAAGCACGCGACGACCGCCTGTCGCCGACGGCGCCGTCGAGGACAACGCACACGGCGATGGCAGGCGAATGAAAGAGCCGGTAGTGATGTTCGTGGCGTCTATAAATCCAGTGGCAGAAGTTGCTAGGCTACTCGATCTCAGCTCATCCAAGCTTCTCAACAGTGAAGCAGTCGGTCACCAAGCCCTTACGACACCGCATCCTTCTGAGATATTCGGTACTTCGCTACGGCCAGTGACCATGGTGACCTCTTCCGGGTTTTTCATAATGTGCAAGAATATGGACCTGTCCTAAGACTAGAGAAACATTCAATCAATTTTTTTACGGAAAACTGGTTGTAGTCGAGAAAAGAGATGTTAAAATTCCTCAAAGGGCCCCTCACCAAACCAAATGACAAGTATAGGTTATAAACTGGAAGTTTTTCAGTGCCCCAATGGGCAGCGCTCTGAATCCTTCAAATAGTTCCATTATTAGCAGAGCTCAAGATGGTAGGTGTAACCTTAGCGGTGTTCACACGGGGGATTTCTCCGTGGGGGATAAAGGCGGAGCCAAGTGACGTCAGCCGGCGGGGAGAAGTCCCCGAACAAGTCTCTCGCTCACACGGGCAAAGCAACCGGCGGGGGAGTCCAGTGTTACCAGACTACTACTGTGCCGGTACTCACGGCACCACGAAAGCAACAACGCGCTTCGAGCGCGCGGAAATCAGTGCGTACTGTGCGGTTAAACGAAATGGAAGTGGGCATAAACACTCGGATTTTGTCTATTGGGCCTGAGAGGAACGGCCAATCGTGTAAACAGGCTTTTAACACGTGCACTGCTGCCTTTCGCAGAATGTCTCATTCACAAGTTTTGCGCAACAAATGTAGACGCGGCTCTCACCAGCAGACGTTCCCGTGTTTTTCTAGCTTCACAGACGTCTTCGTGCAGACATTTTTGGCGAAGTTCTTGGCACCCGCTCTTTCAAAATTGTACACAGCTTTTCGAAAATTCAATTAAGTATTCCTCCTCCTCCATGTTGGTCGGACTTCGGTCAACTGCAAGTACCCTATTTTATTTTTGCTTTTTGTTTCACGTGCCTCGGCTGAGGATGGAAGCTATCTGGTCGCTTCATATCGGACAGCCGTCCATTGAAATTTTGGAGTGCGAAGAATTTAAACAGCTGCTGTCTTCATCAGGCAGGATCAATCACCAGTTTAGCCATCCCCCGTCTCCCCACCCCCTTGAAAAAAAAAAAAAGAAATACGCCGTTCTCTCAGCCGCAAAGAAAACTGGGCATCAAAAAAAAAAAAAAAGAAAAAAGGTTCTTGCAGTCCGTGTAAACACCTTTTTAAAATATAAAATATATGCATAACGTCGGCGAGTCGGCACTAGTGTATATATACTAAGTTTGTGTTCAATGCCGATCATTTTCCTCGCCTTTAGCAAAAATTTTTCTTCTTTAGCACGCTGAAATTGCGTATCACGAGGGGATCTTTCTAAATGAGAGTCGTGCAGTTTGCGGGAGAAAACGGCACTCTAGCAGGCATCTGCCCAATTCTTTCGGAGAGATCTTTTATTGCTTTTCACCATCAATACGGCACAAAAAGCACTCGATGATTCCCTTAAATCTTTCAAGCGAAGCGGGCGAGGTCCAGATGCTTATCGAATTCATCATTTCGAAATAAATAAATAAATAAATAAATAAATAAATAAATAAATAAATAAATAAATAAATAAACGGGGCAGTTAAACATCACTAGTCGTGGTATGGCTCCGTAATCGGACGTGGTGTACTTTTCCACGAGTAAAAAAAAAATATATATCCATCATCGGTCAGTTTCGTCAACGCGATGCCCGCAAGCGGAACGCATATTTGGAAAGGTCGCCGTGACCGTGTCCACCGCTGCAGCTACGGCCAGCGTGTGCGCGAGGCTATTGTTGCCAAGCGCCAGCTCAAAAATTCCACCGTCTCCCCCGCCAAGCGGGGAGCGTTTGTTCCGCTCGGTCAAAAGGTCCCCGTCTCCCCGGGGATGAGCGGGGAGGCCGCGTAAGCACTCAAAACCGTGACGTTGTTGTCACGTGATACGCAATCCCCCCTTCCACGGCGGGGAGAAATCCCCCGTGTGAACACCGCTTTAGGGACAAGAAGAGAGCGGTGTGGGTTAGGGAACAAACGCGTGTTAGGGAAATACTAATAGAAATTAAGAAGAAGAAATGGGCCTGGGCGGGGCATAGACAAGACAACCGTTGGTCATTAAAGGGCCCCTAAACCACCAAGAGGTCGAAATTTAGTTGTGGCGTTGCTTTTGTGCCGGTGTCCGCAACAAACACGTAGCCGCAAGAATTTTTCGAAACAAATAGCCGAGTTACACCCGTTTGATTATAAAACGCGGCGCTTGCTTGTTTCGCTCTCTCCTGCACCCGCCGGCCGCTTGCCAGTGCCACCTCCTCGCCGAGTGCTCCTCCGAATGTCACGTGACATACATCGCCGATGACGCGCATCCGGTTGACGCGCCTCCGCTGGGCTCCCGCGTTCGCGCAAATGTTTCGTTGGTGCTGTGCCAACGCTCTCTGTTAGCGCTGTCCGTCGTGTTCTGACAGTTGCTGCAGTTTTTAGTCGGCTGTACCTCACTTGCACGTAGCGCATTTGCGAATTCACACGCGAACACCACACGAAAGACACACGACGAGGAAAACAAACAGGCAGGGAGCGCGTGCATTTGCTAGCAGACTAACCGGAAGTCGACGTTCTCCTTCGACCAATAAGCAGAGCTCGGACTCTTTTGACGTCACCAAAAACCACAATGTCGTCACGGCTAACTTTGGCATGCCGGAACTGGCCGGAGAGGCGCACGGGATTGTTTTTCGAGTTTGTGGCGCGGCCGCGGCGCGTAGCGCTGCCGCGTTTGACATCGTTCATCGTGACGGCATTCTCAACTTGATGCACGCGTTAACTTGAAATGCTCAAAAAATGTCGGGGGTGGTTTAGGGGCCCTTTAAGGGTAACGGAGTGGATTCCTAGAGAAGGCAAGCGTAGCAGGGGGCGGCAGAAAGTTAGGTGGGCAGATGAGATCAGGAAGTTTGCTGGGATAAATTGGGCCCAGTTAGCACAGGACAGGGATGATTGGAGATCCATGGGAGAGGCCTTTGCCATGCAGTGGGCGTAGACAGGATGATGATGAAGATGTTTGAAGCGACGCGAAACCATGATGTCAGGAGGCGAGTCACTGCTAGCCTTGTAACTTGTCCATGCTGCGGTGCGAAACGCGCGCTGCTGTGCTCGCAGCAGTTTGTCCTAGACGAGTAGACAGCCGCCGGAAGTTGCGCCTTCTGATTGGTTCGGGCAGGCTGCCGCGCACTCAGCGTCACCGTGAGCGACATCGCACACCACCAATCGTGAGCCCACGGTGAATGCACTGCGTTTGTCACTTCAGTATGACCACACTTGGTGGGAGACCCTTTGAAGAACCCTAGGGGGTCCATATTAGCCTCCCACTACAGCGTGCTTCATAATCACGTCGTCATTTCGGCACGTCAGCCACCACCAGTTATTACATTTTGGTGCATGTACTACTACTTCAGTTTTCCTTTTGAAAAATAGTTGCTGCTGACGTACCTTGTTTACCTGAACGGAGGTGAAGAGGGGCGGGGTTAATTGCTAAAAGTTACAGTGTTCGCATCGGCAGAAACAGTGAAGGCATAGTATGATGCCAGTTACTTCAGTCCGCGTGACAAGGTCAAAACACGTCACCACGTGACTAGACATTTACGACGCCTAATACCAGTCTTTCAATACAAACACGCACCGTAGCATTTGTAATTAAGAAGGTTGAATTAGCGAACGGGTAGGTTTTAATATTTGTTTTCTTACGAGTGACAACCACCTGAAAGAAAATTCTTTGCAGCGACGTAGTCCGAGCATTTACGAACTTTCTTGGTTCGAAATAAACAAACAAACTTCAAAACACACTATGGTGGACTGCCGTTACTAAAGAGAAAATTTATTCCCGTATTAACGCATTACCTTTCCAACAATACCAGCAAGGGCGGTTCTTGCCGCTAGAAGATACGTGGTACACGCGAGGAAACGCACAAAAAGGAAATGCACGTGGCGACGCCACCTATAAATTTTCTCACAAACTCGCCATGAAATAACAGATTTCGACGGCACCTACCACGGCATACGTAGTTCCTGAATGGTAAAAAAGAAGTACGTTGTCCTCTAAGGGGGCCAGAAACAACGTACCATATGTTTCGGGAAATTTTGTTGAGCAAATCTGACCCAAATACCAAAAACGCACTTAGAGATCCGTGATGTAAACCTTACATTCATGTGCGGAGATTCCAGCGCCAAATTTAAACTTAGCTTTCATCTACTCTTCCGTTATTAATGTTTAATTTTTTATATTTATCAATGCTGTTAGCGGGAGGCCGTTTCAGGGTGGTCGCAATGCAAGGCATAGAACATAGCAGTGCTGCTGCGGTACGCAACAGACCAAGGAAGTAAGATAAAATAAAAACAGGCACTGTATAAGCAAGAAGGAAGGAAGGAAGGAAGGAAAAAATAGAGAGGGAAAGGCAGGGAGGTTAACCAGTGTAGGACAACCGGTATGCTACCCTGCACGAGGGGAAGGGGACGGGGGAGATTGAAAGGTGAAAGGAAAGAGGAAGAGAGCAAGAAGAACCATACAGACAAAGGGGGCCATCAGCTCTGCCACAACTACTACACGAAACAGATGGAATACAACGAGGAACCTGTTTTAATGAAACAAATTGGTATCACCAAAGCCGAAGATACTTATTTCCCGCCGAAGTAAAAACTTCCGTTAGCCCGTTTTGAAGTTTACCTGCACTGTCTATTGCCAGTTCATTACCCTACTGTTCTAGGGGAAAACGAGTACTAGATCAATTCGAGCTGGAGCTCGTTGAGTTTGGTATTAGTGAATACTTCTGACTACTCTGTACACATACTTCTATATACATTTATATATATAATTGTAGATGAAAATTCAGGCACGGCGAATCAGATAAATATGAATCCTTCCATCTTTCCGCGCTGAAAAAGTGGAGGTAGCTAGGTTAAGTTTCCTAATCAGTCGACTGATTGATATTCTGACAAGAACCTTGCTGCTTTTTCCTTAAATTCTTCAAACGACGCTTGTTGGCCGACTTGTGAAGTCGTAGTCAAAGGAGCACAAAAAAAAATTAAAAATCATCCTGATAACAGTGCGTGCGTACCTCTTTCCTCCCTTTCGTTTCGAGTAATATAATGGACTGAACATAATATAACAGACCCAAAAAAACTGCACGTCGGGCTGCGGATTCGAATCACCGCGACAATCGGGTTGCGAGGCCACCACGCTAATCGATTCAGCCGCTGTCGGTTCGTCGTAACTAGACGGCCATAACACAGGCACGCTTTCTAGTGACGATCGGCGAATGAATGAATAAATGAATGAATGAATGAAAGGAAGGCAGCAAGAGACATAAAAAAAGAAAGGGGAACACATACGCGAAGCTTCGCTCGCCCCTATTTTGACGATAGGGGAAGGGCTCCTAATTTTCTTTAAATTCAGTCTATCATGAGGTTGGAATTAGCGACACATTTAAAACGATAACTTGTCAATATAAACCGACTGATCGTTTTACTTTAGGGCCCCTTTATTAAACGCTAGTAGCAGTTACCTTTTTAATTAACAGATGTGATTTTCAATCACCCAGGGTTAATCATTAGGGGCTGGTAAATTGTGATGCTTTATTCGGAACCATGTCCCTGATTTTATGTTAAAGAAAATCAACGCTGCTTTTCTTTTCAAATACCTTTGTCTAGCTCTCAGGAGCTCGTGGTGACGCAAGCGGCGCGGATGGAACCTTGTTTTGACGAGAACTACTCAGTGGTAGTGCAAAACGCACTCCTCAGAGGAGGCTATCCCACTGCGGCCTGCGACGACGGCACCGCCCCCGCCGCCGCCACCACCACCACCACCACCACCACCAACAACAACAACAACAACAACAACAACAACAACAACAACAACAACAACAATAATAATAATAATAATAATAATAATAATAATAATAATAATAATTATTATTATTATTATTATTATTATTATTATTATTATTATTATTATTATTATTATTATTATTATTATTATTATTATTATTAATGCCAGTACTCTAATTGATTTCGTTTTCTCATTTCTACAGGTTGATTTCACAAGGACGCAGGCTTATTTACGCCAAATTACAGTTCGGATTAGGGTCGCAGAGCGCTGTTTTCACTGAACTGAAAGATGAGTTTTAGAACTTGATCGCAACCGAAGGCACAGCACAGCTGAGACGCAGCAAAATCTTGACTTGATGCTCAAAGTCTACAGCTGAGGCGTAATACGGAAACCACAGAACACCTATCTATGGAAACTCCGGCAACTTCCCACGACTCGCTTCCGGACGTGAAAGCGTCGTTTGAGTCGGTGGCGCCATCTTCTCGCACTTCATTTAAGCATTACGTGCTGGTATGGCGCCATCTTCAGTAGCAGCCAATGTTAATAGAAGACAGGAACCATGTTAATGAACGGCAATGCTCGTGCGCAATGGGCTTTCCTCACAAGCGTTGGTATACATAAAAAGCCCCGTATGGTACAGAAGCGCTACACAGTACTTCAAAGTTGCTTGCGAGGTTCACGAGTAAGTTCGTATGTCAGCAGGGGATGAGAAACTCTCTTGCGGAAGTACTGCCTTAGGCAAAATGTCTTATAGAAATCCCTTATGGGTACTACTGGGCATGGGCATGGACGACGGCAGGGGGGTGTAAAAGCGGCATTATCTACTTCATCAGTGCCGAGAGCACGGCAAGCCACAGATGTTTTCTTTCTTTTTTATTTTTTCTGGGGAAAAGACGGGGATGGGAAGGGAGGAGGGGTTCGTAATGGAGAAATATTGGTTCGCGCGAGGCTCAGAACTAGAAGGGTAGCATAAACAGCAAAGTCGATATTTAAAGACCACATTTAAAAGCCACATAACCCACTTGCAGTGAGAATCAAGGAAATGCAGCACGCATCGGGAACGTAAAATGGATCTGCATTGTTGTCTCGCTATACCGATTTTGGTACATATGAAGTTAAGGAAACGGCCGCAAGAGCACCAAGACTGTGGCACGTAAACCATGCTGCTCATGACACGCATGTCATGATTCTAATGTTATGACCTGTCATTTACGTTCGTCATGCAGTCATTTTGTGCCATAGCAATTTTGGCATACACCCCATTAACAAAACGCGTGGCAGGTAAATCATGCCGCTCATGACATGCATGTCACGATTTTCGTGTTCTTAGAATGTGTCACCCATGGTCATCAGACATTGCTGTCTCGCCAAAGCAATTTTGGTATGTATCAAGTTAACGAAACGGCCGCAAGAGCACCAAGACCGCGGCACGTAAATAATGCCGCTCATGACATGCATGTAATGATTTTTGTGTTATGACGTGTCATTTATGTTCGTCATGCAATCATATTGTGCCATACCAATTTTCGTATATATACCGTTAACGAAACAGCAAGGAGAGCACAAAGCCGTAGATAGATAGATAGATAGATAGATAGATAGATAGATAGATAGATAGATAGATAGATAGATAGATAGATAGATAGATAGATAGATAGATCCGCTCAAAGTCGAATATCCTTCCTCAAATAACTGTGTTCCAATGCGCTTCCAAACATAAATAAGCGTCTTATTTTCCGCAAATAGTATCCAATATAAAGAAGCAACGAGTGCCTTAGAAAAGCATTTCTCGATATACTAAGAGTCACCTACTGCGCTCAGCGTATACGCCAGTGTAATAACGCCCTCGCATCCCAGATGAAAACTTGCCAACATATTCAAAATGATCTTGCGGTTAGAAGTACGAGAAGTACAATCATCACATAAAGCCCAGTTTTGCTTGCAAATGGCGTTTCAGCTATATAGTGCATGTTGGAATGCTCACCGGACAACAAAATAATGTAGCATTTAACAGGCACCGCGCAGACACCACGAATAATTTGCCGAAGGCAGTGGTCCAGCATTTTAATATGGCCGTTCATAATTTTTACGAACCCAAACTTAATATACTTAAGTTAGATTTGCGCTCCCACAGGGACAGAAAATACAGGGAATCGTACCTCATCTACAAATTCAATACAGTCCAGCTCGTAGGCATAAACGTTTCAAAGGGGGGCTCTTGAGTGACGATATAAACTAAACATTTATTTTCACAAAACTGTTTTTAGGTGATGACCACCCATCCGATTCGTCGAAAACTTTAAGAACACGCCACGGTCTTCCTTTACTTTCCCTTAGCTTAAAAAAAGACAAAAAAATGATTAGTCACGCTAGCACATGGAATCACACCCAAACCATAATAATAGCGGCATGAAAAAATAGTCGCAGAGTACTTCCAGAGTTTTGCCGTGGGAAATGTAAGTGGACTAATAGGTAATGACATAAATGACTTATGTAATAATGACTTATGTCATTATTATTAGTCCATATGTGTCGCGGCTGGTAAAAGGCGAGAACGCGATCTGTCGGGGCTGAAGACGCGATGCAGCAAATATTATTAGTTACAATACTTTAGGCGATAATATAATGTTCCATTGAAGAGTCTTTAATGACACTAGCCCCCTGGACTTTCGCGCACTTTTCGTTAACTTGTGCGGACATGCTATGAATTCAATCCCGTGGGGCACATAAAATTCGCAACAGTCGCCCCAGAACCTCAACTTCCGGTTGGATAGGGACGGGTCCCAATGTGGTTCTTGAGAATGATAATGTCGCTAGGTGCTAGCGCAGCAGAAATTGCACAATGAAACACAACCTAAACTGCAGTAGCACGGCACGTGTAGCCCTTTTAGCCACTTCACATAACATAATATTGCGTAGATTTTTTTTGTAATTTTGATACCACTATCGTTTCTCATCTCTACACCTTAGTTTTTCTAGAGAGAGAGAGAGAGAGAGAACTTATCGGAAGGCAGAGAGGCCGACCTATTAGTTTTTCAAACCTTCTATGCCTGGGAATGAACAGCAGTATATGGCCCCATAATGTTGTCGCAATCTAAGTTGTCGTAATCTACTAAAGACTTAATAAAGAAAACGCCAACAAACGAAAGTAGCTTCGTCAAAACATAAAATAGAATTCGCAAAACTAGCAAGGCTGATCAGTAAAGCCAGGCAAAGAGATGTAAGAAACTTTAACGTGAGAGAAATAGAGAGAGCAGTAGAGAAAGGCACCGGCATTAAATCAGTCAAAAAGAAACTGCACCTAGGACAAAACAAAGTGCATGCGCTAAAGATAAACAAGGTAACGTTATAAAAAATTTCAACGAAATAGTAAAGGTAGCAGAAGATTTCTGCTCTGAACTGTACAGCTCTCAGACAGACCATGCAACCTTAGTAGAAATCCAATCAGAGGAAGACACTGAAATTTCATGTATAAACAGTGACGAAGTCATAAAAGCTGTTAGAGGCATGTCCCGCGGTAAATAAGCAGGTGAGGATGGCATAACAGCCGACTTGATCAAAGACGGAGGAGACGTTATACTTGAAAAAACTTGCATCGCTCTTCACGAAATCTATGAAGACATCTAGTGGACCGCCCAGTTGGAAAAACGCTGATATAATCGTAATCCACATGAAAGGTGACATAAAGGAGTTAAACAATTACAGACCAATGAGCCTACTCCCAGCAATGTACAAGCTATTTACGAAAGTAATTTCTGGTAGAATAAGAGAAACACTCGACTTCAACCAAGAAAGAAAACAAGCTGGTTTTAGAAAAGGTTACTCAATAATGGAGCACAGCCATGCTATTAACCTAGTAATTGAGAAGTTCGCTGAATATAACAAACCTCTTTATATGGCCACGGGAAAGCATTTGACGCCACAGGAATAGAAGCAGTTCTAGATGCTTTACGTCGACAAGGGGCACCTGACGTATACGTGCAAACCATAAATAACATCTGCAAAGATTGCACAGCCACACTGCTCCTACATGAGAGAAGCATAAAAATTCCAGTCAAGAGAGGTGTCAGACAAAGAGATACGATCTCCCCGATGTTATTAACTGCGTGTTTAGAGAAGCCCTTAAACGTCTAGACTGGGAAGAAAAGGGAATTAGAATAGACGGAGAATGTCCCAGCAATTTAAAGTTTGCAGACGGCATCGTGCTCTTTAGCAGTGATGGTGACGAACGACAAAACATTATTGATGACCTAAACCGGGAAAGTATTAAAATTGGGCTAAAAATGAATAGGCAAAAGACCAAGATCATGCTAAGTAGTCTAGGTAAAGAACAGGAATCTAAAATTAGCAATGAACCCTTAGGACGTGTGAACGAATACGTGTACCTGGGACAGTCTCTAACAGGGATGCCTACCAGTGGCGTAGGCAGGCATGGGCTGACCGGGCTGAAGCCCCCTCCCCCGAAATTTTTCCAGCCGGTGCTCCACTGCCTATCTATGCTGGCCCATCACATATACGAACAAAGGTGCCCATTCTGGGAAGGTGCGTCTATGGGCATCCGCGTCTCTGCGGTGGGCTTAAAAACGAAGAACGCGGCTCTTTCAACTCACAAAAGAATTTGACTTGTCACTCTGTGGCGGGGAAAGTTGCAGTTTGTCTGCAGGAAACGGTGGTGGCAAACGAGGGGCACCTGTCATTTATCGGTAATGAGTGCTGCGATAAGAGCCTGAAAGGGGAGCTTGCAGTCCTTGCAGCACAGCGCCGCGGTAGTCAGACGCTTCTGCAATGTGTTGACAATTAGCTCTCGGTGGTGATGGAAGAATATGGCGAGTCCGCGTACTCGAAAACATGCGTGATTTTGCTGCTGGTGAAAGGTTCGTGGACTAAGGTCGTCGAGCTAGCGAACCAAGCATAAAGTAAAGTATGCCGCTGTTCCCTGTGGTACGTCTTCCCCTGTGCCGCCCGACCCTTCTTCCCCTCTTATTCTTGTTTCTGTGGTGCGCCGAGCACTGGCGTGGGGAATATGGCGTACAGTGCATGCATTTTTTTTTTCTGTTTGAGAAGTGACCCTACATGGGCGGCCCAATACAGCTTTGCTTTCGTCATTTTTCTTGACGACTTACATATAGACTATAGTCGAAATGTGCGCGCACGGCGTTTCCCCTTCTGACGACGATGCCGCAGAGAGAGGAAATTTCAGCCAACCTTCCGACTGCACAGCACTGCTTTGAAGTGTTATCCACAAGCAAGTAAAATACGGAATAACGAGTCGGCAAAAAGACCGCGCTGCGGTTCATCGCCGAGCGTGCACAAGGGTCAACAGCTCCGCTACCAGCAGGCGGTGGTCGCGACATTCATTCAAGAAGAGGTGACCATATTCGTATCGTCGCTTTCGCGGCAATATGCCTCAAGGACAGCAGCAGCTCTCCGTCTTCTTGAGAAGCTCATCTTCGCAGCGTCGACAAACGAGCGAGAGCTCCAATGCTAAGTCCTTTTCTTCAACTGATTTGTATACTTACATGATACCTTATATCCTCTGACAATACAGTGGCTTTGTAATGTGGCTAAGATGACCTGTATGGATTATATGTGAATTCTCTGATAATGTTTCAATAGTCCCTTGCTATTGCTCACATGAGGTTATACGATGCCTTATTATCTTCTGCAAGCCAGGAAATTAATTTCAAATCATTTGATTTCTTGAATACAATATACAGCGCTGTAAACATAACAGCCGAAATAACTACAGTCGCCGAGACGATTGATCGATCAGTCGTCTTCAGACAATCCATGAGCGGCCAATGGGAAAATAAGATGAGAAGAAATCTCTTTATACCAATACCTTTTTCGGCTGCAGTATCTGGTCGAACAAATCGAACAGAGAAAGCTACATGTCAACCAAAAGTTCAAATGAGTTCCATGAAGAAAAAAGAGCGCGAAAGAACGGGGACAAAAAAAAAACACATACAAAGGACATGCAAAACAAACTTCCCAAATCGAGCCTCTACTCATTCAAGTAAATAGATTGATCAGGACGCTTTATTTTGAAGAAACTAGTGTTTAGAAGCATGAAATACGAAAATTTCGCACAACTGTTAATTCAATTCCAAGTTAAAGCACCGAGAATGTCCTGCAGTTATTCGCCATTGGAATAGTTACAATTGAGGATTGTATGCACTACCATTATTTGCTTGCCTGGTGCGCGGTATCGGGGACGAATATATGGCATGTCTGTAACATGTAACTCACTGAACGGGATATTACTTCTCTGTTAGGCAGAAGGAAACTCACTTTTCTTGGACCTCGTTTAGTAAGGGAGCCAAATAAGTTATTTACATCAGCCCCATGTTTTTCAACAGCAACATAAGTGACAGCGAAAGAAACGTACAAAGCCCGATGAGCGTCATAGGGAAATAAGAACCATAAGAAATCTTTCTTTCACAAACTTTCTTTTTAACCTTGATGTGTGTAAATCGACCGCTAGGCATATAATATTGTCAACTCAGTGTAGCAAACGATCGCATAAGGTTAAAACATATCACCTATCACGTTGCCAAAACCAGTGAGATACGGCTAGTAGTAGTTGATAATCTAGTATTTGTCGACGCTGGTGCTGCATCAAGTGAGTACATTTGTGAACTTCGTAATTTGAAAGCTTATGGGAGCGAACGTCATCGATACAGGAAATATTGGACCTAATACCGATCCTTGTGCCATTGTGACGTCCCTAGGGGCGTCGGCGGGGCTAGAGACGGGAACGCGGATAGCGGGAATTTTTGGCCTATTTTTCGCCTGCCGCTGTGGTTAGAGAATCGCTGGGTTACCCGCGAGTTTTGCGGAAACCGCGCTTTGACAGCAGAGCTGACGTTTGCGCGGCGGCCCCAGATGAGAGTGTGCATTAGCCGGCGACCTTGAAGACGACAGAATACCGACGCCAAAGCGAACCCAGCGCGCTCATAAGTGCTTGAACAAAGCCAACGGAGCGCCCCCGGTATGTTTCGATCACCGTGCAATGCAGTAAGCAGAACTGCTTCTCGGACGCGCACATCTGACCGGCCACGAAGGAGCGACTGCCGACGGGCACGTCTTTTCACCGGGCACTTCCAGCGCGAGGGCGCCTAGACGGTGCCAAATTGCTTGCACCTGGAGTGTTTCGGAATGGAAGCGGTGGTAGTTAACGCTCGTTTCGGTAATCTGTACACAGGTGCCGTCGGTTAGGCTGTCCGACGTCCTGTCCGAATGTCGAGTTTTGTATTTTTATATTTTACTTACTATATTTTTGGAGAGGAGCTCGTGCTGCGTTACACTGTGGACCTCTCAAGCTGACAGAGGGCGCTGCGGCGCGCTTCCGAAAAGCGCCGTTTCGGCAGCTGGTACGATTTGCGGTCGCTTCGCTCTCTGCTCTCGCCCTTGCCTCCTAGCGCGTTCTTACGCCGCCCAAGGCGCCTCTCACAACTCGCACGCGCTCAGTGGCTGCATATGCTGCGTCATGTGTCCGTTGCATGGCAGCTTCAGGAAAATTTGTGGCACTGAAAAACATTTTCGGGCTTCCAATCTCAACATACACCACACTTTAAATACTGCGATTACGGGACCTAGTAGGTCGTTGAAGACGATGCTGTGTTCGTGGCTGCCAAGCGCGTGTGGATGACTACGTTACTGACGTGAAACTAGAGACGAGTTTTCAGTTTCTGTAATTGTACGGCTGATAAAACGCATCGTGAAGTGGCGTCTGCTCGGAGCTGTAGGCGCAAGAAATTGCAATTTTGTGTACGTTCGCCCGAAATTCCATCGGTTGCAAGCCACAACAGACTTCAAATTTATTATATGATTAGTATGAACAGTTCATATTTACGTCTACCTTGTTCAGTCGCTGCCTGCATTACAATACACAATGCTGACAGCCGCGTATAAGCTCCGCCTCGAAAGATAGCGACATCTCATCGTCACATCATGCTGGTTTCATCTTTTTGAAGCTGATTTTGTCTGCATTACAATGCGGCACGATAATCTCTAACGCCCACTGTGACCACGCATGTTTCCTGCAGTGTAAGCAATTATTTCAGACCGTGTGCGCTTACAGTAATGGCGCTCTGTTTGTTTTAAAAGCCCAATCCGTCAACACTATAAAATGCGCCCTTCGATCGTGTGTTTCCCGTCACAATGTAATTTTTGATGATACAAACAGCATCAGACTTCACAATATCTTTGCTGTTTTTATCGAATTGCTTCTCTCTACAGATACTTGGCCTACCTAGCCAAAGCGGCAGCTACATACCGCCAGTGGCACAGGCGCTTCCATGGCCAGCGTTAACACGCTCACTATGAACATCCATCTACTCAAGTTTTGTACTGAACAGCGACTAAAAACTCATATCCACCAGTTAATTCAGTAAAACTGCAGAAGAGCGGATACTCGGGCCAGTTGGTATGCATTCATGGTGATAAGTGCGCAAACACAGCACATCTCTGTCCCTCTCTGTCTCCCTCTCTGTCCTGGTGCTGTGTTTGCGCACTTATCGCCATGAAGTAAAACTGCACCAGTACTCACGGTGTTTAATAACTGTGATGTATGGGGCCAACGTGTACCCCTGCTGTCGTATTAAAAATGGTAAGTGACCTAGCAAGCGCACACTCTTCGAAATGTAAGACGAATATACTTGCTGCATGCACTTTCGCTTGACATAGTACGCAGTTCTGTTAAAATACGATTGGCCATCATGCTTCTCCGTGTTAACTATTGATGATATCTTATATTGCAAAAAGTGACACCAAGATACCGCGCGTGCAAGCAACACATCATTTTGCGATTTCCCGTGTTAGCCGTCCCTGGCAGGGAAACGGTACCTGATTTTCACGGGTAGTTCTCGGCTATTCTTTTTTTTCTAAACCGCTGTGACAGCGCGCAAAGCATCTGTATTGTGTGCCTCCTTTCCGTACTGACAAAAAGCTGCAGCGCCCGGGCGGGAATCGAGAGATAAGAGCCTCCCGAAACACGTTTCTCCGCTCGTGCAATGCGAGTGCGACCGTCGGAGCGACCGGTAGTTCCACCTCTCTCCGCTTCATTGCCGGACGGCGCTGCGCAAACTTGAGGTTTGCGCAGCGCTATCCACCGAGGTGTACGTTTGGGCACCACCCTACAGGAAGTCTTGGGTTTTAGGGCGAACAACAGGAAGCTGAACATAGCCGCGATTGAAATAAGTAAGAGACGGTTAGAATACTGGTGGCAGAAAACTAGAGAGAACGGACAAAAATAATTATAGGGAAAAAGAAAAAAAGGACGCCCTGCCACGGTGGTCTAGTGGCTAAGGTACTCGGCTGCTGATCCGAGGGTCACAGGATCGAATCCCGGCTGCATTTCGATGGAGGCGAAATGTTAGGCCAGTGTGCTGTGCGATGTCAGTGCACGTTAAAGAACCCCAGGTGGTCGAAATTTCCGGAGCCCTCCACTACGGCGTCTCTCATAATCAGAACTGGTTTTGGGACGTAAAACCCCACAAAACAACAACAACAAAAATAAGGACTTTCTGCCATAAGGGGCAGGGAACTGGGCTATGGATTTCCGTTTTTTTCTATAGTATGATCGATTTGATTGAAGTAAATTTAAAAGGCATGAGGAAAATTTAAAGAGAGAGAGACGAGAAAGTTCTTAAATCTTCTTACGAGCCTGGTGGCGCACATGTCACCGCCCCGTTACAAACGGGACGCTCATAGCATCCATCCATCCATCCATCCGTTGGGCTCCCTATAGGCGATGCGCAAAGCGCCGACGACGCCATCTGCCGCCACGGCTCGGAAGCGTTGGTGGGTCCGAGCGAGCAGTGTTCCCGCGAGCGTGTACGCGTGTGCGCGGATGGATGTGTTTTCATCGTGATTTAACGACTCTCTCGGGCTTCAGAGATGCCGAAAAATAACTGCTGCGTTGTCGGCTACTCAGACACACACAAGAAATTGCCACGAACGCACTTATACAGATTTTCGGTGCTATTTCATGAGCGAGAGCGACGGCGGCGGTGGATTGCGGCTGTACGACGCAGAAGGCAAGCAATCGCGCTGTTTGCAGGAGTGTAAAGTCCGAGGACTTCGATGAAGAATAAACAAGGCTTCGAAGTGCGGCGGAAGACAATACGCCTGAAGAGCGCCGAGCAGCGAGACCCTTTGATGCCGTTTCTTTTTTTTTTTTCTAAGGAGAAAAACCCAGAACATCACGCGCTCGCGATCCTATTTCTTCTTCTTTCGCGCCCGTTATTTCTCTTTTCTTGTTACCAGCAGTATTAGAACGATTATCGTGTTTTATTTCTCCATTTATGTCGCTACGTCTTCAGGTCGCCTCGCCTGCATTGTAGACGCTACAATGCACATGAGGTTGTTAGTACTGATAAGACGCGATGCCTAGGCTCTCTTGAAAAACGAATGGCGCGAAGCGCAATGTCAGAGAATGTGGGGCAGGTGACGGCTCCTTTATACAAAAGCGCCGTGGAATCACACGTGTGCTGCACGAAATCGGCTGCATTCTACCTATTGATGGCACTGGAATGCGATCACCGGTGCAGAATGTTCGCTGTGCGCTCGCCTCAAGTTGCATATTAGCTGTAAAACATGGCACCTATGCACATTTAAGACTTTGACGATCACGTAGAATGTAACGCCATTTTGCAACACTTGGTAATAGCTGCAAAAAACCTAGCAAATACGTAGCCAAGCTGCTACGACAAGCTATAGGTGACCACCAGCTCCGCATGACTCAGTCTCGCGCCACTAGCGCAAGCTGCCGAGATATATATTCACAAGCCCCGCCACGGTGGTCTAGTGGCTATGGTACTCGGCTGCTGATCCGAGGGTCGCGGGATCGAATCCCGTCCGCGGCGGCTGCATTTCGATGGAGGCGAAATGTTGAGGCCCGTGTACTGTGCGATGTCAGTGCACGTAAAAGAACCCCAGATGGTCGAAATTTCCGGAGCCCTCCACTACGGCGTCTCTCATAATCAGAGCTGGTTTTGGGACGTTAAACCCCACAAAACAAAACAATATATTCACAAGTTTATCGTGCTGGTTTCAGTTTTACCAACGCTGACCCTTCGCGTGGCCGCACCCGTGAAATCCATGCGCCGGTGCGACAGCGATCCCTCAAAATCTACTGTATAAACACATGGCAAGTAAACGAAGCTACTGTGTCGAAAAAAAAAAAACGTTGGTTCACGCGTCAACGCATGCAGGCATCAGTGATCGGGACGTTATAAAGAAAGCGGTGCGATGAGCTCCACTTCGTAGGGAAGCTTGTTGACGCTTGTCTGTGGCAAACACTTGGCGCGTATGGTGACATTGTCGTCCCACACAGCTGTGACATCAGACACATGTCCACTATTATAATGTGCAGCTCCTTTGCACACGCTATCGCCGCAAAAGTAATTATCTGGGACGCGCACAAGCGGCAAATCGCACGCGCGCACTTCCGCGATGCTTGCAGTGAAATGAGGCGTCTGCTACGCGACCCACCACCGGTTCCAACGGCCGCCGCTACGCGGCTTTCAGTGGCGCCCCTATAGGCGCTGCGCATGGCGTATAGTCGCACGGCGGGTTGGACTGCTGCGTTTTCTACCGGCGACGATAATCGTTCCGACCATAAGTTCCGACCATATTTGTATGGCCGACCGTTTCGCGCAATTAGCGACCATCATTCATTGTGTTGGTTAGCAAACCTGAAGGATCCTTCTGGACGACTTGCTAGGTGGAGCCAGCGTCTGCAGGAGTATGACATTACAGTCGTCTACAAGTCCGGCCTCAAACACAACGACGCTGATTGCCTGTCGCGTGCGCCTCTACAATCTTCAGCAGGTGACCATGAACAAGATTCCCCCTTCCTTGGAGCTGTGAACGTGTCGAACATGGCTCATTACCAACGAACAGACCCCGAGTTGCTCCTGCTCATCCAGTATTTGGAAGGCCAGCATGTCAAGGTTCCACAAGTTTTTGCCCGTGGACTGTGTTCTTACGTACTCCGGAACAACATTCTGAACAAAAGGAACTTTGAACAGACTGGTAAGACGTTCCTCCTCCTTGTGCCCTCATCACTACGAGCTGAAATCTTAGAGGCGTGTCATGATGACCCATCTGCTGGCCACTTAGGCATTAGTAGGAGCTTGGCAAGGATTCGCCAGAAATACTAGTTGGCGAAATTATTGGGTTCGGTACAGCGAAAATGTCAAAGACGTAAAATACCGCCCCTGAAACCCGCAGGTCTACTAAAACTGATATAGCCACCGAAAGTGCCATTTGAGCAGGTTGGAATGGCTTTGCTTGGACCGTTTCCCGTTTCATCGTCGGGAAACCGGTGGATCATCGTAGCAACAGACTACATGACCCGGTATGCCGAGACATCATCTCTCCCAAAAGGAACAGCAAATGAAGTTGCTCAGTTTTTCGTCAAACAAATAGTATTACGACATAGGGCCCCTAAGATTCTCATAACAGACAAAGGAACAGCTTTTACTTCCCCTTTAATACAACCTGTAATGAGACTTACGCATACCATCCACAGAAGAACTACATCATACCATCCGCAAACAAACGGCCTGACAGAACGGCTGAATAGAACGCTCACTGATATGATCGCAATGTACGTGGATGTAGAACATCGGATATGGGACAGTATTTTACCATATGCCACATTCGCGTACAATACCGCAGTGCAGGAGACTACCCAGTTCACGCCGTTTCAACTTGTTTAAGGTCGGACGGTGACAACAACGCTAGACGCAATGTTACCAGTCAGCAGTACCGAAGATGATGACCCTGATGTCAGCGAATACAGAGAAAGGGCAGAAGAGGCGCGCCAGTTGGCAAGGCACCGTATCCTACAACAGCAGCGCACCGACGCCGACCGGTATAATCTTAGGCGCAGACTGTACAGCGCCGGAGACAAAGTCTGGGTGTGGACACCTGTGCGTGCACGAGGTCTCTCCGAAAAGTTGATGCGGCGCTTTTCGGCCCTTACACTATACTTCGCCAGATAAATCCAGTAAATTACGAAGTAATTCGTGAAGGGCAAGTGTGTTCAACTCGACGAAAGAATATTCCTGAAGTTGTGCATGTAGTACGACTGAAACCTTACTATGAAAGGCACTGAAGAGCATAGCAGAGCTGAAAATTCTCCTGAAAGAACTCGCAGAATGATCAGCCCTCTTAATTCCAACAAATGTCGCCTCTCTCTGCGCATCGGGACGATGCGTTTCAGGAGGGGGATTAATGCCACCAGCTCATCGAAATCCCCAGAAGACGCTGCCACTTGCTATGTATGAAAAAAGCCACCACACGTGCATGCCATACAAAAAGCGGCGAAGCGACGCTGGACCGCGCGTGCCACCGCACCTCGCGCTGAAGAAACCTGCAGCTCACGGACGCTCGGAGGATTACCGGCACGAGACGGAAGCGTTTGAGAGAGTTAGTCCACGAGTTGGGGAATACAGAGAGTGGAGACCATTTTCGCTCGTTCTCGAACTTTTTGAGTTGACGGGCACAAGTTCGCCCTAAATAAATAGTTTTTATAGCAACATGCTCCTATCTGTTGGTGACAATATCGTGGTTTTGGGAGGGAAAATCCCAGAAATCAGTCAAATCCCGTTTTCGTTTCTAGAAAAAGGGTGGAGCGAGAATTTTTCGCGTTCTAGCGTGAACAATGCTACAACGTGAACCTGCACTCCGCTACCTCGACTCTTCGACAGGCACATCGTGGCTGATCATTAAATGAAGAAGGTTACCTGAGACACTTTGTCACAAAATAGTGCCTATTTGGACGTGGGACCCGGCGCCGAACTACCGGGAAGGTACAAAACAAGAAAAGCGGTGCTCACGGAGGGGGCACTCAAGGTCACGCCGCGTCTCCAAAAGGCGAGAACTTTGTGGAATCTTACCGCGGCGAGCGCGCGCGCGGCACAGACGTAAGGAGAGAGAGGAGGCGGAGAGTACACACCGACGCTCCTCGCGCAGTAAGAGAGAGAAAGAGGCGCCGCCCCAACGGAGAAGGGCCTAGAATGGGCGAGAAGGTGCCCAACTGTGTGTACTTTGAGTCACGTGGGCCGCGCCGAACCTTCTAGCACTGCTTCCCAGGGCTATATAAGCAGTCGGACACGGGCCGCGAAGAGTTGCAAGTAAAAAGAAGCAAGAAGTCGTGCGTGACTCAGACACCGCTCCACGAGCCAGCTGACAAGCCATCTGCAAGCTTCGAACTGAGAAGACGCCCGAGGGACTTGGTGAGTAGGACTCTTTTGTGTTTTGTTCTTTGTTGCAGTGCATGAGCTTGTTCGTGTTGGTTGGCTTTAGGCCTGTTCGATTCAGAAAAGGTGCACGGGACCACGCACAAAAGGTGCAGGTGGTGTCGACACCCGGTGCAGCAGCCCCCAGCACCCGTTTTCGCGGTGCAGATGGAACTCCGTCCCCCGCCGCCCAAATGTGTGAATCGAACGTTGAGGTGCAGGCCTGTCGTCTGCTGCAAGGCCAGCTCGAGGAGTTATTCTTTCTAGCAGCCTGCTTGTGCTCGCTACAACTATGCATGGCGATATGCTACAACAAAACCTGCGCGCGGGCGCGCGAAACAAGACGGGATATTCATGTTATGCGCATCCGCATATTTGCCGACACGAACGACGAGATACAATCTGCATCCTACCATTTGTAAAAAGAAAAGAAAAAGTGAACGTAAAAACAAGCCGTCATCGTCCACGTGTTCAGAGAAAAATGTCAAACATTTATCACTTTCACAATTACTTGCTGTGATTTCGCCGCGGCGTACGTCCTAACTATCTCCATTAGACTAGCCGACGCCGTCGTCTGCACGCGTCGGCTGACGGGCTAGCGAGGCTGCACCAAAACGCTGCACCCACAAGCTGGGAGGTGCAAAGGTGCACGGCACCGCGGCGGCACCTTACCTGCACCCCGCCACAATCGAGGACGGAGGTGCAGCGGGCGCCGCTGTACCGCGAGGAATCGAGGACGGTGGTGCGGCGCACCGCGAAAAGGTGCAGAAGGTGCAGCTAGGGAACCTTGGCTGAATCGAATAGACTTTTTGTGTAACTTTGTAACCCATCTGTGTTTGAGTTTGTAAAAGCCGTGTTTGTGTACGTTTTGTGTAACTGCCTGTTTGATGAGAATATATTTGTTTTGTTTGATCACCCTTGGCTCTGGCTCGGTCTTTGAACCACTGCTGGCGTTTTGCTAGTGTGCTAAAGGGGACCAAAAATCTTATTGTCCAAGCTTTCGTGGGATATTTTTCGGGGAACCTAAGCCTTGGTTTTTGGAATTATTTCCGGCGATTGCGTCCCGTACTTCACAGCACGGGTTTGGTGACACACTTGAAGTTTAATCTTGAAACCGCTGACGATGAATTAGGTTTTCCGGGAGCGGCGTGAGCACGTCGATCAAATCCGGTGTTTACGTGAAAGAAGGTATGAGCGGGCATGTTGGTAGATACGCATGCTGTAATAGACAATGCGTGGTTAAGGACACAGACGAAGCTTCATCCGTGTCTAGTGAGCCTTCATGTCGAGCGCGCCACATGTAGACTCCCTATCTGTGTCCTCAAACCGTGCGCTAACCTGTTACGACAGACGGTGTTTACGTTACGACGCGATCGTTCGCATCGTTGGAGCACACTGCGATCGCTTTCCTGGGTGACATATCTTGATTATATGCACGTCTTTAGTGCAACACAGCGAATGACCAAATAAAATAGAGAGTAATAGCTGAGCGGCTCAGCGGGCCAGCGGGCCCAGCGAACGAGCGGAGACGCCAACTGCGCATGCGCGTCCCGCTGGGACAGCCAGCGCATTTACGGAGCGAGCCGCTCGCCCGCTCATTTCGTCTCTTCAGCGGAGCGTATGCAGCGGGCCAGCGCGCGAGCGTTTTGCAAGATGGCAGCCCCCAACACAAGCGGCGGCGGCATGTCGTCGTGTCATGCAGCAAAAACGAAGATGTGTTTCCACATAACACCTGTGATCTAATGAAAAATTACTTTTGCGATATACTTTTCGCAGTAACTTCAATTTATTCGACAGATAAAAACCTCTGCTCGATCGACAGTAACTCCAACATTGTTCAACAGGTGGCGCAGCGGTAAGTTCCGCTGAAAGAAGCGGGGCGTCGCTCAGCTATTACTCTTCTCTTCATCATGCGGTCCGCTGTCCCCTCCGCTCCATCGCTGGGCCCGCTGGCCCGCTGAGCCGCTCAACTATTACTCCCTAATGTGAAGACTGTGACCTTATGCGCTCGCGAGTGCATAACAACCCACGGCGAGCCGTGTTGCGACCGGGCCGTCGGAGACGGAACGGCGCCACAAGAAACTCGTTAACGCAGGTGTCGTTACAGAAAAACGAGTCGAACGAGCCGAGTGCCGGTAACGATTTCCTCGTTACCTCCGGTCGGGGGTGGCGAGTGACCACCGAAAGGGGTCCTGCTGCGCCGTCGTATGGTCCGGTTGCGTACGGATCACCTCGGCCACCTTTAAGTAAAATGGGCGGTCCACAACCTTCTTCCCCTTCGGACCCTCAACCTCGGATTGGAGAAGCGTCAACTGGGTCCTCCCTAGAAGGCGTCACCGGACGACACTGATTACTTAATCAGTGGGAGAACCCCCAGCATCGAGATTCGGCCATCAGCTACCAAACATGCTGTAAATAAATGTAAATATTCTCATCTCCAAAGCAACTCCTCGTACTCTTATCTCCTGCGCCGTGGACTCCTGGCCTGAAGGCGACACGAGTCCACGACAAATGGTGGCAGCGATGAACCACAGCAACTGGTGGCAGCGGTGAGGTCGCGACAGCCGTCAGCAGCTCTTTCTTCACACAGATGCTATCGAAGCATTTCTTTTTTTCGCGCGTAGCTTCGTTTACGGGAACCTGTAGAACTTCGTGCTTCCCTTCTCAGTAATATTCGTGCATCCGTAGGCTACGCAGTGAGCTGCATTTTCGTACACACGACGGAAGCGAAGCACCGCCAGGTTATTCACCCGCTGCACATGACCGGCGGCCGGCAGAGTCGGCTGCTCATGTTTTCCAACCAAACCCAAAGCGCCCAGTAGAGGTTGCTAGCTGCGCCGTTGTGCATGAGGCCAGAGATGCAATCGGGAATGGATGTGAATCAAAGAACTGTGGGACGCCTCGCGTTGGGTGCTCACTGGAAAGCGGCAAATAAGGCTGTAAAGGGCGACATGGGATGGGCGAGTTTTGAGGCAAGGGAAGCCCAGAGCAAAATAAGGTTTGAAGAGAGGCTAAGGAATATGAAAGAGAGTAGGTGGGCAGTGAAGGTGTTCCGTTATTTATATAGAAAGAGCGTTGACACGCAGCGGAGAAAAAGAACTTGGAGGCTCACCAGTAAATATACGGCACTAAGGGAACTGACGACAAAGAGCGTAAAGGGAAAAGTCAGAGAGGCGGAGATTTACTGGCTGCCAGCGATGAAAAAAAAAAAAACCGACTCTGCATGAATAACTACCGAAAGGGCAAAAACGAAATAAAAAGGGAGGAATTTTATGATAATTCAAGAGGAAGCGCTTTACTATTCGAAGCGAGATCAGGCTGCCTTAGAACGCGTAGTAATAAAGCGAAATTCAGTAAAGAATTAAGATGCACATGCTGTGAGGAAGATAGGGAAACGACGGAACATGTTCTGATTGAATGCGGAAATATCCACCCAGGTGTACGTTTGGGCGCTACCCTACATGAAGCCTTGGGTTTTAGGGAGAACAGTGGAAAGCTGAACGTACCCGCGATTGAAATAAGTAAGACACGGTTAGAATACTGGTGGCAGAAAACCAGAGAGAACGGACAAAAATTATTATAGGCAAAAATAAGGATTTTCTGCTGCCATAAGGGGCAGAGAACTGGGCTATGAATTTATGTTTTAGCTATAGTATGATCGATTTAATTGAAGTAGATTCAAAAGGCATGAGGACAACTTAGAGAGGGGAAAAAAGAAATGTTCTTAGATTTTTTTACGAGCCTGGTGGCGCACATGTCACCGCCCCGTTACAAAGGGGACGCTCATAGCATCCATCCATCCATCCGCGCATGTGCAGTAGCTTTCCGCAAATGGTCCATTGGTCTTGCACTCTATGCCCCCGTTCGTCGCTACAGTGCTGAAACATTAGTGCTTTCTAGCATCTTGAACTCCATTTCTCCTCACACCTACAATTTCGCTAGATCGGCGTCAATTAACGCTGATGTTACCCCATCCTTCAACACTGCGCTGCGTTTGATCCAAGTATGGAGGCGATCCACTAAAGGTGCAAAACGAAGCCAACTTTCTTACATCCGAGAAAGAGTGAGGTCGATGCAGCCGCACGAAAAGACGGTAACGCTAATGATTGATGAAATTCACATCGTCATATTTCGACTATAAAGGGGTTAGCATAGTATGGCCTGCCGCTCATTCTCAAGAGGCAGCCACAACAGCTCATGTTTTCATCGTTCAGTCGCTCCTCTCATCAAACAAAGATGTGCTTCACATCCTTCCCGTTTCTAAAATGGCCGTCAAAATCCTACATGAATTATGCAAGAAAATAATTTTAAAAGTAGAATCTATGGGCCTTATGGTCATTGGCGTAGTTACTGACAATTCACTCAACCGGAAAACGTCCTTTTTCGCAGAAAACCATGAAGTATGCATTGTTTACCCTCATACAGCCGACAAAAATAGGCCCCTTTTTTGTGTCGTTGATCCTGTGCACATACTAAAATGCATTAGGAACAACTGGATCAATCAGAAAAACGAAGGAACGTGCTTCTACTTTCCTGAAATGAGCTCTTCTGGAATACTGCCCAGTGGGCTGCCAAGAATGAAAGCTGCATCATTTGAAGCCGTACGGCAGCTATATTCGTTGGAGAAAACAGCTTCTCAAGCTTGGCTACAAGCTAAATTCTAAAGCCATCAATCCAACACCTATGGACAGAAAAAATGTAAAGTTGGCGTTGAACGTCATGAATCCGTTTCTTAAACGCACTTGAGATGCGTGGCGAAGCCCTCAAAACTGCATGTGCTAGTTCAACAGCCTTATTCTTCATCAACATTATAACAATGTGGTGGAAAATTGTCAACATAAAGACCCCTTCCAAAGCTTGCCGACCGAACGACACCTTGCAAAATCCAGTAAATTCCATGGGGGACCAACAGGTGGTTTTCCTTAATGGTATGGTAAACTAGCTGGATGCTTGGGACAGCCTCAACATGAACAGTGGCTGTATGACAAGGGAAACCCATTCTGCGTTGAGACTAACTTGCTACTCTCTTCTTGAGTTGTCGCAAAATTTCAAACAGATCGCTTCGGTCGCTACCATCAGCTTTCTGGAGCACAGTATCATTTATCCGTGCATCAGCTTCTCGAATATGAAAAGCAAATCCGGCTGCAAAAGCTGCTGATGCTTCCACAGCCAGCCAGCATCAGCGAGAATTCTCCAATGAGGACATTTCCTGCCCAAAGCACAACATGGAGGTCGTTGCCTATATCGCTGGATATTGTGCTCATTCGGCTCTGAAGAAGCTGTCGTGCAAATTTTGCAGCAGCATATTTGTCCTGGACAACAGGAATATAGATGTCGAATCCAACGCAATGATTGCCAACCTGTCAAGAGGATCGAGGCTTAACATTTCCGCAGCCACGTACTGTGCACATGGTGTTGGTCACGACGCTTGTTGTCGAAAAGCTCACCGAGGGAGAAAATGCAAAGCCGTTCCTTGCATGCAACAACCAACGCGGCATAGTCAGCTCCATTGGCACATCACGTCAGAGACTCTCGTGCGCCATGTAGTTCGTGCTGCAACAAACATCGTTTTGAACAACTTCTCTAAGCTTCAAAACGACACCATCCAAAGCACTGCACAGAAAAGGCTGCAGACAGAAAGATGAAAACGCTAAGCACGAAATGAGATGGGCTGGATTTAGCCTTTCCTCCTTACTAATGTATTTCTGACACAGACGTCAGTATTTAAAGACTTGCCGTGAAGCCACAGAAAACTATATTATACACAAGTGTGCTTGTTCAAGTCACCTAATTTTCTAATAAAGTCAGTGTAAAAAAAAAGGAAAAATAAAGAGAAAGGGACGGCCACCGGTTTTCACTAAGTGCCCTTTGCAGATTTAATGTGAACAAGCGAAGGAAGGGATTAGCCGGGGTGCAGGGGGGCAACTAGCGTGACGTCACGCTTTCCCTGGGGGGGCCTTGTCAGTAGTCTAGGTGGTGTTGGCTCTGCCCATTGTCCGCCTTGCAGGCCGCACCTCATCTGTTTCCATTGAGCGGCCATGCTCCATATGAAACAGTGGGAAAGTTTCGTGACCACAAAAAGTTGACTCTGGTGGCACTTCACCACAGATGTACCATACACAAATATATGTACCGTATTTTCCGGTGTATAAGACGCACCCCCCAGTTTTCGCAAGTTCGCATGCAAAAATTAATACATAAGACGCACCGGTGTACAAGACGCACCTATATTCACTCACTTCCGGCAAAGAAACTTCATAACGTGGGGTTGAGCGAGCCTTGTAAAATGCCGTACTTACGTTTCTGAGCGCTAGTCCGTAAGAAAACTTCTACTACACCAAACTCCGCATGACTGCACGAAAAACATTTTATTCGTCGAAGCCCTCAAAGTCATCGTCCTCCGACGTGCTTTGGAATACCGTATTTACCCGCATAATTTGCGCACCCTTAATATTTAGCCAGCTTTGCAAAAAAAAAAAAAAAAAACCCTCGCATATTTTGCGCTCCCCGTTCCCAGCTCGCCGGCGCGCACGCACGAACCAACAGCCGCGCCCCTCGCTGCGCAGGCGAGCGCAGTCATACGCAAAAGGGGCTGCGAGTGCGATGCCCCTTTTTCCGATTCTTTTCTCCGGAAGCCCCCGAAGCCCGAAGTACGGTCGCTAGAATAAAAGCATGCGAGTGGGGGCGAAGAAAACGGCTGAAGCAGAGATCAAACGAGCCCGGCCTATCTCCGTCGCTCCGAGGGCCGATGTGATAACATCACCCCGATCGGGACACCTGCCGTCGATGCGGGGAGGAAAGGCCCCGCCCGTCTTTAACAAGCATGAAAAGACGCGGGGGGGGGGGGGGGGGTAGTGTCGCTCGGCTGTCGGCTGCCGAGATAGCGCTATCTTGGCAGCCATCAGCGGCTCGTAAACACTTCTACGTGCTGCGCCTTCCCTGGAGCAGCGGTACGTTTTGCAGTGTTACGTTAGATCGTATCCAAAAGAGTTACCGCGCTAGTTGCATTATATTACACGTTATTACACGACATACTTTTTATTTTTCCGTTTTATGTACTTTGGTTTTGTTGTGGAACTGTAGTACCGGCACGTTGAGTCTTCGTTATTATAATTATGACGCATCATTCGCGTCGTACTGCTCTAGTCGTTAAAAAAAACTCATCAGCATCAACACGAGTTTCTCCCAAAAGAACTACAAAAAGAAAGTACGTATAAGACGCACCTCCGAAAATTTTGAAAAAAAAAAACCGCGTCTTATACACCGGAAAATGCGATACACATTTCTGGGGAGATTTATGTTATTGAAATGTGACTGTTGGCGAGCGAATACGGACTCCAACCAACACTCCACAAAACATACATACATGGTGCACAGTATTGCACGAGCTGTCGTGTCGTCTTGCCACGTGGATGAAACATTTTTTTTTGTTTAGCCATGATGTCAACTGTGTGCATAAACTACTTATCTGGTATATTTTTGAGGACGGCCACTACAGATGGCACTGCCTGTTTTCTGCATTCTTCACTACGAAACAGCTGAGATGATTGGAGTTACCATCACACCTGGATGAATGCCAACAGAAAAAGCTTCGTGGGGAAACTAACTGTGCACAAAATAAACTACAAAAGACGTTCACAGTATGCATGGCTAATTCTTCGCTCACACTAAATGTTTAACTGTTGCTTAAGAAATATTTTCAAACCTTTTGTGTGATGTTTCTCACCAATGAAAACAAGGACAATAACATAACATTTTATTTTTTATTTTATACACCATTCAACCCCTTACCAAACTATGTACATTCTGGATGTAAAAATAAAATAAATTACACTCTCCTGAAAAATTACATGATGATGATTCCCTAGCAATAATTGCATAATTAAACACACACACACACACACACACACACATGAAAGGCATATTTGGATGCAAAACATGCTCCACTTAAAATGATGAAACAGGTAATTTAGAAAATTCATGCCCAAGTCTTTTATAGTACAGTGCTAATAATGAAAATGAAAACCACTGCAATTTTGGCAAACTTCATGCAATCCAATGAAGATTAGGGCTTGTCTTTTTTCAGTGACTTCAGTGTCTGGAAAAAAAGAAAGAAGGAAAATACACATTCAGTGATGGGAATGGCCAAGGGTATTTTTTTGTAGAAGAGGAAATGACTATTTATAGCAGCTACCCTAACTTTAGTACCATGTTGACGAGACACAAAGAACAGAATAAAATATGTTCGTTGCTTTTATTATGGGTCTACTACAAACCCGAATATTGGAATAAATAAATGCTGCCTTGGGCCTTAGAGCCACACTAAAATTACAAGAAGAGTGCACCAGAGGCTCCATGACAAGAAGCTAACTGCAAGGCACCAAAACACAACAGAAAATACCCTAATGCACTGATCTTTAAAACGCCAATGCTGATGTGAAAGAAATGTAGTTCAGCCAGCAGCAAATTTATTTCAAATCGGTGCAAAATAATCTAAAATTACAGTACGAACTACATTGCCGCTAAAAATGAAGCTAAACCTCACTAAAACAAAATATTTAACCTTTACAACTTCATATTCAAGAACACCAAGTATTTTTAACCTCAACATAAGGTAACATATTCAATAACAAACATATTCATTTATTATAATAAACTGAGTTACAGAAACCGTAATTTCACTGCTGCCACAAAGGAAGACTGAAGCAGTAACCTGATACTGTAAGCACCAGTGGTCAAAAGCACATGAAATTTATTGAGAGCACAGCTTCCAAATCGTGCCATGACAGAGTGCCAGCCAGCACTGCTAACAACAACCACAGTCATAAGACCTGCTTATCTTAGTTATCTTGCAAGCAAATTAAGAGAAAAAGAATAGTGTCCCACAAACAAGCCCAGTACATTGCAACCCTGCAAAAATATGCAGGGATGAAAGGAGTTATCCTCGACGTACTTAGAAAGGTGACTAGTCCGATGTTTTTACCTCAAACAAAAATGTTTTCTGTTGCCCCTGCAACAAGTGTTCGAATTGACCAGTGAATGATTTTTCGCAACTCCTTGACCCTTTCCTGTGGCACCATCACCCACTCTATGAAGCTACATGGGTGCTATGTGATAAAACAGACTTGCAACATTTAATGTTGAACCAATACATGAAATGGTGACCGCGGCACAGGGTGGTACTCAGTCCCTTGGAATAAGACTGTATGCAGTGTCACAAAACAGCCAATGTGGTGGCAACGAATAAAGCAGCTGTGATACTCTGCTTCCATGTAGGCCGTGCCATGCCACTGTCGCAAATGCGGAGCGCTACTAAATATGACTCCTACTTGCTTGCTTTGTGGTGTTTGTCCCAAAACCAGTTCTGATTATGAGAGACGCCGTAGTGGAGGGCTCCGGAAATTTCGACCACCTGGGGTTCTTTAACGTGCACTGACATCGCACAGCACACGGGCCTCAACATTTCGCCACCATCGAAATGCAGCCGCCGCAGCCGGGATTTGATCCCGCGACCCTCGGATCAGCAGCCGAGTACCATAGCCACTAGACCACCATGGCGGGGCATATGACTCCTACAGGGAGCCATATATATATATATATATATATATATATATATATAATGCTACGAAGCTAGCGTGGGATGGCACATACCACCTATGGGATGGCACATATCATCTGCAGAAGAAGACAAAGAAGACAGGACTGTCTGGTGCGCGGCTGTCCACCATCTTGGCTAATGCTGTACGCCTTACTGTAAATATACGTGTAAATAGTCTTCCCTTGTGTTATTTACGTAACATATTTGTGGTGGAGGTGCCGGGTACGCTGTATCTATCACGGAGCTCCGCAACGGTCGTCTCATCGGCGTTCCGGCCATGTCAGACGACGAACGCACACCACGTTCCCGACCCGCCCCATCCGCGGCACCTATGACGTCCACTTACGTGGTCCTTCCTCCTGCTCGTGATCCCGGCGTCTTTTCTGGCCAGGATGGGGTTGACGTCGACAAATGGCTCAACCTTTATGAACGAGTCAGCGCCAGCTACAGGTGGGACCCGACTCTTATGCTTGCCAACGTTCTGTTCTACCTCGCTGGCGCCCCAAGAGTGTGGTTCGAGACGCACGAAGCTGACATTACGAGCTGGGACTCGTTTAAAGAGCAGATTCGAGACCTTTTCGGTGACAGCACAGGTCGGCGGCTTGCGGCGCGCAACGAACTTGCGACTCGTGCACAAACATCTACCGAGTCGTACGTGGCGTATATACAGAATGGCGTATACGTACGTGGCGTATATACAGAATATACATGGACCCATATATATTAACCATTATTACTGCAAGGCCCAGCAAAAATGTGATGTCGCTTAAGTGCCCACAATTATATGTACAATACCACAGACAAAACTCCATCCTAAACAATTCATAAGCACGCATTGGATTTGACTAGCTAAGTGACAATTTAGCTTTGAGAATGGCAGGAGATGTGGCAGCGCTCTTCACATAGGATCACGATAACTGCTACGTGGTGTAGGTCACAAGTTCTCATTTGTGGTCTCCAAGATTGTGCCTGACAGAAAAAGGCTGCACTATGCAACCTTGAAGCCCGTTTTGTAGTAGCGTTGGAGCAGTTCCTTTCATTTATAGCATGGATGTAAGTAGCATTTCCATCACTGTATATAACATCCAGTGCCCACAAATATTTGTAGCAAACATACAAGCAGATGAGAGTTTCTTTAGCACGTATATGAGAAAAGAATAAGCAACACAAACTATTTTGGCAAATAAGAAACCTAATACCGTGTTTGCACGAATCTAACGTGCACCTTTTTTCCGATAAAACGGGTCTAAAAGTCGTATGTGTGTTAAAAAAATAGAAGGCGAACGAACCACACCGTTATCATATTGTCATCGGTCTTAAAATGGCCGCCTCCTATGCGCTTTGGGCGCTGTCGAACGGTCACTGCTGAAAAAACGAGCTAGCGGAACGGCACTCTTTGGCACACATAGTTTCTGTAGTTTCTATGTCGCTGCCGGTGCCCGCGCAACAACGCCACGACACACATGATGCGTAGGCCGATGATATTCACCGCACCGGCTTGGCCATCTTGTGGCCAATGCAATCTCAGAGACGCCCAGCCGCACGAGCTTTCGATAGCGTTCGAGGGTGGCTGTAACAAGAAAATAGGTGTTTCCCATCACCGCATGAAAAACGGCTCATAATCGCATTTCCGCCTCATATCCGTGCTGAGCCCGGGCCTCTCAGTCGTGCACGCAGCTTGACGTCCGAGATTACATCGCGGCAATCACGGAGACAATGCGACCACGACTTCACCATGTTTACGCTTAGCTGCACCACCATGCGCAGCACGCAAGGCAGCACACGGCAGCGGGCGTGAGGGAACTGCGATAGCACGGAGGAATGCAGCACTGTGAGTAAATGATGTTACCGCCGCTCGCACACAGCTACGCCCGCCAACGCGTGGCAGTTTTATTGCGACGCACGGCTTATGAATCAGCATGCCGAATGTCTTCGAGACACCGCGGATCAAGTGAAGCGGGACTGCAGGGGTTCAAAGTTAGCGGTGCGTTTATTATGCGAATGCGTTCATTGCACGAGTACGGCATTTGATTTTTATGAATGTAAGAAGGTTGATTACTGAGGACTTCTTTTTTTTTCGTGTCACAAAAAATGGGTGCGCATTACAATCGATCTTTCACTTTTTTTTTTTTCATCGCGGGAGACTGGTGCACATTACAATCGAGGGCGTGGTAGAATCCAGCAAATACGGAAATAAGAAATAAACCTGTCACACAAAAACCAGTAAACAGGACCCCACTTTTTTTTTATCCCTCCCAAATAGACTTCCTCATTTATAAAGAAGGCCGCAGCGACTACTTTTGTGGGTATTTCAGCGGTGTGCTCTGTGCAGAACAACTATTAAAAAAAAAAAACTCCTGCGCATCTCTCTGGTGGTTCACCAGTCCTCTTTGGCCACTAAGTTTTAAGTTACTTTTTACATTGGAGATCTTGTCGCAGCCCTGAGATAATAGACTGGTCTAAACCAGTATCATGAAACTGTGCCTTGGCCATGCAGTGATGCTACTTTGCCCACAAATTCGTCGCACATAGCAATAAGTAGCGCAGATTTGCCGACGGCGTGTTACGCTGCTTAAGTTGGCACAGCCACAATGAGGAACTATGCTTACCTCTCTTTGTGGCAGGGAATGATAGGTAGGCTGAGCAAGAAACTAAAAGCAGCTGAAGCGGCCATGAAATGGTAATTCTATTCCCTTTAATGCCCTTGTTACACAGCACTTATTCGAAAATTCTTGCGGCATCATTTTCACATCGCACAAGCACACTTATTTCTTTAACACAAATTTTGGACGTCGAGATTTTTTACTGGCCCTTTGAAGTGCTGAGTCATAAGACAGGCAGCAACTTTACTATTTAATGAACATAGAAAGCAATCTGTGAAAGGGCCTAATTTGGTCAATAAATATCAGTGTGATGTAAGTACAAAAGTGACACAATGGGAACGCAATTAGCTGCAGTTAGTGGTGCAGAATCACTAGGCACCTGAGCACCTTCAGGCGCCAAAGTCGTTGCTGTAGCGCTGCACGAAGCATACAGCTGCACAGAGATTTTCCACACTACACAAGTTGCATTTGTAAAACGATTATTAAATTCTGGTAAATTTGATTTTAATCCCATGAGACGACTGGCTGATTATGACGCAAATCGAATGCACGTGCTAGTGACAAAAGGAAAGAAATAAATAAAAAGAAATGATTAAGATCATGCCCAATGTCTCGTCTTTTTTCCCATCACTAGGTAGATTTTTATCAAAACATTGCATATTATTGTCACGACCATTACTGCTTGTGTCTGCCTCACATGAGCTAATCTGCAACTTAAAGGGCCGGTAAACAACCCCGAAGTCTAAAATTTGTTTTTAGGACATAATTGTGCACTTTCACGAAGTGAAAATGATGCCGCAAGAATTTTGTGAATATGTGGTGTAATAAGCAAGTCACAGAGGATAGAACAATGTTTTTTCATGGCTTCTTCAGCTGGTTTAGGTTTCTCGCTCAGCCTTCCTGTCCCACTCTGCCGCGGAGTGTAGCTGTGGTTTGTTGTCGGGGCTACGTCCACTTCGGCAACATGACAAGACATGAGCGAATAGGCGCTCTCCTCACCACAGGACCAAGGTGCAGTTTCGCAGTGCTCATTTTGACCAATCGAAAGCTCAGTGCTGCGTCAACTTCTACAATGCATAGTGATGTAACTTAGAGGGCAAGGAGGACTGATGAAAAACTGGGGACCAGCATGGGATTTCTTTCTTGAAAAAGAGCGTATGCGCGGTGCACAGCACTGGGACATCCACAAAAGGCGATTGCTGCTGCTTTCTCTACGACTGGGCGAGCTTTATAATGAAACTTTTGCGCACACAACATGAAGCCACAACGAAGAAGTACACAAGGACTAGCGCAGTCCTTATTTGGAAGGTGTAAAAGGAAAGTTGGGGCCAGATTACTGATCATTTAATTACACAGATGGCACATTATGGGAATTACAGCATGGGTCTTGTACAAATTTCAGAAACAAACATTCAAGGGTATTTAAAAACTTTCATAATCAAATCATCACTGTTGTAAGCCTAATTTTCTGTCCACTGTAGGATGAAGGCCTTTCTAAATGACTTCCAAATTGCCCAGTCCTGTACAAGCAAATTCAATTTTATATTATGTGCAATTTTCTCAATTTTCTCATACCATCTGGACTTCTGCCATCGTCTGCTGCACCTGCAAACTCTTGGTATCCATTGCATTGATTGAACCAACCATCAGTTTTCTGTCCTCTGCATTACACGATCATCCGACATCCATTTTTCTTTCCTTTTTAATGTCAACCAAGATACTGGCTACCCATGTTTGTTTTAAGGCCTATACTGCTCTCTTCCTATCTCTTAATGATAAGCCTTAATGATATCATTTTCTGAATGCCACACACTGCACAGTCCTCAACTCCTACAGTTTCTTTGCTATCCTCCAAATTTCTGCATCACGTGGTAGTACTGGCAAAATCAAATGATTCTATGTTTTTTGCTTGAAGAACAGTGGTTAATTCCTCGTCATGATTTTGAAATGTCTGCTGTCTCCAGCCCATCCTCATTTTTCAGTGAATTTGCTTATCGCGAGTAGGCTCCCTTGTTATCAAGTGACCTAGATACGCAGTTTAATCTCATTACAACAGACTTTGATAGCGAAGGTTCTGGTCTGTTGTAAAAAAAAGCGAGTACAATACAAATACCGTTAAAACAGACTTATGCAGACACTGAACGAGTCTGTTATAACCAGACTGAACTACAAGCCACAGACAGAGTCAAAGACTAGGTTTATTCCTCTCTAACTTTTCTGACAGAAGCTTGTCAGCTTTAACTGTGATGTCCAGTGAACAGCTTGGACACTATGTGTGCCTCCATCATTACAAGGCAGTGGACATCTGCTACCATAGCACCTCACTATAATTGATCCCACAGGTGCTGTCAAGCAACGTTTGAAGATGGAAGCTATTAAATCTGAGATATCTGCTGTACATAAGTCTGCTGTAAAGGAGTGCTGACCAGCTAGCTGGCCTTGCAAATTTAGTCCTTTATATCTAGATATATGTTATATCAGAATACATTGTAAAAGAAGTTCAATCAATGAACAATATGGGAAGATCAGTACAACACTGCAGTTTGGTATCCAAATGTCTGTTATAGGCAGATCTGTTGTAATGAGGTTATACTGGACATACTCTTGCACAGATCCCAGGGGCTCGTTGCTAATTGAGAACTGTTGTACTTTCGTCAGGCTACTGAGCATGCATTCGCTTTGCCTTTGGGCAAATTTATCTTCAGCCTCACTTTACTACGTTCTTGGTTTAGGACCTCAAAAATATTTTTTTAAAGTTAGTGACTATCATTGCTGAAAAGCACAATATCATCAGAGAAGTGTAACTTAATGAGAAAGTTTCTGTTAATAACACTTCTTCCTAATCTAGTCATTTAAACACCTTCAACTATGCAGTCAACAATGCTGGAGAGACTATCTCCTTGCCTGGCCCTATTCCCAATAGTAAATTTTTGCTTTCCTTGAGGAGAAGCAAGGTGCTGTGGAGTCTTTGTAGGAATTGGGCAAGCTATTCATAATGCCTCCGAACCTGCTGGTATTTCTACTGACATGGGTGTTGAGGAAGAAGCGGCCACTGACCAAGTCAAGGTGAAGACAGAGAGACACTTCGGAAACTGTACAGGTTCCTTGATAATACTGAGCAGGCACGAGCCGTAAGTCGGATGTCTTTTCATACCCCATGAAATACACGAGGGCACACTTGGCGATTGCCATGTACCTCGCCTCAGATCAAAGCCGTTGAAACGATGTTCTGCCCTTTCTAACGTATGCTTATAGTATGGCCATGCAGACTACCACACGATTTTCTTCTTCTCTTCCTTCTCTATGGATGCAAGCCTTCTTGCACAATGGACATCATCCTTCCGTACAGCCCTGACACCGTGGAATGCAAAACCATCTCGGAAGCTGCTTCACATGCCAAAGAGTGCCAGGAATTTACCCGCATGTTCACTTCCGAAGACCAGCAGTGCCAAAAGCACCATCGAGACACTTCCGTCATCCGTCTCCTACACTCCTGAATTGTCTCCCAAGTTACTAAGTATCACGGTTCCAACACTGCGATCAACCAGATGTCTTCTGTTTACTATACTGTTGAGCCCCTTGAGCCACCTTCGGATAGGAGCTGTTGTGGCCGCGAAATCCGTCTGTGCTATCTTACCCAATAGTCACCGGGACAGTTTATTTTTTCCCCGAAGGATAAACTGTACTGTGAATGAATAAGCAGTGGGCAATGGGCAATTTCGTTAGGCAGATTAAGGAAGATGACAACGAGACTGTCTCCGAACCCTGCTGCGCCGTTATTTGAGCTGTGCTACCTCTCACTACCGAGCTCTACTATTAGAGGACTGGAGCCAACCTGAACACTCCTCGACAGTAGAAATAATGTACGACAGAAGTCACATGTGAGTGCGTCTTGAGCCGCAGGAGAGACGCATCGTGTGGTGGCTAATCGTGGCCCCCACTTTTCGTGGCTGTGGTCTCTGTCCAAGCAGCTCGTATGATAGCTTTAAGCTTTTGCAGCATGACCTCACTAAAAGCATTAAACTTAGTGAGAATGCAGCTTTGTTGGCCTAGTCATTTTGTCACAGAGGCACTCGTCGCCGGCGACTTCTATATCGCGAGCTCAGTATCCACTGTTGCAACCGAAACAGCAGAGACGACGCAGCGGCACCAGAAGCTCATCAACGATGTTGTAACAGAAAAGCCGGAACGGAGGCGAGCACTGGTAACCACTCACCATTACCTCAGCAAGAGGTGACGACCAATTTTCACCCGAAGGAGTCCCACGGCCTTCACATGGCCTGGCTGCGAGAGGGACTGCCTCGGCGAACTTCATAATTAAAATGGCTGTGCATCACCTCCGGACCTTCAACATCTGATTGGAGGAGAAATCTCAACTTATTCTTCCCTAGAAGACGTCCTAGGGAAAGCGGACTATTTCACTACCTGGCGAACGCACGGCATGAGGCGCATTCAGCAGTCAGCTACCATGTTGTAGATAAATACTGTAAATATTTTTCACTCCCAATGCTCCTTGTACTCTTCTCTCCTACCCTGTGGGACTCCTGGCCTGAAAATGACACAAGTCCAAGACAACTGGATGGCGAGCGGCGGGATGAACTTGAGGCTCCATAGAGGAAGGATAAGCCAAAAGCCCTAGGAACTGGGGGTCGGTGTGATCAGCGTAGTGTACCACGACCACACAGTATTGGGTGAGTGTCTGGCTTTGTGCTTGAGAGACAGTCTTTCAGCCTAGGACTGCTAAAAATTAGATTGTTTACAACTGCCTAGGAGTTGTTGTATTGCACCTCAGCAAAAAACAGATTTCAAAAAGGAATGTAAATGTAAACAAGCTGCTGAAGACAACCTAGTATATACTTTTCTGGAAAACTTTCAAACTTTGGAGTGGACCTAAGGAAATAAATGAGGAGCCTGAGATTAATTACTTGTGTTGTTGAAAGGATAGGCGCAGCGGAGGAAGAGCTACGTAGGTTGGGAGTTGGTTAAGAAAGTGGAGAAGGTACAGAAGGATTCGGCAACTTGGTGCCGGATCCTTCTCAGGCTTCAATTTCTCTGGGAACAGAATTGAAATGCTGGTGGGGTTAATTTCTACTGTTTTTCGAAAGCTCAGTCACAGTTTAAAGTGGTCACCATGAACTTGATGAGTTTGACAAAAGCTAGCCTGTAGATGCTTTGTGAGGAGCTTGATTTGGATGTGAATGAGGACTTGGCTGAACCAGAAATTTGCAACCTAATAGTAGAAAGTGACAGCAGTCAGGAGGATATTGAATATTTCAGGACCTTAATTTTAATTAGGCAGCAAAGGGAAATAAAGGAAGTGTTGTGTTCATATCGCGATAGGCTACACGTGTCGTAGTTGCCGTGATAAGTGACTGGTCGCCACTGCGCATGTGTAACCTGGAGATACTTGTATATATGGGTGTGTGCCCTATGTTACTGTGTTCATTGTGCTGTTTTGTGGCTGCCCGTTGGCACGCCCGAATAAAGGATCTGAAAAGCATGGCCCGGCTCTGAAGTTACAACATGACTGGCGACGAGGGTGGGACACCGGCAGCCGAAAAAACAGCAGCAGTTCGGGGTGCCATGCTTGGAAAACTTCCAGAGTTTGATCCGGACGGTGGCAACTGCGATGTTTTCTTCGAGCGGTTCGAGTGTTTTGTCGCCGCTAATGACATCGCACAGGACAAGAAGTTGCAAGTACTACTGACGTCCATCGGGGAGAAGGCATACGTCACGCTCAGGAGCCTTCTTCTGCCGAAACGCCTACCCAAGAGACGTATGACGTGGTCATCGCAACGCTGAAAAAGCACTACACCCCGAAGTGCTCTGTGGTGACTGAAAGATACCGTTTTAACCAACGCAAGCAAGAACCGCACGAAAGCATCGGGGACTTCATAGTAGGACTCAAGAAACTGGCGGCAACGTGTGAGTACGACACATTTCTTGAGCAAGCCCTGCGAGATCGTCTCATCGCGGGATTGTGTTCCGACAGCATACGTTGCAGGCTTCTGGCGACACCTGATGCAGAATTAACCTGGGACCGCACCTGCAGTATTGTAGCAGCCATGGAATCGGCTACCAGAGGCACTCGGGAAATGGTGGCGACCCTCTCAACGGGTACCCCAGTCGACAGCGATGTTCACTGGCACAAGGAAACAGCCGCGGGGCAGCGGCAAGCAACCGGTGGGGACTATGCCCGGAGTGCTACGCCAAACACTGCTTCACCAGCGGGCCCACAAGAGACTAAGGCGTGTCATCGTTGCGGTGGGCGGCACTCTCCTGTAAGTTGTCCGTTCATGAACAGACGTTGTTTTAAATGTAACAAGAAAGGTCATGTAGCCAAAATGTGTAAAACTAGGACGCCTGTTCATTGCATGGAGAATGATGCAACGCATGATGAGCTGTTGACACTGTGTCACACAGACCGTAGGGCGGGAACGCCTGCCATTGTAGTGCCGTTGCTGATAAACGGAAGAGAGATTGCGATGGAGCTCGATACAGGCGCAGCCGTATCGGTAATGTCTGAAACAGAAGGTTTAAAGCACTTTCCCGATGCAAGTTTCAGGGAAACAGATGTTCGGCTAGTCACCTACAATGGCACGCCTGTCCCGGTGAAGGGTATTATGGATGTTGATGTAAAGTACCAGAGTCAACACGTTCGCTTGCCACTAGTGATTGCTAAGGATAGCACAGGGGCTAGAATGCCAACATTATTGGGACGGGAGTGGCTAACGAAAATAAAACTCGACTGGCCGAATGTGGTACGGGTGCAGAACGTGCGTGAAGAAGCACAGCTAACTGATAAGTACCGCGAGGTATTTCAACCCGGATACGGGGCCATTGAAGGGTTTCATGCTAGTATTGTGCTTAAGAAAGGCGCTACTCCTGTGTTTTGTAAAGCGAGACCAGTGCCATACGCGTTACGCGAGCAAGTAGAACAGGAGTTGCATAATATGGAAAAGGCAGGCATTGTGTACCACGTGAGGCACAGTGCTTGGGCCACCCCGCTGGTGGTAGTGCCGAAAAAGAATAACGGGATTCGACTGTGCGGGGATTACAGGGTCACCGTCAATCCTTTCGTGGAAGTTGACCATTACCCTCTACCGTTGCCTGAAGATATTTTCACCACGTTGCAAGGTGGAGTGGTGTTTTCGGTTCTTGGCCTGAGTAAGGCGTATCTGCAACTGGAATTAGATGAGCACGCTCAGGAACTGCTCACCGTTAACACGCATATGGGCCTTTTCCGCTACAGGCGCCTGCCCTATGGTGTAGCCTGTGCACCAGCCGCCTTTCAGGCGGTAATGGACCAAGTCCTGCGGGGCTTGCAAGGCACGGCTTGCTATCTTGACGATGTCATCATAGCGGGAGCCAGCTACGAGCAGTGTCGTGAAAGAGTTGAACAAGTGCTCATGCGCCTAAGCCAATACGGTATCAAAGTCAACGCTGAAAAGTGCAGCTTGTTTCAAAAAAGAGTAGCCTACTTGGGACACGAAGTTGATGGCAATGGGTTGCACCCTACCAGTGACAAGGTAAGGGCGATAAAGAATGCACCCAAGCCAGACAATGTCACGCAACTAAAGGCGTTTTTGGGTCTGGTCAATTTCTACGCAAAATTTTTACCAAATGTAGCTACAGTACTGGAGCCTCTCCATGGCTTGCTGCGCAAGGAAACCAAGTGGCACTGGTCCCGACTATGTGAAGACGCTTTCAACAAGTGTAAAGAGTTGTTGACGGATGAAAGTGTGTTGGAAATATATGATGTGGCAAAAGAAATTCAGCTTATGTGTGACGCTTCGGAGTATGGCCTAGGAGCCGTACTATCGCATGTCGTGAACGGCCAAGAGAAGCCTATCGCTTTCGCCTCAAGGTCGCTGTCAGTGTCCGAGCGAAACTACGGACAAATCGAGAAAGAGGCCCTGAGCATCGTCTTTGGAGTAAAAAAATTCCACAAGTACCTGTATGGCAGGGCATTTAACATTTTAACGGATCACCAACCACTGACGGTTCTGTTAGACCCACACCGACATTGCGGTGCCGTGGCAACTGCCAGGGTGCACAGATGGCTGACATTTCTAGCAGACTATCGTTACAAAATTACGCATAAGCCGGGCACCGCCATCTCGCATGCTGATGCTTTGTCACGGCTACCGTTGTCAGAAGTGGGGCACAAAGAGGACGCAATTTGGTACTTTTCCACGTTGTCAGATTTGCCGCTAACCGCGAAAGACATTGAGCGTGCAACAGGGTGTGACAGTTTGCTGCAAGTTGTGCGAAATAAGATATGGCATGGTTGGCCAAAGACTGTCAGTGCGGAACTGCAACCGTTTTGGGTTCGCCGTTTTGAGCTCACGGTGGACGAGGGCTGTATTGTCTGGAACAACAGGGTTGTTGTCCCTGAAAGCTTGAAGGCTGTAGTACTAGCACTCTTGCACGAGCAGCATCTCGGGATCTCAAAAATGAAGGCTGTTGCACGGTCAATGGTCTGGTGGCCGGGTATCGACGATGCCCTTGAAAAGGCGGTGCGCAAATGCAGCATCTGTCAGGCAGTACTTCCTGTAACGCCGCCAGTTCCTTTATTTCCATGGAAAGTTTGTGAACACCCATGGCAACGAGTCCACTTGGATTTTGCGGAAAAAGAATCGCAAATGTTTCTTATTGCGGTAGATGCGTTTTCCAAATGGGTAGAGGTTAAATGCATGCAGTCGACAACAGCTGCGAAAACAGTCGAGGCGGTGCGATCCTGGTTTGCGTCGCACGGGTTGCCTGTGGAAGTGGTTACAGATAACGGGCCTCAGTTCCGCGCAGCGGAATTCATAACTTTTTTGAAGGCGAATGGTGTGAAACATACGCTCACCCCACCGTATCATCCGCAATCTAATGGAGCGGCCGAGCGAGCGGTGCAAACAACTAAGAAGGCTCTCCTGAAGCAGTTAATGGATGACGAAAGGAAAGGGACAAACAGGTCACTACAACATCGCCTAGATAATTTCCTGTTTCGTATCGCGCAACACCCCACACCTTCACTGGGAAATCACCAGCAGAATTATTTCTGCGACGGAAACTGAGGACCCGCTTATCGTTACTACGACCAGATGTGAGCGGGTGTTTGACTGACCAAGCAGAGAAGGTGAAACAGCCGCTGACAAGCGGCGCGCAAGGTTCCGTTCTTTTGCTGTGAATGAGTGCGTACTGGGACGATCTGTGCGCGGAGAGACTGTAAAGTGTTACCAGGTAGAGTGTTGCAGGTCAAATCAATATGCACATACTTAGTGTTGGTGGGAAATCGTGTTCGATATGTGCATGCCGATCATTTGCGCCACTCCTGTTCTGGAACGGGAGGAAGAGTCGGCTGTGGACTGCGAGTTCGAGCTGCCACATGTGCCGAAGTACGGGACCCGACTACTTCGGCGACGACGCTGCCACCGCCCACACAACAACAGTCGAGCCCGGAGTGTAGGCCGCAAACCGGACATGCCTACGCTCCGAAGAAGCACCCGACAACGCCGGGTGCCTGATCGCTGGGGCTATAGTAGCCGGACTTAAAGTTTGTCAGAAAGGGAGTGTTGTGTTCATATCGCGATAGGCTACACGTGTCGTAGTTGCAGTGATAAGTGACTGGTCGCCACTGCACATGTGTAACCTGGAGATACTTGTATATATGGGTGTGTGCCCTATGTTACTGTGTTCATTGTGCTGTTTTGTGGCTGCCCGTTGGCATGCCCGAATAAAGGATTTGAAAAGCATGCCCCGGCTCTGAAGTTACAACAGGAAGGAAATGAGGATGAAAAACGTAGGCAGGAGTTGAAAGCTTTGACCGAAGAAATTCAAAGGCTAGATCATCAACTCGAGGCTATGCAGTGAGGTGGTCAGGCGTCTGTGGAAGCAGCACACGGAAGGTGCGAAGTGGTAGTGTAGCAGCGTGCCTATACGCTCCCCGCGCTCGCTCAGCTCTGCGCCGATTGCAGCGCCAGCACCGCGTTGCGTAAGACGCGCAAAATAAAGATCAGATCGCACTTCAACTTTCGCTGTGTCCTGACGTACCTTCCACCGTTTGTATACACGCCGCTCTCTACAGGCGTCGTATGTCTCGACCACTATAGCTTGGTGACCCGGACGTGAGCACATGATGGCTATGAACACCATCCCCATGACGGCGGAAAATGGCGCACAACAGCTCCCACAGTCAACGGTGAGCAACGAACATCAAGCCCTCGGCACTGACATGGAGGTACTCTCAAACGTACAGGTGCGGCTCCCTCCATTTGGGCCGAAGAACACAGCCATATGGTTTACGCAAGCGGAAGTGCTGTTTGACTTGCGCCACATCACGGCACAACGCACAAAGTACCTTCATGTCATCTCGACACTGCCATCTGAAGTTGCAGATGAATTCGACGTGTTGAGCCTACCACATGCGACCCAACCCAAAGACCCCTTCAAGACCATTGTTCTTAAGCGCAAAACGGTTTGTGAGCACAGCCGCCTGCAGCAACTTCTCAACGCGGAGGAGCTGGGAGACCGACGACCATCGCAGCTGCTACACCGAATGCGCCATCTACTCGGCGACAGCATGCAGGAATACGAAAGCCCACTTCTTCGCGAGTTATTTCTGCACGTCTGCCGCAAAACCTTCTTTCCGTTCTCGCTGCTGCAGGGAACATGCCTTTGGAAAAGCTAGCCGAGCTCGCCGACCGTATTGCAGAATACTCCCGTGCTGGCCCCACAATTGTGGCAGCGGGCGCCATGACACTGGACACCGAAGCGCGGCACTCTCGCCTCGAAGAAAAAATCGAGCAGCTCTCGGCCTCCATCGCCGCGAGGGGTAATTCAGCCCCTGGTCATTCCCACGGTAACTCACGTTCCCATTCCCGTTCGCGTTCAAGAGGCAACCGTGATGTCTACTGCTGGTATCACGTACGCTTCGGTGCGAGCGCAAGGAAGTCCCGAGAGCCCTGTCGCTGGCAGGAAAGCACGAGCGCGAGTCGCTAATGGCGGCGAGTGATTTGCTTGACCCCGCAGTGACGCGCAGCCGCCTACTATACGTATCAGATAAAATCACGGGACGTCGTTTTCTGGTCGACACTGGTGTGGAAGTGAGCATTATTCCTGCCTCACGTCTCGACAGACGTGCTGAAAGGACTGCATCCTTGCAAGCTGTGAATAGTTCCACAATAGCCACGTTTGGACAGCATTCGCTTACCATAGACTTGAGACTGCACCGCACATTTCGTCGGATATTTATCGTCGCTGATGTGCGCTTTGCCATCCTTGGAGCGGACTTTCTCAACGACTTCGGCCTGAACGTAGATATCCGCTCACGTCACCTTGTGGACTATACGACCAGCTTGTCCGTGCAGGGAATACTTGCACCTTAGTCGACCCCTGTGCAAACGGCTCCCAACATGCTATCGTGCATGTTTGCATCAATTCTATCCGATTACCCCGAACTTACAAAACTGAACAACTTCGAACTGCCAGTGCGACACACAGTAACGCACCACATCGTCACAACTGGACCACCTGTGTTCAGCAAGCCGCGACGCCTCTCAGGTGACCGCCTTGCCACAGCACGCAAGGAATTTGAACACACGCTGCAACTAGGCATCATTTGCCCATCGTCAAGCAGCTGGTCATCCGCCTTGCACATGGTTCCGAAGCGTGACCCAGGTGACTGGCGCCCCTGCGGTGACTACCGTGCACTGAACACCCGTACCGTCCCTGATCAGTATCCGCTCCCACATATCCACGGCTTTGCCACCACACTAGCTGGTACGACCATATTCAGCAAGGTTGAACTCGTAAAGGGTTACCATCATATTCCTGTTGAGCCATCGGACATACCAAAGACCGCCATCTCGACATCTTTTGGCCTCTTTGAGTATGTCCGCATGCCTTTCGGGTTGAGGAACGCCACCCAAACATTTCAAAGATTCATCAACGAGGTGACCCGCAGCCTACACTTCGTCGTCGCCTACCTCGATGACTTACTTGTGGCTAGTGCCTCACCCGAACAGCATGCTGATCACCTGCGATTACTTTTCAGACTCCAGGAGCATGGCTTGACTATCAACACAGCAAAGTATGTTTTCGGCGTGAGCAACATTGAGTTTCTTGGTCACCTTGTCACACCTGACGCAGTGCAGCCCTTGGATAACAAAGTTCAAGCACTGCGTGATTTTCCTCGTCCAACTTCACTCCGCAAGCTGCGCGAGTTCCTTGGACTGCTGAACTTTCACCGTCGCTTCATTCCCAAGGTGGCCCGCATTATTCTGCTGCTGACCGAGATGCTCAAGTCAAACAAAGCACCGTCAGGCCCTCTCGAGTGGACAAGTGCAGCTGAGACAGCATTTGAGGAAGCCAAGAATGCTCTGGCCTATGCAACAATGCTTGTCTATCCCCATCCCAACGCGACAATGCGGCTGATCACCGATGCTTCCTCTAACGCTGTTGGCGCCGTTCTTCAGCAATTCCAGCAAGATTCCTGGTGCCCACTAGCTTTCTTCTCTCAGAAATTAAAGCCTGCCGAAACTCGCTACAGCATGCTCGACCGTGAACTTCTTGCTGTGTACCTCGGTATTCGGCACTTTCACCACCAACTGGAAGGTAATGACTTTCATGTGCTGACTGATCATGAGCCACTGACGTTCGCTTTCCGCGGAAACCGCAGTGCTTACACATCCTGGCAAGTCCAACATCTAAGCTTTATTTCGGAATTCACCGTCGACCTAAGGTACATAGAAGGCCCCATAAATGCCGCGGCCGATGCCCTTTCCCATGTAATTGTCGTGACATCTGATGCTGTGGACTTCAAGGCAATTGCAGAAGCACGACGTAGTGACAGCTAACTTCTCGACTTACGCGCAAGTTCTAGTTCTTTCTCGCTATCTGATGCGCTGCTGCCTTTTTCCTCTGGTACAATTGTGTGTGACGTGTCTTCTGGCTGCACGCACCCTTTTGTGCCGTCCCCACATCGTCGTCAAGTCTTTGCTAAGCTACACGAAGCAAGCCACCCCGGCATCCGCACCACTCAACGTCTCATCGCCTCTCATTTTGTATGGCCTGGCATCAACAAAGACGTACGCTGTTGGACTCGTGAGTGTTTGAAGTGCCAACGTGCGAAGACAACACGGCACACCAAATCTCCCCTTTAACCATTCCACTCGCCAGACTGTCGCTTTGACCACGTGCACATTGACATCGTCAGCCCACTTCCGTCATCACGTGGAAAGCACTACATTCTCACCTGTGTGGACCGCTACACACGCTGGCCCGAAGCGTTCCCGCTTCACAATATCACGGCATCCACTGCTGCATCACATTTTGTTGCTGGATGGATCTCTCGCTTCGGCTTCCCCAGTATTGTTACTACGAACTGCGACCGTCAGTTTGAATCCGAAATATTCAGAACGCTGATACGGATCCTTGGCGTACGCCATGTCCACACAATAGCATACCACCCCTCCGCAATTGGAATGGTGGAACGACTGCATCGACAGTTGAAGGCTGCACTCATCGCTCGCAATGCCTGAACTTCATGGGTTGACGAACTACCCCTCGTGATGCTCGTAATCCGCTCGGCGATTAAAGAAGACCTCGGATGCACTTCAGCTGAAATGGTTTATGGCACCTCCCTCCGCCTACCCGGCGAACTCTTCGCCCCGTCTCCTGGTCCCGACCTGTCACCGCCTGACTACGTCGAGCAGCTATGGCTCCAGTGTCAACGTCTGCGACCAATGCCCACATGACAACCTTCCAACTACGATGTCTTCATAAGCAAGGACCTTGCTTCTGCAAGTCATGTCTTTGTACGACAAGAAGACATCCGGCCGTCTCTTACAGTGCCGTACGAAGGCCCTTTCAAGGTGCTTGAGCATACCGACAAGACCTTCACTGTGACTATGAACGGCCGCATGGACATCGTGGCTATCCACTGCGTGAAACCTGCGTACATTCCAAACTCATGTGTTTTGGTTCCGCTTCCCGAAAGTTAGTCTAATCGACTCCAAACGCGTTGCATGCGCCCTTCTCCTCCACGGGGGGGAGCCTTGTAGCGGAGCGCCCTATGCGCTCCCCACGCTTGCTCAGCTCTGCACCGATCGCAGTGCCAGCACCGCGTTGCGTGAGACGCGGGAAATAAAGATCAGATCGCACTTAAACTTTCGTTGTGTCCTGATGTACCTTACGCCACTCGTATACACACCGCTCTCTATAGGCGTCGTATGTCACGACCACTATAGGTAGCATGCGCGGTGGACTTCAGAGCCGAAGAAAAGGCTAGCACACATGAGAATAACAGCACATTCACAAGAGGACTGAACTTAGCTGAAAAGGATGCCACGGTGACAGTTGAGGACATTGAAGGCGGCACGGAACACGATGAGGTATCGTGCAATGGGACAAGAGAGGAGCATCTAAGCAGGTTGCGGATGATTTGGCACATATGCAAAATGAGTATGTTGCGACGGAGGGTCCTGCAGGCGACGTCCAAGGTCTTTCGACTGATTAGGCAGGAACACCAGTGAAAGGTCAGGAGGGTGCAGTTAAAGGGCCCCTAAACAACCCCAAGGTCCAAAATTTGTTTTAAAGATATAACTGCGCTCCTGTGCGATGTGAACATGCTCCCGCAAGAATTTTGCGAATAGGTGCAATAATGAAGAAGCTACACGGGTTTAAGTGGCCGCTTGCGTCGGTTTCGTTTTCTCGGTCGGCCTCCCCACCATTCTCTGCCGAGGAGAGGGTAGGCGCGGCGCACCGTCGAGACTCTGCCCACTTCTGACACGTGACCTGACGTGAGCATTTGACGTCATTGACGCTTGCGCTGCAGTACCGGTTGCTCCCGTTCTAGAAACGTTGGGTTGCTCCTGCGCTCACGCCAGTGGGATGGCCAGAGAATCTGACAATAGACGTTTCGACCAATAAACGAGATACAACTGCGCAAGGTTGTTAGCGGTAGAACGTGACGACACCTAGGATGCGAGCGCGACTGGTCAATCGCAGGAAAGAGGCGCAGGAATTGTTTTTTGAAATACGGCATCCGTGTGGCGTGAAGCGCCGTCATATTCGCAGAATGTGATCGCCGCAACCTTGTCTATGATTGCGTTAGCTTGTTTGGGCGGCTTTAAAAAAAAGTAGGAGCCTGTTTAGTGGCCCTTTAAGCACTATGTGGGAAGTTTCAGTGAGGGTAGCTCCCAGATATGCGAGCTACATAGCTCAGGAGGAGACAGCTGCAATCTTCCTAAGCGTTTTAAGTGTCCGCCAATCAGGAGAGTAAAGAAAAAGATGATTTGGCTGGAAATCATTGACTGCGTGGATCAGATGGCTAGCAAGGGGAGTGAAGTTGCACAGGAGCATAAAATGAAAGCAGAGGGCTCCAAAATGTGCAACAAAAAGCAGCACAGACCGAAAAGGTATCTCAGAGCGAGAAATGCCAAAGAAAGTGTAGCAAATGTTCCGAGAGACACTTCAAACGAAGAAGCAAAAAAGCGAGAGAGGTGTACTTGCCAACCAAGACTAACTGTAATTGAATATGTCCAAGCTGCTGAACAAAGGAGAGAAGAAAAGCACACTCAGTGCGAGCGTGGTCCAAGGGACATGTGCAGTTAACTTTCCATCGTCTTTACAGTGCATTGTTGCTGGAGAGCAAGGTCAGGGGTTGTCGTGAAGTGATCGAACAATGCGACGACGATAGCGAAGGCAAGACGATGGCGAGGCTCATGGCACCATGCAGGGAGTCGCACAGGTGTCTCGTGCTGTGTACTTCCTTGTTGAGGAAAACGTTCAGTGAAAGACCACCGCGAGTACGGCTCAAAAGTGGGAGACAGAGATAAGATGTCAGATGACGTCTACAGAGGAACTATCAAGGAATTTTTGTTTGAGTTGTTTATTTTAGCTTTAAGAAGTGCTCTTTCTTGATTTCCACATATAGAGATAGACTAAGTGATTAGTTCAAGCTTTGTTTTGTAGCTTTATTGTAGATGTCAGGTTGAGTTTTATGAACAGTGTTTTTGTTTAGCTGATAATCACTGTGAAGGAGAAGGAAGGGAGTAATTTATTTGTTTAAGGCGTAGAAGCATGTTTCAGTTTGTCTCAGATTTTAGCAACATGTTCTTTGGAACAAGAAGAAAAAAAAGAGACTAAGTTTGAAGAAGAATCACATGACTGTGAAAGCTTTGAGAGCCTGTAGTATTTGATTTGCGCGTCATTGAGACTGAATGCCAAGAAATCATGTGAAAGTGTGTCCAACGAGTATGGAAATACTGGCTCATGTGTATTGTGTGGATGCTAGCAAGGAATCAGGTTAGTACTTGTACAACAAGTACATAAATAGTGGCAGTGTTTCAAGCTAGCTTTGAAGTGTGAGTGAATAATATGTACAGGTATTCTTTGTGAATCTAAGCATGTAATGCTAGCGATAGTTTTGTTTTCTGTTCGTGTACGTGTTAGCAAGGCTATTTTTAGCATGTATGAAGTGTACATATAGTAATTGTAAGGTTAGAGCTAGTTTTATAGTACATCCGTGGAATAAAGCTTTAGTAACACTAGTATGTGTGAAGGCGGATGTCGCATATGATTAGTGTTCCAGCTGTCATGCTACATAGGTATGCAGTTGTTTATTTAAAGCACATTTGTGTACTATTTGCTCTAATGCAGCTAGACAGTTTTCTTTTTTCTGCTCACAGGAACATGATGATTCACTCTGACGGGGTAAAATTTTGGGATCAAAAGGTTGGGGTGATGTGAGAGGCACTAGTTCAGAAATTTGAGGCCTGGTGGATCTGCAGCAGATTGCTATTGCTTACACATTGAAGCACATGACTCACGAAAGCTGTAAGTTCAAAGTAATTCAAGAATTGTAATTGGGAGCTTCAGTGAACGAAGTGTTTTCAGTCCAGAAGTGTTTTCAGGGCTGCTTTAAATTAGGTAATCTGTGAAATGTAAGGCAGGTTGCTTTGTTTGTTTTGGACTCGATGGCTCTTAGTGCAGGCAGGGCACTTCCCGTGCCTGTGGTTGTGTGTGTGCACCCAGAATGAGAACCCACCACCGAGGTGCGAGAACCACACATAGGAGCATCCGTTATCAACAATGGCCGTACCGGAGAGCTGAGACTCAACCTGAGGGTGACCAGCCGACCAGGTCACCCAACACTTCGGGTGACGTGGTGGGCTGGTTACCCTCAGGTTGAGTCTACTGCTGGAGGACGAAGCTGTTGCGACCGAAATACCGGCGATGACGCGGCACCACCAGAAGCTCATTAACAAAGTTGTCGTGACAGAAAAGCCGGAAGCGAGGGGAGCGCTGGTAATCATTTCACCATTACCTCAGCAGGGGCGATGACTGATTTTCACCTGACGGAGTCCCGCTGCCTTCACATGGCCCGGCTGAGTGAAGGATCGCCTCGGTGAACTTCATAATTAAAAGGGTGGTGCATCACCTTCTCCCTCTTCGAACTTTCAACATGTGATTGGAGGAGAAACCTCAACGTATTCTCCCGTTACAGGCACCTGCGAACGCTACTGAAAGCTGGTGTGGCTGGGTGTCTCGGAGATTGCATCGGCGACGTAGCTACTTTTGTTGGCTGCAAGACAGCCAAGCTGGCGTGGCGAGTATCATCGGCCTACACATCATGTGCGTCGTGGTGTCGTAAAGTGCGGGACCAGTGGCAACATAGAGACTACAGAAACTATGCGTGCGAAAGACCGTCACACCGCTAGTTCGTTTTTTGCTGGTGACCGTTCGACAGTGCCCGAAGTGCATAGGAGGTGGCCATTTTGATGCCGATGGTGATATGGTAACAGTGTCGTTCGTTCGCACTCGATTCTAACACGCATATGACTTTTGAACCCGTTTTATTGGACAAAAGGTGTGCGTTAGATTTGAGTAAATACGGTACTATAAAGTTGCATGCAGAGGCGGTTCTTAAGTGTTTAACAACATGCCTTTACTTCTTTGTAGATGCAGGAAAGATCGAAAAAAAAATTTGACAGCGTGTCCGCGGTTATTCTGTGTGAAAGTGCACCAAAGTGGCTGATTCGTGAGTGAACTTGCACCATAACTCGCAGGCAGTGCCGGTCAGGCAAGCGTGCCGCGAACCTTGGGCTAAAGCCGCCATCTAGTGGCGTCTTGAGGCAGTAGCGGAATTACACTTCTCCCTTTGTGTAAGCGTCAAATGGGACGCCTGGAGCAACGGCGTACTGCCACAACCAATTGTGGAGGTGATGGCAAAATAAAACAGCGATGAGAATTTCTGGTTGTGCAATTCTTGTAGCTATTACTCACATTGGCTGCAATGCATCGACATGGAGATTTGCACATAGAGGCATTTGCACAAACATTTGTTTTAAAAGTGCCTGCACTGGAGTAGGTGGTCTTTGAGGCCACAAAGCTATTTGTTCAGACTAGTCCTTATGAAGCACGGTGGTGACAAGTGGGGCCTGCTGGTGTTGCACACATGCAGCTGCCATTTTTGGTACCTCAGGCATTCATTTCACATTTCAATGACACCAGTTGGAGCGGTGGGCGGTGAAGCAGAGAGCACTTTTACAGCCAGCTATTGTAGGGACAGCCCTGACTTGCATGTAGTAAATTAGTGAAATGGTGGATGAAGCTGTTCTTCTGGCTTGGGTTCCTGTTGCAAACAGCCATATTCCACTTTGCTGCTGAAAGTGTGAAAGAAACAAGGCACCACTCTTACTGAAGCAAGTACAAGTATTGGTAGCTTGTGGCCAGAAAAAAAGAGGTAGCTGTCTGAAAATACAAGTGCAGATGAACACGTGGTTAGCAAGTCAATTTATATCTATGAATACCAGCGGTAAGAAAGAAGAATCTGTCTTACACTGCAAGACATGCAGTGTAAGTCATAGCATCACCAACTTGACTGCATTGAGCACCACCATACTGTGCTCAGGTATCGCAGACAGCCAAGTGCTTTAGGAAATCCTTCTCAAATAAACCTGCAAACATGTGCTTTTGTACCTGAACAATACTTCCGCACAGTGCCCAAAATGTGCAGAATGACTTCAAATGGGTGAAGGCATGTGGCTGCAAAGAATAATAAAACTGGCGAGCCATCTCACCTCTGTAACTTTCTTGACACTTGCAGGGGACAAGTTCTCGATTTCATTGAGAAGCGACCGCAACTGTAGGCCCTTGTCCTGCTTGCCTGCAAATGGAGCCTTTTCTGTAAAGATAACAAAACACTGTCCATGAAGTTCTTTGCGGCAATAATGGGTCAACAAAATGAAAGAAAACAATGCAAGCACAGTTGAAGAACTTGTGCAATTAGAACACAACATAATAGAGCATTCTGATTTCACATAAAATAAATTCTGGAGTTTTAAGTCCCAAAACCATGACATGCTTATGAGAGACACTGTAGTGGAGAGCTCCAAAAGTTTCAACAGCCTGGGGACCTCTCATATGCAGTGACAAGGCACAGTATATGGGCCTACTTTAGAACCCAGGAGGAATTTCTTAAATATGCTATTTTAATTCATCTGGCATAAAGAGTAAATGAAGGCCAAGCTTGTGGATTTAGTATTTTGGCTCAGAACACTAGTACATCTAACTTACATTATTTCAATGCTGCAGGGATTGCCAATTTCACATAACTATTCAGCAGGTACAATTTCGCAAGAGACAGGAAAAACAAAATAGTATAGCAGAATCTTAGTAAATTGAAATTGCTGGAACAAGATCGCTACTCAGACTCAGCAACTGCCTCTAATTTCGCTGGTTTCATAGTTTACTGCCACACTCAACACATCTTCCTTAGTACACAAAAATCGTGTCAGGTAGAATACATCTTGCTGGCCCCTTCAGGTGCCACTTAACAAATTATACTGTTCACTACAAACTTACAAGATTGGTAGTATGTTTGGAAATTGAGCATAAACCCGCAGTTCATCGGCACAAAGTAGACAATTCAGTTCAAGATAAGTTCGCAGTTCCTAGATATTGTAATGAACGAGACAGACACAGCGACTTTTTCAGAGGCCGGCGTTCTATTCTGCTCGTCGCCTTCCTCTCTGTCCCAGAGGTCGGCAGTGTGGGAGAACACTCACTCACACCTAGTCACCCTAATTTTTCCAGGACCCTCACTCACCTCCACTTACTGGCACTCCACTTCCACTCACACTCGCTGGCTCGCACTTGCGCTCATTTCTACTCACACTCACTGGCACTCACACTCACCTCCACTTACACTAACTGGCACTCACTGGCACCAGCACTCTCTCATGAGTGTGTCGACCTATGAGTGGGAGAGTGGCCATAGCGCTGCTCGAATACACGGGGGAGCATGAAGCTTTTCTGGGAACTGGCACGCCATAGCACTGTTGTGCCGGACTTGTGGGCCTTTCTCCGCTGTGGAAGCTGCACCAAAGCGGTGGGCGCCTGCTATGTGCTTGACATTTTGGCTGTTATTAGCCAACATTGCGTTAATTTAGCTCCCATAAAGTACTATGTCACTGCAAGATAATACTGCAGTGACTCACCGCACAGAGAAAGCATTTGTGCTGTAAATACGGGGATATTGTATATTTCCTTCTATGCTTGAAGATTTGTCACCGCAATGTTCCCCACTTACGTGGCTGTTTCAGGAACGCATTCTGGTATTTTAATTTAGTTAAGTGTGGCATGATGAACGTAAACTTGCTGCAAAATAGAATAAGCATGAGAAAGCGCACATAACCAAGTGAATGGGGCCGATATAAATGGCTTGCTCATGCTAACACTTTGCGCCTTTCATTTACTTTCTTTTATTTCATGTGTTTGATTGGCTTTACAAGACAGCATCCCGCGCTCTGCTGTTTCCTTGTGAACACGAAAATAAATTTAGCAATTTATTCCGTACGCTCGCCAGTTTGTACATAGCAAGTATACTCACTGATCAATTAATAGGTAGATGTCATTACATAACGAAAAGAGATAACTTATTACAAGGACGCAAACTTTTCATGTTTTACTGCCATTGAAGGAAATAGGAGTACTGATATTTAAAGTTAATAGAATGATTTGTACTGCATCAAGAGTGGTAATTTTGAAGAAAACTACATATATATGTCAATATAATATTCAAACACACATGCCATCGTCATGCACCCTACATGTTTGCTAGTTTATGTAACAATCATACGTTATGTGATAAATTATGCCTACAAATATCGAACTGGTGGGCCATTTACATATGACAGCATTAGACAAGTTGATTTAAGATAGGGTTCACGGATTACATAACAAGGCTAGCTATTGCAATACAGTTGAACTTTCACATAACAAATGAGTAGACGGATGGGCCAGTAATAGCTATCTATTGATTTCAATCTAGTAAAAACTAAATTTGTGTATCAATGGAAAAGTTTCAAAAAGAGGAAGGGGCCGGGCAAATGCAGATGACGCTGGTGTAATATTCAATGCTTCTAGCGCGATGTCTGGATGTCCCTGCATATCACACCCACACCTCACTCCTTTCTCTCTTCTCACTGACCTAACATACGCAAAGTGAAGCCCCCACACGTCTTTAATCCATAAATCAGCAGTGTGGGAGAACACCAACTAACACTCACTCATCCTAATTTTTCCAGGACCCGCACTCACTCACGCTCACTTCCACTCACACATAATGGCACTCACTTCCACTCGCAGGCACTTACTCGCATTTGCACTCACCTCCACTCACACTCACTGGCACTCACACTCACCTCTATGAAATGAGTGCGAGTGTGAGTGAGCAGCGGTGGCGTAGAGGTAGAGCATCCGCCTCGCATGCAAAAGGACCGTGGTTCGAATCCCGGTTCCGGGCAATTCTCCACTGGATTTAAAAAAAAAAAAATCCGCGTGTTGATCGAATTGCATAAGGAGGCTTGGAGTGCGGCCGGATCCCGGCGACCATAGCCGGTAAGGCACTCCCTCACCAGAGCAGGATTGGCCACCCTGGTGCAGTAACGGCCACAACCTCCCATGAATACGCCAATTAACCCTCGGCCCTCAGTCCCCAGCAGCTGCGAAGCAACTGACCATGGCGGCGGTCAGACCTGTGACGCAGCAGAGGGTGCTAAGAATCTCTGGGTCCGGACAGGCCGCCACTGGAATCTGACCCTGGCAACGTTTAACGCAAGAACTTTATCTAGGGCGGGAAGTCTAGAGGTACTGTTTGAGGAATTAGCGGGCATTAAATGGGACGTTATAGGGCTCAGTGAGGTTAGGAGGACGGGTGAAGCCTTTAGACTGATGAAAAATGGGCACATCCTATGTTATTGTGGCCTAGAAGACAAAAGCGAACTAGGAGTGGGATTTCTGGTCAACAAGACCATTGCTGGCAACATAGTAGAATACTATAGCATTAACGAGAGGGTAGCAGGTCTTGTAATTAAGCTTAATAAGAGGTACAAATTGAAGGTGGTACAGGGCTATGCACCAACATCCAGCCATGACGACCAGCTAGTTGAACGCTTCTATGAAGATGTGGAATCGGCAATGGCTAAAGTAAAGACACAGTACACTATTGTGATGGGAGACTTCAATGCTAAGGTAGGCAAGAGGCAGACTGGAGACAAGGCAGTCGGGAACTATGGCTTGGGTTGTAGGAATGACAGAGGGGACTTATTAGTAGAGTTCGCCGAGCAGAATAATCTGCGTATCATGAACACGTTCTTCCGTAAACGGGAGAATCGGAAGTGGACATGGAAAAGCCCGAATGGCGAGCATAAAAATGAAATAGACTACATACTATGCGAGAACCCTGGCGTCATGCAGGATGTGGAAGTGCTGGGCAGAGTTAGGTGCAGTGATCACAGGATGGTGAGATCTCGAATTGGGCTAGACTTGAGGAGGGACCGCAATAAGCTAGTACGAAAGACGCCGATCAATGAGCTAACTGTAAGACGGAAAGTCCAGGAATTCCAGATAGCGCTGCAGAACAGATATTCAGCTCTAACAGACCAAGCAGGCAATTGCTTTCAGGAAGTAAGCGATAATCTCACGCGGATTGTCAAGGAATGTGCAATAGAAGTAGGAGGTACGATTGGTAGAGAGATTATTAGCAAACTTTCCCAGGAGACGAAAGACTTGATTAGAAAGCGGCAAGGCATGACAGTATCAAATGCAATTGACAGAATAGAACTAGCGGAACTTTCGAAGTTAAAGGAGTACTGACACCAACTTTTGAAGCTGAGTTTACTCCACCATACAACTCTCCTATATGCGTAGACAGCCCTGAGCAAATGTTAAGCTCAGGAAATGCTGATAAGATATTTTAATTTGATGTCAGAGTAAATATTAACATGGCGTGCCTACTGACATCGACACTATTGTGATGTCAGGCTACAGTACAAATTTTGGTGACTTCACGCAGCAGCATGGCAAGTTGTGATGACGTCAGGTACAAAAACATGCAAAATGGCCGCTCGCGTGTCACTGTCGGTCGTCTGCTGTCGCCATTGAGTCGCCGTAGTTGAGTGCGCCCGTGAAGCAAGCGAGCGAAGTCGAATTACCCTCTATCATCGTGTGTGCTCGCGTATAATCAGAAGGTAAGCTTGCTATGGTGCCGGCATTTTGCCCCTGAAAGTCCGCGGAGGTCTCGGAGGCCACCTTAGCTTATCGCAGGCTCCGGAGCCACGCCGACACCCACCGTGCGTGCCGTACGTTGCATCCTGCACTGTGCCGAAGTATCTGCTGTCGTCGCGGAGTCACTATACAAAATTTTGTACATCATCGACCCCGCACTTGCTGCAGGCGCTGTGTGCGAGAGACCACTGGGCGAAAACGTCACGATTTTTTGCGGGAGCATGTCACGAGGGGCTCATTACTATGCACATACTGTGTCGTGACGTCAGGCTACAGTAGGAACCGAAACCAGCTTTTAAAGGCATGCTGTAAATAAATTTTCACGGCGCGCTTACGCTTACCAGTACGTTTTCTGGGCTCTGGAGGGCTTGGCCTTTCATATCATGCAAAAAAACGCCAACTGAAAATTTTCGTGGCAGTACTCCTTTAATCAATAAGCGTAAGACAGCTGACATACGAAAGTATAATGTGGAGCATATTGAGCATGCTCTAAAGAACGGAAGGAGCCTGAAAGCGGCGAAGAGACGTCTAGGCATAGGTAGAAATCAGATGTATGCATTACGAGACAGGCAAGGCGATGTGATCACGAATAGGGATGAGATAGTGATAATCGCCGAGGAGTTTTACAGAGATCTCTACAGCAGTCGTGATAACCAGAATAGTGAACGGGGAAGCAGTTTAGAAGAGGCTGACATTCCACCAGTACTGACAGAGGAAGTAATGAAAGCTTTGAAAGAGATGCAAGCGGGAAAGGCACCCGGTGAGGATCACATAACAGCAGAACTGCTAAAGGATGGTGGGCAGATTATACTAGAAAAACTGGCAAGCCTGTATACGCAATGCCTAATGACTGCGAGAATACCGGAATCTTGGAAGAATGCTAACATCATCCTAATCCATAAGAAAGGCGACACAAAGGACTTGAAAAATTACAGGCCGATTAGCTTACTGTCAGTCGTTTACAAGGTATTTACCAAGGTAATCACTAACAGAATTTGTGCCACCTTAGATTTCAGTCAACCTAAGGAACAAGCAGGATTTCGTAAAGGCTACTCAACAATAGACCATATTCACACTATCAATCAGGTGATAGAGAAATGCGCGGAGTATAATCAACCCCTATATATAGCCTTCATAGATTACGAGAAGGCATTCGACTCGGTCGATACCTCAGCAGTCATGCAGGCATTGCGGAAGCAGGGTGTAGACGAGCACTACGTAAGACTACTGGAAGACATCTACAATGGTTCCACAGCCACCATAGTCCTCCATAAGGAGAGCAGCAAGATACCTATAAGGAGGGGCGTAAGACAAGGTGACACAATCTCTCCAATGTTATTCACAGCATGTTTACAAGAAGTATTTAGAACGCTGGATTGAGAACAGGTGGGTGTAAGGGTTAATGGGGAATACCTCAGTAACCTCCGATTTGCTGATGACATTGCCTTGCTAAGTAACTCGGGAGATGAATTACAAAGCATGATTACTGACCTTAACAGGCAAAGTACATAACAGTGGGCCTGAAAATTAATATGCAGAAAACTAAAGTAATGTTCAATAGCCTTGGGCGAGTACAGTGATTTCAGATAGCTGGCGAGGCACTGGAAGTAGTAAGTGAATATGTCTACTTAGGCCAGGTAGTGAAGCCTGATCCGAATCATGAGGCTGAGGTTATTAGTAGGATTAGAATGGGGTGGAGTGCATTCGGCAAGCATTCTGATAATGAATGGTAGCTTACCATTGTCTCTGAAGAGGAAAGTGTATAACAGCTGCATCTTACCGGTACTCACCTACGGGGCAGAAACTTGGCGGTTAACTAAGAGGGTTCAGCTTAAATTGAGGACGACGCAGCAAGCTATGGAACGGAAAATGGTAGGTGTAACCTTAAGGGACAAGAAGAGAGCGGAGTGGGTTAGGGAACAAACGCGTGTTAGGGACATACTAATAGAAATTAAGAAGAAGAAATGGGCCTGGGTGGGCCATGTAATGCGAAGACAAGACAACCGTTGGTCATTAAGGGTAACGGAGTGGATTCCTAGAGAAGGCAAGCGTAGCAGGGGGCGGCTGAAAGTTAGGTGGGCAGATGAGATCAGGAAGTTTGCGGGGATAAATTGGGCCCAGTTAGCAGGACAGGGATAATTGGAGATCCATGGGAGAGGCCTTTGCCCTGCAGTGGGCATAGACAGGCTGATGATGATGGTGAGTGAGTGCACCGACCTATGCTCTGTTCCTGCTGTGTGCGATGCACGAGCATCAGAGCTGCATTGTTCACTGAGAAACCCACTGTCAATTTTCCCTACCACATTTGGCCATGACTGCGATCTTTGGCAGAGGGCAAACATATGCCTCTTGCGGTTGGCATTGGCTGTGCCACAGAGGTCATCCTCGGCTATGCTGTGAACGTGGCGTCCTAGTGAAAACAGCTGGCAGGCAGCATGGTCTGTGCCTACGTCACGTCAAGTCTCGTGAAACAGTCAATGATGGCGCCGGCAGCCAATGTTGACTGCATTGTGGTGGTTGGAGGCCATGGCCACACTGGCACTTAACACAAAACAGTGGTCGAAGATGTCGCTGGCAGGCAATCTGGCTGAGCAGCGCTGGTCAGTCTTGGTCCCGTTGCTGCCAGTTTTGCGAAACACACTGATGGTGAGTGATCCAGCTTTCTGGTGGGCGAACCTGGACAAACCTGGATAGGTTGTAGGATTAGCCATCAAGTTTCTCATTGCAGGGTGCTTGAACAGCTTGAACCAATGGGCCTTTACAATGAGCTGTGTGAAGCAGTGCTGTGTGAAGCAAGAAACAAGGCTTCAGTTCCACACCCCAGCCGTTATCAAACTTCGGCTGTGGTGTAGTGTCTGACAAATGTGGCCTTATCCTGGGTGAAGACATCGCCACATTTGGGAGGGGCATTGTGTGGTAAATGGGCAATGTTTGTGCACTCAGCCAATGACTCCCTTGACGACAGCGGGTGTGGCAGTGAGCTGTCTGACAGCAGGTTGATGGCTGCCATTGACCTGTCAACCTCTCTGACTGGTGGCAGGTCAGGTATGAGAAGCAGCACCATTTCCATTGGATCAAGTACTACTGAGCTTAGAGGAAGTGCCATCAATGGCGGCTCCTCTGTTTTTGGTGGGGAACATAGCTTGCGTCGAGTGTCGTTCTGTCAAGGCGCTTTCCCCAATGCTGACCTTAGAGGGGCTGCAGTATATGGCTGGACCGTGCCCCTCGTGAGCTTGGTCAGTGAGAAATGGCAACTTGTTCTTGATGCCTGTTTCGTGGAGCGACAAGGCATGATGGCAGTTCTTTTCACAAGTGTTGGCAGACAGGGCAGACAAGGATAGGCTTGAGTGGACTTGCAAGAGGCACTTGGAAGCAGGCCAGAAATGGTGATAAGTCTAGTGCTCCATTCCTGCCAGGACTGTTGGCTGACGTCTTCATGCTTGTGCCATGGAGCAGCTGCATTACTAAGGTTGTTGATAGCCAAAATCCATTTGTAATGGCCTGGCAGCCATGGTGAGCACCAACATTGTTAACAGTTTTGACCTAGTGATCAAAATTGTCCTAAAATCACCAGATGTGTGGTATTTTCTAAACTGCTTGAGGTGGCAAAGGAGCAGGAGAGGACCCGGAGCTCCTCAATGCCATGGTGTCGAGTGTTTGTCAGAGCTGAGCAGTCACCAGCAAGAACTCCGCAGCACTCTTGGGCAAGCTGCTGAATGTTTCGGTGGAGAACGTGGGTCATGTGAGTCGATCACGGCATTGACCTTACACAGCACATGCAACATGATGGCTGGGAGCCTGGAGCGTGGCGATGTCAATGTGTTAAGCTAGCTGCGCAGATGCATGATAGCATGTAAGAGCTCTGCTGCACTGTCGGGCAAGCCAGCTATAGTACCAGGCGTGATGTCCGCAGAGAATATGGCATCCTCGGTGCTCACAGTGGTGGCATTCATGGCTGTGGGAACATCTTCAAGATGGTGATGACTGTGCGTTGTCTTGCCTGCATGAGGTGATAGCGCGGTGCCACTTAAGTCTTCCCGTGGTGCCATCGTGGAGGCATGGATGCCGTCCACGGATGGTGCATTGAGGGCTTGCAACAGTGGCCTGGTGGCAGGTTCCATCTCCAAGGAAGTTTGAAAGGCGTTTCTTAGCAGAAGGGAGCGAGGTTGCAGGGCCCATGAAGATGGGCAGCTTCCATCTTGAAACTAGTTTTCAAAAATGATTTGCAACTGCGCCAAGTGTAATGAATGAGACATAGACACACTGCCTTTTCCCCAGGCCGGCTGTTCTATTCTGGTCGTTGTCTTTCTCTCTGTTCCCACTGTGTGCGACGTGCAAGCGTCAGAGCTACATTGTTCACGGAGAACTCATTGTCGCTCTTCACAATCACAATAGGTAGAAATCCTTAACGATAAACCCAAAGATGTTAGCCTGGTTTACTACTCCAGGTGTCGGGTGATCCCAACAGTGCCTACAATGGTCATACATACATGAAATATGTAAATATTTCAATATATAAATGAAATACAATGCAGTACTATAAATGAAATATGTAGTCATACATAGACACACACATGCATATAAAGGAGTAATTAATCTTTAGTGTTTCATTAAGGCCTGTTCTCAGGTACACCTCCAGTGCTTTCGTGATGCACAGTGAAAAGGCAGTACCTTGCCATGTACTGAAGAGGTGTCAGGAAACAGTGGAAGAGTGGCTGACATGTTATTGGCTTGACTTATGCAACAAGCGGAGCAAAAATAGCACATGGAGATATTCATTTGCAAGCAAAGAAACCTCCGCAAATCGGCAATGTGCGAGCTGAAAGTGGCAGGCAGCAAGGTGCTGCGCCTCCAGCGTGTATGTGCCTTCGCAGGAATGGATAAGGCTTCTGCTTGAGCTAACATCAAAATCTGGGGCAAAACTACTAGGCAGTTGGCAAGGGGAGTTCATTGTATCAAGAGTGTCTCTTGCTGCCACTTTGTTATACAGAAGTTACCAGCACATGTGGCGTTGCAGTGGGGAATTTAAAAACTTTGTAATATCAAGGAATTTGTTATAAGAAGGTTCATTATAGGTAGGTTTAACAATACGTGCATTTCGGTCAGGACTAAGAAATTTCGAATGAAGCAGGAATTCAAGTAAACAAAGTTTGTTATAACAAGAGTTTACTGCATCTCCAATCTATGCCCTTGAGGAGTGACAGGAACCTGATGCTGTCATTTGGGGTGGAAGACTGCGTGAATGTTCAATCATGAAGTTCTTCAACTGCCGAAAGGTTTGAGCATTAGGAGGATGAAATGGACAGTGAAGAAGTTCCATAACTGAGTGGCAATAAGTGTTGCAGCATTGATGAGATGCAAATGGTTTAGTGTGAAAAGAAACAAGCCAACTGAGAGCTGCCGAAAAAAAAAAAAAAAAACTGCTGAAGACGATCGACAGGTCTTCTTACAGATGCTGGTGGTAGTGGACGACACGACAACCATGGCAACACTCAAATTCCACTTTGCATTTGTCACATCACACACATTTGCATGTGACTTGCTCTGGTCCCTTCCAAAGACTTTAAAGCATGCTCCCATATGTTTAGGGCTCCTTCACACAATAACACTCTCTAACTATCTATGAGGTACAAAAAGAAGTGGGAATACACTTTGCTTTGTCTCTTATGAAATCTCGCTATGCTGGTGCATAGTGCAAGAAAATGTGCAAGCATGATAAAAAGTTGTCAATGCACCAATTCGCTACATTCAAGTCTCCTCTGTACTTGTTGTGGATAGTATGGAGCCCACAGCTTTCAGTATCCATAAGATTCACTTGGTAAGTCTTTTTTGATGTGCTGCTGGAAATTCTGATAAACTTTCCAGGTGATGAGTGGGCCCATCCATGGGTAACTGCACCACTTTTCAAAGGGAAGAGGTCTTAAGCTTTCACTTAATTTTTAAAACTATCACCTGCTATACTATGGCTGAGAATGAAGTGACACACTTGGCTGCCACTTTGCCATTGTTTCACGATCTGACATGGACGTCAAGTTGTTTCCTCTGCGTGTAACTCATTCATGGTTTCGTCTGAAAAGACGACAAAGTGTTCCAATTTCTCCAGCTTGTCTTGAACTTGAGAAATAAAATATGGCTGGACACCATGGCACGCAATGTACAAGCACTATTTATCATTAGAAGAAAATCGCTTGCAAATCTCGCTGTCCAGAAGTGCACACTGGAATATACGAAGAATGCTCAAAGTAGAGTTCTAAGAGTGATTAGAAGGCAGCAGCTTTATCGTTTAAAACACCTGTGCTTCTGAACTAGATCATGCTGCTTACAACCAGCATTTATGGTAGCATGCAGAGTAGTGTTTGAATGACCTTCAGGGTGCTGACATGCTATTGTTAACATGACTTGTGCTCCTGAAAGGAGCGATGGGGGAGCCTTTTACAGTGTAAGCTGTTATGGGCCTGTTACAGTGATCGAAATTGTTCGTGATGATGGTGTGTGCCGCTGCCACCCGTGTCCGTAACTGCCGTCAGCTTCAGTGTGAAACTAAGCTCTATGCTTGCACGGACTTGAATGCAGCTCAATAGAGATAGCGCCACTGGAACCCTCACAGACCTCGCATCACTTGGTTGGGCAGCTTGCATTCTCAACCATGGCTCTGATATGGTAGAGATGAGTTAAGACGTGGTACAGATGAAGTGGTAGTAGTGGCATCCACCCCTGGCTCTCACCCCATGGTTGGGCATGTTGCATTCTCAGCCACACCTCTGATATGGTAGAGATGTAGTGGCACCCACCCCTGGCTCTCACCTCATGGCTGAGCAGTTTCTGTTCTCAGCTATCAGTCTGATCTATAATAGTGGTCCTGGTCCTTCAGGTCATTATATGTTGCCAGCCGCCAGCTGTGCTTTCATAAACAGGGCAAGGAAAAAAATGACGATCAAGAAGAGAAAAAAGACGGCAAAGAAGAACAGGAAGAAGCCAGTTAATAAGAATAAGAAAATGATGACAACGAAGAAGAAGACGAAGGTGGTGCGAACGATGAAAAAGAGTAAGTAGGTGAAGACAAAAAAGGTGTTGAAGCAGAAAATGCAGAAAATAGTAGAAAAGGAGAAGAGAAGCATGAATAAAGTAAGTGTGAAAGAAAAGATTGGAAGAGCACGCAGTAAAATCTAGCTTATGCTGCCACTGCACTGCGTCCTCTGCGTAGGCCTGGGCATTTTTTTCAGTGGCCGCAGAGTTAGACATGTGGTCTACACTCTTTCGGTGGCTTTTCGGAGCTGACTTGCACATGCAGCAACATAAATTATTTTCTGGCATGTGTACAGATGCAATGGCGATGGAATGGTCGGTTAGCTGTGTCTGGCTTCACCAACTAGCACTGCACGTAATGGTAAAGCCATAAAGCCAAGACTGCCGAAAGTTTAAACGACAAGCGCAGCACCCCCATGCATTTGGGGTGCAATGCTCAAGTATGGAGTTGCAATGACAAAATGCCCCAACAACAACAACAACAACAACAACAACAACAAAATGACAGAAAAGAAAGGTGACACAATCAGTGGGGACCTATTTTAATTGCACTAGTGCAGTGATGAAATATGCAAAGAAACAATACATTAATAGAAAATGTGTAGACATATGGTGAACAAGGAGACATCTTTTTAGAAATAGTGCTGCGTTAACTCTCTTGAACAGAGAGAATTGTATGCAAACTGAGACGAGAGTTGTAGAGACAAAGGAGAACTGCAGAGGAAGCAAGGAAATGGAGCTTGCACACCAAGAAAATGCGATCCGGTCCCTACTGCAGCCTGCCAGCAGCATTACATCGTGCTTACGGCTGCAGGAGTGATGCACAGTTGCCGTGCCACAACAGATTGTTACCCCCTAAGCATGCTCAGTCCAAGCGGCATAGTGGCAGCAAGAGGAAATGCGCTGGCAAAGAGAAGCCTGCATGTCTAGCAGAGAAAGGCACGACAAGATACTGTATTCACTGAAATCTAACACGCAATTTTCTTCTAATAACACAGTAGATTCCGGATATATCAAACTCGAAGGGGATTGCGAAATAGTTCGATATATCGATAATTCAAAATACCAGATATGTCTATTTGAAGTTCGTCTTAATACAGCGCACGTCTCATATTCGTTTCCTGAGATAGTGACAAGTAGTCGATTACCAATTTGCCCACAATATGCAACAGATCAGCGCGAAAACAGTCGCATTTTATTTCGTACGAAAGAAATATGTAAGCTTTTTCTAAGCCATCAAGTTCCTCGAGCTATTCTGGGGCCTCAGATCAGCAAACCCAGCGCTTTCCATTTATGCCACTACAGCAGCAAGTGACTGCGAACGCCGACGCAAGCTCTCGGAGCATGATAAAAAGTTGTTTATCAGCGCCGCAGACGTTTGTCACTGGTTGGGTCGGGTCCGATCCCTCGGCACCGGCAGCGTTAACTACGATCCTGGGATCAGTGCGGTCATAAAAGGCTTGCACATCGTCAATGGTGCTAATGAAGTTGCTTGCTGTGAGCCCATCTGAGAGGACACCCAGGAACGCTGATAACTGACAAAATTCATCGAGGCATCCAACGCCGTTGTCAGCAACGATGACTCACACGATGTCACAACTTTGCAATACAAAGCGCGCTCACGGAAACACTTCACGACAAAGCTTCACTTGACTAGGCCTGAAGCACCAGTCATCGTTAGTTCAATGGAATAATTTCCAAACAGGTTGACCATGAGCGAAATAGACACACGCAACAAGTATGCAAAGCGCCAAAATGCCAAAACAAACATTAACTTGGCGATGACAGTGGCATTTATGGCTTTGCAGCAAACGGAAACCGTAACTAACAAAAACATGACCTTCGAGATCGGTACCGTAGAGATCAACGTTACTAGAACAAACTCAGTTTCGCAGCTCCGTATCTCCGCCAGCGGAGGAGGGTGGTCCAAACGGCGGTCGCGTGAACTTGCGGCGCTGCAGTCGCGTCTTCCGCTACTCTCGGCGCGTCGTCTGCTACGACGGAGCCCAGCGGCGGTCCACCGCGCATTTCGCATGGCGGCTTTCTAGTAGTGCTATTGCGAAAGTTAAACATTTATCGTCCGTCCAGTCGACGTTCCCACATCCCATCTGTGCACTACTTAAGTGGATATGCATAAGGTCGTCTGTATGCATCGACCCGCATGCATTGCTCATTGGATTGCACAGGTGTTGAATTTTTATGCCTGGTGTCTGAAATGGCACCACTAATGCCAAACTGCTGCCATGTGGACTTGTTATTCCCGGCACTGTCGCTCACCACGGCAATAACGGCCGCACCGTACTCGTGCAGCTGCAAAACGGCTTCGAGCACAAGCTCGGCCAACACACGGCCAGGTGCGGCGACCTTTGTGACAAAACTTGCTATAGACTGTACTCATCCTTCAAACATGGCACGAACATAACCACCAACGCATGGTCGGCTAGCTGGCAGCTGTGCCCTCCTTCGCGATCCCACCTAATCAACAAAGCCGTCTATTTTGTAGGTAGACTTATTGAACTCGTAAGAATGCCTAAGCTTCATTTCAACGACAAGAAGCGTCCCCAATCTGCTTGCTCATTTAACATTGTATGTACTCCATACAGACGGCTTCAAATCCATATTTATATTAAATGGCCTCCAGTATTTGTGCCAGCCGGTTCGTGGTTGGCAGTGGTAGCATATTCAGGTCTATCAGCAGCCTTTAGGCCCGTGGGCTGGCGATTCGTACAAGCATGCAGTTAAGCAACCATTCTGCATTGTACGCATTCCACACGGTGCTTTTGCTTTGATTTTGCGAAATGCATTTGCAACCGCCACCTTTTCGAGCGGTGGGAGGCAGTCCAGCTGCTTGTTCAGGCACTCTCCTCCGAGGTCGTTTCTATCCCCCCTTTCAGTTCCATTATTTGCTTCTCCTGCTTCTCGCGAGCTGCTGTGGCCCTAAGAAACGTTCTTCTGAGATTCTTAATCTTAAAATTCTTAGTGGTTGCCTTCGCTGGTGTCTGCAGTAGCTCCTTTCTACGGTGTCTTAAACAATTCGGACAGATCTGGCGTAACGTGAAAACCAAGCAGTTTTTTGCGCGTACTCTGTCGCTATCGTTCACATACCTTCAGTTCGTCAACTTCGCAGAGTAGATGTTCCATTCCCGCAGCACAGCTTAGACTGCACGAAAGCTCTTTGCTTTATGTAGCTGTTCACTGTGCAGTTCAACTGCTCATCAACTACAACTGTTTTCTGCACAACCCGTTCACAAGCCGGCGAGTGTAAAATATTCCGCACCTACTGTTCGTTACCTCGTCGTAAAAACACTCAAAAAGCCATTGCTTTGAACGTAGCGCGACAGTTGACAAGTGATCGAATGTGAATGTGATGCGAGGGCAATTCTGTGTCCGGAAGTGTTGATTATCGCTTATCCTTCGTCTTCCTCTTCTACTTCTGACGGCTCCTCCGTCGACGAGCTGGGCACAGGGCTTTCACGGGACGCCATGCGTCTTTTCGGGTATTTGCGCCTTGACCCTGAACATTTTGGCTTATATATATATATATATGGGTGGAAGTGCTGCGAACAAGCGTACCAAGCGCTAGCTCCCATTTTCTCCGAGGGATCAAAACTTATTGTCCAGCAAAAACATGAAAGTAGCGCTCTATAATATTGCCGTGCTCAAAAAGAAGGTCAAAGAGTTTGCATTTCGGAGTAACCTTTCAACTTTGCGATGTTAAGCTTGCTCCCACCTTCTGAATTCTGTAACGTCTTTTGGTGGTCCGAAGTGGCGTGAACCGGGGTCATCGTTGCGGTGTCTGCAACGATGCACCCCGATCTTGCACCCCGGCGCAAAGCAAGTCGGCATAATGCGCTTAAATGATCCTGTGGCTCCTCACTAGGCGTCGTACACGACGCATGTGTCTTCATCCAATGCACCTCACTTCGCATTGGCAAAAAAAAAAAAAAAAAATGAACAGTTCCAAAAATTACGAGTGAACAAAGCGTACCAGTTCAGTGGCGCACCGACGGCGGGGGGGGGGTTACAACCCCCCCCCCCCCTGAAGCCGGCCTAACCCCCCTCCCACCTTATAACTGCTCCTATGTCCTAGAAGAATGTGGCGCTAATTTCTCTGCCAAACGCCGAAAAACATAAAAAATAATCATCGTCATATGTTACTATTATTTGGCATTTCTTTTTTTTTTCACACGCAACAACTGTGTAATCGCGTGCCTGGCCCTTTGTGAAAAATTGAACCCACCCCTGGCAGATATCCTGGGTGCGCTACTGTACCAGTTGCTGCAACGCACGTGCACGTCGACTGCGCCGTTACAACAAGCGCCGGTGGCGAGAGCAAATGGCAAGCGCAAGACGTGACTACAGTGCCACTAGTTCTCGCGACCGCCACGCGGACCGCCTCTCCGGCGGAGCTTTTAAACTGAGTTTATTCTAGTAACGTTGGTAGAGATGACATAGATGACTTCATGTGGCCCCAAATCTCGAAGGCTATGGTTTTCCAAACTACAAGCGGTAAAGCAGTAGCACGAGGACAACCACTGGAATGCGCGTTGATGCAGGTCGACGCTGCTGGTGTGGTCTGCCGGAACCGTAGCTGTTTTGTATCCAGCTCATTTGGTGCCTTTGCCTGTCAGTCTTTTTCAAAAATGTTGCTGCTGCACGTAACGATGTAAAATTGGTGCAGCAGACAGGTTAGTGCTGACAAGCGCTGTGCAACCCCCTAAAGCAACGCAACGACATCACATTTTTGACACCAACACGCGCAAATACGGATCCCAACACGTCAGACTCCGGTTGAAACATGATCAACTTATGTAAGGAGGAGTGCATTTGAGGCGTTCGACGCAGGTCAAAGTTCAATATAGCAAATGCAGCAGTCCACAGGTGTTCGATATACGTGCGCACCACCCCCATACTTTAGCACTGAATTTTGAAGAGGATTCTTCAGCTGTTCCATATAGCCAATAATCTGGTATATCCATTATGCTGGAACAACAGCGCTAACGACAAGGACCAAGGGACGACACGACACAGGCGAAAGAAGTGAGTTTCAGTTCCTCGATATTAAAGTGCGCTTTCACGACGCACATTTGTGTTGGCTATATAAGCCCCGATCCGTAAAGGGTATCTTGCCGTTTACCTCAGGCCATTCTAAGACAGTTAAATCTGGCATTATATATGCCGCGCTCTGAGCTGCGCTCCAGAAAACTTGCACGCATTCGATAAAAGAAAGCTTCCGGAGCCAAGTTGAAAGGCTGAAGTTGGCAGGCTACCCTGATACGGAAATCTTGAGGACTTGTCAAAATCTGACTAAGTGGGTCAAAGGAGAAAATCGGACACGTGGGAAAAAAAAGATTGTGCATAATGAAAAAAGACCTGTTGTGGTGCCCTATGTGCACAAGTTTTCGCATAGCTTGAAGAATGCAGCAAGTAGATATGGGGTTTGTGAGGTCATGTCCGCTCCCAATAAGTTTTCATCAATCTGCGCCCGCTTACATAAAAGAACCTCGGGGCTGCGTAAGACTTGTACGTTCTGTCTGGCAAAGAAACAGAATAGATACGTTGATAGTAAATCTTGTGCTGTATATGGGATTCTTTTGTCATGCAGGAGAGTTTATATAGGACAAACAGGTAGGTGCATTAATGTTCGATTAAAAGAGCACTTGTCCTCGTTGAAGGTGTCTGGCTGCTTGCACTTGCAAGCTCATTGTAGAGAGTGTAGCTGCCAGCCGATGGCAGAGAAAGCCACCTGTCTGTTCAGGCATCCGGATAGGAAAAAAGGGGGAAGGTTGCGTGAGCAAGCCGTTGGTGGCCCTTGGGGAAAGGGAACTGCGCTACTTAGATTCGACGATGCCACTGGTAGGTGTATAGTATGTGCACTGTCGTGTGTGTGTTTTTTTGCTTACATATGTTTTTTCTTGTCGCATTCATCTTACACGTGTTTCATCACTTTGTCACGATTAGTTATTAAAGTGCAGACCCCATTTACTCTGCTGCGGAGATATTGAAGTGTGTCATGTGACAGATCGGCTGTCATATATGTGTACCTTTGCCTTTCAATAAAAATTTTAGTTGAGAGTTCAGCGCCTGTGTCGTGTCATCCCTTGGTCCTTGTTGTTAGCGCTGTTGTTCCAGCATAATGAATCACCACCAACTAGCCTAAGTTTCTCTTCTAGTTCTGGTATATCCAAGTTTGATATATTTGGGATCTACTGTACATGCCAAAAAAGTGCGATTCTGACTTGTACACATCAGAATTGAGTACAAAACTGAAATCACATTTGCGGCACAGCCAAAATGCTCCAGATAGAGGGGTTGGGTGCACTGTCATCACAATCATGCAACAGAGATGGAGCACATTTTATTGTGGGTCAATGGCTCAGTGAGTTCAGGAAGGTTCGCCTTGTACTCAATGGTGACCTGTGTGTGTGTTATATGTTTCTAAACAAATAGAAATGGTGATGCCAAGGCTCATGTCAAAAGGAAGGTTATTAGCATGCTGATGATAGCAGTGTAATGTGTTTTTCGCATGCACAATACCTGTGTTTGTGAGTGCAAACAAAAGGATCTTTTCAGATGCATGTAGATCAGGAAAAGCCGATACAGGCAGAAAATAGCAAAAATGTTTTACCTTGAAGACAAGCTTGGAGACTTTATTAAGCAACTGCGTGAATACTGATTTTGTCAAAGTAATGTCAGCAAAATCCCATTCTATAAAGTAGGTGTGTGTGAGAAGATGAATCAAATGTGGATGTCCAGCTTTGAATGTTCAATATCAAGCTGGCTAAATATCAGGGGTGCGCAAATTATGCGAGGGCGCAAATTATGCGGGTAAACACGGTAAACAAGCACTGAAGACGGAACGTGAAAGCGTTATCAAGCGATCGCGTACCCGACGCGACCAGCCGTACTCGCAATCACAAACTACGCCCGGGGTGCCGGAACAGGATGTGGTGATCACAGTGACGGGGCGACTTGCCTCCAAAATTGGCGCGTCACGCTGGAACTAAACCTCAATGATCACAGTTTTGATTGCAATCTCTGAGGCCATGCTTTCTCTCATCGGGGCGCCGGAGGCTATAATGGCGGCCCATTCACTGCGCTCGACAGCCACGAACGGAGTCCAAATTATCGAATTTAGAGCTAGAAACCGTCTGAAATATCGGTCGTCTCAACACATTAAGTCTGTGGGGGCACTGGCGGTACCGCGCGGCTGTCGGTTGGCGACCTAGATGCCTCACCTTGCTGAAATAAATTGCTTTAAGTCAAAATTGTTTTAGGTCAGGCCTTGTTCTCATTCATTTTCAGAGCTGTCCTCACTCATGCGTTTGCTCTTACTACCCCCCCCCCGCCCCCCCGGTCCGCCAAAAAACGTATGAACGGGGTTCCACTGTATTGAATTATTGCCTATATCAAACTCTCTTTATATCGCCTTGAAGATCACATGCATCTTTAATCATTTATTTCAAATGGGGTAATGGGGTCAGATGTAAAACCGATACACCGAAAGCAGTGGGCACAGAACATGTGCGCCCTGTTGACAGGTGCTAAGCTTTCCTGCAACACTGCGTGGGCTCCGCTGACAGCAGGCACGCTTCTCCGCCAAACCATCTATGATTGTGCTGGTGCAGTGAGCGTTCCTGACTGCTGCCCACTACGCTCCCTACTATGGTGCAGAAGCATCAGCCACACCGAACATGCCATTTCAACACAGTGGCGTGCAAATTCAGCGGCAATTTGACAATGCACTGCCCACTGACTTACTGACTCCTCGCCTTTACCACGGCCAAGGTGGGATGCAGGCACTTTAGAAGTTTTTTACCTTTATTTCTTATCATGCCCCCCCCCGTTATCTTTAAAAGCTGTTTGCCGTGCGGGATGGTGTGATAACGAAAGGCAGCAAACATTTGAAACATGTTTTATAGCTTTTATTTTGTTCTCAGTCTTGTGAACCATCCATGAATAGCATGGTGAACTCATAGCTGCTGACTGCATTGTATCTCGAAAGCTGCAGATGCTGATACGCACACACCCAAGCCGCAATTCAAGCTTATTTTTTCGTGGTGGTATCCATCCTCAATCTTTTGTGCTTGCGCGAGGGTATCAACTTATGACTTCTTTCTTTTTTTTTATGCAGTCAGCAAGAACTGTTGTTGCAAGTGCATAGCTAGCTACTTCGCTATGATTGTGTGAGTGGACGCAGTTGAAACTGCGGTTGCCAATTATAGAAGCAGGACGCACTGCTGCAGTACTTCCAACTAAATTTGTTTCAAGTTTCTCATGAGTATTTACTGTGCCACTAGTGGTTGGTCGATTAATTTTATGCAAGTTTGACGGGTTTTCCTATGCGATTTTATACATCAAATTCTGGCTACATCCAACAATTTTGCAATCTCTGTGTTATTCGATATAACTGAAGCTTGACTGTATTGCTATCAGGAACAAACTATCTAGGCAGACTGGTTTGCCATATCGTAACAGAATTACTAAAATATCACAGCATAAAGCAAGTCATAACAAATAATAATGGCTATCATGAAGCACTATTAGTTGCTTTGCATGGCCAGGGAGCTGCAATGCGTAAGGGGTCCTGCACTTGAAAATGGCTGCAAATGGCTGGGTGTTAAGTTTTGATTGTCTGCTAAAGAACAGCACTGCTAGGCATGTAATTGAACATGCTCGTCGTGATAATGCATGTTGGTAGCAACAAGTATGTAATGGCGCACTTGTCGCCCGTCATCAAGCCTCTATATCCTGCTGACGCTTATCTATATAGGCATTACCGGTCTCTGCACCTAGCGTAAGCACAGAAGATAGGTAAGTTTTGGCATGATGCATACAGTTGAAGCCCTCAATAATGAAATTTGTGGGGAAAACGAGAAAATTCGCTGTTGCAAGGATTTTGTTGTGAAATAAGGTGGTGTAAGGAGAGAATTACTGTAAAGCAAAGCATTACTGCAGTAGTCTGCTTTGATGAGTGTTCTTGTACACTATTCAGAGCTTTATTGCCGACAGCAAGTAAATCGTAGTTAAAATGAGTTTATGATTTAGTCTTCATGCATAGAGTGGCACGCATCGCTTGCTGCAGCCCGCACAGCACGTCTGCTGCAGCAATCGCTTTTATCCCACAAGGGTCGCCGCATCTCCCGAATCGAACACTTACCCAGCTTTCAAGGTCCACAGTAAAAAGGCACATTAAGGCATTATCAGGCGGCTACGAGCATATTTTCGAGCTCTGATTATTGTCCTGTTTCTAGCCCACAAAAACGTTCCCTAGCGAGCGTACATGACTGCATGTGGGCTCCCTAACTTTTCCAATCGCTATTTGCATTACTTACTGTGACATGCCTGAGGCACACTAAGACGCGATGCAGCTATTTTTAGAGCGAAAAATGACTTTCATGTGACAAGAGCTTGATAATAAAACTGCTCCCCACAACTCGAGGTTGGCTGAGAGAGATTTCAATTATGGCAAGAATCAAGCCAGGGATTTATAACCCCCCCCGCCGCCATTCGTTGCGCAGCAAAGCGGACGGCGCAAAAGCATGCACTTCGCACTGTGCCACCACAGGACACGCCCAGCCGCACTTCAGTGCAAGCTACTAAGCTGCACACCACGGGTGCTTGTATAATGCGAACCCGCAAATGATTTTGTTCACCACGAGTATGGTGCAGCGACAAACAGAGGCAACATGATCAGTCATCAACCAAGATGGCGGCCACAATGTTTTCAATATGGCAGCGCCAATACAAGCGTTCTGTGGCATTATTTTGCGAATCTAAGTGGGCAGAAAGTGCATTTGAGTACATTCCTTGGACTCAGTTGGAGTCACCATGGGGTCTGTGGTAGGAGGACGGTGCATAAGCGTCGACGTTGTTGTGTTCGGTGTGCGGGGCCGAAATTTGAATTGCGCGGGCTTGCCGTGATGATGATTGGCGTGCGGTGCCCAAAGAAGTGCGGCCGTGTGCGATCACGAGACATCAGCTCGAGCGACGGGTCGGAACAGCTGAGCGAACACACAGGACGCCTGGGACTCGACGGGAGCGGATCGAGCGCCGGGCCTCGTCCTGGTTTCCTTCAGTGATGCGGTTCCTGCTCGGCTGGGCCTCGCCCCGAGCAGACGTCCCTGTGCTTGGGCCATGCCCCGAGCAGACGTTCCTGTGTTTGGGCCACAGCCCGAGCAGACGTTCCAGCACTTGAGCCACGTCCCGGTGCTGCTGCTGCTGTCCTGACCCTAGCTGGGTGACGTCCCGGTTCTATGTATGAGTACTTGGGCTGCACCCCAGCGGTGCTGTGGCTGCTCTTGAAGCTGGGCTGCGTCCCTGCGCTGTGTCCCGTACCCGGCTCACACCTTGGTGCCACTGCTGCATTGCCGTGCCTGAGCCACGTCTCAGCGCGTGCTCTTTAGACTCGGGCCGTGACCCAGAGTCTCGTGGACGGCCGGAGTCTCGTGGACGGACCGAGTAGCACTTTGACGGCTGCTACTCTTCGGCAAACTGTGAGTGGCTGTTGACTGCCGGTGCGCGAAAAACCGCCTAGTCCTTGTTTTCGTATTATTCATATTTGTCCCATGTCCTATGTCTGTCGCATAAACGTGTTCCTCTGGGTTCTTCCTTCGTGCGTCTGGCTGACCTGCGCCTACATTACAGCCCTCCAAGAGTGAGGCAAATTTCATTGTCGTGGGATCATGATGTTTTGTTGTCGAGAAATATGAAATGCACTGAACTCTATAGGCTTTGGCCGGGGATTCTGAAATCTTTTGTTGTTGCGAGGTTTCGTTATCGAGGGGTTCGACTTTATTTGATTTTTCCAATATTTGAATGGAATACGAATATTAAAAAATGTAATATTCGATGAAATATTTGAATACTCAGCCACCCCCCATTTGTAAAGGCAAATTACACTTGTCTATCATTCTCTTTTCTGCTTCTGAATGTCAGAAAAGGGGAGTGATGGTAGTTTTACTTTAAAAGTCCGGTAGTGATACATTCAGGCGCATTTTTAGTTTGAACCTGCCAGAATTGGGAGAACTTTAGGTCCAAGTAAATAATGTATTCACCATATCTGCTCAAAAACTGGTCAAGCGTGAATACAGGTTGATCACTATATATTGTGCTCTCCGAGAAAAAAAAAAAAAACATTCAAATACAGGTTGACCAATATTTTTGCAAAACAGGAGCTGAGCCTGTTACAACAAGCTCGGCTGAGGCACACTGTGCTAATTGCTGCCACAAGCCACATCCGAAGTCGACCAGTGTTTGGTTGGCATTCCCAATCTGGCCGACAAGGTAATCACAGCAGTGGAGCTTAAGTACCTAGCGCTGGAACTCGATCAGCTGTTCCTCATACTCCACTGCAATGAAGGGAGGGCTCTTTGCACCGCATGAACGTTCAGATCCAGCCCTGACTGGCTTTGAACGTTGACTGGCCAATACCACCTTCTCACGCACAACTCCAACGCTTTTGTGAGAATGTCCTTGCAGGACACTGGAAGGCCTTTTGCACACTCTTCTTCTACACGAGGCCATCAAAAGCACAATGCTGGCCACAGCACGCGAAAAGACAGACTGCTTTCTCCAACCCCTAATTAGCTTTTCCTTCACATAGAACTTGCACTGAGCAGCACATTTCTTACAGTTCTCTGTAGAGCTATGCGAATAGCAAAATTTTGAATGTGAAGTAAATTTGAGTATTCTTCTAATAATGTTAGAATACCTTTTTAAGAAAACCATGCAAAATTAGTGAAATTAAGTGCTAAACATAGGCAAAAATCAAATTTTTTACACGAATAGGGCACTCCCACAATGTTGTCTTAAAAAAAGAAGTCAAGTCCTAAAGAACAGTCCAACAGAAAACTGTGCCTATGCATGAGCTAACATCGCCACAGTACACAAGCATTAGCTTTGCTGCAGAACGCGAACTATAGCTTCACTGTAGTATGCTGACACGTAGACTTGTTTTGTTTTGTTTATGGAGAGTGCTGTTATCACTTTTTTGTGATGCGCAGGGCAGGCGGCGCTTATCTTGCATGCCGCTTCGAGAGTGGTATCGACCGTTCTACAAACTATGCATGTCCGATGCGCACATCTGAGTGCTTTCTAAAATCTCGGTGATAGTACGAGAACGCGCGGTGACGGATGTAAAAAAGCCGATGCACTTCACCGCTCGTCAGTTTTTCTGTCAACCGATACCTGACTGTTCGTGTCACTATCGTCTTGCAGCATGACTTGGCTTGCTTTGCTTTGCTTGGCACAGGTTTGCCCAATAAACAGTTCGACTGACAACGCCTTGAGTTCTGCTGCATCCATCAATGTCATGACCATGTGACAATACGAGCGTAGACCTGATGCATTTATAATCAAAAGAAGAGGCGTGGAGGACACGGACACAAGGAGAGCAGTGAACAACACGAACGCCGACTAACAACTGAGGCACAGCACAGAGGCGAAAAAGAAAGAAGACACACAGCTTATCTGCGCATGCTCGGAATGGTAGCGCCACCTGTCAATCGGTTAAACGTGCCAGTCTTCGCGATAGACAACTCCTAAGGCTTTCTATCTCCTCTCTGTTTAAGCTAATCGACGGCTGACTCACGCATGCACTTCCACTAATACTGATATGCCAGGCCTCAACCAATAAACGCGTATCTTCGTTCTTAGGCCTGTACAGGATCTCGGTTTTGTCTAACTCGGGCATGCAGCTACAGACCTGGCAGTGCAAGGATAGATTGGACGGCGTCCCACCTGATAGCGACCTTCTGTGTTCAATTAATCTTTGATTAATACAACGCGCAGTTTGCCCTACATAAAAACGTCCGCAGCTAAAAGGAATCTTATAAACTACACCCATGCGACAGTCGGTGAAATTGTTCTTGGCTAGGTGCTTAACCGGACAGATATCCGTTCGCTTCTTACCGTCCATCTGCTCATTTTTTCTATGCACTGCAGCACAAACCCTTCCTAACTTATTGGGAGCCGTAAACACAACATTAACCCCATATTTACTTCCCACTTTCTTAAGCCTGTGCGAAACAGCGTGGATATACGGAATACTCACGACCTTTTTCTTGTTAATGTTACTCTCTGCTACAGCTTTTATTCCGGTCGAAATCGACTTCTTAAGACGCTCAGCAACTGTGGCTATGGCTAGTCTAGGGTAACCTGCATCTAAGAGGCGCTCGACCTGCGCATTAAAGCTAATGGTCAAACGGTGCACGCACGACTTCGATAGGGCTGACTTTAAACAGGACAAGGCTATTCCGTTTTTTACTACTTTCGAATGCTTGGAGTCAAAGTTTAACAACGGCTTAGATGCTCTAGGGGAATACTGCCAACACACGTGATTCTGCTCAAATGACAAGGAGATATCTAAAAATTGTATTACGTTTCTCTCCGGTAGTTCTTTCGTAAACCTTCGACCATCTCCATTAAGTTTAAATTGATCACTTACGTAGGTGACGACGGATTCAAAATCATCCTTACTACAAAGTACCAAGTAATCGTCCGCATACCGAAATACCCTAATGATGCGGTCCCCTAAGGCCTCTTTTAAACGGCAGTCAAACTTGCTCAAGTATAGATCACTTAGAATAGGGGCTACCTTTGAACCTATACAAATCCCTGATTTCTGCACAAACACGCCTTCCCTGTATCCAACTAATGTTGACGTTAAGTACATGGAGAGAATTTCTAGAAAGGTACCTGTGGAAACTCCGCATCTATCTATGAAACCGGACTCCTGCCCTTGTTCTTGAATACATTCTTTCACGCAATTTAGTAAACCTTCATGCGGCAACGAGTAATACAAATCTTCTACATCCATGCTAAATGCTGTGCAGTGGCCAGGATTTTCCTCTGTTAACAACTGAACTAGAGCCTGAGAATTACGTACAGGGAAGGGGTCAGAAAAACTTAAGGATGTTAAGCACTTCTGCAAATAGCTAGCTACACAAACTTGCCAAGTCCCTGACTCTGATACAATCGAGCGAAACGGAATTTCTGGCTTATGGGTTTTCGCCGAGAAAAATAATTCTAAAGTGAGCAGTTTTGCCTTTTTAACACTGGAAGCTACCTTATCTAGATTATGTTTCAACAGGAGATCGACAGCTCGTTGTTTTACTACAGAAGGTTTCAGTTTCACAGGTCTAAAATTCTTTTCAACAGCTGCTGAGGCTTTATCAGAAAAAGTGCTATTCGGCATTATTACAAAACAACCTTCCTTATCAGACAACTCGCTCAACTTTCTGTCCTTCTGATGCATTTATTACATGGCAAAGCATACTACATGCAGGAATGGGGCACTTGTCAATTTTCACGCATTCTATTTTGCTGCTATATATATATACATATATATACTTAAAAGAAAAGTGCCACTGCTTCATTGTTATGCTGTGGCCCAATATTGCGGTGCCCACCATCTCCTAGTTGCAAAGACAGAATCAACGTTTTGTTATCATTATCTGTGCAAGAACTCCCGGCAGTCCAGCAGCAGTCACAGCTTCTTGCTTCCAGTCGCCACTCATCTTTTGCATACATCTGTCGCTTTTGGTGCGGCACGAGCATTGTTCATGTTGTCATATGACCACCTGAGCGGAGATTGTAATGCCACTGTAGTGCTTACTACGTACCACACAAGTTATTCGGAGGCTGACAATGCAGCCCAGTGGTGCTGCTAAACGAAGTGGTGGAATTTGGGGCAGTGCACTGGAGGATGTGGCCTTCGATGCCGTTGAGTGAAGGACAATAAATAAGGTTTTCCACGCCTTCACAGTTATTTTCAAATAGTGCACACCAACATTTTGCACCTTGTAATACTGATGTCTAATGAAATTCAGTGACATGCATGACTACAATATTTTGGATGTAGTAATGTGCAGGCATGTACTATCATGAGAAATATGAAAGGGAACACAGTAACGCATGGCAAACAGCCTGGAACCCAGGTATCGGTGATACGTGGCGGCAGCTGTCGGAAACATAGTGGTGAGGGGAAGGCTGTTCTAACAACTGTTGGCACTCCTGCCGTGCATTTGTATAAAGTGCAGGACCCCGTATTGCACCAAGCGCTTGTATGAAGAAAAAAGAAACAAAGGATGAAAGAAAGGGAAACGAACTGCAGCATGTCGCTGCATGCGTCTTATTTCCCATGTTATCGGTGAAATGCTGTAAGTTGCTGCTTTGTAAAAGCACCAGCATGGTGGGAGTGCCAAAATTTAGTGGAAGAGTGCCCTTCTTTCTACTTGGCTTTTCACAGTGCCATCCGTGCATCGCTCTGAGTTGATTTTGAGGCTGTTTGCCACGCGTTCCGGTGTTACCTTTCATATTGCTCACGATAGTACATCATCAGCCTATTTAGGTCCACTGCAGGACGAAGGCCTCTCCCAACGATTTCCAATCCTCCCTATCCTGAGCGAGTTGGTTCCACTTTATGCCTGCAAACTTTTTAATTTCATCGCTCCATCTAACCTTTTGCCTGCCTCTGTTACGTTTTCCCTCTCTTGGTATCCATTCCGTTGCTCTTACTGTCTTACCTTCACATATGAGTGTCTTAATGCCAATAGAGTTAAGTGTGGGCGCATCTTATAGAAAGGTGTGAATCATACACCGGAAAATATGGCAGTGCAGCTGGCGCGACAGTGGGTGTCTATCAGCTCGGTAGTCTTGCTAGCTTTGATCCCGAATATAGGTTGCCCAGTCGAAAAAAAAAAAATCGACAATCCCTAAGCATACTCTTATGAGATGAGAACGCGAAAGTGTTTCTTTTGGCTAGATTGTTGTCGCGGAGGGGTGCTGCAAATTGGTGTTGCCGAGTTGTGTTATAAAGAATGAGGCAATGTCAGAGGTGGGTTGCGTTTATTTACATGATTTGATGCCATCAAGGCGGTGTCGACACTCCACACGCCTTCTTCTATTTCGTCGTCCAGAAAGTATATGCAGATATACCCGAGGCAGGTCTCGGGCATATCAAAATAGTGCAACTGCTGCTGCGTTGCGGGTGGTGTCATTAGACAGTCACTGGCGTCGTCACCCTCTTATCGTTCCAATGACGACGTACTTGCGCAGGGGTACACAGACACTACCATGGCCTTCTGATCCGACGTGCATCACTGACATACATCACATCTCGCACAATGTATGGGTCGTTGCTCAATGCGAGATCGATGCACGTATATCTGGACGTCATGATGGCCTCAGTGGGCGTCTTCAATTCGAGACTGAACTCAGCATGCATGGCAGCGAGGAATGATGGGCTAGCTGGCGCATTCGCACGCCGAGTGTTGCTATGGCGACGCCACGCAGCTGGGCGCACGCTTTTGCCAACCCAGGGAAGAAATGCGGCGGCGCGGCCGACGTGGCCGCAAGCCACTGCAGGTAGCTACAACGGAGCCGAGCGCGCGCCGACTGCCGCTGCAGCGAGTGTTGGCGCCAGCGTCACTTCTGGTGGGAGAGGTCACGTGCTTTCCGGGCACGGCTTTTGCAGATGCTTTTTGCGGACGGCAGCTGGGCGCGAGCTATTGCCAACCCAGTGAAGAAACGCTTTTGCGTTAAAACAATTGGAACCATTTGGAAATATCAAGGGGTCCAAATGGAACTGTCACTTTCCAATTGGGCCATTTGGCATTACGAACAGGACCAACTGGGATAGCTGTCGTTCCCAAATGGTTCGAACAGAAACCATTTGGGTCAAATGGTTCAAATGGAAACGAGTCAGGCCAAATGGAGCTTGCAGGCTCACTTCTAATTGGGCTAATATACAGCCTCCAACCGGGAACGAATTAACCTCTGACGTAGAGCAATACATCCTTATTGAGAAATGGTGCCTGTCCCTTTCCTGTATTACGCCTCCAAAGAAATGTTTCTCGCGAAATTCGGTTCTGTCTGCATCCTATTCCACCCTGATTTGCACGAGACAGCGTCATCAACATCAGCAACACGTGGTTGTAGCAGCGGCAGCAGCAGTCACGTCCCCCAGAGTGGGTTGCGCCTAGGTATCCAAGGGCCAACCAACCAACCAGACATGTCTGTGCTGTGGAGTGTCTGTGCATCGTTCTCGTTGTATTTACGTGTACTGCAGCTATCTGTTGGGAGCTTAATGCACTGGGTGCTTTATGGCCGTGATTATTCACTATGGTGGCCTGTTTGGTGAGCTAGGTGGATGTACTGAACTGGCTCATGTGTCCCCACCGTTCCAGAATTGCGCAAGTCAAAGGTAAGTTTACCCATTTTCAAAGCTTGTTTGTGTTTAATATGTACTATAGACTGTTGTTAAAGGGACCCTGAAACGGTTTTGACGATTTTGTGCAAACATGGTGATCCGGTACAGTGAGTCATTAGGATCATTAGAGGACAGATTTCAGCGCTGTGCGTGAACTGCATAATTTACAATAAGATTTTGAACACGCGCATTGCAAAAGATTGCAGCGGCTCACCAAAAGGCGTTTTCAAACACCCCCGCCATCGAACGAGGAATGGAGAGGCCGCTGATTGGCCCTTAACCAGTGACGTGCACGTAATTTTCCCAGCCAAACTACAAACAACGTGCTCCTACATGCTCGTTCATTTCAGCCAACGGTATCGTCGCGGCATCTGGCGGCTTACAGACTAGTCGCCGGCGCTCTATTACAGAAGCTAGCACTGCTGAGGCGGGCTATGTCGCTACGGGGGGCTCGGCAGAGCGGCTGACGCGGGAGGCGCAGTCGTCCCTAGTGCGCACTCCGCAGCTGACCGAGTTGAAGAGGAACAGCAATGCTAAGGAGGAAGGCGACAGAAATAAGTCCGTAGCTGCCTTAGCGCATGGTGCTTCACTTTATTTATGGTGTCAATGATTTCCCAATTGTGTTGCCTAATCAGTGATGCAATATCAAAAAAACGTTTCAGGGACCCTTTAACACTGCTTTATTGACTCTTTCTGCGCAGGCTGCTGCGTGAAAGCCAGACGACTGTGGGTTGTGGCAAGAACGAGTGACATGACAAATAATTACCATGCAACAGTGTTTTAAATAATGTAGCTTTTCTGTTTTTTACTTAATGTATCTGTGTCAAATGTACTTCCCATTCTAATAAGCGATTATTGCATGAAGCGGCTCCTTTGTTGATTATAGAATATGATTAAAACAGCAAGAAGTAACATCATGAACACATGAAAGAGCATTATGCAGTAGGCCCAAAAACTCTTGGTTGCTGCGCTGAATGCTGGAAGTAGGCCCTCAAGCAATAGTATCACATGTCCCATTCACATCTACAATCAAGTTCACAGGCCAGCGCTCTAGCCCACGAAATGACCTGAGGTAGCCTGGTTGAAGCGAGCACATAGGGCTATATCAGAAAAAGGTGTGCGGAGTGATGTACACTGCATGGGACTGACTGCAATTGTTGCACCTTCTGCTTTTCGACAGTCCTGCGAGCTCCTAAGTGATCGCAGATGTGCATTAGGGGGCAAACATTGTTTTTCAAGGATTTCAAGGAGCTGTACAGACCCCGGGGGTTACATGTGACAAGATACAGTATGTTTGCTGTATTGTGTAAGCAAAAGTCGCAGGTTTTCTTTTCATAGCATGAGTGGATGACTCACCTTCCATCAGGTATGGATGTTCCAGCAGCTCTTTTATGGAAGGCCGGTCCTGTGGTTCACGGCTCAAACATTTCTGAAAGGAGGAAAACAAAGGCAGACCTTGAACTGCCAGAGGGCTTGTGGCGGTGCTGCGAAGTTGTTCAAAATATCGGGCACTTCCAAACAATTGGGAATCCGGAAAATCGGGCACTGACTGTAAAAAGATATAATACTGTAGGCGCTCGAAAAACCCTGCGCTGATCGGAAGCAAGTAAAAGCATCAGGCAATGCTCTTCCAGGTATAAGCATTGAAATGAAATTCTGGGTAGCTGACAGCTGCCCATTTCTTTCAGTTTTTCAAGTGTATCGGTTCTTGCATTTCCCGGTTCTCACATTTTCTTCTGATGGTCCCATAAAAAAACCTATCAGCACGGTTCTACTATATGTAGAAAAAAAAAAAAAAGAAGAACACTTCAATGTAGAGCAAATACTGCATTTACTCGCGTAATAGATGCACTTCTTTCCCATAATATGGAAGCAAAGTTGGGGGGTCCGTTTCTTACGCGGGGTAAATTTTGTGAGCACATTTTTGGGAGGAGCGAAACATTTTAATGTGCAAAGGAGACGGCGTTGCGACCTATGGTGACGATATACAGCCACGCGTCGTTACCATGAAACACAGCATCTGCCGTGACAGACTTTATGGGGGCTGCATTCTGTTCCAAAGCGACAGTCTTTCGCGTCTGTTTCGCCCGCTGTGACACGAAACCAGAAGAATTGCGACTCTGTCAAACAGCGAAAAAACAACCAACAGTCATGAACAAGCAGTACACAGTGGTCTCCGCTGTGCATAGCATTTCTATGGTTACTATGTCACCACGGATCCCACCTGTAATGATGCCACGACACACACAATGCGTAAGCCTCGCTGTGCCAGCTTGCGGCCCCTCCAGGTCACTATATCGCCAGTGCAATCTCAGAGGCCACGCCCAGCCACATCATCATTCTTTTGTGGGCAGCTATAATGCGATAATAGATATTTCTCACCATCGCATGTCAAATGGCCCACCATTGCATTTCTGCCTGATACCTGTGCTGGCTGTCTCAGTAGCACGCGTTCGAGGGACACTAAAGTGAAAATATGAAGTGGTTTAGTATAATAACGTATGTTTTAAGAACACGATTGTCATTAACTTTGAAATTTTATTATCAATATTAAAAGAGGAAATGAGTGTCAAAGTTTTAGTACTGAAACTCCTGTCAGAACTTTGGCCTCGTGACGTCAGAAGGCCAATTTCTTTTTCTTTTTTCATATTCTCACAGAACTCACCCCATCAAATGTTCTGAAACTCCTGGTGTTAAGTCCTCTGGTTCCCTTAGAACACAATTTTTACCAATACTTAGTTATGTAGGCCTTAGCACACGCTGTCAAAGTTCTGTGATGTTACGTGTAGTAATGCTGCGACTTCAAAGTGGTGTCGCCACAGGAGTTTTCTTTTTTGTGCATTTTATAGCTTACTGAGGGTCTTCTCGCAAGAATGGTGTTCTTGGTATTGTGAAAAGATGATCTACTAGGTGAGAAAAATTGTTTTTCTCTTTAGTATAACTTTAGGCATCCCATCTGAGATTGCCACGATGGAATCTTCAAAGACGCACCCAGACCATGCTTAGGCTTAGCTGCGCCAGCTTGTGCATCATGCTGCAGTGAGAAAGAGGCGGTGTGGGGGAACTGCGATAGCACGGAGGAGTTTGACAGTTGAGTAGAGGGTGCTTTCACTGTTTGCCTGTGGATACGTGCAGCAGTTTTGTACTGGAACATCGAACAGCTCCCAAACACAGCAGAAAATGTGACAATTTAAAAGGTGGGGGGACACGCTAGGTTGGCAAGGAGGCAATCTGCAGTTGTTTGCAAGACTGCAAGGGTTCAAAGTTTGGGGTGTGCCGTTTATGATGCAAGAGAAAAAAAAAATCCAACATAGGGTGAATAAGTTTGGGGTGCAACCATTAAGCGAGTAAATATGGTACTATGTACATTCATGGAGAAGTTACACCAAAGCAAACCTGTCCATTTACTTTGTAATGTGACACGAGAAGACGTTATAATAATCATGAATTCTGCCTTAGAATTAGAGAGTCTCGCCAAGGTAATAGAATTCTGTAACAAAGAAAAAATCAAGGTGCATACGTACCATGAGAACATCTAACAGATGAGGATCAGAGACATCAGGGAAGTCAATAACTTGCTTTTGGTCAGCAAGGGCCAAAACCTTGGCAGGAACTGCAGAGATGTGGTGGAAGGGTGTCTTCCCATAGATAAGGTGATACAGGATGCATCCAAGTGACCATACATCTGACTTGAGACCTATCTGCAAAGAATTGACGAACCTCTCAACAAATGGCAAAGAAGCCAGCAGGGAAGCGCTTGGCTTTCTAAGACTGTCTTGTCCTATGATGTGTACTAATGAAGTTTCTGTGAACTGTAATAGCAAAGATTGTATCACAAGCCTTTAGCAGGCTGCACCTCAAGCTTACGCTGTAGCTGCGCAGCATGTTCTGCACAGGCCTGGAGTTTTTTTCTCTTCTCAAGCCACAAGCAATGAGAAGATGATGCTAACAACATGCTAACGCAGGACATTAGAGATGTTTTACTTATTTACAAAACATGCTACTATTCAAGCTGCTTCAGCCCTAGCAAAAATTCTAATAGAGAAACTAATAGCCTATGAGGTTATTGTCACCAATAGAATTTATTAGTGTTAGACTAATAGGTTGTACAAGACTTATAGGAAAACATAATACGATTGTTTTAATAACCTAGACGTGTGAGGCTTAATACACACTATAAAATTTTAACTCCCTAAAGGGTGTAAATGACTTATCCCATGGGCATGGAGTAAGCTCATGGGTGACACCCTTTTTGTGTGTAGAGCAAAAATGGAGGATGCATATGCTTTGCAATCGCACTGTGAGTGACACAGCATTTGATTTTAGCTGCACTTATGATCACACATTACACACTAACAAGACATCGCGGGAACATCACACATGCAAATACACACTCGACCATTTCAAACCAATATATAGAACAAAGAACGTCCGCGTCATTTCACATCTGTACACAGACAGTCCCGTATATATACTCCAGATTCCTGACCTGCAATGTAGTGCCAGTGGGGAAATTACTGTTATGCGCAATTACAAAATAAGAATACACAGGACATCTGCCAATCAAGGGTAGGCTAACTGGTAGCTGTGCGTCACACATATCTGTTAATCTAAACCCACCAAATATTCACTGCCAAATTGCCAAGAAATCATATATCTCTAGGTTCCTCATTTACACCCTTAAGGGTGTAAATTTTTTACTGTGTAAACTAATACAAACTAATAAAGCTATTTAAAGGATTATTGAGTTGCAAATTTTGTGTTTTAATAGTTATATAAAGCCCTAGCTACCTTGCTTGAGAAAAGATCCATTAGACAAATATCGAAAAATCTTATAGAGCATATTGACATAAACTAGCAAGGCTAATAGAACGATGTATTAGACTAATACGAACACCTATAAGACTAGTAAAGATTCCTATAAGACTAATACAATACTAATAAGACTAATAGAAAAACTTATTAGACTAATACAAATCTCTATTAGAATTTTTGCTAGGGAGTGTAGGCTACGTTAAAGGGTACCTGTAGAAATGTTTGCTGTAACAGACTACTTATAACGTAAGTCATGGGATCTGCAAAGCCTGTGGTGTAAGCATTACTGCATTATAACCAAAGCATGCTCCAGCTATTACTCACCTCCCGTGGACAACCTACCTCTCATACATAATCCATTGCACATTTCACACACACGATCAAAACAATAAAGAATGAGCATGAAAAATTAATTAACAAGTGTGTTATTTTTCTGAAAGAGCCAGATCCACTTTAAACAGAGTAGAGAAAAACAAAAATGACTACAGTTCAACCTCGATATAATGAAGTCCGTATAATCGGCACTTTGTTACACTGAAATTTCGTTACGTCGAAATTCGTCTCTTAGCATGCAAATAAAATTTCAAGAATGTGTTGCGGTTGCATGCCGCGCATGGAAAAACGTTTATTTACGGTTGAAGTAATCAGTCACTTTCTTTTTGGGGGGGGGGGGGGGGGGTTTGGCCATGATAGCCCACAACGACTGCATGGCCTCTTCGTCCCTCGCAGAGCCCACGAAGTGCCTCAGTGTGTCAATCAACCTTTACGTAATGCGTCAGTGCAGGGAACAGCCGAACGCGTGTAGCGTCCCTACTACCGGCGCACACGACCGCGATATGATCTTGCAGGCGCAGAGCGCTTATCACGTGAGGGCATGACGAGAGATTGTAACGGGGACAAGACTCCAAAAAGTGCCGCACGCGATAACGAAAAGCGAAGCGGGAAACAAAGGCCAGCTGCACAGCGACAGCAACGAAGCAAGCGCTAGGCCTAGCCGCAGCAGACGATGCACAGAGCGACTAACGGAGGAGAACAGCGCGTCATCGCTTGCAGCAGCCAGTGAAAGTTGTGCGTTCCCCCACTTCCTCGAGGAGCGCACTCTTAGCTTAATCGCGGCTTTGCGTTGGAGACGTGGGAAACTCGAAAGCCCCCCGCGAGCTCTCAATCATAAGCGAATCAGGCTTTCACCATACCACCACCGCTCCCGCTGACGGTGAAAGAAAAAAGCGGAGGAAGTTACGAACAAAACAAAACCAAAATGGTGCCCATAGGTTGAATGGCACGAAAACGGCGCTTGCTCTAAAGTTGGGATGCTTCGGCGTGTGTTTGGCCGGCGCAGAGGCTGTCACGGCTCGCTATACGTGATTTGAGGTAATTTTACAATGAATTATACAGAATAGGTAGTTTATTATACACTGAGCCCAAATATGAGGTTTTCCAAAAATCGCGTTTGACGCGATTTTTCGACTTTCAAGGGCCGCGTCCCCCCTTAAGTTCGCTGCACAGCTCCGTTAGCTTTGAGCCATCAACGAAATTTCATTACATTGAAAGTCCGGCGAAATTTACTTTGTTATATGGAGGCTAAATATACATGGTGTTCTATGGACGTGAAGTTAAAGAAACTAAACTACTTTGCAACATCGAGGATTTCATTAAACTGAAGTTCGTTACATCGAGGTTTAACTGTACTATGGTCAATATGGTCGAGCCTGCTCGAATAATTTTTTGTCAGTTCATGTCATGAAAGCACCTCAACATTGCACTTCAGTTGAAATGTTAACAAACTAGTATACAACCGATATTCAGGAGTACATGTATTTGGTTCATCCTGATTGACATGCTCTGCATAGTATTCCGTTTCAGCCCCACAAAAGGTCTAAGCAACAGTGTATGAAAAACTTCACAATGCTTTGTAACAAAATTAATTACATAAATGTCCTCCTCCCAGGGCCATCCTTTGTAGGATGAGAAATGTCTGCAGTGGTAAACTAGTTGGCAAGGTGGTTTGTTTTGAGAAATGTCTGCAGCGGGAAACTTTAGTTGGCAAGGTGGTTTGTTTTGGTCACAGGGAGCTCGGGGTAATGGCCATTGGCCAAGAATGGGCCTCGCACATTTAGACTCAAACAGGTCCAGGATTTGACAAATTTTTTATTTGAAACTGATTTATTACACGCATGTTTCAACATATAATTGTTCAATTTTCAAATAAAACTATTTTTAAGACAAAAAAAAAAAAAACATTTTCCACAGCACCTTCAAATTTAGACTAGTTCTGGTTTCTCAAGTTTGCTCTTTCAAGAGTGAGAGAGAGAAACAACAAACAAGAAGCTCAAGAGTGTCATAAGCGGAAGTGATTTTCATCTGGATATGTTTTTTTAACTGAACTTTGAACGATTTATCTTCCATGAAGTTTAGACACTGAAGCTATTTATCAGTTCAAACTATTTTCTGTACAGCATATCTTCATGTCGCTGAGGTTTTTGAGCATGCATTTTCCTGGTACATCAGGAGCTGGGGTCCACATCATCCTGTATGTCTGGTACGTCTAAGGTTGCAAGCTCCGTGCTACTCTGCACCACTGCAGCAACAGCATCATCTGTGCTTGCTTCCTCGCAGGCAGCCAAGCCCCATTTCACCATCACTGACATACTCTTCAAAAGTGTCTGTTGCAGAAACAAGGTTGATGTAAAAGAGGCCAGTTCACACGTTGTCGTCCTTGACCACTTCATTGGCGAAAGTGTCAGTGTTAAGTTATAGCTACTTTAAAGCAGTTGCAACAGCACTGAAGCCAGTCAGCTATGTTTTAGAGCACGTCCACTTAAAACTGACTTGAGCGAGCCCCCAGGACATTTGTCACAAATATTGAGGCAGGAGAAACTGATACTCCAGTACCAAAAAATCCACGAACTGGCCTCTGTATTACAATGCCACACCAGACTGCAGCCAAATGACAATTCATACCTTGAGGTAGTTCTTTCCATGTTTGTTGATGCACATAACTGACTCCGGGGCCATGTAGTTCAATGTGCCCATCTGAAAAACATACCAGTAGCTTGCTAAAGAACACTGCTTGGCCAAGAAAAAAATGAGAACTTCTGATACTTATTTGCCCTTCCTATAACTCAACCACACTGATAATAATCTCCAATATGTGTGTGCCAGCTGCTCCTTGTAATTAAAACATTGGAAGAAGTGATTCCGTATATGAGACTACATTGCAGGTGTGTTTAGTATTACAGTGAAACCTTTGTATAACGTAGTTGGTAAAACTGGTGAAATCAAAACTTCCTCAAAATTAAATATAGCCTTTTATGCAAAGTAAAGTCTGTGAAGAAATCATTTTTACAAAAAAAGTGCCGCAAAAACATTAGAATAATGTGGCAGTACAAAAACTAATTTCTATCAAGCTTACAAAAGTTAAATTTTAATGAATCAGCCACCACTACTCGATTCCATGCCGATGAAGTCCTCATTACAGCAGGCGCACGTCACATGTAAAGCTGGGAGTAAAAAAAAAAAAAAGAGAGGGAAAGAAGAGAAAAGCACACAGCTCTGCTGCCCTGCGGTGATAAGTGATAAGCGATGCTACTGTGCCCATGCTACTGCTGTGTCTCATCATCAAAACAGTGTTTTCCATGTTGAGGGGCCAATGCCAATGCTAACGTGTCTACCAAACTGCCTGCTCTCCACTTAGACAAACATGCAACCGTAGCACGCCACAGAAACAAAAGAGTGCCAGTATAACACAGTGTGGAAGCAAGGTGAAATCTCGAATTAGAGCACCTCAGTTCATGGTCCGAAGAACCTAGCAAGACTCAGTATGGCATCATGAGTCGCCGCTATGCATTGGTTAAAGAGATGTTTTGTAAATTGCCTTTTCACAGAACACCAACATAATTTGATAGAGTTGATAGCTGTCCACAGGGTAACCGCAGCAGGGATGCCGGGATGCAGGGACACTATTAACGAAATGAGAGGATGAGCTCGCTCTACAAAGAAACAAAAACTAATTGCCACGAGTTTCCAGGGGCAAAGCAAGAAAAGTTATCCCTTATAGAAAATGAAGTTCCAGATTATGTCAAGCAGGTTGGAGTGAAGGCTGCGTAGTGTCCCACAAACTGATTCATAACTATGCACAGGCCATAGCCAGAAATTGTGGCATTCCTGCTTGTGATATTAAAGCCTACAGCTGCTGGGCAACAAGGTTCATGATGCCAAAATGTGCTGAAAAGTGACGATAAGTGCGAGTAAGGCCGACTAATAGCTAGAAGTCACACGAATTAGAAATAATTTGTTACTAATTTGTAAATGGACATTTACAAGAGAAAAAGTTTCGACAGCCAGCTTATCTGCATAAACAAACAAAATTTAAGCTCTTAGCAATCTGCTTAACTTTTCGTTTCCTCCCGTGTTGCAATGAACCCTGCCCAAAACTGACAACCTTCCCCCAACAAAAGCAAAAAGAAAAGGAGGAATAAGTACAATAAATATTGAACTAATGCCCTGTTGACAAACTACCCTGAAACAACATTCCAAAATATACTAGTAAGTGGTAAGCAGCACAAGCATTGCCTTGTTATTGTCTTGTTATTGTCTTGTTATTGGCATTATCTTGTTTTTGTGGAGAAGAACAGTTGTGTAACTTCTAGGGTGAATGTGCTCAAGTTGTTCAAGGAAAAGGGGCGGGGTTTGAATTATACCTTTGAAGTCCCAAAAGAGAATTGTATTCAGTTTTTGGATTTGAAAATCAAGATGGTACAGGAGCACACTTGTTGGTGGTATTCGCCTAGGTCGGTCAAGCCCATTCTGGATTTTAGATCTTGTCATTCCAAGCTGGTAAAAAATGGTATTGCCATTTCGTGCCTAGAATCTGCTCTGCGCAAATCGTGTCCACATCAAATGTCGGAGGCTTTCAATAACCAGCTTAATAGGCTCAGGTTATCAAACTTTCCGGAAGGGAATCTGGCTTCCCTCAGCGAAAGGTTATTGATTAAGTTCAAGCAGGTGAGCAAGGACGCCACTAACAAGGCGGCCAGAGATAAAGATGTGCCAATCATAAGCATTCCGTATTTACGTGGGTTTTCCCACCGTATGAAAAAGGTTGGAAATCGATTTGGTGTTAAGGTGGTTTTTTCATCAAGGAACAAGTTGGGTCGAATTTGCGGAATGGTTGATAGGAAGGCTGAAGGTAAAGCAAAAAAGTGGAGTGTTTGTGATGTCAATCACCGAGATCGGGACGGTTTGGCTGAATGTGGGAAGGGTGTTGTGTATCTGATTCCCTTGTCCTGCGGAAAGTGTTATATCGGACAAACCGGCAGATGTCTGAACAACCGTTTGATGGATCACAGGGCTTCATTGAAGGCCCACCCTTCATCTAATTTATGCTTACATTGCAGAGATTGTGAATGTCATCCGCTGTTGCGCAAAACGAAAGTGCTGTCCCGGCATAAAGATAGGAAAGCGCGAGAGATTGCTGAGGCGTTTCACATTCATAAGTATGGCAATATGTGTGTCGCTAGGCCTTCGGTTCTGTTGCACCATCTGGAGATTGATTATTTAACCGACAATCTCTAATCGGTTCACGTGATTTTATCATGTTCTTTATATATATGTGGTTTTCCAATAAATCTTCAGTTGCTAGTCTGCGCTTGTGCGTGTGTCTTCCTCGTCCGTGTTTTTCGCGCAGTTCGTTTCTGTCAAGCATTGCACAGGCACAACACCAGCTGAAGGGACTCCCACAACAGCCAAAAGTCCCGCCCTGCCTGCTACTCTCATTACCAAGTGACAAACATTGGGTGGCATCAGTTTGCATCTCACTGGTTTGAGGGTTCCATTAAAATTTTGTACAGAAGTAGGCATACCTTGGCGATACCACTGCTCACAGTAAAAAAATGTTAACTGTGTATATAATGTCACGTTGACGTGACGGTCTTTCTTGAACACACAGACGAAGGGACTATGAAAGTAATCAAATTTTATTCAGGCGAACCTGTGCCCACACGCAAGCTCTGGCTAGACTACGGCGGCGGCGAAAAACAACATGCGCGGTCGAGCGTCGGCGGTAGGAATGGCCGCACGCTCTCACCAGTCTGGCACTTATATTCGCGACAACGAACGCTTGCGAGCACGAGCGTCTCGTGACATGGTGAAACAGAACATGAGCCACAGTTTTAACAAACATGCCTCCAACGCTACAGCGACGCGTCGGTGCAAACCATGCAGCCGAAAGAAACTGTCACTGGAACACCAACGCTAGCACAGATAAATGCACGTGGCACTGCCCCCCCGGGTGAAAAAGCATCGTCCCGATGATCTTTCAATACGCTAGAAACTTTCCAGCAGTAACGAGACACAACGAAAAAAACTAAGATTGTCCGCTAACGTTCAAAAAATTTCTTGATGCGCACGACATTGACGATTTCGGGGCGTGGTCGGTGTCTCTGAGATTGCGTCACTCCATCCGGGACAATTTCGTATGCCAGCGGCCCGAGGCGTCGTGTGACCTTGTAAGGACCAAAGTAGCGGCATAAGAGTTTCTCACTCAGGCCACGACGGTGGATCGGCGTCCACACCATCGCACGGTCACCAGGCTCATAATGTTGTTCCCGCCGTTGCAAATTGTAATGTCTGGCGTCGGTGTGTTGCTGTCACTTGATGCATATTCGGGCAAGCTGATGGGCTTCTTCAGCATGCTCAAGAAAGCCAGCAATATCGATGTGGATGTTGTCTTCGTCGATGTTAGGGAGCATGGCGTCCAGCGTGGTAGTAGGTTCACGGCCGTAAACGAGCTTGAAAGGGGTCATGAGCATGGTTTCTTGTTGTGCCGTATTATATGCGAACGTGACGTAGGGGAGAACTCATCCCATGTCCTGTGCTCAGCATCAACGTACATGGCGAGCATATCTGCAATTGTCTTGTTCAAACGTTCCGTCAGGCCATTTGTCCGGGGATGATAGGCAGTAGTTCGACGATGGCACGTGTGGCTGAAACGAAGAATCTGCTGCAGGAGCTCAGCCGTGAACGCCGTTCCCCTGTCTGTAAGAAGGACCTGCGGTGCACCATGCCGCAAGACGATGCTCCTGATATAGAACCTTGCGACTTCAATTGCACTTCCCGATGGCATTGCCTTTGTTTCCGCGTAGCGGGTTAAGTAGTCAGTTGCTACCACTATCCACTTGTTGCCGCTGGTTGATGCCGGAAATGGGCCTAGTATATCCATGCCTATTTGTTGAAAGGGCCTCACTGGTGGTTCAATGGGCTGCAGTAGCCCAGCCGGCCTGACAGGTGGAGTTTTCGGGCGCTGACAGTTGCAGCAAGACCGTACGTAGTGAGCAACATCGGTGGTGAGACGCGGCCAGTAGTATTTCTCTTGAATTCTTCTTAAGATACGAGTGAACCCTAGATGTTCTGCGGTAGGCTCGTCGTGGAATGCTTGCAGAATCTCTTGCCGAAGATTTTCTGGCACGACGAGTAGGTATGTCAAGTTGCTTGGTCCGAAGTTCTTTTGGACAGTATGCCATTACGGAGGCACAAGGACGAAATGACACGTCTGTATTCCCTGGGCGGTGAATCGGCCTTGCCTTCTAGGAAGTCAATGACGTGGCGCAGGTTGGCATCTGTGCGTTGTTCGTCTGCGAAGTTGCTGTCACTGATCTGTCCAAGAAAGGCGTCGTCATCGTCGTTTTGGAGTGGTGGGTCCACAGGGGCTCTTGATAGGCAGTCGGCGTCAGAATGCTTTCTTCCAGACTTATAGACCACTGTCACGTCAAACTCCTGCAATCGCAAGCTCCAACAAGCTAGACGGCCTGACAGGTCCTTCAGGTTGGTGAGCCAGCACAGAGCATGGTGGTCACTAACAACTTTGAACGCCTTGCCGTACAAGTAGGGTCGAAATTTTGTGACTGCCCAGACTATGGTGAGACACTCCTTTTCGGTCGTTGGGCAATTGCGCTCAGCCTTCGATAGCGATCTGCTGGCGTATGCGATGACTCATTCGAGGCCGTCCTTTGCTTGAACTAATACAGCGCCAAGCCCTACGCCACTTGCGTCCGTGTGGACCTCAGTGTCGGCGTTCTCGTCGAAGTGACCAAGTATGGGCGGCGAAAGCAAACGATGCTGAAGTTCGCGGAAAGCCTCTTCTTGTGGTTGTCCCCACCTAAACTGCTCGTCAGCGTTCGTTAGGAGAGTAAGCGGCTCAGCTATTCGCGAGAAATCTTGGACGAAACGCCTGTAGTAGGCGCAAAGCCCCAAGAACCTGCGGACGGCCTTTTTGTCAGAGGGTATTGGAAAGTTCCCGATGGCAGCCGTTTTCTGTGGGTCAGGGCGTACTCCGTGGCGACTAACTACGTGGACTAAAAACAGCAGTTCTTCATAAGCAAAGTGACACTTCGCTCGGTTCAAGGCGAGTCCTGATTTTCTGATTGCGTCCAGTACTGCCTGCAGCCTTTGGATGTGCTCGTCAAAGTTTGGTGCGAAAACGACGTCATCGAGATAAACGAGGCACGTTTGCCACTTAAGTCCGGCCAGCACTGTGTCAATGACTCGCTGGAATGTAGCTGGTGCAGAACAAAGGCCAAACGGCATGACTTTAAATTCAAAGAGGCCATCCGGCGTAACAAATGCTGTCTTCTCCCGGTCTCGTTCATCCACTTGGATCTGCCCAGTAGCCGCTTTTCAAGTCCATTGAAGAAAAATATTTGGCACTGCACAGTCGATCCAGGGCGTCATCTATTCTCGGTAGCGGGTATATGTCTTTTTTCGTAACGCTGTTGAGACGGCAATAATCGACGCAAAACTGCAGAGTACCGCCTTTCTTCTTCACGAGTACAACGGGTGAAGCCCAGGGGCTCTGTGACGGTTGAATGATGTCCTCCCGCAACATTTCGTCAACTTGTGCTTTGACTGCATTACGTTCCCGTGATGACACGCGATACGGGCTCCGGCGAACAGGTCGGGATGGTGTTTTGCAATAGGCGTTTGTCCAATTTTCGACGACCTTGAGAAGCAGTCAGCGTACTGTCAAAGAATGCTGCACAGCTTGTCTTGTCTGTGCTTTGGTAGGGCAGGGTTAATGTCAAACTTCTGATCGTCGTTCACCACCGATAGTGGATCGTGGGATGGCTGCGATAGCGCAAATGCACTTCCTATTTCGTCGATGCATTCTAAAAATCCTACTGTCATACCTTTATTGAGCTGCTTGTGCTCGGAGCTGAAGTTCGTGATGAGAATGTCTGCTCGACCTTGATACAGATGGAGCACACCATGTGCGACGCAAACTTGGCGATCTAGAAGCAGTTGCGTATTCGTTTCGACAATTCCGTATCCGGCGGCATCTTCTTCAGTTTTGACGGATGCAAGTACGCTAGCACGAGGCGGGATGCAAACTTCATCCTCAAGAATTGTGAGTGCGGCTTGCTGGTGGCCGGTGCTTTCTGGTGACGTTGACTGTCTTCTTGTAAGCGTTAGCGACCTCGTTTGGAGGTCGATTACTGCGCCGTTTTCGTCGAATGGTGGCGTCGGAACGTCAGATGGTAGCGTAGCGATGGGGAGTGGTGCCGTCGTGGTCCTCGGTTGTAGCGTCGTTGCGTCGGGAACCGGTTTCGTAGCGTCGTGTCGCGGCGCCGCTTTGTCTGGGCTTGGCTTCGTAGTGTTGCGTCGTGGCGTCGCAGGTGGAGGGTGTTGCTTGGTTCGCCGGGAAGCGACGTCACCTCCGTACGTCGCTTTCGTTAGTTTCCCCGCTGAGGGCTCGGGGGCCGCCCTCTTCCTCCATAGGCGTAAGTTGACACTGGCGACTGAGGACGGCGCAAGGCCGGTGATGGGGACATGTAGCGACGTGGGGTTTGCCCTTCAGCTTCTCTCAGCTATGCCTCAATTTCACGAGGCCGCTGGCCTGGGAATGGGCGTGGAGCGTCGATGGCAAATCCGCGTAAACCCATCTGGCGGTAGGGGCAAAATCGCAGCAAATGACCGGGTTCCCCGCAGTGAAAGCAGAGGGGGCGTCGGTTGGGTGTACGCCACAGGTCAGACTTTCTCGACGTGGCTTGTTGATACTCTGTAGGTACGTTGTGGGCTTGAGGTCGCGGTGCCGGGGTGTAGGACTGGGGACGCGGTGGTGGTGTGTACAGTTCACGGCGTGGAGCTAGGCGCGGTGGGTTGCGGGTAGTCTGCGTATGTCATCCCTGCTGGCGATGGCATCGGGTCGAGCTGCTGGGCTGTCAGGGTTGGTGAGGCTGTTCCCAGGGCCTGATGCAGCTCGCTACGAATGATTTCCGTCAGAGATGCAACTTGCGGTGGGGCAGCAGAGAGGAGTTTTTGGAGTTCTTCTCGGATTATAGCCCGAATAGTGGCGCGCAGGCTATCAGTTAGCGTTTGAGTCTGCGTTTTCTGGCGCGACAACTTGAAAATCGCGGCTGTAATGCTGGGCTCTCAGGTGAAGCGTTTTTTCAATAGTAGTCGCTTCCTTTACAAACTCCGTGACTGTTGCCGGCGGGTTGCGAATGAGGCCGACAAACAGCTGCTCTTTCACAGCCCGCATCAGATACTGTAACTTCTTTTCCTCAGTCATATCGGCGTCCACGTGTCTGAAGAGCCTTTGCATTTCTTCAACAAATACCGCTGCGGGTTCGTTGTGCTGCTGTTGCCGGGTTTGAAGCAAGGCCTCAGCTCGCTCTTTTCGCAGGATGCTCGGAAAGGTTGATGTCAGTCGACTCTTAAACAGTCCCCAAGTCGTTAGAGTGCCTTCTTGGTTTTCGAACCATGTGCGTGCGGATTCTTCGAGCGAGAAAAAGACGTTCTGAAGTTTATGTTCCTCGGACCACTTGTACGACGCCACCCTCTCGAACCTGCGCAGCCATTCTTGTGAGTCTTCGCAGGCGGACCGACGAAACTTCGGAGGTTCCTTCGGCTGTTGAAATGTGAACGTAGAGGGAGCAGCAGCGTTCGCCATGGCTGTAGCAGGATGGGCTGGCACGCGAGGTTCAAGATCAGGCAACGGCCCGTACTCCGGGGGAAGTATCCGGCGTCTCCGGCTGGTTCGGATTTCTGCCGCATTCCCTTCCTTGGTAACTTCGGGGCGATCGTCTGCACAAGTTGGGCTGGTTTCTCAGCTTGACGGGGGTGTTCCAACCATAAGCACCTCCACCAAATGTCACGTTTACGTGACAGTCTTTCTTGAACACACAGACGAAGGGACTATGAAAGTAATCAAAATTTTATTCGGGCGAACCTGTGCCCTCACGCACGCTCTGGCTAGATTACGTCCGTGGCGAAAAACAACCTGCGCAGTCGAGCGTCGGCGGTAGGAATAGCCGCGCTCTCACCAGTCCGGCACTTATATTCGCGACAACGAACGCTTGCGAGCGCGAGCGTCTCATGACATGGTAAAACAGAACATGAGCCACAGTTTTAACAAACGCGCCTCCAACGCTACAGCGACGTGCCTCCAACGCTACAGCAACGCGCTTCCAACGCTACAGCGATGCGTCGGTGCAAACCATGCAGCCGAAAGAAACTGTCGGTGGAACATCAACGCTAGCACAGATAAATTCACGTGGCAATATACAGTGGAACCCCGCTGTTACGTTCCTCACTGCTGCGTTTTCCTGGCTGTTACGTTGTTTTTCGTCAGTCCCGGCATAGCTCCCATAGGATCCCATGTATTGTGAACCCCGCTGTTACGCCGCAACTGTGGGCCTGTTCCTGCATGACGCGTCGCAGCCTGGCACGCCGCACTCGCCCGGGCACCGCTATTTTGATTTGACTTTTGATAGTCTTGTTCACACTTGCGGGAATCGCCGCCCGCTGATGGCTGCCGAGATAGTGCGAGCGCTATCTCGGCAGCCATGTGATCGCTCGGCAGCCGAGCGACACTCCCCCCCCTCTCCTCCTCACGCCTTTTCATTTTCGTTAAAGACGGGCGGGGCGTTTCCTCCCCGTTTCGACTGCAGGCGTCCCGATAGGGCTGATGTTATCGCCTCCGAGCGATGGAAATGGGCTAGGAGCGTTTGATCTCTGCTTCAGCCGTTTTCGTCGCCCCCACTCGCGTGCTTTTATTCTAGCGACTGTACTTTGGGCTCCAGGGGCTTCCGGAGAAAAGAATCAGAAAAAGGGACATCACACTCGCAGCCGAGCTGGTTCGGGCCGGACAGCGAGCGCAAAATATGCGAGAATTTTTTTTTTTTTGTAAGGTTGGCTAAACATCAGGGGTGCGCAAATTATGCGAGGGCACAAATTATGCGAGTAAATACAGTAAACAAGCACTGAAGACGGAACGTGAAAGCGCTGTCGAGCGATCGCGGACCCGACGCGACCAGCCGTACCCGCAATCACAGACTACACGCGGGGTGTCGGAACAGGATGCGGTGATCGCAGTGACGGGGCGACTTGCCTCCAAAATTGGTGCGTCACGCTGGAACTAAGCCTCAATGATCACAGTTTTGATTGCGATCTCTGAGGCCATACTCTCTCTTCAGGGCGCCGGAGGCTATAATAGCAGCCTATTCACTGCGCTCGACAGCCGCGAACAGAGTCCGAATTATCGAATTTAGAGCTAGAAACCGTGCGAAATATCGGTCGTCTTAACACATTGAGTCTATGGGGGCACTGGCGGTACCGCGCGGCTGTCCGAATTATCGGTCGGCGACCTAGATAGCTCACCTTGCTGAAATAAATTGTTTGAAGTCAAAGGGGCCCTGTTCGCATTCATTTTCGGAGCTTTCCTCACTCTTGCGTTTTCCCGGCTGTTACGTTTTTTTCCCCCGGTCCGCTGAAAAATGTATGAATGGGGTTCCACTGTGTGTGTGTGTGTGTGTATATATATATATATATATATATATATATATATATATATATATATATATATATCAGAACTATGCCATTAAACACAGGTTACATTCTGTGCATATAACAGCAAATGTAGAAGTCTACGCCAACCTTGCATGAGAATATGAAGTCCTCACTTAACAGCCAATGCAGTCTATGTTTGCCTCATAGGTGCAGTTCTAGGAAAAGTTTATTCAGTCGGGAATAAATCAACACAATCAAGAACTAATGGCAAAGCTAATGACAGTAATCAGTTTATTGGTTGTTAATTTATGCACTTTAAAATGGACAGGGTTAAACCAATATTAAACCCTGGAGACCGAGCAGCAGAGAAAAATATATACAGTCGATCCCGGCGCACGAAAAATTCCCCTTGAAAATTCAATGCAAAAGTAAAGGGATGGTGTGCACGTACATCAAACACCCACGGACCGCCGCATTTGATATATCGAACTTTGGCCCGCGCCGAATCCCTAAACTGCACTCCTCCTTACATAAGCTGATCATTTTTCAACCACGGTCTGACATGTTCCAATCCATGTTTGCGTGCTTGGTGTCAAAAATGCGGTCTCATTGCATCGCTTTGGGGGGTTGTACAGCGCTTGTCGGTGCACTAACTTGTCTGCTGCACTGATTTTAGATCATAAGAAGCAGCAGCAACATTTTCCAGGGGTGAGACAGCTGCTCATATTGCACAGTTTTGATACAATTCCGTTTTCCTGCCCCAAGCTGCTCCAAAAGCATGAAAATTGGGAAAATTGCAAAAACCCGCCGACTGCGAAAACCCGCTGACAGTGTCCATGTACTTGCTATCCATGTAACTGCGCACCAATCCCGAGATCGTAGCTGACAATGCCGGTGCCGAGGGATCAGACCCGACCAGTGATGAACGACTTTGTACCGTGCTCCGAGATCTTGTGTCGGCGTTTACAGTCATTTGCTGCTGTTGTGGCGCAACGGAAGGCGCTGCATTTGCTGATCTGCAAGGCCCCAGGATGGCCTGAGGAACTTGATGGATTACAAGAAGCTTACATATTTCTTCTGTATGAAATAAAATGCGACCGTTTCCACACTGAACTGTTGCATATTGTGGGTAAATTGGTATTCTACTGCTTGTTATTATCTCTGGAAACAAATTTAAGACATGCGCCGCTTTAAGACAAGCTCTAAATAGGCATATTTGATATTTCAAATTATCGATATATCGAACTATTTTGTGATCCCCTTCGAGTTCGATATATCTGTGATCGACTGTATTCCTTTTAGCACAGTTGCAAAGTCTAAGGAATTTACTCCATTGGTTACACACTGTACCACACTATTTTGTGCTCAATTTGTAAGCTTCAATGTTTTTACTGGGCACTTGTGATTCGTAAGCAATTATTATGGTGACGCATCCAATAAAACGTTACCACTGACAATGACGACTGTCCCCTGCAGTGTGTGTCTGTTAGTGTATCACAAAACAAGACTAAAACGAAGACAAAAATATTGAACACAAAAGTGCAAGCCACATAGGCTCATAAGCATTGCGAGTACAGGATAGCCAGGCTGCCATAGAGGCCAGCAATAATAGCCAGACAGGGAAATCATGCTGCATCATACCATGCACCAAGTTACCATACATTATAGCCAAGCAGACTCTATAGCTTAAAGAGGTCGCGCAAGGAATATGGAGCTGCGCGGTCGTAATTTTCACTGCTTCAATAACCATTTGACAAGCTGATTCTAAAATATTTCGGCGAGATATCCAGTGTACATTTAATAATGCCCAATTGAAATCCTAGCTTTCCAGCACTCCCGAAACAACCATGCGACACCACAGACTGGCATAGGCACTATTCTTTGACGTCACCTAAAGGCATTTACAAACAAACATATTGTCATCGTTTGTTTGCTCCAAAATAATAGATTTATATGAAAGCTGGAAAGCAAGAAAACAGTTGGACCCCATGTGGTGCTGCCATACAGAAGCAAGGTCAGAGCACAGTTTGTTTTTTGCAAGGCTTCTAAGGCTGTGTCAATCACAGAGGCCATGGTGGTGACTAAGATGACATCAGCTGCAGAGTTGTTAGGAATGTACCCTAGGAAATCAAAACAGTGTTTTTTATTGCTTTAAGTTAACCCAAAAGATGCAACGAAACAACCTACATTATGTAGAGTGGACGGCCAGGATTCTGAATATACACATCATAAAAAATTTTCACTACCCCTTTAACTGAAAAAGCTCGCTCAGTAACGTTACCAGAATGTCTACGTAACTATTTGCTTCAGCCAGGATTCGTACAGGTTTCCAAAGGGGAAATTTAATGACTTTTCGAGGACCTTTAAAAAGAAATGTTACGGTGGTTCACACATAATAAATTTTAATGCACATAAGCAAAGAAGAGTAGTCTCACTTGATTGCATATAGAGTTTCATTCGGCTAGATGTAGTTCTGAAGCTCAGGGTAGGTCCTTCAGTTTCCTTTTCTCATCATCATCAGCATGTCTATATCCACTGAAGGGCAAAGGCCCCTCCCAAAGTTCTGCGCTAGCTGCAGCCACTTTACCCGTGTGAATTTCTTCACATCATGTGCCCACCTTCCTTTGTGCTGTCCCATGCCACACTTAACTTCTCTCCACAATGCAATGCTACCGAATTCCTCAGCCTTAGCCTTTCCAGTTTTTCTTGGGCTGTCCATTTTCATCGCATGTGCAATTTCACCAGTTGCTTTGAGGCTTCTTACATATTGTCGCGGTTCACTGAGAGCAGGAGTTTTATTGCTCGAAGAACAAGCAGTACTGCATCGGACTCGGGAGAACCAGCAGCAGAGACAGGAGAAGAGATGATAAGATCCTCGTCTTCTTCTCTACAGCGGGCTTGCATTCACGAGCGGGTCAGCCAGTCCGTGATTGTCTTCCTCGTCGCTAGTGTATAACATAGTGGGAAGGTGGCATTATCCCCCCGCCAGAAGAAGCATCGTCCCGATGCTCACTGAACAAGGAACAGTCAATCTTATTTTGCTGAGATAGTTCGCAGTTCATTCGGAAACGTACGGCCTCATACGCACCACGTGTACTGTCTCAGGCAGATGTTGACGGCGTTTGGAACAAGACGGGCTGTCAGGAACGACCTCGTAGGTGACATCGCTAAGACGGCGAAGCACCTTGTACGGGCCGAAGTAACGGCGTAGGAGCTTCTCCGCGAGCCCCCGGCGTCTTACGGGAGACCAAACCCAGACTCTTTCGCCCGGTTGATAGACGACGAATCGATGCCGAAGGTTGTATCGTCGGGTGTCACGTTCCTGCTGGTTGGTTATTCTGACGCGCGCTAGCTGCCGGGCTTCTTCGGCACGCTGTGTGAATGCTGCGGCATCAGCGTCTGTCTCACTGAAATCGTGAGGCAGCATGGCGTCAAGCATGGTCGTGACATCTCGCCCATGAAGGAGACGGAACGGCGTCATTCTCGTTGTTTCTTGCCTTGCGGTATTGTATGCAAAGGTAACATACGGCAGTATTTTATCCCAGTTCTTATGCTCGACATCGACGTACATGCTGAGCATGTTGGCAATAGTTTTGTTGAGGCGTTCCGTAAGCCCATTGGTTTGTGGGTGGTAGGCGGTTGTCTGCCTATGCGACGTACCACTGAGCATGAGTATAGTGCGCAGCAGCTCATCTGTAGCTCATCAGCAGCTCATCAGCATCTGTAGGCCTCTGAAATTTCGCGACGGCTTCAATTTTAACAGGGTCAGGCTTTACACCTTCGTGGCTGACTACATGGCCCAGGAACTGAAGCTCTTTAAAGCCAAAGTGGCATTTCTCGGCCTTCAATGTGAGTCCTGCGGATTTTATCGCCTGGAGGACCGAATGTAGCCGCTTTAGATGTTCGTCAAATGTGGCCGAAAAGACAATTACATCATCCAGGTATACCAGGCATGTTTTCCATTTGAGGCCGGTGAGAACAGTGTCCATTAGCCTTTGAAACGTGGCTGGGGCTGAGCACAGTCCGAAGGGGAGAACTTTGAATTCATAGAGCCCATCAGGCGTCACGAAGGCAGTCTTCTCGCGATCACGTTCGTCGACCTCAATTTGCCAGTAACCGCTCTTTAGGTCCATTGATGAGAAGTACTGCGCGTGCCGTAATCTGTCCAAGGAATCGTCGATACGTGGTAATGGGTAAACATCCTTCTTCGTGACGCGGTTGAGCTTGCGGTAATCGATACAGAACCGGAGGCTACCATCCTTTTTCTTGACCAACACCACAGGTGATGCCCAGGGGCTGTTAGACGGCTGTATTACATCATCCTCGAGCATCTTCTGTACTTGCGGTTGAATTGCTTCGCGTTCTCTCGGTGCAACGCGGTACGGGTTCTGTTTAATTGGTCTTGCTGTCTCCTCTGTCACAATGCGGTGTTTCGTCAGCGGCGTTTGGCCCACTCGCGATGTTGAGGAGAAGCAGCCCCTGAATTGGTGGAGCAGCTCTAGAAGATGATGTTTCTCTGCCTGCGTTAAACTAGGACCAAGATCGAGGACAGGAGCACACGGTGTTGCGTCTGTGGGGTCTTCTTCTTGCAAAGCGAAGCAGTCGCGTGCGTGGTTAATGTCATCCAGGTACGCTACAGCGGTGCCTTTACTGATGTACCTGCGTTCGCTGGAGAAATTTGTCAGGAGCACTTGCGCACGTCCATCAGTCAAGCTCACGATTCCACGAGCGATGGCAATGCCGCGTCGGAGAAGAAGGGCAGTGATACCTTCTGCTACACCGTCTCCGTTTAGCAGTGCATCGCAGCTGACAGAAACTAGGCTGCACGAGAGAGGTGGTATAAAAATGTCTTCGTCGACAACGCGTAAAGCTCTGACTTGCGTGGTGCCCCGGGCCGCGTCATTAACCGTGCAGAATGTTACCACTCCGTCTCGTATGTTCACTACAGCGCCGTGCTCGCGCAGGAAGTCCATGCCTAATATGACCGATTTGCAGCACTCCCGCAGAATCACAAAACTGGCGACAAAGGTTGCATCGCCGATCGCGAGTCTCGCCGTACACTTTCCAGTAGGCATCATTAACTGTCCTCCAGCATTCCGAAGACACGGGCCCGTCCATTGCGTTCGAACTTTCTTAAGGGCGTCGGCAAACGTCTCACTCATTATAGTGAAATCGGAACCAGTATCTACTAATGCAGTCACTTCGCGTCCATCAATTCGTACAGTGAGGTCAGCAGTCACAGTGTCTTCGGCGTCGTCCTCTCTCGGCAATGGGGGCTTTTCGACACTTCGAGAACTTGCAACCTCCCCCCCAGAGGTCGCTTCTTTTAGTTTCCCCGCCGTGGGCTGGGAGACCGACCTCGGGCGTCAGCAGAACTTGGGCGGTTAGGAGAGGAAAATCGTGCAGGAGACGGCGACCGTGACCGGAGAGGCGAACTCACTTGTCGCGCAGCAAACCTGTCATCAGCGGGCGCACGGCTGTCGTCAAACTGGCGACGTCGAGTACCAGAGTAGACACCCTGGTAGCCAACAGGACGATAAGGGCAGAAGCGGCAAATGTGCCCAGGCTCTCCGCAACTGTAACACACTGGTCGTCGGTCATATGTGCGCCACATATCCGTCCTGCGAAGCTGGGGCCTCCTCACGGGTTCCCGTTGGGCCCAGGCTGCAACAGGTGGTCTTTGGCGGTACTGCGGCGCCGGCACAGTAGACAGCGAGTGGCGGACAGCGTCTGCGTAGCTGCATGTGCTCGGCTCGGGGGGGCTCAGCTCGGGGCTCAGCTCGGGACACGGGCTGCAGGGAGCAAACGCTTGTCGAAGTTCCTGACGGACGACTTCCGCCACAGAAGCAACAGTGTATTCCTGCTGCGGCGCCGCTTTCCTTACCGTTTCTTTGGCGAGCTCCTCACGCACTATCTCGCGTATAATTTGCCTTAGATTGTTGTCATCGCTAGTGGCGAGCACGGCGGCTCCCGTAGGAGTAGCCAAGCGGTCGTATTGCTGGTAGCGCTGATGGAGCGCTCGCTCGATAGCTGTGGCCTCCCTAATGAATTCCTCCACCGTCGTTGGAGGGTTACGCACTAGGCCCGCGAACAACTGTTCCTTGACGCCCCGCATAAGGTGGCTCAGCTTCTTCGCTTCGGTCATGCCAGGATCGGCGCGGCGAAACAACCGGGTCATATCCTCAGCAAACATGGCTACACTCTCGTTCGGCTTCTGTATCCGCCACTCGAGAAGACGCTGTGCGTTTTCACGCCGATCCGCCTTTCCGAACGTGTCGAGTAGTCGACGCGAAAACTCATCCCACGTTGTCAAATTTCCTTCGCGGTTTTCGTACCATATCTTTGCCGCGCCGTCAAGGGCGAAATACACGTTGCCAAGCTTGTCGTCAGGGCCCCAGCGGTTTGATTTAGCCACTCGCTCATACTGCTCGAGCCAGTCCTCGGCATCCTCATGAGCCTCCCCACGGAAAATATCGGGAATCCGAAGATTTTGGACGGTTACCTGGGTTGGCCTGCTTGCAGATGTCATCTCTGGGGCCGGTCGGGTCGTTTCTGGTAGCGATTCCAAGGAAGCGAACTCTGGGCTCAAGCCTTGCAGGCGGCGGCTTGTCCGGTGTACCGGCGTTTCAACACGTGGGAGTCCTGTCGGGCTTGAAGGAGGGGTTGTAGTCATGGGCTGATGGCAAAGTACCCAGCACCTCCACCAGTGTCGCGGTTCACTGAGAGCAGGAGTTTTATTGCTCGAAGAACAAGCAGTACTGCGTCGGACTCGGGAGAACCAGCAGCAGAGACAGGAGAAGAGATGATAAGATCCTCGTCTTCTTCTCTACAGCGGGCTTGCATTCACGAGCGGGTCAGCCAGTCCGTGATTGCCTTCCTCGTCGCTAGTGTATAACATAGCGGGAAGGTGGCAATATTCCCTTGCAGAGGTCGTTAAATCGGCACCAGCTGCTTCAAGCTTTTTTTTTCTTTTTCCATCTACATGCTTTCAACTTGCTCCATCATTCGGCACCTTCTTGTCTACTTGGAGCTTTTCTGGTACTGTTTCATTACCGACTGCAAATGTGCATCGTAAAGCTGCCTCGCTGTGGACACTACTATTCTTTTTTCTTTTGTGGTATGAGTGTCCAAAATGATGCCTGCCTTGTTCACTGTGTCACATATAATACACTAGCAGGAGCATGACAAATCTTTAGTGGGTTGCTAAGGGATCCAGTTCAAGGCAATGCTAAAAGAACAACTTGGAATAAAACCAAATTCAAGTGGCTTGTCGTGACAAGAAAGTGTGGTAGTGTAACATCTTTTTTTTTCTAAGGAGCTCATGACACTCTAGGCCCACTGTGGCCAGTAGCATAGCTAGTGGTCATCGGAAGCCAAAGCAAGGTGTTTGAAAGAAAACAAAAATTGTGCCCCGGAAGTTTTATGCAGTGAAATTTGCATAGGCAACATTTAACTGCCATATGATATGAGTAGCACTATCAGGCCCCATTAACACCTCCAAAATTCAAGGGATTTAAAGGACCGAAAAGAAGTTCCAGGACTTTCAAGGCCTTGAAAGTGCAATTTTCAAATTCAAGGGTTTCAAGGACCTGTGCACGCCTTGGCCTCGACACTTTTCTGACAAAACATGCACGTGTAAGACACTATATGAATACTGTACCGGTGACTCTTTGAAAATGCTGGTAACATCCTCATGAATTTTGTTGGCAATACCAAAATCTATTAACTTCAGCTTCCCTGCCACAAAAAGGAAGTTGGCTGGCTTCAAGTCAGAGTGCACCACACCTGTCAAAAAACAAATAACACAACATCAGAGTCTAGAAGGCTTCTAGAAAAATATTTATGTGCATTGAAACAATTTCAAGTGTGGTACCACGATACCTGTAGGGTATTACCTGAGATCCTACACGCAACAGTTTTGACATGCAAGAAATTTTAAAGGATTTGTTAAATGGGAATGTCTATTAACAAACAGTAGTTTTTTAATTGAATACTGAATGTAACAAGAAAACAGTTGAACACTAAACAAAATAACTGTCACAAATTTAACTGTTTGCAGATCTTATGCACACAAAGTCAATCTTATGCACAGAAAGTCATTTCAGACCTGTTCACTGTAGTGCAAGGGGCACAAGCAGCAAGCAGCTCTGACATACACAAGTGGTGCCTGCCTGTGTTTGCAGCACAGGTGAATGCATCCCATAGCATGGATGTGCAAGATTGCACATGCTGTTTTTTGCAGGTGGCATTGATGGTGCCCTTATTGTGCCATAACAGGCTGCTCACATGTTCTTCACGACAGTAAGCAGGTCTGTGTGCAGTACTTGTACACTTACATAACTTCTTAAAGGGTCCTTGAAAGAGGTTTTTTACATTGTGTCACTGATTAGACTAAGTCTTTATCAAGCCATCCACACCAAATTTAAGTGAAGCACTTTGCACCAAGGCAGCTATGGGCTTATTTCTTTGGCCTCCTTCCTCACCACTGCTTCTCCTCCTCAACTCTCTTAACTGCAGGGTGCACACTAGCTATGGCTGCGCATCCCATGCTGGCTGCTGTGCCAAGGCATCAGTTGCATCATGGTGACGTGATGCCTTTACTGAGGCCGCCAGATTCCAGACTCAGTAGTGCTAGGCTATGTAGTAGCAGTGCACCGGCGACACGAGTGTGCACCGTGACAACACTACTGGGTGGCCCTTCAGTGCTCACTACAAAAACCAATCGCTGTGTGTACATTGCACGGCCCACAGGCAGAGGTGTTTGAAAAGTTTTTACATTGACTCGCGTCAATCTTTCATGACACGCATCTTTAAAACATTAGAGTAAATTGCACACTTAAGATAGAGTGATGACATTGGTCTGCTAGTGATCAGGACTTGACCTATTGGTCTGATGCACTTGTACAAAATCAGCAATATTGATTCAGGGTCCCTTCAACGGTAAACATCTGAAAGAAATCTCTGTGGCTGGGTAAAACAATACCGTATTTACTCGCATAATGATCACACTTTTTTTCAAAAAGATTGACGCAAATTTCGGGGTGCGATCATTACGCGGGGTAAATTTTCAGCGAAATAATATTTTGAGCACCGACAACGCAAACAAGTCGCGTATCAGAGTTCTTACGATAGCTATCATAAACATAACCAAAAATAAAAGTAGAGTAAGGCTTGTCTTTGTAATAAACGGACACATTACGCAGGAACTACATGCATTGCATATTTCCCTTTAATTTTTTCATTCACTGACCCCCTAACTTTCATTCAGAGTCTGAAGCTTCACTGGCGTCAGTGTCGTCGCCGCTCGATTCCCTGTCGGAACCGACAGTGTCATCGCAGTCGCACAGAAGGTTATCTTCCGTTCCTTCGAGCGCGTTGGATACATCTGTCTTCTTTAAGCTGTTGGCGTGGTGAAAACTACGGCATATGTCTTTACTGCTATCCTAATACGGCATGTTTCCGCCTAGGGTGGGCAAAAATTAGGCATCTGCTTGGTGCGTGCAGTTCACTTGGTGAGTCTTGAAGAAGATTTATTTACGTAACGTTTGACAGATGGTAAACATGATGATCGTCAGCTAGACTTGGCACACGACATATCGCTGCGGCAAGTTCGGGGTGCGACCATTACGCGGAGGAAGAAAAAAATCGAATTTTGAAGACAAAATTTAGGGGTGCGATCATTACGCGAGTGCGATCATTATGCGAGTAAATACGGTATATTGTCAAGCTGTGAGATGAGAAAGTGAAGTTTAATAAATAGAAGGTTGGCTCGTACAGCTCAGACGAGGGGCAGCTCGAACTTCTTCCTTATCGACTTCTCTGTGTCCATCCCCACATGCCAACACCAGGTGGCATATGTCCCCCCTTTCGAAAGCATTGACTCGATGCTTGGGAAACTAGAAAAAAATAACTGTAACATATAGGTAGATGGGTCAGCCAGCGAGAGTCAATGTCCATATGAGAAAGTGAAAGGGCACGATTGCTCTTGGCTGCGGGCACGAATCCTGGCTGTGGCTGCTGCATTTCAGTGGAGGCAAAATGTTGAGGCCTGTGTACTGTGCGATGTCAGTGCTCATTAAAGAACCCCAGGTGGTCAAAATTTCTGGAGCCGTCCACTATGGTGTCTCTCATAATCAAATCGTGGCTTTGGGATGTACAACACCACACATCAATCAATAATGCAAATGTCATCCTAATCCAAAAGAAAGGTGACATGAAGAATTTGAAAAATTACAGGCTGATCAGCATACTGTCAGTTGTCTACGAGGCATTTACTAAGGTAATCGCTAAGAGAATTCATGCCACCTTAGATTTCAGTCAATCTAACGAACAAGCAGGGTTTTATAAAGGCTATTCAACAATAAACCATATTCACTCTATCAAGCCGGTGACAGAGTAATGTGTGGAGTACAGCCAGCCCTTATATATAACCTTCATAGATTATGAGAAAGCATTTGAAACTTTGGAATCGGGGAGCAGACAAGCATTATGTAAGCATACTGGGGAGATATCTACAATGGCTCCACAGCCACCATAGTCCTCCATAAGGAGAACAGTGAAATATCTCTAAGGAAGAGCGTTAGACAAGGAGACACAATTTCTCCAATGTTGTTTACAGTAGCTTGTTTACAAGAGGTATTAAGAACGTTGGATTGGGAACAGGTTGTCCTAAGGGTTAATGGAGAATACCTCAGTAACCTCGGACCTGCTGATGACGTTGCCTTGCTAAGTAACGTGAGAGGTGAATTGGAAAGCATGATTACCAGACTGGGCAGGTAGAGTAGGATAGTAGGTCTAAAAATTAATGTGTAAAAAATTCAAGTGATGCTCAAGAGCCTTGGGAGAGCACAGCGGTTTGAGATAGGTGGCGAGGCAGTGGAAGTGGTAAGTGAATATGTCTACTTAGGCCAGGTAGAGACCTCTGATCCAAACCATGAGGCTGAGATATTTAAAAGGATAAGAATGGGGTGGAGTGCATTCGACAGGCATTTTCAGATCATGAATGGCAGCTTACCATTGTCCCTCAAGAGGAAAGTGTATAACAGCTGCATCTTATCAGTACTTACTTATGGGACAGGAACTTAGACACTCACTAAAAGCGTTTAACTTAAATTAGAGCTGTGCGAATAATAAAATTTTGGGCGTGAAACGAATTCGAATATTTATGTTCACGTGTGAATTGAATATTTTTTGAATAATTGTCAAATATGTTTGAATTATACCATATCTAATTGCGGCGAAATGCACTGTTAAACACGAGCAAAAAATTTACTACATGACGTGTATGCCCACAGTCTTATTCCAAAGTCCTGAAGAACAGTCCAACATTGAACTGTGCGACAGAAAGCTGAGGTGACTTCACTGCAGTACGCAACTGTTAACTTCGCCGCAGTACACGAGTGTTAGCTTCGCCGCAATACGCAAATGTTAGCTTCGCCGCAGTACACGGGTGTTATGCGGTGAAGCGCACTACTTGCGGGAATGGGCTACTTGTCATGAGACAGCATATTTTTTCCCTTAATTACTAACTTACTATTCGAACTATTTGTTCGAATAGTAAAGTTAGGTGCGAATCGAATCGAACAGCAAGCACTATTCGAAAATTATTTAAAATTTTGAATATTCGCACACCTCTAACTTAAATTGAAGATGACACAGCGAGCAATGGAACGGAAAATGATAGGTGCAACGTTAAGGGACAAGAACAGAGCAGAGTGGGTCAGGAAACAAACACGTTATAAGGATATCTTAGTAGAAATTCAGAAGAAATGGACATGCGCAGGGCATGTAATGCGAAGGCATGACAACCGTTGGTCATTAAAGGGGCCCTGCGACACCAATTGAGCATGCCGTTTTTATTGCTTATTCTAGAATGTGGCATGCGGGAATACCACAGCGAGTGTGGGAGCACCACAAGTAAAGTGGTTATAATTCTATTTCAACGAAGAAACCCCGTTCTGCAGAGTTTTTCTTGAACCATGGCGGCACACAATGGTGAATTTTGTTACAGGAAGTGACAACTGTGTTGGGGCATTGTTATTGGTTTGACATGCGAATTCACATTTTACATGCATTGATCCCTGTTAGGCCGCGCGGTCCAGAGATGTCCTCGGCCCATAAATGCACGCTTTATTCGCAGCGGTTTAAAAAGTGTAGCTAGCGCGTGCTCTAGGCATAGCCCCGAACACGTAAAACTTGTTGGCTGTCCGCCCTCAACGAAGCCGCAGCCGCGCCGGGGAGGCAATTGTTGTTTTTTTTTTGAGAGAGTGCACGGCGGCGAAGGGGTGCCAGAAACCGATTGATAGCAGCAGCGGTGCAGTACTATGTAGCGACTCGCCGGTGCACCTGAAAGTGCTAGAGGTTTGTCAGTGACACAATAGAAGCAATTCCAATGTGAAAAAAAAAAAATTTTTTTTCAGTATAATGTTTCAAAAGCCCACTGCCTCTCCTGATAGAGGAGGTCACACGATAGTCGTGCTGCTCACTGACACATGTGGTTCGTCGTCCATGTTGTAACCACGATGACAACTCTGTCAAAAAGAGCGGTGGCAAAGTAATTTGTACAGGCCACCTTGAGAAGAAACTTCCGGTATCTCTGTATAAGAGGTGTGCGCTGATTGGATCCCGCCGCTTACATCAGTGGGAGAACGAAATGCAAAAGGGAACGTTCTTGTCGGGCTGTCTGCTCGTGTTTTGAACTTTGAGGGCTAATAACTTCAGTTCTCGTGCACCGGTTCGAATAATTCCTTTTGCATTCATCTCAGTATTCCATACTACACACACTCCAGTGCTCCAGAAAGGCAGTAGAAAAAGTGTTGCAGAGCCCCTTAACGGTAATAGAGTGGACCCCTAGTGATGGTAAGCATGGCAGGGGGTGGCAGAAAATTAGGTGGGAGTGATGAGATCAAGAAGATCATGGGGAGAGCGTGGTCGCTGTTAGCACAGGACTGGGATAACTGGAGAGCTATCGGAGAGGCCTTTGCCATGCTGTAGGTGTAGACAGGCTGATGACGATGATGATGCTATCCCCTCTGGCCACTGCTGCAGGAAGGAAAGGAGTGAGCACCTGCCAACGGACACTGCCATCAAATGCAAATGCCATTTCTTATACATATGTAGGTGGAGAACACTAGGTCATACATTGCTTATAATGTAAGTTGCTGGAGTCTTGTGTTAAACACACGATAAGCGGTACTGCACTATAGCCAAAATGTTTCCCAAAAGCATCGAACAGGCACCAGTGTGAATCCGAGAATCTCAGCATGCAAAGAAGGTACTTGTATTTGTTTAAATTTCGAAATATTGAAAAATCAATGCCCGAGGTTCTGCAGTACTAACAAAAAAAAAAGCTCCATAACAGACTGTTGCCGCATAATTTTTTCATACTTCCTTGTCTATGTGGGCTCCTTGTGGAATCAGAAACATCGAATGAAATTCTGCATGCCACACAGTATCTCGTTTGATATCTGAGATGTGTGCATGATGTCGCAAACAGTGATTTGAGCTAGTGGTGTGCGTGCTACCCATGCCCTTGCTTCCCTAATTGATGACAACCCTCTGCATCCAGAATGCAACCGCTGTAAAGCCTCCTGTTGACTAAACAACAAACCACAATTTTAGCTGCACACGGCCACCATCGAAAAGGCACGGTTCCACAAAAGCAGCAACTGAAAGGGTGCTGGTTAGGCATAGCCTGTGGGGTTTCGGGCGGCATAGTATAACACGAGGCTTGCTCTAAGATGGGGATTAGGTGTGCAACAAATCACGGTCATGACTGCATTGAATGGGCAGTGCATGTGAAACGGGGTTTGAGTTTACATCCAAAAAGCCTGCATCATAAAACTGCCAAGCTTTCGAATTTGCAGAAGTACTGTATTTACAAGATTGTAGGTCAGCCCACTTTTTCAAATTTGGCAGTTTAATGTTGAGGGGGGGGGTGGGGGTTGACATAGAATCGAAACTGAACCGTGTACCGCTAGTAATGGCAAGAGAAATGGGAAATCAGGGGCACTATGCCATGGTTACAACTTTGCACCTCCGTTTCCACACTTACAGAAGAAGCATAATATGCCTCATCAGTCTGGGACCCTCATAACACTAACCTAATTAAAGCATTAGAACTAGTTCAGAACAATGCAACTCGTTTTATTGTCTAATTATAACAGAACTGCCAGTGTAACAGCCATGAAAACTAGCCTATCACTTTCATCTCTTGCAGCCCGGCGCAAAATCTCCTGTTTATCATTGTTTCATAAAATATTTCACCACACAACACTGCATGACATGTTCACTCATAATCTGCACTATGTATCCCGTCGAATAGATCATTCTTATAAGGTTGATGTTCCTTCTAGCAGCACCAACACATTTTGTCAATCATTCATTCCTCGCACGTCACTAGAGTGGAACCGCCTTCCTGAAATTATTGGATCTATTAGTGATAACTCCTTGTCTCGTGTCGCATTAAACAGCATTGCCAACTAGATTGTGATTTATTCTTCCGTACGTATACTTGTTTTTCTTGCGTTTTGTTTGTCTACTCATTGTACAACTTACCTTGACTTAATACTTTGTAATGGTCCATTTATTTTTTATTCTGTATTACATATTTATGCTTTACTTATGCTGTACAAACTTCTGATTGTAACCCACTCTCCTATGTAATGCCTTGTTTGGCCCTGAGGGTATAATAAATGAAATGAAATTACTTTACCATAATGTGTGTGTTTTGACGACAATAAAGTTGATGCAGACTATGAAAGTTGGCATTCCCGATCTGTGCCTACTGGCCACCGTACCTAGTGACAAACATGCGATGATCGTTTTCGGAAGTGTACTGAATGCGATATGATTGTGGCTATGTTAGTGCCGCGAATTAAATCAAAGGATCCATATAATACTCGTTTTATTTATTAGAGACCGACAAAACGCTTCTTGGATGCGAATAACATAATTGTGAAGAAAAGGAAATCGTGAGCAACCGCTTCCATCAGCTGCCATGTTGTTTGTTTTGGTATCCTGCAGCGGCCGCTGCCGGATGCTTCGATGGTTGTCATCTCACAGTGAATGTTCTCATAACTGCAAATGAAGTTTCCTGCTCAACCCACAGCACATTGTTATTCCGCATGCTTACACAAAAGTTTTCTTTCTTTCTTTTTTTTTCTTAAACATTCACAGTGCATACCACGAGTGCACGGCTCTGGGAGGATCGATCATTGATGGAAGAGCTGCCGTATGGGAAGTGTACTGGTAGTTAATGAAACAGCTTCTCGTGATACGATTTTTTTAGGCGGCCGTGTTTCCACATGTTCTGTCACTTATGTTGTGATGAATCTGGCTAAATCTTGTTGGCGGGCTAGTTGGTTTGCATCCATGAAGAGTGAGCCAGCCAATGAATATATACGGAGTGCGCGGAAACAACAGAAACAACAAACGAATACATATCCAGTGGGTCATATATCATATATCTTTGGCTATATTGTGATAATGCCCTGGATACGTGTTTGGTTCAGCAATGTATGACCAACTGGATGTTCATTTGTTGTTTCCATTTCTGCTCGCGCCGTATATACTTATCGGCTCGTGCAAAAATAAATTACTTGAAAGTAGCGCTGTGTCCTTGCGTGTTTGTCTTTTTATGTCCTTGTCTAGTCGCACTTACTTACTCTTCATGTGATGAATCATGGTGCCTGTCATGAGTGCCCAGGGCTCGAAGAATCCTTGGCGCTCGTTCACAGCAGCATTCAAACGGGCTGCTGTCCTGCATGCTGAGGAAACTAACAACTGCGCAGCAGGATGCAAGCTTGGAGTGAGTGAATGTGAGGTGTGGCCATGGAGAAAGAAGTATGTGAGCAGAAGAAACTGCTATCCCAAGGCAGCGCGCGGCGGCGGCGGCCCGTTATTGTAATGCTTGGGCGAGGAGGAAGTTGAGTTTTCTCCGCATCATGACAGTTGATGCTTCCAGCATGTTGCCATCATTTACACGTCGTCCTATGGGCGCGACGCATTATAATCACGTTACCACCTCATAAATTAGCAAATTTTATCAGTTTTCACTCAGTAGCGTATATAAATAGGGGCGGCGGAAATTTTAGCTGCAGTTAGCACCAAAGTGTGCACGTTGCTGGGCACTTAGCAACATCGCTTTTGTTTTCACTATAGATTGCTAAGCCAAAACAGTTAGCAAACTGGCATGTGTCATGATCTTTGGCATACAGAGCATGCCTGCACCACACCACCCCAGAAAGCCGCATGGATATGCCCAAGACACTGGCAGTAACTGAAATTGTTTCGACTTGGCAGCTTAGAACAATGCAGTTTTGGCTTGGGAACAGATTTCAATTCTGCTTGGAGTGAACCTGCACAGGTTCCACTGGTGAATCCCACTCTGTTATCAATCTCGTCGCAGCCATGGCACAATAGGCCTGAGAAACAGCTGTTTTGAGCAGAATGTATGAGCATTCTTCCCTTGGCGTAATTGGCGCAGCACTTCTATCACTGTTTATTGTCGTGTTGTCTGTGACAGAGAGTTAATCCGCGGTGGCTGTGGTCATTTTTACGACAAACTCGAAGTGCGTGATAGCATCCATAGCTGCTGCATCGTGACTACAGAACTACGTGGACGGTCACTCTTCTGCTGATTGTAGCTGGCTTCCATGTGATTGCATTGCTAGTGACCACGGCTGCATCAGCAGCGGATGCTTTCTTTTGACTTGGCATGCGTGCCTCCCGAAATGCGTGGACGTCTATGATCGCATCGCCAGTGCCCATGGTTGTGTCCGCAGTGAATTCGACGATCAGTACTATAGTTTGGTTTTCAGCATGTCATTTAAGCTGCGCTGATGCTACCTTACCTACGATCGAGTTGCTGGCAAGAGTGGCCACGACGGTTTAATTAATCATTCGCAGCGGGTGCCATATTCCGTAGCTTCGGTGTGACTTGGTGCAATGCCTCAAAGCGCAGCATGGTGGAAGCTGTTCTGGATGAGCGATTTGATAGCAGCATGCAGACGGCGGCTGAATCAATGCAAACGCTTCATGGACAAATGATTAATTGATGGCCAGTTTGAGGCAGCGAAAAATAGCCGTTATACGCGCATGGCGGTGATGGTTCCAAAAGAAAAGAAGAAGGAGGTAAGATCATGTTTCGATTGAAGTTAAGACCCGGAGATCTTGCACCACGGTTGTGTTGTGAAGGAATTCGCAAGATGACGCCAGTGGCAACCCTTGCACTTCTTTTAACAAAGTAAGAAAATAATTTGTATTCTTATTGAGAAAAAAGTTTGCCAATGTAGTGGATATTTATTGTTCTGATATACTTTTGATACTTTGGTTGTTCAGTTAATTTGGACATTTATTTTGCTCTAATGGCCCTCTTAACGCGCATTTGCATATTTTTTTTTATGGCTACAGCTCAGACCATTTACAGTGCAGGACAGGTCATACATAATGGCACACTCGCTGTTGGCCGCTATCACGCCCGCCTGCGCTACCGATGCTTACCCGCATAGGCATCGGCGTTCTTGACACCTAGCGCAAAAGCGGAAGATCAGTCATTTTTGTCTAGATGAATGGATCACACATTCAATCTTTCAGATTATTCAAACCACCTCGAATATTTGAAAATTTTGAATACGTCATGTTCAAATCGCACACAAATGATGAAAATGTAATATTCAACAAATATCTGAAACATTCAAATATTTGCACACCGCTACAAGAAAATTCAGAATATAGGTGGTTAAATGGACAGTAAAATGTATAACAACTTTCCCCATATAAATAACTTACCTTTTTACATTACAAAAAGCACCACTCTTGCAATGAGAAGACACTTGGTAAGCTAGAAATTGTGCAAAATGAAAATACAAGTGGCAACCCCTGCTCGAAAAGTCCTGCACTGATACATATGCGTGACGTTGTACACTTTTGATGACTCCTACCAAGTCCCACATAACTATTCATAGGTCAAAGGGATATACATTGCACTTTAAGAAGGCCAGAGACTCGACATAGTGTGTTTCAGACAGTTTGGCTGAGCCAATGCGCAAAAAAACGCAAAGAAGGAATGGGGTTCGTGATGTCATCTCCTCAATGTTGTGGCACAGGAAACTGAAACTAAGATGGAACTTTGATCTTGACTTTCTGTTCTAATATCGAGCATTGAGACAAAAGCAAAAGGACCCGCACTTCACCATTGTCGCTCATGCAAATAAAAACGTTCCTTTGAAGCGAGCATAATGCACAATTCATGTTGTATATATATAGGCGCAGAGTCACACCACTCACGAGATCGGGGAATTTCACAGGCGCGACACCATCCATCCTTCACATCAGGGGAACTAAGAAACAGATCGCATTTACTGGCAAGAGATATTGGTGAAAATAAGCGCGTTCTGACGCCTCTTTGGTGGGGTCACGTGGATACCAACTCTTGGCACTTAATCGAATACTGCCATAGGCAAACTGAATCAAACAATACCTATTTGATTACAGAACCAAACAGAATAGGATATTATTGGATTCATTGTTACTGCTGCTAGTATTTCATTTCTGGAACATTCATCCGTACAGTACAACCGTAACCTGCGAATTTAAAGCTGCTGTCAGTCATAGTTCTATGACAGCGTGTACGATCGGAGACAAGCCCGAACAACTGGACATCTGCAATTGACAGATGGGAAGTGTCTATATAAGCACATATATAGTAGAAATATTTTATGCATGCACACATGCATATTCATCACGTTACTGAGTGACAATTCAGTCATAATGCCTTCTTTTCCTCCTGTGTTTATGTGCAGAGAATCCCGAGTCTCCTCCTTACCCAGAGCTGGTCCGGAGATTTCTCTGTTCTCCGCTGCCCTGACTGAGTGGCGTCGCCTGGTGGCAAAATTTTAAACTTTTTCATGATGGGGCTGTGGAACCGCCACCTTAATGCTATTGCATTAAACGTTACAACCTGTGGTCACTACCCGAGGACATGCAGTATGGTTAAACCCCTCTAAGACGGAGATAATTCATCCACATGGTTGGTTCTATCTCTCCCATTCGTTGGGCCTCTTTTGTAGTACCTGTTCCTGAGTACAATTGGGTATACTATAAATGACATAATATCCTTAAATTCTGGTTGACTGTCTTGCTTGTAACAGATATTCTAACTCTAGGTGTAGCGCTGTTGGCTGCAGTTAATTTTTTTGCGGACGTGACAACCAAGTAATGTAAGAAAGTTGTGGCGAAAAAAAAAAATCACAGCATATCCATGGGGTGAATGATGATGAGTGGGCGAAGCTGCAGAGGTTCATCGGTAAACCGTGAATTCTGCCCAGTACATCATCGACGTGAGATCGTGCGCGTTTATACTAAAGGGTCGATGAGAGTTATGGTGACTTGCAGCTCACTTTAATTTTACATGTACGCTGTGAATTTTCATTGTTTAATCACGCACAGGAGAAATCGCACACAGGCACTACCTTGGAGGTCAAAATCCAGTGCCATATATACGGGAAACAAGAAACTCGCTAGCAGGAGCTGCCTGCGCCGGCATCGCGAGGCGAGAGAGGGGGGGACCGTTGAACGGTTGTGAGGGAGAGGGAGGGAAAGGGAGAGAGTGGGGGGGCGAGAGAGGGGGAGCTCGACTGCGGCATATTCACCGTGATGACGCCATCTAGGAAACTAGACGAGAAAGGGCGATGACGACCAGTGCCATCTAGTATATCGTCACCCAACTGCAGTTTGCATGCATCTCTATGGAACTAGGCGGTCACGTACCACAATATACAAGGGATGTACAGACCCACGGCTTTAGGAGCTTCGCCCCTAAAAAGAATTGTGTTCCACGTGATACACTTCCCCAAGCAAGCTACCTAACTTTAAGGCAAATGGTACCCTTTGCGACGGACTGTAGCCTTCCCTTGTGTTCAGTTGTAGCGTACCCATTATGAAATAAGGGTTGAGCACAAAATGAAAACGTGGTACTCTGCTTATAAGAGATCTCTCATAAATGGGACAGAAGTTGGTTCCTTGTGTGTGTCTTATATGAGGGTTAAAATGTAGCGGTTTGGCTTTCCCTGGGGCTTAAGCATTATCAACAGCTACTAGAATGATTACCTCCGTAGTTTCAGTTTTGAAAAGTCCCAGTAACTTATCAAAACTAAAATATTTCTGTTCAACTCATTGTTATGCAGAATCGGCATGCAATGTTGCAAAATTACCAAGCTGTAGCCTAAATTAATGCACGGTAAGCTGCATTTTGTCAGAAATTACAGTTGTCCTTTCCTTATACAAGTATGAGTTCGGCCAGGACTGGCAGTGCCGCGCAACTGTCGAAATAATTAGGCTTGCCACATGATTGGCGTCCAGATAATCGGCTGGTGGGTGCATTACACATCAGAAGCCCTGCATCCGCCTTGTCTATCCGGTCAGTTGCACCATCCGAGCGTGGACACTCATGCATGCCCAGATATAAATGGCAGGAGCAATTGCTTCTTACGTTTTTCATGTATTTCCTTGACTGCCTGCAGCATCTCCGACCAGTAGAACTTGATAGTGACTGAACCAAGGTCACCTTTCCTGTTTGCGAGAATAGTTGCAAGGTCCTGGTCACCCTTTTCCATCACCAAAGCCAGCACTTTGGCCTCTGCATTGTATTCACTGCAGCAAACACATAAGTCAAAATACTGTAAAATAAAGTTCTTGTTTATTCATTACACCCTCAATGATGACAGAGATTACAACGAAGCTATGAACATAAAAGAAGCAGTGCAATGCTTTTAAGTGCGCAATAAATTAAGAGGTAAAATATAGCAACATGTGACATAAATATGCATACAAGAAACAGTGCAACATTTCTGATTATACAATAAGAGCTAATCAGAATCAAAATACAATATGTTACAATGCAACACTTATTAATGAAGTTGCATATATCTGATGATCTGAAAGTGTTGATTTGGGAAGGCAATACCAATAATTTGATATATGTGGTAAGCAAAAACGTAAGCACGATTCAGTTTTGCACAATGGAATCCCAACTTTACCAAGTGGCACAAAACATGAGGAGAAAGTGTTAACAAATCACATAGGTATGCATGAGGATAACTTTAGAGAAAAATACTTAAAGCAGGGAAATGTAAGACAAGAAGCAAGCACAGGTAAGCTAAGGTAGCTTTCATTCATGTCAAGCTCATGATTCAATTGTAATTGGAAAGTATAAAGCATACTGAATTATCTTGTACTGCAGCATGCAAATGGATGAGCCGAAGTAAAGGAAACACAAGACATGCACTGCCGCCCAACTAGCGATATGTATTAGAATACATAAATTTAGACAGCAAAAAATGCATAATGGGCATGCAGAGAGGAGATAGTGGGGGAACAAAGCCATGCAAAACAAAATTCTTATGCTGAAATAAGAAGACATGCAAGACCACAGGTGCTCTCCGCATGTTGGTTATGTATTTTTTGCTTGTTTAAATTCCTTGCGCATCTCACAAAAATCTCCAGTTGTGAGCCAGCACTTGCACTGTGTTTCCTTTACCTCATCCCTTCTGTTTGTGTGTGGTATTTTTCCTATATGTACTACCAAGTTATCCAACTTGCTTCAGCTTATTTTGTACTAGCAAATGCACTGCGGACAGGCATTTCAAGTCCTTAAAGAACAAACACCTCACTTCCGGACGAGTGCTCCGGCACTTTGACGAGAAGGCGCCCACTACTCTTCACATGAATGTAAACGCACAAGGTATCGGAGCAGTGCTTCTGCAACATGATGTCACTTCTGAGGAGCAGGTTGTCATATATGCTAGCCAAACTCTTTCCCCAGCTGAGAGGAGCTACACCGTCACAGAGCAAGAATGTTTGGCGGTTGTTTGGTCGATTAAAAAATTTCGCCGTATCTTTATGGTCACTTGCCCCATTGTCACTGACCGTCATGCCCTGTGTTGGTTGTCATCAATCAAGAACATGTCAGGATGCTTAGGACACTGGATAATGTGTTTGCAGGAATATAACTTCACCGTAACATACAAGTCTGGGAGATGTCATGAGGCTGATGTGCTGTCTCGTTGCCTGCTCTCTGCTGAACATATGCACTCCGCGTCTACGTCGTGTGGCACTGACCCTACGTCTGCTAAACGCCAGCTCTCGATAATCTCGCCAAATCCAGTTCCACTTTCTTCATCCTCTGGTGGCTTCACTAAACCACCCAACAGCCACTTGCGATGCCAGCTTCGACAGTTTCGCCTTCAAGATGGGGTGCTTCAGCGTTATATTTACGATGCAAAGGGTAACAAATGGGTCCAAGTCCTATCTTGCTGCCTTCGTCTCCAAACTAGAAGAGAAGCTCAGGAGAAGGTGGATGCTTGAATCGATGAACAAATCGCAAAATACGATTCAGAACAGGGAATGTCGCAGGAGCCAATGTTTCGACAAGCCCTGACGAAGACAAGTCCGCTTGTCGAAACACTGGCTCCTGTGACATTCCCTGTTCTAAATCGTATTTTGAGATTTGTTCATGCCTTCGTCTCCGCGTTTTAGAAGCATTTAATGATGACGTTGACGCTGGAGGCTTCCGTAAGACCTATGACCGCATCAAGATCCATTGCTTCTGGCCTGGCTTGTCCACAACGGTAGCAAAGTATGTTGGCTCGTGCACGGCGTGTCAGCACCGTAAATGCTCCACATCGCCGCCTGCTAATTTCGTTCAGCCTCTTCCCTGTCCTACTACACCATTCGAATAAGCCAGAAGTAACTTGTACAGCCCCTGCCGTTGACGCCATCTGGACATTGTTGTCGCGTCACTGCGGTCAACCAGTTAACTAGATATGCCGAGAATGCGCCTCCTCAATCTGGCATAGCTACTGAAATTGCTGACTCTTTCTTGCAATCCATTGTCTTGCACCATGGGCTGTCACGCATATTTTTCAGTGATCATGGCAAAGCCTTCATTTCTCATGTCCTTGAGGAGGTCGTGCGGGTGAGCAATATAAAACATAAGACCACTTCTACATATCACCTGCAAATGAACGGTCTCACTAAGCACTTCTACCGAACACTTCCTGACATGATCATTGCACTCAAGTTCTACTATGGACCCCGGTTCGAACTTCTGGACTATGCAAGAAATTCAATAGTATATTCGTGTGGGAAGCTGGCGAATGCTTGCAGAATAAATGGGTCTGCTGGCATTCTCAGATCCAGTCTTCCTCAGTCTTTCAAAGAAGAAGAACAGGGATGATGATGGCTATGTACAGATGAGAATGATGAAGTACGCTGAAAGTGCTTAGAGCACCACATTATCATATGGGTCCCAAATAGATATGGCATATTCTAGTAAAATCTCAAGCTTGTTGATAAGGCATCATGTCAAGAAACAGCACTAACACACTACATAAGAAAGATAGACTGAACTTCGCCTTGTGTCACATGTTAGCACTTCCTTGAGATGAAGCCACGAGTGACAACCTGTTAGGTTGTCACTTGTGTGAACTCCGAGGTACAATTTTCATGAAAACTGGGACTGGGTTTTTTTTTTATTTTCTTAAACCGAGATTTTTCTAAAAACCATGCTGATATAACTTTTTTTTTCTTCTTTCTCGTTCCTTGTAGGAAGCAGGCATTTCGCATAGATGTTGCCGATATTACGTTTTGTATTCAATATTTATTTAAAGTTTCCCTCTGCAATAAAGAACATGCCATGGTACATTAAAATTACAAGGCTTATTTTGGTTAAGTTTGGCTTTACATTTTTGAAGTTTGTGTGCTGTACACAAAAATGCATAAAAGAAATTTAGGGTCAAGCACACTACAAGGACGGAAAAGTGTCTTGAGTTCAACCTTGAAATTAGAAAATATTTCAGTAAGCAATATCAGCACTTGCTGCCACCTTCAAAAATTCTTTTGCCATACTAGGAGCCGTGTTTGAGAACGAAATTTTCGGTTCTGGGCAGTTTGAAATTACTTCCACAACACAATATTTAAAGAAAGGGGGAGGGGGTAAAACAAAAATGTTCAGCGTACATGCATGTTCATTGTCTCTTGGACCCAACCGCCCCTCTTTTGTGTGTTACTACCTATTGAAAGAAGCCCATTTTACTGTATGTAGAGCAGCTAGTGTGTGTCGCAGCTTATTTTTGTACAAGGGAGCACCTTCTCTTCTTGCACACAGGGCACCTACCAGGGTGTTCGAAGGAAATGTTTTCGTTCCAGTTTTCATTTCGTTCCACAGAAAACAGTTCCGTTCCGTTTTCGTTCCGGAACAAAAAAAACAAGAAAAACGTTCCGTAACGGTTCATAACGTCTTTTTTTTCAATAAGAAAAACGAACAAAATACTTAATATTAAAAGTACCTTTTAAAAAGAACAAAAATATTGAGATAATACATAAAAATGCAATAATAATTGTTGGGGCTTTACGTCCCAAAGCCACGATGTGACTATGAGAGAAGTTGCAAAAAGTTTCGAAGCAAGGACACAACAAAAACTTGGTATTTATTTTTCCTCAAGTTTGAATCCCGAATTTTCGTCAAGGGGGGGGGGCACACGATTTCAGAAGCAGCACGTCATCAAGTGTACTCGCTGATAACCGAGACCGCTGCTCTGACAAAACGAACTTAAGTGCCGAAAATGCCCTCTCAACGCTGAGTTGTGTGGCTGGCACACCAAGGGCCACTTGTGCTAACATGTGCAGCTCCGGTTGCCGCTTTTTGCGTTCGTCCCAAAATTTCAACATATAAGCGACGACAAAGCCCTCTCCACGACGACCTGTGTGAGAGGCACGCGAAAGTCCGCTTGAATTTAATACAAACAGCTATGGTTGCCACTTTCTTGGTTTCCTGCACTATTTCAACGCATCTTTCCTTGGAAATACCTGCCCGAGATGCGAGTTGACGTTGGACCCTGAGTCATGCATTATTGCTCACGTTGCATGACCTCGGTTGTTCCGGATCGCAAAGTTTTCCCGTGAACCGAAAAACGATAAAAAAAAAAAAGTGTGCAACAAAATATAAAAAAACACTTTTCCATCTGTGTCATGGGATCACGTGGGTGTGGTCAGTGCTGTTAAATATGCGTGTGTTGCTAAATAAAAGTTAGTTGTGAGACAGTGCTGTGGTTTGTGTCCCTTCCTTCTTTTTGTCCTTGTGTTTCGCACTGACCATCAATATGCCTAATCAGTTCCAACTCGCCCACATGTCCACCCTTCTGCGTCATTCTGAACCTGCTTTTGGTGGCATTAGTTCCCTTTGGAGGGGGAGACCGCGCAGTTTTCGGGGAACTTTCCGCGCTCTCTCGTCGCGGCTGCATTGCTACCAACATGCAATGTGTACGAATGAGTTTCAACGGGTGCACGCAGTCTGTCTACGCGTGTCGGCGCATGTACTGTATTTATCAATCATTCAAGTTGATTGCGCGATTCCTTGGCGAGTGTACCTCCTAAGGCAATGCCCATCCCAACTGTGACATCGGTTGTATATGAACACAAGCCTGCGCCTTTTGGTGAGACTACAGTGTCGCCGCCGAATTTGTATTGCTGACTTACAGCTGAAAAGTGCACAGCGGATGCCAAAATTCGGTAAGTTGCTGGCCAGTTTTCAAAATGGGACGTGGCACTTTTTGTTGCGATGTTAAGGCACCGGTTCCACCTTTATACATTATTTGTGTCGTGAGGTGCGTAGGCTCTTTATTTTCAAATAAAGAGCCTACGCACCTTGTATCAAAGCAATTTTACTTTATATAGTTAATCCTGTGCTTGCATCAAACACCCATTGTGTCGTGACTTGCAGTTCTCGTAACATTTTTTTTCTTGCCCGTATTTTTAAAGGTAACATGATACCGAACACGTGCTCCTTGGTGTAGGACACATGCGGCAGTTCGGCAGGCGATGGCATTTTTAAAGTAGCCCTGAATAGATGTTCCTCCTCTAATATCTGCTCATAATGCACCTTGCACCTATCATTTCAGGACATTTTTTGCCTCAAGTCCCCATCCTTGGTGTGTGTCGTGTTAGCTCACGTCTACATGTTTTCCTTTCTGATGTATGCCAAAAATATGAAATGAAATATTAAATATAATGCAAAATGCACCTATTTCAACTAATGTGCCGCTTTTAAAATTGCTTTGCAACAGAACCTTTACTGATGTTTTTTTTTTCCCTTGAATATGTAAAGCGACACGAAGCCAAGATCTGGGGGTTGAATACTGAACATAGATTCATTATATAGTTAAAAGGACAACTTTCTTTTGTTATTTTCTTAAGTAGTGCCTGATTATCAGATGTTTCTGACATTTCTTGAATTCCTGCGTTTGTTCATAAGTCACACGTAAGTTGCATACAATGATAGTATTGTGCTGATGTGCTCCAAAGCTGTGCTAACTTTTCACGCTTTTTCGCGCAGGTTACAACCTTGCCGAAGCTTTTCCACTATGACGGTGCAACACGAGATTAGCATATTATCAATGCAGATTCTTGAAAATAAATGAAATAGTGCATACCTCTCTTGTTGTGTTATTTGTTTTGTTTAGAACGCATTAATAGAAAGTACAGAGGATCCACTTAGCCCCACTTATTACTGTGTTAATAGAGCTTTCGCATATGGCACATTTAGGTACGGAAAGAACACACCGATGGTACGGAAAAGAGGCACATTTACACAAACTACTGTTGGTCCATTTCATAGTGCCTTCGAAAATGCCTTCACAGCCCTTTGAAAATGTGAAAACACAAAAATAAAAATTTTTGCAATCCAAACGGCGTGATACACGTGCGGTAAACACTAGAACACCATAATGGCTGTGAACGGTTGCGCAAGGGGTTTCCCAATGTCGGGACAACACACCAAAAAAGCCAGAATGCCCGCAACATCGGCCAATGCTACGTAGCCAAATCCAACCCATTCTGGCTGGCCAAATCCGACCCATGATGGCTGGCAAAATTCCGCCCACGCTGGCTGGCCAAGTTCGACCCATGGTGGCTTCGCCACAGTACAGCCATTCTGGCTGGCCATCGTCGGGCAGATGTGCGTGAAAGTAGCGCGAGCACGATTTGCCGACTTAGGCCCGATATCGCTGCCGACTTTGGCCAACTTCACACCTACATCAGTCCTGTGTTGCCGTGCTGCCTGGGTGTATACTACCGCAGTCACATGAAGGTCAACCATGGCATTCCATAATGCTATCTAAAATATATTTTAATGTTAGAAATATAAAAGACTATGTGACAGCATCACATCACATCCCACTACCTCAAATCTTTCCAAGTGGCAGGGCCTTTCCCACATTCAGATATGTTATGGTGCACAGAGAGCACTTAAATCCAAGACAAAATGGTAAATTTAATGTTGTTATGAGCAAGTGCACTTATGGCCACAGAGCGTCACTGGTGGCATGCTGCTACATGAATCAGAGAAGTGTACTTTGGAATGGATGGTATTGGCAATGTGCAAGACAGCAGCACAAGGTATATTTAATTCAGACAATAGTTTGAGTAATAATATAATATAGGTAAAACACAAGGCAGAAACGTCAGCAACTAGCCTACACATGTTCAGAGAAGTGCACAGCGCTTGTTCTGGCATGTTAGTGGGCATGCCAGAACATATGCTGTAACCTGCCTGATAGCGAGACTTGAAAAACCAAATTTTTTGCAATACAGTGTGTTTTAATACCTAACAATATTTCTAATTAAAAAAATACACTTCAATTCAAACATCTTACCTACCAGATTTCAATATTTTTTAGCCTCTGGTACTGAGGCTACACACTTTGGTGCAGCAAAGTGAGTTTGGCAAATGCACTGGCTAGCAAGTGCACTTTGCAGCAAATGCCACTACATGTTCTCTGAGACATGGTGCGAATGACACTTGACTGGTAGCATGACCCGTCGATAAGCAGTGAACCACCAAAAAGCAGTGCAGACGCTGTGGACATGGTCAGGAGGTTTAGAAGCTATCCAAAACAGCTCAATAATGTATTTCTGTATCTAAGATTTTTGAACAAACCAGATTTCTTCTTTATTAAAGCCAATATTTTATCTCTACTGTGAAGATGAATATAGGACATGGACTAATATGTGGTCTCAATGCCCCTGCATTATAACGAGGTTTGGCTGTACTTTTGTCACAAAATAATGCTTATTTTGTCGAGAAACATGGCAATGAGCTGAGGGGAAGGTCGCCCCCCCTCAAAAAAAAAAAAAAACGAACATGAAAAGCAGCTCGCCTGGAAGAGGCACCCAAGGTCACACTACAATTGGCTGAATCTCCAAAAGGGGAGAATTTTGTAGAAAGCGTCTTATTGCGGCGAGCGTGTGCTTGTATCACAGGGGCTGCACCAAACCTTCGAGAACGGCTTTCCAAGGCTATATAAACAGTCGACCACGGGCCGTGAGCAGTAGTCGTAACAATTGTAGTTGTATGTGACTCAGTGAGAAGAAAGAAGATGCTGCTCCACGAGCCAGCTGACGAGCCCTGCCTGCAAACTACAAGTGGAGAAGACGCCTCGAGTGACTTCGGTGAATAGGACTCCTTTTAGGGGCGAAGCTCCTTATGGCATCACCTGGGCGGTTCTCGGTTGTCGATGCATCCTGCGTAGCCAGTAGCGTCTCCCTTAGCATACAATAGATGGCGCTGTCCCATACAGATGCATGCAAACTGCAGTTGGGTGACGATACACTAGATGGCGCTGTACGCATTGTGTCGTCATCTCCATTTCTCGTCTCGTTTCCGAGAGGGCGCTGTCCCATAGACATGCGTACAATATGGCGGTTGGGTGAAGGTACGCTAGATGGCGTTGGCGGTGCAGCTGCTCTCCGATTGGCTGCTGCGCGGGCTGCGCTCCTCTCATTCTCCTGGATCGTCGCTGTACGTGTCGGATCGCGCTTGGTGGACCATGGACGATGAGAAAAAAATTCCGAACGTTGTGTCCGAAGCGCGGAATCGAACCAGGGAACCCTCGCTTCCGAACGCGCGGCGCTAGCCACTACGCCACGAAGCGCACATGGACACATGCACCACGATGACAGTAAATACCCAACATTAACGAAAGACTGCGCGTTTCTAACGCGTTTGTGCTAGCGCGTTACGGCCCGTGTAAGAAGCTGGTGTAAGACGCTGTGGCCTCTACGCCTTATAATCTCTCAGCAGTCATGTGATGGCGTCGGCAAACGCGGTGCGCATTCCGGCCTGTGTAAGGGGCTGCGTATGACGTCTTTACATGATGATCGACTGGGCGAATTACACGGAAGGTCCACGGTTTACCGATGATTCCCTCCGGAGCTTCACCCACTCATCATCATTCACCCCGTGGATATGCTGTGAATTCTTTTGTTTTAATCTTTGTTGCAGTGCATGAGCTTGTTCGTTTGTTGTTGGTTTCATGTAAAGTTGCAACCCATGTGTGTTTGCACTGTGAAGAGCCATGTTTGTGCACGTTTTGTGTAACTGCCTGTTTGATGAGAATATGTTTGTTTTGTTTGCTCACCCTTGGCTCTGACTCGGCCTTTGAACCGCTGCTGGAGTTTTGCTAGTGTGCTGAAGGGTACCAAAACGTAATTGTACAAGCTTTCATGGGATTATTTCCAGGGGATTAATATGCTAGTCCTTGGGATCTTCTTCGACGATTGCGTCCCGTGCCTCCCAGCTTGGGATTGGTGACAACTTTCGGATGGTGTGAAGCTGTTATCTTTCTACATGATAATTTCAATGAGTAGATTGCCAAAAGTATTTCCAACATGCTAAGCATAGTAAATTACTGTTTCATTAAATTATACAATGAAGGAGTAACAAAAGTTATTATTACTTTCCCTTTTAGAGTTTTTAAACAGATATTCACTGTTTAATTCAATATTCAAAGACAGTCTTCTGCCTTATTTGCATTCAACTCTGATATGAAAATGTCAAGTACAGTATTTTCCAATGTATAAGTTGCACCTTTGTATAAGATGCACCCCTCTATATTTTGAGACTTTGCAGGGAAAAATGGTATAAAAGACACACCTGTGTATAAGACACACATGTGTACACTCATATGCCACAACGAAACTTCATAACGTGCAGTTGAACAAACAGTGAAATGCCATACCTACTCTGTGCACTAGTATGTAAGAAAAATTATCAAATTGACGGAAAAAATATTGCACATAACAGGGAAGACTCCCCTCATAACCTGGAGGAGAAATTTTATTGTTCGAATCCTTCAAAATCTTCATCCTCAGATGTGCTCTTGAAAAGTTCAGCAAACTCTGGCGGCAGCGTCACCGGGACTTCCTCTTCAGAATCGCTGCTGTTGCTGCTTTCATCTAGTCGTTCAGGCAGCCCAGGCGCTGAAGCTAGAAGGCCTGCCTAGCGGAACCCTGACGTTACCGTAGCCACTTTTACAGTACACCAGGCATTGCGAACCCACGCCAAAACTTGACTGAAGGAAGCGTGCCTCATGCGTCCTGTTTTTGTATAACTGTGGTTTCCGTTGGTCATCCCCGACCCCTACAGGTGCTGCAGAAGAGCTTTAAAACTGCGGTTCACCGCGATGTCTACGGGCTGAAGTATTTTAGCCATCCCGCCTGGGATAACTGCAGAGGTGCAGTTTTTCACCCTGATCCGCTTGAGCGTCAGCTCAGTTATATGCGCCCGCATATTGTCCATGATCAAGAGGCTTTTTTTGGCATAAAAAAGCCACCTGAAAGCTTCAAGAAGCACTTCTTGACCCACCTGCCCATCATGTCTTCATCCATCCAGCCCATGACCCCCCACCATTTGTCCCTATTACAATGCCGGGCGGGAAGGGCTCTTTGGGTATAGTCTTCCATTTCAAAATTATAATTGGCAAAAGATTTTTCCCACTGGCACGGCATGCAAGGAAGAACATGAAATGCGCTTCCTCATTGCCGGTCGTTTTAACAGTGATGCCCTTATCACCTTTTGGTGCCACACTCCTTTCCACAGGAATGCTGAATGTTAGTGGCATCTCACGCTTATTTATTATATGGCTGTCGGCGATGCCATGACTTTTCATTTCTTTCTTTGTGAAAGAAATGCTCCACCTTCCTGCTTCCTCCACCTGCTCCACCTTCTCCTAAAAATGTTGCGGCAGGTTCTGGCAAATGCTAGTGCAGGCTCTCATCGCCAGTGCTTTGTGGCGCATGTACCTGGAACACCAGGATGGTTGCCAACAAAACCAATGGCGCCCATCTCCTTGGCCAGCGTGTGCGCTTTGAGGTGGAGCTGCACCACTGAGAAGGCCCAACCTTGTGCACGCTGCTCCAAAATCCATGTATATAGGCATCCCTCCAGTTCTGGCCATTGCGCCTTCTCGCCACAGTCCGCCTTTTTGTTGCTCTTCATGGCCTGTAGCTTGTTCGTAGATTGCTGCCATGTCTGAATCATCTTTTCAGTGATGTTGAAATGACGATCCACTGCTCAGTTTCCCTGTTTCTCTGGGTACTTCACAGCAGTCACCTTAAACTTCGCTGTGTAGCTCTTCCGTTTAGGCGGCATGCTACAGGTGAACATCAAAATGAACGATAGTGACGCGAACCAACCGAGCAATCAAAGCTGCAAATGGAGACTGGTCCCATGCCAAACACCGACCAGTCGCGCCGCAAAAGCAGCGCAACTGTTGCCATCTTACACTGCTTTAAATAAAACTCGTGCAGCCTTTCCGTTTTATTTACTTTTTTAACGGAATTCCAGTTTTAGCAGGTTGACTCTTTCTTATATTTATGACACATCATTTGCATCAAACTGTTTTAACGGGAAAAAAAAGCAGTAATCAGCATCAACACGAGTTCAGAATTTGACCCCCCCCCCCCTGGTAAAGTAATATGACGCACTGCTGTAAAGACGCACCGACGAAAATTTTGGGGAAAAAAACACACCTTATACACCAGAAAATACGGTAGTATTTCCAAACCCCAGTTATTGAATAACCACTCTGAAAGGTAAAATTATCCGTCAAAAGGCGGACAGACAAAATGTAATGGGCTCTTGTACTCAGCCTACAACGTTTTGGTTAGTATCATGTAAACTGCAAGTCCAGGCTGGCACGCAGAAATGTCACTGGCGCACAGGGAGGTGCAATGAAGCAGGGGTGTGCTTGCCCTCTACAAGGTTGCCAGTCTTACCAGCTTAAAGGGGTCGTGAAACGTTTTCTGAACATTTTGTACTAAGTGCGTATTTGGGATCCTGACCCTCCAATCAACAATATGCATTATTCCGTTGCACCGTGTGCGTTGATTTAGAGCGATAAAAAACGCAGTTTCGGTTTCACTGCGCGCGTTCCCCTCATCTCTGCAGATGACGTCATCTTAGTAGCCGTCATACCTCCGAGATTGGCGCGCTCTCGGAGGCCACGGGAAAACAAACCGTGATGCCGCTTTTCTTCTGAATGGTGGCACCGCACGGTTTCCAAGTATTTTCTTCCTTTCTGGCTTTCAAGTAAATCGATTCCTTTAGAGCAAACGCGAGCTCACTGTGCCTTTGAACTTAAAAATATCTTAACTCAACGTCACCAAGTAGTACCACGCCGGCCGGTAGTGTCGCATAGTCGTTTCGGGAGCGCAAGAAAGCTGAGATTTAAAACGGACGTTGTTAAATGTGCACTGAATATTTCGCCGAAATATTTCGGAATCGGCTTGTCGAATGCGTATTGAAGCAGTGAAAATTACAAACCGGCATCTCCAAATTCTTTTCACGACCCCTTTAATTATTGGCTGAGTTTCATATTACGTATGTGTACTACTGAAAGGTACCTTGTGCAAATTAACTTATAAACTGAACGTGAGTAACCTCGAGATCTTTGAGTGGTGCCCTCACACGTGCAATGTAGACGAGATCCTGCTACCACAGTATGCTTGCTTTATGCTAGCAACTTGAAATGTTGGCCAAGCTATTCTGACTGATTGATCTGAAGGGGTTTTACATCCCAAAGCATGATTTGATTACGAGAGATGTCGCAGTGGGGGGCTCTGGAAATATTGACCACCTGGGGTTTTTTTAATGTGCACTGACGTCGTACAGTACACAGGCTTCAACATTTTGCCTCCACTGAAATGCCGCCGCCACGGCCAGGATTTGATTCCGCGACCCTCGGATCAGCAGCCGAGTGCCATAGCCACTGAACCACCATGGCGGGGCTGGCCAAGCTATGCTACTCGATTATTTGGAATGCAAATCAAAAGCTTTATACAACAGTACACAAACACAACGGTCTATGGTACTTATTCCCTATGAAATCAAGCAGAGTTATAGTCAACACCATGCTCAGGGTGGATTGCTTCTGGAATCATATCATAGTCATCAGTGTACATGCACTTGCAAAACTGCTGTTTTTCATCATTGCAGTTCTATCGTCATGGAGCTCTTATAATGATTTGTCAGAACTTTCTGATGATGAACTGTAGAATCTAGCTCCAGCCGCTGGTGTGCTGTAACTGTGTGTCTGGCTGTGTAAAATATGAATTAGAACAGGGAATGTCACAGGAGCCAACGTTTCGACAAGCGGACTTGTCTTCGTCAGGGCGGCGACTGCCTTCTCCAGCGTTTGTTTATGTATGCCTTTGCATGGTCTCCCCCATCCTCAGAAAGAGAGGAGAAGAAGAGCAGCACGTGTGAACAATAACAAAAAATTCACAGCATATCCACGGAGTGAATGATGATGAGTGGGCGAAGCTCGGTAGGTTCATCGTAGATCATGCCGAGTTCCGGATGAATTTCGTTAACGCGCACGCTACGAATCCTTATGGTTCAACTACGCACAAGTGAAATCTCCCACCGGCACTTCATTGCAAGTGAAGATCCAGTGCCTATATATATATATATGGGTGGCCGGTGAACGGTTCTCCAGCGTGAGCAGTCGGTATTTCTCAGTCAAAAACTCGCTAGAAGATGCTGCCTGCGCCAACATTGCCTCTCGCGGGTGAGGGCGCGTTCTCCTTCTTTGCGAGCTGGTACAGCATTCATCGAAGAAAGAGCGTTTCCATAGTCAACGCGCGCCTTTCACTCTCTCTCTCTCTCACAAGACAGCAGATGGAAGAGTGAGAGCTCGCGCGCCGGGAGGCACGCGCTGAGGGCGAGCGCGAGCCTTCCGGCGTTGCATGGAGTGGTGTAGGTTACACGATACGATGTGTGACAACCGACCCACAGCTTAAGGAGCTTCGCCCCTAAAAAAAGAGGGGGGTAGGGTGTAGGGGAAGTTGGGTGACAGGTGTTAGCGTGACTAATATAAATGGCAAAAGCCAAAGCTTCCAAAGAATCCACTCCTTGTACGTATCTTGGAAATGCACTGTGTGCACAGTGCTAGAAAACAGGATGAAAAAAGGAACACACGCTCGGAACAGGAGTTGCTCCTGTGGCATGTGTCCCCCTCTCCTCCCCGCACCACCTGCGTCACACCCGCAGTGCATTTCACCGAAAGCTTGTTGCTAAAAATGTAACTACACTGCTTAACACGGTTCTCGTCGAACTGGATGGGGGATCAGCACCTAAAAGTACACTTTCTGGAATAAACATTGTTAGCTTGTGCATACTTTAAAGTATGCACAAGCTAACAATGCACAAGCTAATAGTTAAGCAGTGTAGTTACATTTTTAGCAACAAGCTTTCAGTGAAATGCGCTGCGGGTGCGGCGCAGGTGGTGCCTGGTCAACAAGTAGCTCAACATGCTGCCTTCGGAGAGCCATGGCAGAACTATTTAACTTATTGTTTGCTCGGAATGCATACTATACCCAGTAAAAAGTCGCCCATGTATTTCTGGGCTGACGTTTCATTCTTTTTAACACGAAGGTGTTTTATTTATTTTATTTTTATTTATTTAGGAATACTGCAGGCCTTAAAAGGCCCAGGCAGGAGGGGAAAAATACAAACAAAAAGTACAAAGTGTGCAGGTATCCAAAATTCTGTACAACGAGGATCTATACAAAGCAACAAGGTGAAGCTGTCAACGAGTAAACAAGCACTGAAAAAATATGATACAAGCAAAAAGAATATACAATGTGAAAAGATAAAGAATACATAACTATCTAATCAATGTACAAGGGTGCCAGCAAAACAATAATGGTGCACTGTAATGGAAGGGCTAGATTTAAGATGTAATGGATGCAATAGAGTCGGTGTTGGTGAGTGTACTAAGAGGTAGGCTGTTCCAGTCGGCTACTGTTCGAGGGAAAAAGAAATACTTAAATATGTTTGTTCTGGAATTGTAAGGTGTTAAAGTAGCAGAGCGGCGATGTCGTGTTCGGCGAGCAGTGAGAGGCATTATGCCTCTCACTGCTCACCGAACAAGACTATGCCAGGGTCCACCAAGAAATCTGTGAAGTACTTCCTTAATGGAAGCAGATGTCTGAAAAATAAACACGCATTTCAGAGTGAAAAAGTATCACCCACTGGGATTCGAACCCACAACCAGCCAGGGAGCAGCGGTAGGAGTCAGAAGCGCTACCGGTCACGCCACTGATAGACTTGCAATACGGAGGAAAAGACGGGCCTTATGTATTTACTAGACCGCTTTACAATTTGCAACTTATTCATGTCCACTTAAAGCAAACATATTTAGCAAGCAAAATTGCTCTTCAATTAAATTCGCCTTCCTTTCACTGCACTCTTGGTTCTTAGTGGTGTTACCGCCACCTTGGAACGATAGGGCGTCCTAAATTGTTGCGTTAATATATGTGCCGGCATTTAGTATTTCAGCAGTTTCGATGCCTCTCACGGAGGAACCTTCCTCTGTGACTCCTCTATTGCCGTGCAGGCTTTGGCGTTCTGCCCACACCTTGCTTCAGCCACGGCCGCTACATAATTTGTCTTGTGTGATGCATATAATAGTCATTTGCGTTGTGACGTGCTTTACTCCAGGAACGCAAAGACGGCAGTCGGCAAGCAAATGATGAGCCTTTCGCACAGCGAAGTGTGCGACCACAAAACGATCTGCTGAAAAACACTTCGGTTCCACTTGCAAGGTTTCTCCGTTTACGAATGCTCCTGGTTTCTGGCAACTTTGCGCTGGTGCGTTCAGTGCAGTATATCCGGAGAAATGTGGGTCGTTCGAGAGCTTTCGCTCGCGTGCAACTGTCGAGAATTCCTGTACAGTGCCGAGGTGCCACTGATGTGTACATGCAAGAGATTTACGTGTCCAGAGTACCTAACCCATCTCCCGCCCCTCGATTCGCCAGACTGCCACTTATGTGCGAAGATAGGTTTCACTTTCGTGTTATACCGATTCCTATGACAGAGGTATCAATCTAATTTTTTATACAAACACAGACCATAAGTGACTTCACAATAGGTAGATATTGTCACGTGGTCGTGATGCATGCAGCACTCAAGACGAAGCACGCAGGACTCAAGGTGATGTCAGACGAACTGTTTATTGGGCGAACTTGTGCCCAGCAAAACAAAGCCAATCACAATGACCGCAACAGCGGCATGAACAGTCATCGGTCGACGGAAAGAATGACAAGTGGCGCAATGCGTCGGCTTTTATACACACATCATAACGCATTCTCGCATTATCTCTGGAATTCCAGAATTCACTAAAATGTGCACGTCAGGCATACAAAGTTTCAAGAATGGTTGACACGATTCTCTAAGTCACATGCCAGATAAACGCGGGTGATCTTGCGGCAAACAATCACAGCAAGCATGTGTCACAGAAAGGTGACAATGGCGTTCTCTTAAAACAAATTAAAACAACTGCACGTGTCAATATTTAATCATGCTCCAATTACAATTAATTATTAAAGAGCAAGAATCAGCAGAGCACCAACTTCTCATTCTTGCAATAGAACATTGTTACACGACAGAGGGACTGCCAGTGGGGCAGGGGCTCAGCAAAGACCTAGCTAAAGATAAGATGAGAAAGTTGAAGGAAAATGACGAAGTCCGGAGCAATGGCGCTTGATGAAGTGGTGTTCCTTCTGTATTTTATTAGACCGTGAAGTGTGTCCGTTATATATGGTGGAAGTGGTGGGATTCAACGACATGGAATGCCCAACGACGAACTGGAACTGGTGAGAGCTGCTCTTCAAGAGACTTTGGAAGCCTACGACAGCAAGTGGGCGGCGATGATACAACAAATGAACGCTAACGTACCAAGCGAACAGGGCCTTTCCACTACAGCAATGTCTAATGCTGACGAGACGTCTGATGTCCAAGTACGTGAGGAACAAGTTCATGAATGCAACGAGCTTGCAGAAAAGAACACTGGTGCGAGGAGTTTGCAGGTGGACAAGACATGCTGGACGAGCTTCAAGAAAGAAAGGATATGTATGAGGAGCCTGTTGGCAAAGAGATTAATGAGTCTGCGGGGGAAAAGGACGAGTGGGAAGAAGAGATTCAGGATTCTGTGGACAAGAGTGGTTTAGGCACGTGTGACACATGCCCATGACCAGGGTGCCGGAGGAATAAAAGGAAATGCAAAGTAGATCAATTCACTGAACAATCGCTGAGACCGATGATCGTTGATTTTTGTGACTTCTTGTCGCAGCTGGCATCCCCCATCGGGAGTGCTCAACAAGACACCTTTGCAAAAACTCATTGCTCTAGACTATGAGGCGGGCGAAAGTCAAGGAGAAGTTACAAACCACAGATCGACCTATTGGCAAGAGCCACAATGAGCACGCAAAACACCGAGCACCATGCTATCGCTACGATCGACACCATGATGGTAGCACCTAGTGAGCAAATAGGGTACACCATAGACAAAACCACGATGCGACACATGTGCCTTGATTATTCGATTGTCAAGCGGCAATGTGTACAACAAGATCTGCCAGGTGGAGAAACACTCAAGATAAAACCACTGAACAAATACGTGAATCTTCATGGTCAGGTTCTGACCCCGAACTGCGACATTACGGATGCAGTGCTATCTACTTGCTACATTTCATTGCTCAAAGTACAAGAGACCGAGCCATGTACCTTGGGGCGCACTATGTTCGAGATCGAGAGTGAGGACAGAAGGGTTTGCAGTGTTAAGAACGAATGCTTTACAACGACCTGTGTTTTAAGGAAGAAGGCCATACGACACTGCAAGGACTGTCCTCTGCATTCGCTGTAACATTGCTGCACCCTGATCAAGAAAGCCGCATCAACTGCACACTGACCACTGCTTGACTGTAGATGTGCCCCGTCTCAAACTAACCCCCCCCCCCCCTCCTGCCGGTGGAGACATGTTACATGACAGAGAAACTGACAGTGGGGCAATGGCTCAGCACAGAGCTAGCTAAAGATAAGATGAGAAGGTTGAAGAAGGAAAATGATGGAGTCTGGAGCAATGATGCTTGATAAAGAGGTGTTTCTTCTGTATTTTATTAAATGTGAGGTTTGTCCATTACAATATTGTGTAAGGTTGACATACAGAGTCTATCTTAATTTGTGCCTGAAGGGGTTATGTGTGAAACCTAAAGTTTGTATCCAGCTACAATGCCACTTAACTGTCATCAAATTTCATGAATAAGTTCTGCAACTGGGCTTCATTACCCTATGTACTTAGAGTCTCATTTACCCACTCAGCACAATGTTTTGACTGAGTCACAAGGTTCATGACTATGTTCGTGAGAGCTGCGACTATATATACCTGGTGTTTCAGAAACTGTGTCCTAAGATTATAAATACAGGAACGCATATGCACTTTAATCCCTCTATAAAATAATGGGATACAATGAAATAATGGATATAATAAAGTAAATAAAGTTCCCTTTGAAATTCCAATAGACATTTATGCATATGAAACTTCATTTTAACGAAGTAAATGTGAGTGTGGATATAACAAAGATAGTCTCCAACACCGAAAACTAGTGTGTTTGCATCAGAAAAATCGCCTCTTGCAGTGTTTGGCGCAGTGATTCAAAAACACTGCAGCTCGATAAAACTGCTGCGCATTCCCATTGTCATGCAAAGCCACACGCAAGCAGCGGCACACACCGATAAGTACTGTTGCCTTCCTACGACCCAGTGCAGTCATCGCGAGCGATCGTCGTTTTTCTTCCTTATTTTTTTCTCGCAGCAGCTTAATGTCAAAGCGTGGCCTCCGAGATTGCATCGCAGCCTCGGAAGTGGCGCCGACTGCTCCTTCAGATGGCCGGCAGTAGAGATATGAGGGACAGATGTGATGGTGTGCCACTGCTTGTGTGCAGCGGTGAGAAATTGATTGATTTCTGGTGTTTTACATCCCAAAACCAGGTTAGATTATGAGAGACGCCATAGTGGAGGTATCCGGAAATTTTGACTACCTGGGGTTCTTTAACGCGCACTGACATCGCACAGTACACGGACCTCAACATTTCGCCTCCATCGAAATGCAGCCACCACGGCCGGGATTTGATCCCGCGACCCTCGGAAGCGGTGAGAAATTAGTGCACCCACTTTTGTCATCGCCCTCCCCAAAAACGCTACTGAACACTGATGTAGTGGGGCATGGCTTCTGGGATAGCACCGGCGACGTAGCGAGCTTGGGAACCGCAAGCCGACTAAGCTGGTGCCGGCGCTGCGATGTTCACTGGCCTACACATCATATGCATCGTAGCAGTGAAGACAGTGCATTCAACAGTCTGCCACATGCTGCTTGCTCACGACAAGCGTAGTTCGTCTGCTGACTGTTCGACAGCGTCGTCGTTTCTCCGGTTTCGCGGTAACATGAACGAGCCAAGTGCTAAATGGAAGCGAAAGACAACTGCGTTGCGACAGAACGCGGCCCTTCGCACTGGCTGTCAATTTGCATGGTAGTGATGAGTAGTAGTTTTCTTTTTACTGCCTTTATAAAACATCGCACTTGTGGCTATACCGTGAGCCATAGCACCATCTTATTATTTGCGCGTTAAAACTTTTGCAGCCAAATGGTAAATACAGTATTGCAGTTAAGGGAGATAATGGCCATAACGAAATAATGGATATAACGAAGTAATTCCATGTCTCCCTTCGACTTCGTTATAACGAGGTTTCAGTGTATTTGTGCACTTTTTATGGAAGTGCCTTGTTCATGGTTGCACGCACTATAATACATGTAGGATAGAGAATACGAACAGTAATTAACAAAATTGGACCAACTTTTAAACCAGCACAGCTAGACACTCAAACCTAATTCAAGAATAGGAGTTATTTATACAAGGAAACCATATCTGTTGTTGTATCTGCAAATGGGCTACGCTGCTAATTTCTACAGATTTTTATGCAATTCAATTATATTAAACTAGGAAACTGAACCTGAGTTATTTCACCACTAGTCTTGCTTTCCTGGGCAAAATTAGTCAGATTTCATAAATCTGTAGAAATTAGCAGCGTCACACTTTTGGAAATATATAACAACGGATATGGATACCACGTATAAGTAAGTTCCCTTGTTCAATTAGGTGTGAGTGTCTAGCTGCACTGGTTTAAATGTTAATACAATTTTGTTAATTACTGTTCAAGTTTTCGCTCCTACACATTTTACGGTGTGTGCCACCATGAACAAAGTACTTCTGCAAAAAGTGCACAAATGTCTCCCTGTATTTATAATATCTTTAGACACATTTTCTGAAACACCCGGTATATAAAAAAAAATTTGCCTCAGCAAAAAATTTGGAGATCTTACACAGCAAAACCACCATGTAATTATTTGGTACGCCATGATTGAGGACTGTGGAGCAATTTTGATCATCCTGGTTTCTTTAACATGCATCTAATTCTAATTAAATACAAACATTTCAACATTATGCCCTCATTCAAATGTGGTCGGTGTTGAATTGGTGACATCAGACCTGGTAGCGCTTGTGTGACCAAGTCTGATGTCACCAATTCACTACTGTGGCCATTACCATGTCATTACTGTGGGTGGTACACAATGTTTGTTCTCCTCCTAATGCTGGCATTTATAAACCTAACACAAATCTAGCAAACATACAGATTGTAACAGAAAAGCACGATGCTAAGTGAGTATTCAATCAGAGTACAAAAACATGTGAAAATGAAGCTATTTTAGTGGTAGCAGACTACTAAGGATAGGCCACCCACTGATGTCACCAGAGGTTCATTAGCAGCACTGCCATTGGAGCATGCAAGGTCACTGTGTAACTGTGTATTGGTAACTGTGTATTGGTAACTGTGTACTGGTAACTGTGTACTGGTAACTGTGTACTGGTAACTGTGTATTGAGGGTGCATGCAAGGAGCATGCACCCTCAATACACAGTTACTTCATTCTTTTGGGCTCGAGATTGATATGCAGGTGGCAGCCCTGTTACTGAGTGAGTGTGGATAGGTGTTCGGCAGCGCGCATTGAAATGTACACAGCGGTGCTACTTTGTTAGCGGTTTGAAGCGGCTGTTCGCTAAATAAAAGCATTAATTGATAATACACGCGTCCTTCAATCTCGCAACCTCACATCAGTGCAGGAAACACACAAAACGTTTTTACACCGCACATCAAGGAAGTGTGATATGAAATTCCACAGGGCACTGACATCTACCCAGCCTCACAGTCTGACTTCCTTGGTGGTTACCCCGTCTATTTTTCTTTCACTATACTTAAGTTCTCTTCTGTCTAAAACAGTGGCATTGCTGTCATGTGTTTGAAAGAGTTCAGTATTGTGTTCACACTCATTTTTTACTATCGGCTAGAACAACAAAAACCATGGCCATGGCAGCGAGTGTGGAACACTCTTCTTTTTTCCAGAGGTGTCACGTAGAATGTGATCGTATGGTGAGATGTCTGCTGCAATGTCCACTTAAACTCCTCCACTCCACAATTACAATATACTATAATTAAGAACTTCAATACATTCCCCTATGCTTTCCTAGACTTCATTGTTTGTAGGTTCATTAAGTTGTTTCTAATAAATAAATGAGCCTTTGACTCCTCCTTTGTTATTTCATAATTTACGCCTCGTTGCGGCAGACTTAGTGCTTTTAGGTAGCATACGAGGGTTTACTGGGCATCAGCCATCTCGCCATATGATCACGTTCTATGTGATGCCTCTCAACAAAAGAAGACTGTTCCACACTCGGTGCTATGGCTACAAGTGGCACTGCCTAACACTTCCAGGATTATAAGTACATAAAAACCCAATGAAGTGGATGGGGGTGTAGTGTTGAAGGTCGACACTAGGTTACCTTAGTTATGTCTATCTGTAATTGAGAGATGGTGCCACCTATGCATGTATATATGCGCGAGTGCACGCTGGAATAAAGCAGTTCTTGCGTGGCATGGGTTGAGTGTACGGTGTGCTCAGTCGCACCGCGTGCCGACACTACATTCTGCCGACGAGGGTTCCGATCACACTGCAATGGCTTCTGCCGCACTGGCTGCGCTTTCGCCATCACCTCCCATTGTTGCCAATCCGGGCACCCCAGCCATACTATGGCTCCGCTAGATACGCCTTTTTGAGAATTTTCTTCTCATGTCCGGAGCAACCAACCTGCCTGCGCCCCGCTGTCGAGCCCTGCTGCTGCACTGCCTGGGGCCGAAGGACAACGCATTTTTAATGCACTTGTGCCGCCGCCAAATGCGCCCCAGCTACTGACGAATGAGACGTTGACTAATGACTCCACCTCAACTGGTGCATCTAAAGACCGTAGTGGGGTCTCCAAACAAGATGCAGCCATGACGAGTCTTCCATACGTCTACGACGTGGCCCACGAGATGCTGGCACGACATTTCACCAGCACATGCAGCATTCACTGAGAACGACATCACTTCCATGAGCGCAGTCAGCTACATGGTGAGTCCATCCCTGACTTCGCCCTCGCGCTTCGCGAACCGGCAGCCTCCTGCAATTTCGCTGAGCAGGCCAATGATAGCATGTGCAATTAGTTCGTCACTGGTGTTGCATCTCTGCAATTACGACCACGGTTGCTGTCAGAGGGTGACACGTTGAAATTCAACCATGCCATTGAAATTGCGCTACTTAGCAAGAGAGCCCAGCTTGAGTTTGAAGCTTTTTCTAACCTTGTTGAGCGCATCATACACCAACAGCCACACCAGTGTGACGCTTCCAGACGAAGCATGGATGACAGCCATTACAGCAATGAGGCACGCCCCCTTTATCAGAGCCGGCCAAACTTACCGCGCGCTTGTCAAGCTAGCCTGCCATCTTCAGATACATACGCTGCTGTTGAAAATCCGCAGGCTTATGGTAATTGTGGCATGCCACATTGCAAGCCGACCGCATGCCCCGCTTGCGGTAGAACCTGCTTTGCATGTGGCCGCCGTGGTCACGTCATGCAAATCTGCTGTAGCTCACGCAGAGCCCGACGAGGACAATGCCCGACTCACATCCAAGAGGTAGTTCCTGAACAAACTGCATCAAATGTCATTAGCCAACTCACTGTCCACGAAGACAAGAGCACGGGCGTCTACATTTATGTCATAGTTGAACCAATCGCCTTGAGCCCAAAATTATGTGCTGTTAAGTTCTTGGTCGACATGAGATCAGCTATATTACGAACAAAAATTTTGAACCACGTTCAAAGAAGAAATTCAGTTGACTAGCTCTGAACTTGTGTTGTTGGACTTCCAACGCTGGAAGATCCCCGTACTGGGCCAGTTTAAAGCAAGTATCTCATTCAAGGAAGAAACAGCCATGATAGCAATTCAAGTCACCCCCGGAAGGACTTTCCTTCTGGGTCTGGACACTGTGAAAGCTTTAGGACTCTGTAGGGGCACACTGTAGGGGCACAGCTACGCTGCCTGTGCACAGCTGCCAAAGCTTCGGAAACTATACGCCAAAGAGCATCTACCACTCTATATACGGGCAACTAAGTGCCTGAAAACCCTCCGAGGTCCGGTATGCCAGCTATGTTGTGGGCTAAGTTTTCCCATTTGTTTTCACCGGGCCTTGGCCTGGCTAAGGGCGTCCAGCATCAGGTCAAAATGAAGTTGTCATTCCGTCGAGTTGTGCAGAAGCCGAGATGCCTACCACTTTCTCTGCGCAAGCCAGTTAGCGACCAGCTTCAGCAGCTTCTCTCTGATGATATAATTGAAAGAGCTAACGCCTCTGAGTGGATCTCTCCTATAGTTGTAGTCTGCAAGAAATACGACAGTATCCGCCTCTGCGTTGACCTTAAGAGCCCAACAAAGCAATTGCAGTTGACAGCTTCTCTCTGCTTCATACGGAAAAGCTTCAGCACTCTCTTAATGGTGCACGCCACTTTTCAAAGCTCTGCCTATTACCAAGTTGTGGTTCACCCGGACAGCAGAGACCTTACAGCTTTCATTACGCACCGATGGCCTTTTCTGGTTTAAAAGAGTGTGCTTCGGGCTGGCCTCGGCTCCAGCCGCATTCCAGCAACTCATGACTACAGCGGAACCCCGTTCATGCGTTTTTCGGCGGACCGGGGCACAAAAACGTAACAGCCGGGAAAACGCAAGAGTGAGGAAAGCTCTGAAAATGAATGAGAACAGGGCCGCTTTGACTTCAAACAGTTTATTTCAGCAAGGTGAGCCATCTAGGTCGCCGACCGATAATTCGGACAGCCGCGCGGTACCGCCAGTGCCCCCATAGACTTAATGTGTTAAGATGACCGATATTTCGGACGGTTTCTCGACCGCCATTATCGGCCGCCATTATAGCCTCCGGCGCCCCGATGAAAGAAAGTATGGCCTCAGAGATCGCAATCAAAACTGTGGTCATTGAGGCTTAGTTATAGCGTGACGCACCAATTTTGGAGGCAAGTCGCTCCGTCACTGCGATCACCGCATCCTGTTCCGGCACCCCGCGCATGGTTTGTGATTGCGAGTACGGCTGGTCGGCTGGTCGCGTCGGGTCCGCGATCGCTCGATAGCCGCTTTTACGTTCGGTCTTCAGCGCTTGTTTACTGCATTTACCCGCATAATTTGCACCCTCGCATAATTTGCGCACCCCTGATATTTAGCCAGCTTTCCAAAAAAAAAAATTCCTCGCATATTTTGCGCTCGCCGTCCGGCCCGAACCAGCTCGCCGGCGCGCGCACGGACGGACTTTGGACAGCCGCGCGGCCGCGCCCCTCGCTGCGCAGGCGAGCGCAGTCATACGCAAAAGGGGCTGCGAGTGCGGTGTCCCCTTTTCCGATTCTTTTCTCCGAAAGCCCCCGGAGCCCAAAGTACGCTCGCTAGAATAAAAGCACGCGACTGGGGGCGACGAAAACGGCTGAAGCAGAGATCAAACGGGCCCGGTCCATCCCCGTCGCTCGGAGGCGATGACATCACCCCTATCGGGACGCCTGTCGTCAAAGCGGGGAGGAAGCGCCCCGCCCGTCTTTAACGAGCATGAAAAGACGCAAAGGCGGGAGGGGGGGGGAGGAGTGTTGCCTTTCTACCGAGCGATCGCATGGCTGCGGAGATAGCGCTCGCGCTATCTCGGCAGCCGTCAGCGGGCGGCAGTTCCTGCAAGCGTGACCAAGAATGTCAAAAGTCAAATCAAAATAGCGGTGCCTGGGCGGGTACAGCGTGCCAGGTTGCAACGCATCATGTGGGAACAGGCCCACAGTTGCGACGTAACAGCGGGGTTCGCAATACATGGGATCCTATGGGAGCTATGCCGGGACCGATGAAAACCAACGTAACAGCCGGGAAAACGCAGCAGTGAGGAACGTAACAGCGGGGTTCCACTGTACAATCCTGCAGGGTTGCAATGGGGTCCTCTGTTACATAGATGATATCATCTTTGGCAGGACTGAGGCAGAGCACGTGAGAAACCTGGAGCAAGCCCTGCTGCGTATATCCGAAGCTGGACTCAAACTTAATGACAAGTGCATCTTTAATGCATCAGAGCTATCATTTCTTGGACACCGTGTCAGCGCAGAAGGAATAGCGCCCCTTCAAGCAAAAGTTGACACAATTGTGCACGCTGCCACCCCCACAGATGCAGGCATGCTGCATTCATTCCGCAGTCTCGTTGAGTATTACACTAAGTTTATTCCCCACCTTGCCGAAGGGGTAGAACCTATGCGTAGGTTACTTCGCAAGGACATTCATTTTGAATGGGAACTCGCTGCTGACCAAAGCTTTGCAAAGGTACAGGAACTCCTTTCATCCTGAACAGTACTGCGAATGTTCGACCCAGCGCTCCCTGTTATTATGGCCACAGATGCGTCTGTGTATGGCATGTGTGCAGCACTGCAACAAGCTGACGGGCCCTCCATTCGAACTGTTGCGTTTGCATCATGAACCCTGACAGAGACTGAAGGGAAGTACTTGACAGGAGAACGTGAGGCCCTGGCCTGCCTACGGGCATGTGAGAAATGGCACGTTTATCTCTGGGGACGATCATTCACTTTGGTAACAGATCACCAGGCCCTGGTATCCTTGCTTTTAATGCAAAGCACAGGACAGCAACCACATCGTATTGCAAGGTGGACTGCTCGCTTGCTGCGTCACAACTTTGTTGTACAGTACCGACGTGGAGAACGCAACAAAGTAGCAGACGCTTTGTCCCAGCTGCCTGTCCCAGACACAGAAGGCGGCCTTAAGATCGAAGAAGAAATAGTGTCTATCGTAATGTCTTCGGTTCACATCAACGACCTCCGTATTGCTACAGCCGAGGAACTCAAGCTCCAGCAGGTTGCGCAATTCGTTCAGGCTAGGTGGCCAGCCAAGAAAACCTTTCCACCCGAACTAAGGCCTTACTATGAGGCGTGAGAAGAAATGTCAGTAGCGGATGGTCTGCTGATGAGCTCGGAACACGTTGTAGTTCCAGCCAAGGTTACAGCTGCATTCGTTCAGCTAGCCCATGAATCGCACTCCGGAATACTGAAGACAAAGCAACGTCTCCGCGAAAAGTACTGGTGGCCAGGTCTGGACAAACAGGTCGAGGGTGTAATTCACAGCTGCGTAAGCAAGATAGCTATTGATGTTGTTGGCCCATTGGAGCGTGCGTCAGCTGACTGTCGTTTCATTAAATCTATAGCTGATTACTTTTCCAAGTGGCCAGAAATAGCTTTCTGCTGTGAGGTGTTGTCCTCCCGTACAGTACTTGATTTCCTCTTGTCGGTGTTATCATAGGAAGGCTACCCGACTGAACTCGTCTCGGATCATGGATCACAGTTTACATCTCGAGAGTTTGAGTCCTTTCTTCAAGAAAGAGGAATCAAGCACAGCTTTTCAGCTGTATATCACCCCCAAGCAAATGGACAGGTTGAAAGGTTTAACAGTGTCCTCAAATCATACATTCAGTTGGCCATGCTGGAGCAGCGATCAATAAAGAACACTGGCACCGAGTACTCGGGGATCTACAGAGCCACCCCTCACAGTACCACTGGACTCTCTCGCAGTGCTTCTACATGGCCACAACATGACAACATCCTTGGATGTCATTGGCTATTTCACTCCAAACTTCTTTCGCAGACCCTGCTCAGGAGATATGCTCATTTCGACAGACGGTGAAAGAGCACCAACTTAAAAGCAAGGATTATGTTGACAGACAGAGAGCCGCTAAGGTACCAAAGTTCCAAGTTGGAAAGTATGTGAAGGTCAAGAAGCTTGTTCCTGGTACGAAAGGCACTCCCAGTTTTGCACCTCCTTTCAAAATTCTCAAGCGAATAGGAAGTTGGTCCTTCTGTCTTGAAGATGGTCGCATGTGGAATGCCTCTAAATTGACTGCAGTTCTCGAGGAAGCATTGCAACAGCATGCGCTAATATGGGAGGACCCCTCCAGTGAAGTCCGCCGACACCTGGCATAACAGGACTGTCCTCTGAACTCTGTCAGCGCCCTGCTCTGTCAACGCCATCAGCCTTATTACAGTCGCAGGGCCCACGACATCCGTGGCTCACATGCTTCAAATGACGATCGTGATGGTGGTGATAGTGCTCTCGTGGTAGGAACCAATCAGGCTGGTGAGCCACCACCTCTTTGTCGATCCATAAGAAACCGAAGACAGCCCACAAGGTTTTAGGACAATGTACCACGTTAACTTTAGCTGTTTTTGTAATTAATTGTGTGTAAATATGTATATATTTAGGGAGGGATAGATGTAGTGTCGAAGGTCGACACTAGGTTACCTTAGTTATGTCTATCTGTAACCGAGAAATGGTGCCACCTCTGTATGTATATATGCACAAGTGCACGCTGGAATAAAGCAGTTCTTGCGTGGCATGGGTTGAGTGTACAGTGTGCTCAGTTGCGCCGCGTGCCAACACTACAGGGGGACACGACTGTCTTCTTGGCTCAGCAGTAGAGCATCGGACGCATTATCCAAATGTCGTGGGTTCAATCTCACTTTAATTCCTTTTTACTTCCTCCACAATTACCATACTACAATTAAGAACTTTAATAACTTCCCTTATGCTTTCCTAGGCTTCACTGCTTGTTGGTTTGTCGTTAAGCCCTTGACCCCTTTTCTTTCGTTATATATGTATCACAATACTGCTCAAGACTGCCTTGAGATGGGAGCCTTTTAACTCCACAATATCTGTGTGGGAGGGTGGGACAATGGATATATGGTTAAGCTGGCTCCAAACTCCATGCTTCTGCAGAGGAAGTTGTTGAGCTTTCTGGTCCTTATTTAAATAGTATTGCAGCATTATGAAATGCTTTTTTGATACATTGAAAATGTCAATCCTTTAGAACTACTTGCTTTGCCAAGCGGAGGCATGCAAAAAAGAGTGCAGTGAGGCCTCGTAGGTCGAGGTTATATTTATTCTCGGGTTGTAACTGACTAGAGTAATTTCTCACCACACATGCAAGCACCGGCGCACCGGCGTATTTCTCCTTTATGCACTAATGCAGTACGTCTCACCATGCCATTTCACTGTGCAGTTAAGTATGGCCTCCAAGACTGCCATAATCTCGGAGGCCATGCCCCAACCACACTTAGCGGGGATGGCTTGTGCAGCCTGCCAGAGCGAGAGGCCTGAGCAGGAGTGTGGGGACTGTAGTACAGCAGAACCTCGTTATAACGAACCCGGATATAACGAACTATCGGATATAACGAAGTAATCGCAATTCCCCTTGAAAGTCCTATAGATGAAATTGTTATTGGTTATAACGAACTAATGGTTATAACGAAGTAATTACTGCTCCCCCTTCAACTTCGTTATAACGATGTTTTACTGTAGCATGGAGGAAGGCAGCTGTACAACCAGTGGTGTACACCTTTGCTTGCACATGGCTAGGTGCAGTCACTGCAGTAGTTTCACAGGAACACAGACGTTTTGAATTGCTGCATCATATGGCTGCCGAAACCATGGAAACAGAAATTGTCAGCATGAATGCATGAGGATTTTTCGTATCGGGGATGATTTCGCTTTGTTAAAATGAGGTTTCAAATACATTTATGTCCATGGGGAATTCAAGGGGAATTTGATGTACTTCGTTATAACCATTATTTCATTATATACTATTACATTATAACAAGGCTCAAGTGTATACAAATTTATAATGCGGGTGTTGGCAGCAGAATGCTATCTGAATAATCAAGCAGGTTCAAATAATTGGTGTTGAAGCAACTGGTAGGGAACCGTAAACACCACCTTTCCAGTAAAGGCAATCAGATTAGACTTGGCTCCATACTTATTTTAAGCCAAATGTAAAGCATAAATGACCAGCACTGCAAAATTAGCAAGGAAATGGGCCTTACTAGTCGTAAAGATGTACCACTCTGTCACATGATACCAGTGCTTTGAGAATGCCCACTTCTTGCATGAACATGTGCATCACTTTTTCTGGCACATCAACCAGGTTCACCAACTTTACAGCACGCAGATCCTTTTGGTCGTTGAACGTCAAGAACACCTGCAAATATGTCATGCCACAAGTTTTCACAGCAAGCTTCATTAGGCCACTAAACAGTCTGCATGGCTTCATAAGTATAACAATACAATAACTAAAGACATGGACCAGGAAGGCACGGGACAGAGTGCTGACCGTCTTTTGCATCTTTTTGCAAAAGCACCAAATCATTCCATTTCGCATAAGTAGATTTCAAATAAGCCGACAGCAATTCCATAAAATCAGCTGTGCACATTCCAGTCGTGTCTTGAAAACTAACTTTGCCATGTGCCTTGATGCATTCCAGCACGCTTGTCTTTAACCCATCTTGTGGTAATGGATAAAAGAGATCCTTAATGTTTATAGAAAAGGATGATGTAAGTGTGGTCCTGTTAGTGTCTAAATAATGGTTAACCTGTTCAGAAATTTTTATTCCGATTGATGACCCTTTCAGGGTAAAAAATTCTGAACAGGTTACACGCTTTTTCGACACTAACAGGACCAGAATTACATCGGCCTTTTATGCAGACATTAAGGATCTCTTTTAATCATTACCACAAGATGGGTTAATGACAAGCATGCAGAAACACATCGAGCCACATGGCGAAGTTGTTTTTTGAAAACGCCTCTGGAATGTGCATGGCTGATTTTATAATATTGCTGTCGGTTTATCTGAAATCTATTTATGCAAAATGGAATGATTTGTGCTTTTGCAAAGAGATGGCATATGTAACGGTCAGCACTCTGTCCCAGGTCTTCCTGGTCCGTGTCTTTTATTTTTGTGCTGTTATGCTTATGAAGATATGCATCACCAACTAGCCTGCCAACAATCCTTATTGAAGTCTGCATGACCAGTTTGTTCATACCCTACAAGCTGTCTCGTGCTAGTGAGAACAAGGCCTGTTTTCACTGTCGTACTCGTTAACATTAAAAAAAAAAAAGTAAATGATTGGGAGCACATGGCTTGTCTGGTATCACCAATTATTTTTTTTTCCCTTCAAATTTCAACGTGGCAGCAGAAATAAAGATCTAAAATCAATGTGACTTGTTCAACACTTCCATAAGAAATCCCTTCTACAGTCAGCAGTGAATTTGCGCTTGAATATAACTGTGTGGTGGCGAGGCACCAAGAATGCCTGTAGCATGGTATCAGCTCCGTGCAACTGTACTGCAAGAATGGATGGTTGTATTTTATATTGCATGAATGGAAAGCTCACCAAGTTTTCCAGACACAGTGCTAGTATATTTATGTTTGTTGTTGTAAATGAAAATTTTTGAATTCTTATTTGATTAGCACTGTGCTGACCAAAGCTTCTGCTTTGAAAAACAAAAAAAACAGTATCTAGTAGAATTTCTTTAATATTCAAGCTAGTCAGAAGCTGTTAGCTTGTTTTACAAAATGTTTTAAAGGATGGCTAGAGTGAATCAGAAGCACTCTAAAAGTTGACAAGGACTACAACCTTAACAAGCCCATTCAACCACACTTCATTATTAAGAAAGCAATCAGAGTGGCCAGAAAGCTTTATACATATATATAAACAGTAGCTCTGGACATGAAAAAAATCTTAAGGTGAAAAATATGCTCAAAGTGCCGTATATTTTGGCACAGATTTCTTGGTGATGCAGACTAATAAAAAAATGGCAAATTAAAATGCCAGTAAGATGTAAAACCAAGGAAATCCTCTCCGCCTGATGAAATGTATACTGTGTTATTTCAACTGATGCAGCCTGTAATAGTCATCAGGAGGCCAAGACCTTGTCAGGCTGCTAGCCTTTAGTCTTTTCCTCCTACAGGGAACCTTTGTACTCCTCCTGCAAAATAATGTCCAATGTTCAATCTGGATAATATACCTGGCTTGATCCACCTCTTCCAATGAGGCTCAGCAGATGATACTTCCTTTTATTTATTTCAATGTAGCAATTTCCCTGTAAGAAAACAAAAACAAAAGACAAAGCTGCAAATATAAGATAAGAAATTGTTAGTAAAACGTCTGGCCGCAAACAGACTCCTCAGTATGTGTGCGCTCCTTCTTACCCATAGTTTTCAGATTTGGTGCACTGACGATAGTTAGCAATATGGCACCTAATACTATAAATGCTACAAGTAAGAGTAAAGTGACCATATCCCTTGGACTCCAAAACAGGACAAGGGGGTGGGGTGGGGGCGAAAAGCGACATCTCTTATACCTTAAACAGTAAATTTAATTTTCTATTGGTACATTTGCACCACGCACAGTTTCCCCAGCTCTTCCACGCTTTTTTTTTTTTCGTAACCAACATGCACATTTAATGATGCATGTTGCTTGAATAAATCTTCCTAAGCAGTCCACCATTGGTGACGTTTCAATGGTACTGCTCAATGTCATGTGTGCACTCAGCTTGAGCAACATCATTGCTTTTAAGTGCAGTCAGGAATCTGCGTCTTCTCTGTAGTCCACACCTTATTCATCAAAGAAAACACATGCCCTTTCTAATGTCAAGCAGGCAAGCTGCTTAGCGAACATCATCACCTAAACTCTGAAATTTAGACAAATAAGATAACTGAGAGCAAGCCATAAAATCTCACATATCCCAATCTGAGAGCTTATGAAACAGGACATGAATCGCAGGCTCGAAGGTAAGCTGCTCATGAATGAGCGCGGGCTGATAGTGACTTCTTACAAGACTTCCATTGTTTCAGCCAAAAGCAGGACAAAGCACTGTCCCATAAGCAGGCTACAAGACAGCGGAACCACCTCAAGAGTGGGACATGTCCCACCTAAATTAGGACGTCTGGTCACTTTAGAGCAATCAACAATACTGAACTGCATCGAAAGCCAGACTGTATTTCTTTTCATTTTGTTGCTGCTATATAAAAAAATGACAAATAATTACTGCAAGCTCACTACTTTCCCAAAAAGAAAGTAAAACGAAGTAAAGCAGGCATGTTTGATGATTTGAAAGAGCAAGCCTTATCTTACGAGCCTATTCAGTACATTAAATTTTTTTTTAACCTCTTACTTGACATATAGTGCGTTCCAACAAGAACAGAAGTTCAGGGAAAGATGGAAGCTTGAAGTGATGAACACACCATTGAAAGAAAAAAAAAACAATGTCGCAAGGGCCAATATTTCAATAAGTGGACATGTCGAAACGAAGGCTCTAGTTTCAATGATCTGGTCATCAATATTTGTATTCGTGACACATAGCACTCTAGGCCTTATACTTCAATAATTATAAATCAAGGTCAAGCTTTCCTCATAGTGAGCACCGAGGATCTGCTTCTTACCACTGACACTGGCTATATATATATGTCTTTTTGCCGGTGCCCAGCTGCCATGGTTAAGAGCTTGCACCGATGCACTGGGCACCCAAAATACTTCCAGTCATCCGGCCTCCCAGCAAAGCGAGTCCGCATTGGCAGGTTTTCTTGGCCACTATGTTGTCGCGTCGTGTGTTGTCCCTAGTGACACCATCATAACGTGAACCATGCTGTTGTGCACCCCGCCGCAGCTTGCAGCCTGAAACTAACCAGCTGTTTGAAGTGTGTGAACTTCCCTACGAACAGGGACTGAAGAAGCGCCTGGATTGCAATTGTGCAGTGGGATAAATGGCTGCCCATTTATCCCGCTGTACTTATCCCGAGTATGTATGTACTCCTCACTTCACTCAGTATGATAACCATTTTACGATGCCCTGCTTGTGCTGTAATGCATTTCAATGCTGCTAATGTGGACTTTGTTGCATGACCAAGTTTGATCCATGACCATTGGCGTGATTGAATGCTTTGTGTACCCCAAAGTAAGGACTGCATTAGTACAGTAACAGAATGTTATGCTTAGTTTTTTGCAGTTGTGTGGTGCCTGCAAACAGCCATAGAGTGGCACCTGTTTCTTATGTTCGTTTAGCGTGGAACAAAATGCCCTTTCCCTTCATTTTTGAGACCATGCGGACAGGCTCTTGCACTGTAGTATGCAATGCTGCAGTGCGGGTTTGTTTTGTTGCAGAAAAAAAGACAATCAGGATCAGCAGACAACTGAAGTAGGGAGCAGGCTTCACAACGGAAGTGCGCCACCCCAGAAGAGCGCAACAAATTGCCATGGAGGAGGAGAAAGTGTGGAACGAATGAACAAGGAGCGGAGGGGAAAAAAAAAAGGCTGCAGCAGCGCGTCCGGGCACGTGCTGTGATGATGAGATTGATAGGATTGCCAAGGCGATGGAGAACGATGCTACGGCTGTTTGTCAGCTCCGAACGCGCGCTCCACACAGAATGCGCGCCCGCGAGTGCGATTTTTTGTGCACCCGATCCCTATGTTGTCAAGGACAAGCTTCCCGTGGGGCGCGCCCACACCTGCGATCCCACAAACTATGCCTAACGAGCGCTACCTTTCCGGTGCTGGCTGCAGATAGGGTGCCGCGGGCGACTGTGGTTCATGGCGGCTGCATTTAAAACGCGGACAAATCACTTCAACAATGGAAGCGAAGGCATGGATGGCAGGTGCACCACTCGAATGGCGGTTAGCGGTCGCTACGTTTTTGACATTGCGCACGTGTCAGAGAAAACGAAGGATACCGCATGTAGCAAACACCCATAGACAAACTGAACACGTTTGTCCATGGGTGTTTAAAATATGTATGCACCAGCCCTATACTTTTGCAATGAATTCTGAAGAAAATTTTCAGCTGTTTATTATAGGAAAAATTTAATGAATCTGTGTGACATATCTGGGATCAACTGTATGTCAGAAATTCAAAACTGTTTAAAGGGCCCCTAAACCACCCCCAGCATTTTTTTTTAACATTTCAAGTAAACAACGTGCATCAAGTTGAGAATGGCGCCACGATGAACGATGTCAAATGCGGCAATGCTACGCGCTGCGGCCGCACCACAAACTTCAAAAACATTCCTGTGCGCCTCGCTGGCCATTTCCGGCATGCCAAAGTTAGCCGCGACGACATTGTGGTTTTTGGTGACGCCAGAAGAGTCCGAGCTCTGCTGATTGGTCGAAGGACAACTTCGACTTCCGGTCAGTCTGCTAGCAAATGCACGTGCTCCCTGCATGTTTGTTTTTCCTCGTCGTGTGTCGTTCATGTGGTGTTTGCGTGTGCACGCTTGTGAATTCGTAACTGCGCTACACTACGCAAGCGCAACTCAGCTACAGCCAACTAGAAACTGCAGCAACTGTCAGAACACGACGAGTCACTAACAAAACACTTGCGCGAAAGTGGGAGCCCGGTGAAGGCGCGTCAACTGGAAGTGGACTACGTGTCATCGACGATGTACGTCACGTGACATTCAGAGGAGCACTCTGCGAGGAGGTGCACCGGCAAGCGGCCGGTGGTGGTGGTGGTGGTGGTGGTGGTGAAAACATTTATTAACCATAAAATGGTTACAGAGAGGTTCTTCGGTTAAGGCCCTATTGGCCTTTCCCTTCAAAGAACTAGGTGGGACCCCTATTCCGGGGCCCCATTGGCAAGCAACGCTAACCATGTCCGTTGAACCAGGGCCTTTTGGCCCTCGAGTTCTTGACAGCCGAGCAGGGCCGCCCCTCAGTTCTCTCTGGTGAGTTTGGGGTCGGGGGGAAGAGATGGGTTTGAGTGGCATGCCCAGACAATGTGGAAGGTGTCAGCCACGTCCCCACAAAACTGGCATGTGCCATCAAAAGATGGGTTGAAATGCTTAAGCACCGCCGGGCACAGTACAGTATTGATGAGAATTTTAATAAGGAGGCGCTCGTCAGCACGATCCAGTCCCTTACACGGGAGCGGATAGTGCCGGTGCTCCTCCTTGTAGTAATCAGTGATGTCTTCGAACGAAAGGGCCATATTGTCTGATTGGGAGCAGGTTTCCAAGAACAGAGAGGTCGCCCGCAGAGAAAGTGCGCTGGTGGCCTGTTAGTTTCCCTGGAGTCCTTGATGACTGGAGGCCCAAATCAGGTTATGTGGGGTTGGATCTACGTACCGGCAGCTAGATTGTAGTATGCGCTGAGCAGGCGGGGGAGCCCACCCAGCTCATAGTTCCGACAAGCCCCTAGCGAGTCGGTGATTATGTGTTTTGATTTGGGATGAGTGAGAGCCAGAGCGATGGCTATCTCCTCCGCGTGTGTTGGGCTGTAGGCTTTGAAAGTGAGCCCGTTAACTGTGTGTGTTGTGCACAACTGCAGCTGTATACCACCCCCCATGGTGTGGACCGGCAGCGTCCACGTAACACACGTGTTGTTGGTGACCAAAATGTCGCTGCAACGTTTCCACGTGCACCTGATAGCGACCACTGTGGTCTTCTGTGGACATGTTGCAGGGAAGGGGACGGACCCGGAGCGTGCATCTCCAGGGTTCAGGCACTTTCACCCTTTTCTCAATATGGTAGTCGTGTTTGATGTGTAGTCGGTCCAAGATGCAGCAACCGGACTGGGTCTGTGCAGGACGCGTGTACTGGTTCACTAGGTGGACTTCTCGAAGCTCCCGGAATGTGTTCACCACGCCCACGGCCAGCAGTTTCTGGATGGATGTTGAGACCGGGAGGTCGAGAGCACATTTGATGACTTTCTGGTGGGTGACCTCCAGTTGGTCCTCATCATGTTAGCTCAGGTGCAAGTAGGGGGTGGAGCAGAGGATTCTACTCGTTTAGAAAGCATGGGCTAGCCGCAATGCGTCCCTGCTTCGCAATCCGCCCTGCTTGTTGGAGACCCGGCGGACCATATGGCCCACCTGTTGTCCCACCATACGAAGTTTGGCTAGGGTAGTGTCGGCCCTACGTTGGTGGTGTATGACGAGGCCAAGGACGCGGATCTCCTTGGCCTCGCAGATCGGTCCCGAGGGGAGACTGATGCGTAGCTGAGTTGTGTCCTGAGGAGAGGGACATATGTGCACGAACTCGGATTTGGCAGGGGCGCACTGGAGTCCGCAGTACAGTGCGTAGTCATCGACTAGTGACGCAGGAGAGAGAGAAACAAGCAAGCACCGCGTTTTAATAATCGAACGAGTGTAACTCCGCCATTTCGGCACCTTTTCGAAAAATTCTTGCGGCTACGTGTTCCTTGCGGACATCAGAACAAAAGCAACACCACAACTAAATTTTGACCTGTAGGTGGTTTAGGGGCCCTTCATACACGCACACACACCACAAATAAAAAACTTATATCAATGTTACAGAAGAGTTACCCGAATGGCTGAGGTTCACATGTGCTCTCAATACAACTAATGTATTTCACCTCAAAATGATTTTACAGCTGCTAGTTATCAAGCAAATGATGTCATCAAAGATGTATTAATATCAATACTCACTGCGGGAGAATTGACCTCGTACACCATACTCTGCAGGCTTATCCTCTTTGACTGCTGAGGCACTCCCAATACTTTCTGAGCCCCAAGCTGATTTTGCAAGGCACCATTCTGCTCCTCAAGCAGTGCATGGCGATGCTTCCCATCTGAGGCCACATCTTCCACAGGCAGTCCTGGACCACTGGTGTTTCTGTTGCGATTTTTCATAGATGTGGGTTTAAATGGTAGTGGAAGTGCGCTGTTTGATGCAGCTCCTTTTGTCTTTGCACTCTGTGATACCTTCGGAGGTTGGCATCCTCTGGGAATATATGAAAGTGCGCAAGCCTGCCACTGAGGTGTTATGAACAAAATTTGGAATGTATACAAGGAAGAGTGGAGACAAATCCACTTGAATAAAGTTACTCAAAATGTGCTGGCAAAGCAGTAGTATACAGTGGCAAGTTTAAAGAGACACTACGAGTAAACAACAGAGTTAAAAGAGATCAGTATATAGATCAGGATGTGGAACAGAAAAAGACACAAGTTTTGTTTCGGTTCAACACACTCCAGTTAATCTGTAGTTCAGCTCTGGTTTGGATAAAATTTATTAAACAGTTGAGTTTATAATTCAACACTGAACCATTTTCATCTTTGACATCACCTGTAAAACTTCATCTTTGACAGGTTGAACTGTGCAATTGACTTAAATATGCTAATCTGAAGCACTCCAGATATTACTGCACAAGCGATGCAATGTGAATTCAACAGGACTCGTATCCATGAAAACATGTCACACTAAAGTCGTTTGAAATGGAGAACTCAAGGCAAAGCTAACGCTGTACAATACATAAACTATTAGTGAAGGCTGTCATCCGATGTCAAGGAGCATATATGAACTATCTACAGCCAAACCCAAATATAATGCAATAGATATATAATGAATTATTGGCTATTACAAATTAAATAAAAATTAGTGCAATTCACCACCGACAGTTTCAAATACATGGAAAATGTAGGTAAGTAAGACCAAATTACCGTATTTCTGAAAAATGAATGCATCCAAAAAGGACCATATTTGCATTTTAAGGACCCCGGGCAAGCAAGAAGCGGTTGACATATGTTGGATACACATTTTGGCAATGTATAGCAGCATGAAGCACACACACACTACAAAAATGCACAGAAAATGGAGTACAGCACCTGTGCTGTCTTCTGCAATACGTCACTTGGCAAGCACCAACGTGCCCAGCAACATGCCCTACTGTTTACGTGAGACCTAGTCCTGTATTTCTGCCAGTGTTTTATTGCCACTGTATGATGATACAAAGAAAGCAAGGCTTGAATCAGATCCAGATGTGACTACACTTCACATAATCCTAGTTGGAGTCGCTGTTTGACAGTGCACTTGCTATTTGTTTTACTATCATTAAGTCTGGCACACGACAACACCACACTATAATGTCTTCAAATGTAGTGGGTAATGGTAACAGGAATCATCACATAGCAGCCTTGTAGATCACCAATGATGCTCACATTTCAGCTCATGATGGGCAGAAGTCCAAGCTCTTTTGTTGCGTAGGAGGGGAAAGAGTTATTGGTTGTATCTGCTGAGGCTAGCTTCGAGGCATCAACAAGCATTGTAAGTGTCGCGTACCTGCCTTGTTTGTCATTACATGCCCTTCAACACAGAATGTGAGGCCACTGTTCGTGCCATTAGATGTGGCATACCACTAGCATCCGGAGAAGACCACCTTGGAAAAAAAAAAAGACTGCTGTATGAAACAAACTAAAACAAATTATGGAATGCTGAAATGACAGTGGAATAGCAAACAATGTGCACGTGCAGGGGTGGCAGAACAGGACGTGGTGATTGCGATAGTGACCCAACTTGCCTCAGAATTGGAATTGGGGGTTTTAAATATGTTAGGCATTGTGCTGCGACTGAAACCAGACACCTGACATTATGGTTTGGTATGTGATCTCTGAGGCCATACTTGTGTTTAATTGAGGTGCCAGAGGACATAGAGCAACTGATTCAGCGTTCGCGATAGCCACGGATAGAGTCTGTATTATGAAACTTGGAGCTAGAAGCTCTCCAAAATATCAGTTGTCTTTACGCATACGGTGTATGGAGTGACCGGCAATACCGCGAAGCTTCCTGAATTACAGCATCTGATTTATCAGTTGGTGACTGCACTGCTATTAAAGCAATGTTACAAATATACATCTATAACAAACTTTTGTATATAATGAAGCTATGTAATCCCTATTGATAATGAAATGGCTTTATCGAAATATCACTTCATTAGAAATTTTTTCCGGGCCCGACCCAAATGCATGCACTTTAACCAATATTACTTAAAGCGTGTCAATAGCTGATTCCGCTTAGAGTGAACTAGCGAGGCACGGCCGCGTGGTTCCATAGCGGCGCACCACCGCAGAGGCGACCCTTCCTGTCGCCATAACCAGCTCCCATGATGAGCGAAATACTGCACGATGGAACGGGCAAACCTATTACGTACTCCATGCAGTGTGCGCAATGGTAGCGCTGGCTCAAGATCGCTCAGGCAACTGAAATTCTTTTATGTTGATGCATACCAGCCACGTTGCCAGCTAGTCTATGCTGCCGCCCACGCTTAGCTGTGGTGGAGCCAGGTTTAGCGTCAACTATGCACGTGTGGGGTCCATGCTGAACTACTGCAGGCTGTTCGATTGCATGTTGTCAAAGTGCCTTGTGCACTATGTGTGCTCCTGTGACAAACATTTAGAATGGCTCCGCCATTCTCGGGGCGAAAATGTTGGACTTTAGAACAGAAAGGCGTGCTGATGAGAGGCAAGGAAGGTAAGTCCCTTGATAAAATTTAGATAAAGATGGCTGGCAGCGGTGCATGATGATGATGACCACACTTCCAGCAATCTCTCTGTGGCAGTGCAGAGAATCACTGGTGAAGAGATCAAAGGCGACTCACTTAACACGGTGTCGCAGAGGTACTTTAATCATGATATGGCAATCCGGATCAAGACGACCATGACCTGTGCATTGCGATTTGGCTGACATTTGCACTGAACTATATCTGTATTATAGTGATGTCACAGGGCACTTTTAATCGTGATCAAAACTGATCCAGATAACGCTTGGTCAGGGTGAGACGCTGCTAGATGGTACTCTTTAAGTGCAATGAGGCCCAATTGGGATCAAGATGACTGCGATCTGCACACTGCGATTAAGCACCCAGATTGCGATTTGGCCGACATCAGCATCAAATTAAATCTAAATTAGTTTGGCCCATGTAGCAGTGACTACTGTTTTCTGCGATTAAATATGTCCCTACGACACTGTTATTAGTTTGGACTGTGCAGCAGTAATCCGTGACAGATGATGGCGAGAAAACTAACCGGGATTGGCATTGATCGCAAGTCTAAATGTCCAGGTGACACCAGTATCATTCACATTGCCTGAACCTGCTGTTCCTGATGTCACTACAGCTACGGTCACCGAAGTGACTAGCATTGTTATTGGCTGCTTTTTTTTTACCTATATAGCATTTTAACTTCCTTGTGAATGTAGCGCAATTTTAGCACAACTTTTCAAGCTTTCCATGAGTGGTTGCTTTTGTCGAATTCCCACTTATAACAAATTTTTATAACTCAGTCCTGCTGACTTGGTTATAAGGAAGGATTACTGTATTTTCAGGTCAAAATGAATCTGTTACGACGAGGTTTGAGTGCAGAAACCTTGTGAGTTCGGTTCTAGGATGACTTTCGTTTGATTGATCTATGGGGTTTTACGTACCAAAATGACTATATGATTATGAGAGAGACGCTGCAGTGGTCTCCGGATTTGACCTCCTGGGGTTCTTTAACGTACACTGGCATCGCATAGTAGACGGGCCTCAACATTTCGCCTCCATCAAAATGCAGCCTCTGCAGCTGGAACCGAACGTGACCTTCGGTTCAGCAGCCGAGTGCCATAACCACTGGACCAATGTGGTGGGGCTCTAGGATTACTTTTAATTCCAACCAAGAGTTCTGCGAGTGCATGACACAAAGTTCTGTCAAGATATGAATAGATGAAAACAATGATAACGTTTTAATATAAATACTAGTGAAACATGGTCAAAATAGCTTGAGCAGGCATACTCATAAATAAGGCCACGTTTTATGAGCACTGTTGCATTGCAAACATGTGTGGCCTTTCAACACGTATATCCTCAAGGGGGTACTGACACCAAAATTTTGCTGCTGCGGGATTGATTTTCGTAGACATGCACATGTCATCTACCACACCTCAACAGCGAATATAATTCGAAAGGTAATTTAAATTAATACTGAAGTTTGTGTGTGCAACTGAGAGTGAAACACTGCGCCTTGCGACATCAACAATACCAAAGGTGACCCAAGAGGACCCACAACTTCCGCGACGTCAGCACGGCAGCCGACCTCTGAGCAGTGCAGCTAGCTGTGATGATGACATAGCTACCATTGCCCTTTTTCCGCGCTTGTACTAGTAGACTCCCGGAAATACTAGGCCTCAAGAAAATCACTGCCATCCGACGACAATGTGACAACGACGCATTGCTTCCAATCCTTTCAGGCAAAATCCGAAGACATTGTGATGACGACACATTGTTTCCAATTCTTTGAGGCAAACAGAATGACTGCCAGAAGCTCCATTTTGGGGTGTATCAATGTTTTCAATTAAGCTACCAAACGCCATATCCAATTAAAAAAATACTGGAAGCCACAGTGTAATGCATACATTTGCTAGAAACAAGGGGAAAGTATCCAATATTTATCTTATGTTTTGCCACGTACAGCTCACACCTTGCCCTAAAGATCCAACATGCTGGTACCTGCAGTAAAGCGACAATAAAATAACTAGGCGAGCGTGGATATCCGAAATTTCAAATAATTTTCTAATAGAGTTTGCTATTCGATTCAATTCCCACTAGATTTTTACTGTTCGAACTATTCAAAGTTGGTAATTAAGGGAAAAAGAATATGCTATGCCTCACGACAAGTGGCCCATTCCTGCATGTAGTGCGCTGAGCTGCGTAACACTCGTGTACAGCGGCAGAACTAACCCTCGCATACTACAGTGTCAGCTTTCTGTTGCACAGAGTTAAGTTCGACCCTCTGAACTTTGACATTTAAGGGGGGACATGGCAATGGGAATGCTCAATTTGGTAAATATTTTCCATTTTTCAATTTATTTTTTTTTCATGATCCTCGGACCTTCTTTTACCATGTGGTGGAATATTATAATGAAATACGCAGTAGTAGTAGCAGGGAAAATGGAACTTTATGTGTTGTCATCCAAAACCGCAAGAAAATCGGGCTTCTGAAAGTGCCGCCATCTGGGAATCATCGTAAAAAGGAGAGATCGAACCTGAGGATAGTCACACCGTCATGCTTCTCTAACAAAAAATACAACCAGCAAAAGCGAGCAAGAACTTAGCTGCTCAAAGTTAATATTTGACTGTTTTCATGAAATAAAAAACTTTGAGCTCTGTTTTCTCAGCTTCCATCTTTTGAGCAGTTGCTATCATTCATCCCAGTTCCATTTCATAGCTAATGAAGCTAAATTCATTCTGTTTTTTTCACTTAGATCCTGAAACATTAGTGAGTGCCATAAAGCTATTCATTTCTACCTGCTTGTCACACATACTTTTATAATTGTATTTTTGCAAGAGTTGTTAGTAAGAAAATATGTTGAGGACATTTCAAAAATTTTTTACTGTACTCATTTGGACATAAAAAAAAATCAACAAACAGCTTTATGGCACACAGTGGGCCTTAGTGTATATGCTTAAGTAAAAATAGAACTGAAATTTTGTCTAATTAATTGATTAATTAGGGGGTGAGTGTAAGGGTCTAGAAAGCGATGTAACTCAGAAACTATGATAGGTAGCTTAAAACCGATTTCATTTAAGATATCACCATAATAAACTACATCAGTGTGCCAAATTTCATCAGTTTATACCCATAAATAGCAAAATAGTTTTCATTGCCACGTCCCTCCTTAAGACTACGCACGTCAAGGTCATGCCATAATTGTGCAGTACGTGGGACGTCTACGTGAGCTGTTCCTCCATTTCACTGCGGTCGGCAATACGCAGCTATGTGATCGGGATGTGCCGCTTTTGCCGAAAGGTTGAATAGGGAGATGCGCGCAGGCGATGGAAGGGGAGATAGCACCCCAAGCGAACGGAGACGGCCAAGTCGCGACGCGCCGACAATGCAGAACAAATCAAATGAGGCGGTAGCGTTTTCGCTGAGACACGGGACGGAACAAGAGAAACGACCATTGTCCCACTCTGAGCGCACCCAACAGCCCAGCGGGTGGCCGGTGCAAGTGGAAGTGTCTGAGTGGTGTGTCATGGTAGACATCACGTGAGAATGGTTAGCGGAAATCGGCAAAGAGACCGTGCGGTATTGCCGTGAGTGTGGCAAAGGGTTGACGGAGGAGACGCGCTCTTTCGGCCGACCCGCCTGTGTGACTGGTGTATGTTGAGTGAGGGGCTTTCAAAAAGAACCCCGCCCCATATCGCGAGTGTATAAAAACTTTTATGTGGAGAGAGGGAGCGAGCGAGCCGTAGAGCGGCCGCCGCTGATCTACTTGTCTGCCTTTGCCGTGTTTCTTTTCTGGCTTTGCCCTTTTTATTAAATCTTCATATTCGGAAGTGGCCTCCCTGTTTGCAAAGTGTCACCGGACGGTGACGAAGAGACTGACATCTTCGTCTGACTGGGAACCTGGTGTTCGGGTTTGCTGGTATGGTACTGTGGCAAAACACCACCCCACAGCTTAACTGGTGCCGTGACCAGGATTCGTCGGTTGACTTCCTGCATCAGGGCAGGCGAAGGCTGTTTTCCTCCCGCTGGAAGGAGAATGGAAGCGTGAATTCCGTGAGAAGCGGCAAGAGCGAATACTCGGGACTTCGTGGTGACACCAATGTGAGCAGCCCGGACCGATCTCGTGGTGGCCCAGAAGACTACTGCGTGCCGTCTTCGGGGGAAGACTCAAGGAGGGAGAGCTGCAGCCCTATATTAATCGACGAGCGGCAACAGTGTGACCACGATGACAAGCAGCCACGGAACTTGGTGACAGCGCCTGAGTTGACCGAGAGACGTCGTGGCGGACGACATTGGAGGACGTCAACAGGCAACGCTGCAGGCGATGTACCGAGTGGCTTCCACACACAGACATCAGGTAGGCCCTACCCTATTTTCTCCGGGAACACCATGTCGGTCACCACGCGGGCACAGATGCAGCGTGTAGCAGGTCAGAGAACCGATGGATTGGTCGCTTCGGAGACAGGCATGGAGAATGCGCAGGCCTCGAAAGGGCATAGGAGTGCACAGGATTCCGCTAGTTATGATGCTGCCGTGCGGCTGAAGGAAAAGGAGCTGGAGTTGGAAGTGCTTAAGTTTCAAATCCAGCTTCAAACATTCAGGCTGCAAGAGCAGGCTATGCATGCGAGTGAGAGTGGAGGGAGATCACACTTGGGTAAATATTCCAAGGACTTGCGGGCTGTACTCACACCAATGCCCGAGTCGGACGAATTAGCTCCCACTTGGTTCAAAAGCGCGGAAAACATGCTAAGGAACTGTGATATTCTAAGACATGCTGCTGGAGCAATAATTGTCCCATTCCTTAATGAAAAAGACTCGCGCCCTCACAGCCAATAGATCGAATGATAGCGTACTGTCGTACGACGAGATCCGGGAACTGGTACTGGCGGAATTGAAGCTGACTCCCGAAGAGTACAAACGCTGCTTTTGCGCCATCAGGAAGGGTGATGAGAGCTGGGGTCAGTTTGTCACCAAACTGGACACAGCTTTGGACTACTATTTGCGTAGTCGGAATGTGAAAACCCTAGAAGAGCTCCATACCCTCTTGATCTCCGACCGCGCGAAACACATGATGTCGCACGAGCTGTGTGCATATGTGTTACAACATGAGACGGGAGAATGGCTGAAGCCGAAACAAATAGCGGATCTTGCGGAAAAGTTCGAAGAAAGCAGATCGGTACACTGTGCGAGAGCGGTCGAAAGACACATAAAGGTTGAGCCAAGGCTGCGTGCGGCAGCGTATGAAATTGGAGGTACAAGTAGTGCTTATGAGCCCCGCCCCCTCCCGGATGTGGGAGGTTTGGTCGCGTACAGTGGCACTGTCCCCAGACTACACCTAAGACAGCACCAGGCTGTCAGGATAGCACGACATCTCAGGAAACAAAGTTTGCGGGAAGGGTTTTCTGCATGTTCAATGAGCGAGAAAGTAGAGTTAGCAAGCTAGGGCTGGAATCTAAAACAACTCCGGTCGGCATTGCATGTGGCACCAAGTCGGTTAACGCTTGTCTGGATTCGGGAGCAGACATAACCATATTGAGGAAGAGCGTCCTGCCACGGGAAGTAAAAGCGGACAGCAATCGGAAAGTACACTTGCGTGGAGCATTCGGACATACCGTGGTAGCGGACCTTGTGTATGTGCCTCTAAGCGTAGCTGCGATTAACAGTGAAACAAGCCCACGGTTTCTGACCCTATGTGCGATAACCTATGAACTAGTACAGGATGTTGGTGCCCTAGTACCTCCTGTTTTTGAGGAGCTGGAAAATGCGAAAGCTAAGGAAGATGCAGAGAGACTACCGCAAATAACGAGTGAGGCACAACGCAAGGGGGGCGCCAACGGTGCTCCAAAGTTAGTTAGACTTGGCCGAATGCGCAGGCAAACGAATAATTAAGTCAGATGCAGTTAGGGAACAAACTATAGAGCACAGTTGCACTGGCAAAATCGAAAGAGATGTAGAACGGAGCATCCATGTGAATGAATCAAGGAAACATTATGCCCGTGTGGATAGCAGAAGCAAGGCTCTCGCGCATGATGTTGAGTTCGACAAATCTAGGAGGGCTCCGCATCCTCCCCATATAGAGGTTGGTGTTCAAAACATGGTATGCGCAAACTCGCACTCATTGCCAGGACAAACGAGACGAGTGCAAATAGCACATTGCGCTTCCAAAACCTGTCTCCGTGTAGAGCCTGTGCCAGGTGTGACATGGTGGGCCAAGGAACGTATGGGGTGGTGGCCTGACCTGCAAAACTTCTAATTTTGCGGTGTCATGTGATGCAGAACAAACTGCCAGTGCTTGTATGGACTATGTGTGCAATTGGACTTGTTCAGTGCCGTCGCATTCGACAGAAAACATGGCGGCGCCTTATTGCACACAAAGGAACTAGAGTGACTTTATTGAGCATGTTCTAGTGTACTCATTGTTGCATGTTTCACATTAGTAATATTTATACGATGAATTTATGTAAAGTGAAGTGTTGTGATGTTTATAGCATGTTGTTGTGTGTACAGCGAGTGTACCACAACATTCTGGGTGGGGAGGAGTTAAGTTCGACCATCCGAACTTTGACATTTAAGACGAGGCACGTCAAGGTCATGCCATAATTGTGCAGTACGCGGGACGTCTACGTGAGTTGTTCCTCCATTTCACTGTGGTCGGCAATGCGCAGCTATGTGATCGGGACGTGCTGCTTTCACCGAAAGGTTGAATGGGGAGATGCGCGCAGGCGACGGAAGGGGAGTAGCACCCCAAGCTACCGGGGACGGCCGCGTCGCGACGCGCCAACGATGCAGAACAAATTAAACGAAGCGGCAGCGTTTTCGCTGAGACACGGGACGGAACAAGAGAAACGACCATTGTCCCACTCTAAGCGCACCTGAGAGCCCAGCGGGTGGCCGGTGCAAGTGGAAGTGTCTGAGTGGTGTGTCGTGGTAGACGTCGCGTGAGCATGGTTAGCGGAAATCGGCAAAGAGACCGTGCGGTATTGCCATGAGTGTGGCAAAGGGTTGACGGAGGAGACGCACTCTTTCGGGCGACCTGCCTGACTGTGTGATTGGTGTATGTTGAGTGAGGGGCTTTCGAAAAGAACCCCGCCCCATATCGCGAGTGTATAAAAACTGTTTTATGTGGAGAGAGGACGTGAGCGAGCCGTAGAGCGGCCACCGCTGATCTAATTGTCTGCCTTTGCCGTGTTTCTTTTCTGGCTTTGCCCTTTTTATTAAATCTTCATATTCGGAAGTGGCCTCCCTGTTTACAAAGTGTCACCGGACGGTGACGAAGAGACGGACATCTTCGTCTTACTGGGAACCTAGTGTTCGGGTTTGCTGGTGTGGTACTGTGGCAAAACACCACCCCACAACTTAACTCACATTTTTCTGTTGGACTGTTCTTCAGGTCTTTTTAATGAAACTGTGGGAATAAACCAGTAATGCAATAAATTTTTTGCCCATGTTTAACAGTACATTTCTCCATAATTAGATATGGTATTATAAAAATGTATTCATAAATTATTTGTAAAATATCCAATTCGGTTCGTATTTTAGCATAAATATTTGAATTCGCTTCGCACTCAAAATTTTGAAACTCATACAGCTATAGAAACAACTTAATGAGCAAACTTAATGTTTGCTCATTAAGTTGTTTCTAACAAATAAAGAACAAGCCCTTGACCCCTTCCCTTTCGTTATACAGCTATAGAAATATCTTCAGATTTACCTCTTCGAAGAGTACTGCTGTTGTGGATGGTGTGGTTTACTGGAGTGTGCGCCGCTAATGTGAGAGCCAGCGAAGGACCCTTTATCAGAAGGCCGCTGGTGAACCGAGCTCTGTGTTGGAACAGAGTTAGAAGAGCACCTCTTGCGGTGAATGCTTGTGGTGCTCTTGGCAAGTCGTTTGGGACTGCCACTGTTGCGCTTCATGGTTATTTTTCCTGTAAAACCAAAGCAGACAAAAAAAGGGATAAAAGTAAGAGGTGCATTATCACTGACATTCACAAGTTCCTCTTTTCAGCACATTTCCTCAGAGAGATTTGCCACTGGAGATCCCTTCAGAAAATTTGTACACCAAGTCCCACATTTAGTGGCATAATGCCCACTATTCCCCATTTAAAGCTTTTAGTTAGTAGTTTACAAGGTGTTGGCTTGACATAAGGCAGGCTTATAACTACAAAGTGAAACTTTAGCCAGACTGCTATGCGAAATAAAGCAGCTACCTGCAGCTAATTATGAGCACATTTACAATCAGTAGAATTTTCCAGACATGGACAATGCTGAATAATGCCAGATAATTAGACACTCTACAAGAACTATAGCAGCAATATTTCAAATGCACCGTTCAGAGCTTCAGCACATCATAAAATGTAAGACACAGCATAATGTAGTGGTCCATTAAAATAGTTTACTTGACATTTTATGAAAGTACAGTCAATGTGTATTACTATTTAGTGTGGAGTCACGGCGAGGTCATATTCAGATTTATTGGTTCTAATAAGATAAACATTACAAATATAGAAACGAAAATGCAGACAGTGTCTATGCAGCCTTGATTCCATGACCACCCATTCAGACCTTACGGCCTTATGGCCCGACAAGGGCTTGTGTGTTTAATTATATGTGAACACGAGGACTTGGTGGGCATTTGCAATAGTTGGTTGACCAACCTGTGGACCTAAGCGCCACTTCATGCACGTGGCTGTCAGTTCAAAAAGTGAACATAATCACATGCCTCAAGATAGCCTACTGGTAGAAACACCTTATGGTTAAATTTCCCACATTAACTTGCCGTAAGCTGCTCTTACTGTCTAGGCTTAACAAGCATTGCCACAGTGCACTGTCAGAGTGTGGCAAAATCTACCAAAACTTGGTTTTGGAGGTCTCAGGTAGAGAGCAGGATACAAATTTGGCAATGCCATTGTTGGCAAGACAACTTAATAGAGTCAAACCTACTTATAATGAACACAAGTACAGCGAATTATGCTCTATATTGCACACACAAACCCACTTCAGCTTCATTCATGTTAAATGGACTTTCTACAGTTAAACCTGGGTATAACAAAATAGACAAATGCTTTGAAAAATTTCACTGTAGAGAGGTTTTCTTATATGTAGTCTTGGCATGAAAATAAAAACAACAACACACAAATGAAACAAAGGTGTGGACATATAACCCAAAACACATTTATTTCCCGGCAAAACCACAGAAGGCAAAGCTCGAATCGACTGCTGTGGATTTGTCATCATCACCGTGTATCAGACACTTTCTGCCAGCATCTCATCAGACACCTCTTCGGTGGTGATGGCACAGTTTCCCGCAGAAGATAGCAAAGAAGAATGCAAAACTACATGTAGTCCAGAACTGCCCTATTTGCGTGCAGAGAAAGGCAGGCTCCACCAAGATAGGCAGGCTATTTCTTTGTCGAGGCACTAATCCTTGCAATGATACCTCTGAGTGGCAATGTGTGGACATCGGAGTCAATTCGGCTGTGTGTGTCGATCACAAAAAAGGGGAAATGAATGCCATGATGACTAAATAAAAAATGAGTCATAAAATGCTACAGTACTGTTGCCTGGTGTCATGTTAACAAAGTGAAATGCAAAGGCTTCTGCAACAACCACAGAGTGGCAACTCTGCTGGTGCACAAACCACTGGGAATCCAATACGAAGTTTGGAGGGAGGAGGAAAGGACACAGCTGTGGTAGCAAGAATCATGTCACAAAATAGTGCCTATTTTATCGGAAAACCCGGCATCGAGCAGAAGGGAAAAGCCATAAAAACAAGAAAAGCAGCGCGCACTGACGAGACGCCCAAGGTCCCGCCGCAACTGGCTGAATATCCAAAAGGGGATAATTTTGTAGAAAGAGTCTTATCGCAGCAAGCAAGCACGCGAGACAAATGAAGGGAGAAAGAGGAGGCGGAGAGTGCATACTGACGCTCCTCGCGCCTTGAGAGGGAGAAAGAGGCACTGACCAAGCGGCGAAGGACTGAGAAAAGGCAAGAAGGTTCCGAACTTTGCATGTGCTTGTATCCCGCGGGCTGCACCGAAATTTCCAAAAAGACTTTCAAAGGCTATATAAAGAGTTGACCATGGGCCGTGAGTAGCAGTCATAACAATCGTAGTCATATGTGACTCAGCGAGAAGATGCTGCTCCACGCCAGCTGACATGCCTTGCCTCCAAGCTACAAGTGCAGAAGACATCTCGAGTGACTTCAGTGAATAGGACTCTTTTTTTTGTTTCAATCTTTGTTGCAGTGCATGAGCTTGTTTGTTTGTTGTTGGTTTCGTATAAAGTTGTAACCCATGTGTGTTTGTATAGTGAAGAGCAGAGTTTGTGCACATTTTGTGTAACTACCTGTTTGATGAGAATATATATTTGTTTTGTTTGCTCACCCTAGGCTCTGACTCCGTCTTTGAACCACTGCTGGCGTTTTGCTAGTTAGTGTGCCGAAGGGGACCAAAACCTAATTGTCTAAGCTTTCGTAGGATCTTTTTCTGGTGATTGCGTCCCGTACCTCACAGCTCGGGATCGGTGACACATGTTGCTGGCTCAAGTGATGCAGGAGAGCTGAGAGGTAGGAGCCCATGCAGACTAAAGTTCTCCTTTTCTGACGTTGCACTGGCCGTACTCTTCAAAAGTGAGGCTGCCACAGCAACTGCTTATGCGCTATTTGCCATGACATCGCTTCATGCTCTGTCGTCAATGGGTTAACTGCAGGAGTGGATGCGGCTGCTTCTCAAGCTAAAATTAAAATATGCGGTGAAATGACTAGGTGGTTGATTGGGGGAAAAACATTTTCTCAAAAGTGTCGCCTGCTGTGACTGTTATACAGAGTTTACAAATGCATGCTCTCCTATGGAGCTGCAGAGGGGAATTAAAGAAACATCCGGTATCAAGGAATGCCTTGTATGGAAGTTTGTTATAGGCAAGTTTAACTATATAACGAACTGTACATTTGATACATTAAACTCAGTGCTTGTGATCAATTGGCATCCACATGCACCCCTGTGCTAAACTGCCAAAGCTGCATCCTCGCTGTGGCAGTTGAGAAAGGAAAAGGAAAAATGCAGTACGCTTTCAAACCAAGTGATGGCTTGGCTAGCTTGACAACGCACTGCATTTGACGTATTGACTCATTGGTGCTGCTAGTGCTGCTACTTGGGAAGCTCGACAAACTACAACAGTGGCGCTTGAGGACTTCAGCCTCATTTGTCAGTATGCCTGATATTATGTATATAAGCCCATTCATGGAAGATGGTGCGATTACGAGATGTGGTGAACAATCAAACACTAGTTTTTAATTTCGTTTTCTAAATTTTGTGAACCTTCCTACCTTCCTTCCATAAACCGCCAACTGTGTTGTGCCTCCGAAGTCTCAGACATTCAAATGCACACACCTGGCTGTCTTCCGAACTATTTTTTGTGATGGTATCGACTTCTTGTGCTGTTAGCAAAGACAGTTGTGCACACAGATACAGCAGAACCCTACCATTAGGTTCCTCAGTGCTGTGTCCCATTATAGCTTACACAGGATCCAATGCATTAGGAACCAAACTCTTATGTCGACACTGTGGGGCTGTTTCTGCACGGTACGTTGCAAAGTGCATAGCAAGCCGGACAAGTGGCCATGAAAAACTGTGGCCATGATGACTTTTCGTGCTATTTGGCATATATTGACAATGAAAGTATCCACAGATGCACCTGCGATGAAAGGTTACCACTTCCCACAAGCAAAAGCATGACCTCGAAGATATGTATCATCAAAGATGGCATCTATAACATATGTACAGGTGACTGCAGTTAGCAAAAGTAAGGCTTTCAAGATTCGCATTTGCTACAGTTCTTGCATAGGCACATTCATCATCATAGCTCATTGCTGGAGGTGTTGTCCATGCCTTTCCACAATGTTTTTGTGTTGATAGCGTTCTGCATGTGCTTGGGTACTTAAAGGGACCGTCTACCGCTTGGCAGATCGTGCATCACATTTGCGAGAATGAGCACATTTTCACCCCACAAAAAAAAGAATTATTTTTTAAATTTTGCTCTGAAAGTGGTGCAAAAAACGCCGCTAGCCACACACAACGGCGTGTTTGTCAATTTCCAAGTGTACGAGAACAAACCCATGCAGGCATACATATTCTGCTGAAAAACAAATATGTATGTCTTACAAGCGTACTTCACCCTATGAGACACCTTTATATAGCGTGCAAGAGCAATTCGTTCTTTTTGCTGCTTTTGGGGTGGTGCTGGTGGTGCTGCCTTCGAATTCGTCTGCCTATACAGGTGCGTAGTATTTCACTTGTCATGCATGTGGCACTGCATGTCCGAGGCACACCCTCGCATGTGGACTTTCCCTCGCCTATCCTCCTCGTCATCTTTGAAATGTAGAAGAAGCCTCCCGCGCCTGAAAGGGTTGTCAGGGAGATGACGCATCGCACCCAGTACCATTGTTGTCGGCATCTGTACACGTAGGAAAGGAGCGACTTGGTACATGAAAAAAACCGGTTTTAATAAATTCTACTCAGTTTCTGGAGAAATCACTGCACACTGGGACACTTCGAAAGGTAAGCTTTCTATTAAGCCAAAAAACGGGTAAGTAATGAAGGACGGTAGACAGTCCCTTTAATTTTTCCATGCCTCCAAGTCTTGGCACTGACAGAACCACTTATAATGATAACATTTCCACGGTGACGCTGTTGCCACTTCCACAGTTCTATCCGTCTGCAAGATTGCAGCTAATTTTACTGATGCGTGCATCACGATGAAGTTTGGGAGGAGGTTTAACGGGCACTGCGTTCTCATGAAGTATTATCACTTTCGGAAGTACCATCACTTATACAAGGTGTCTGGTTGCCTACAGACGACAGTGATTAAACACTATTATGACTCTGACAAAACAGTGTACTAGGACACATTCAGAGATACTCAAAACTTTTCTGATAATCTGATGAGACACTGATAAGGCACTTTCAGAGATAATGTGATAAGACACTTTCAGAGACAGTTTCAGAGATAATCTGGGAGCCAAGGCCCTTATCAGATAAGCCTTAGAAGTACCAAATTAAAAAATATGACACTGCAGGTGTTAAAGGGACCAAGAACTGGCCAGAACGCCTGAACGAACTTTTGTGCATTTGGAAAGAACTTGAATTATAGCGATTGAATTGAGCACTCTTATGCGATTTGAAGATTTGTATTGTGAAACTGAGCTTGAAAATCGTGGCAACTGAAACGTGGCAGAGACTGGTGGTAAAGCCTTGGCACTGCATTCTGAAGTCATTAAATTGCTATACGTCCCTTGTTGCTCTTCATACCACCACAACTTGGGCTTAAAATTGCAGTCGGTACATAAAAACGCATCCCCGCCCTATTATTTCCTTTCTATGCAGTAAAAGAAACTGATGCTGAGAAGCGGTGCTGCCTTCGCAGCACCAAAAAACCTGCTCCTAACCGCAGTGCATGCGCACAACATTTGCCAGGCACTGTGCACAAATGCTCTGTCGCGGCAGAACCTGGCCTAAGTACAACCGTCGGCTTTCAGGCACTGTTGCAAAATGTGTTGTGTTTCAGACTCAATAGACAAAAAGCTCTGATAAAAAAAATTTCACAGCGTTTTCCCCATTGTTATTACATGATAGGACACTATGACAAGTAAGTATGACCAGTACCTTAAAAAGTGGTTGTCGGTTCCTTTAAAAGAGCAGTGCACTGACAGGGTGCGAGTAAAAGCACCATGCAATGCTGCACAATATACGAGGAGGCGCCATCAGGTATATCGAAGAGCCAAGTCAAGTTGCTGTCGGGGCTGCGCACGTCGCCTGCCGCATGTCGCATGGCACGATACGACACGATAAAGGGCTGCGGTTCGTAATAATGATGACGGTAAAGTGTAGTTGACACCTGCTCGCATTTTATTTGTCATGTTTATCGACTTCTGCATTTCTTTTGATACGACACGATAAAGGGCAGCGGTTCGTAATAATGATGACGGTAAAGTGTAGTTGACACCTGCGCGTATTTCATTTGTCATGTTTATCGACTTTTGCATTTCTTTTGATGGTTCCGTGAAAAATGCACCAGCAAGGTTCTACTGTACACAGCTAGCTGCTTCACGCCGTCATGTGATTTTCTGCATGAACAATGCTGGAACTGCAATATACAGCATGCTATGCTGCAGCAGCTATTCCACCCAGCCAACACAGCTCAGACTACTGCTGTGCAGGACCAGTTATAATGCAGTCTTTCTGACTCCCATTTAGCCTCCCACAGAACAGTATAATTTACAGCGCAGTCCACTCATAATGGTACGGAAAACCCTGAAAAATATCAACTTTAGAACTAATCAATCATCACTTTATCTAAACGGCTGTAAAAAAAAGAGCCAGGCCTGCGTGAAACAGCAGGACAATGGCAGCGTAAGCTGGAGGACCGATGTTCTTAGAGGCCAATTTAAATGCTTAGGGAAACTAGTGCAACTAGAGGTGGTAGGTATTATTTATCCGCAGCGCCATAACTCATTTCGCCAAGTAGGGAAGCACCCACTACGCCATAATTACTGCGGCATTGTAACGTGCAAATCTGTGTAACTCCACATCTTTGAGAGTCTGTTGGCGTTGTTTTCCTGAGAACGAACCCAACTCTCGGCCCGGTGTCGAAGGTCAGCTGCAGTTTGGGCTTCTCTCAGCACAGCTGTCTGTTGCGCCTGACGTTGCCTTGCTGCAGTGGCGCGCGTAGCTCTGCGATTCGCTTTTTCAGCAGCGGTCCACACCTTACGAGGAGGTGCCATCAGGTATATCAAAGAGCCAAGTCAAGTTGCTGTCGGGGCTGCACACGTCGCCTGCCGCATGTCGCATGGCACGATACGACACGATAATGGGCAGCGGTTCGTAATAATGATGACGGTAAAGTTGAAGAAGATTGTTTCATAATGACAGTGATGCTACCAGCCTAAGTCCATTTGGAGCAGGCAAAACTGCTTTTCGTCGCAGCAAAACTGCCTTTTGGAGCAGCTGTTGACAACAGTACACAAGCTGCCTTCATGATGGAAAACTGATAAATAGAGTGTGATGTACGTGTTGCGCACTGTTCCTGTACTGCGTAATGAAAACATAAAAATCCTGACACAGCTCTCTTTTCTGCTGGCCTGCAACTATGCGTGAGCTCGCCAATGATGAAACCTGAGAGCCGAGTCTCATACATGGGGAGCGCAGTTACAGAATTACAAACTTATGTTAATGCTCCCACTAAAAATGAAGAATTTTGCTAAAAGCCACGAAAAAACATTGCAAGAGTGTTCCCTCTCTCTCTCTTTTTATTACATAAAGATATGTTTTGAATGGCTCCCTCCAGTTGTGATTTGCCTCCAGCTAAAAGGGAAGTGCCACTATGAAATTCCCCAAAGGCCTTTCGCTTTAAACGATCTGTTCAGCACCTGTTACCATGTTCTGCACACTCCACGTCCTTTTGAAAATATCGATCCTCCTAGCTCGTTAACTGGAATTTAAGGGCACCAGAAAAAATTTCTGAATTACTAACAGTACCAAGAGAATAAATGTCTGCCATATAGATGCACTCTGATTTCTTGAATGAATAAGGGAATCCTGTTCTTTATTTTCATAATACCAGTGTAAAAGAAGCGATTCTCGTAATTTTGTGACCATCTTGTCCTAGCGACCACGGCGCAAGAACCGCGCGCCTTAGTTCAACCGGAAAGTGGCGTTCAGCCACCACCCCTTGCTGCCGCTGCCACTAAAATAACCATGCGCTAGAGGCGGTCATTTCTTTTCTTTGTCAACAAATTGAGCGGCAACAGACTGTTCATTCATCGCTGTTGTAACCGGTATGTTCGATGCCAGCATGCAGAACGCGGCAAAATCGCTGTTTATTCAGTACAGCTTCCGCCATGTAACTTCATAACATTGCACCAAGTCAAAACGAAATTACGCCACTTCTATTGCAGAAGTAACTGTGATCGCCAGCGACGCATGTGTTGCACGCAGGCTTCGAAGACACGTGCGAAGAAAAATAAACCGAACTATTATGAAGTACCAAAACCGCTGCGTTCCGTAGATGTGACAGTAGTCGCTCACAACGAGATCATACGTAGCGCCCATGCACGTGCACTGTCTGAGCACAAAAAATGCCGCCCACATCTTCCCACGGGGGGAACTCGAGTAAATGTGTCGCAGAGTGGTGGGGGTATCGCGTCAAGCAAAGCAAAGCGAAGCAAAGCGTCAAGTCAAGCGAAAGCCAAGTAAAGACGCCCTTGACTGAATTCCGAACGCGCGCTCCGCCGCTTATATACACACCGCCCGCGTTCGAGGGAGAGGTCCGCAAAGACGCCCTTGAATGAATTCCGAACGCGCGCTCTGCCGCTTATATACACACCGCCCGCGTTCAAGGGAGAGGTCCGCACCCCCACTGCACATGCTCGGCTTGCTGAACGCCCGGTGGGCCGGCACGAGACGAGCCGAGCATGCGCAGTGGGGGTGTGGACGGCGCCGCCGCCGACGCCGAAGCGCGACATCGCGCGACTAAGAAATGCTCCGCATTTAAAATACTGCACTCCGAGTTCTCTTGGGACGAACCCCGCCTACACCACAGCTGGCAGTGCCGTGATAGTGGACGGCGCCCATTCAGTTCCGAAGCCATGCGCGGCCTAAGCAGCCTAAACGAGCTATCAAGAGGAAACCACTGCTTGCCGAAGCCGCCAAGGAAGAAGCGTAGCTACGTAACTCGCTGTTGCGCAGTCATGGATGGGGAGCACACAATTCGAAAAGCATACAGCAAACATGAAAATGCTGTTTCCCGCAGCGGCTGTGCAACAAAGTGGCCGCTATCTACGCTGTCACCAACAAGTGTTCGCGCAATTCACGCGTGCCGAGCAGGCACTAAGCTATAGCTTGCCACAGCCGCAGAGGATGTACCCTCCGTCACTATATAAATGCGGTCACAGTCGGCAACCCTGCTTTTTAATAAAAAAGAATTGAGCAAAGCGTCTAGCGTAGTGTATTGCCGCATGCTGTAGTAAACACTGTTTGCGCTGCTGCTGATGGTTGATCTAACGCACCACCTCGTTTTGGCTGCATGCTTGCGCGATCTTCACTCTTTCATGTCGCACATCTGCAGAGATTCGGTCTATGCGCGCTTTGAGGATTTTCCAAAATAACCGCCAGTTATAGCCGAACTACCGCACATTTCGTGCCATTAAATAACGCATATGCTTGACCAGACTAGAGAGTAAGTCCAAATTATCCGAATTAACGAGAGTCCAAACGAGCTTTTACTGTGTATATCATATGGAATTTAGCACGCGATATCGCTGTCATCGGGGGGACATCGCGTAGCTGTAGTTTCGTTTTTGAAAGTCGGTGTACCCCTTTGGGTGCAGCATTGGCGCAGGTTCCTCAAATTTTGGGGAAATGTAGCAGAATGTAGCAGCCTCCGTGCTTTGGCGCAGTTTGGCGCAATTGGCGCAGCGGTAGCATCACTGTAATGATGACGTAGATGATGCCTCTGTAATGGGTGCAGAGCTATGAAGCATGCACCCCTTTGTCCTTTGAAATTATTCCTCGAACTCGTTATGCAATCCACGTTCCGCGACGTATAGTGGCGTATTATTATTCTGCCACGTAACATTACATTTGTTAATGCGATTCCTCGGCAGACGTTATACCTGTTTAGGTCTTTTAGCGATGATTTTTCAAACACAGGCGTAGCTCAGTGGTAGAATGCTCGACTGCCACGCAGAGAGTGTGGGTTTGAATCCACGCAGAGGACAAGTTGGAATCCTCCTCGGTCCTGGTTATTTTTTCTAAAATTTGTGCGATAGCTGTTATGAAAATCAGCGGCGGTGGCAGCGGCGGACAACTACGGCGCAAAAACGACCGTTGTTGTGATCTCATAACAGCTTACGCTGTAAAATGGCTGCTAAGCATACCCTTGTAGCACCTAACATAAATTTCACTTGCACTGAAAGACAAAAACTGCTAGACATACGCTCGGAGAAAAACCATGTTCGTCAAATTTAATGAGCACCTCAAGCATTAACTGCGCTACAGTAGTTTGAATTAGGCCCTTGCTCACTTGCTTTAGTGGTAGCTGTAGATTCACGACTGCCATGCACATGAAATCAATGGCCCAAGTCATTGGCATCAAAAGCAAGCCAGTGTTGATTTTGTCATCACTGTTGCTGCAGTCTTCACCATCGTGCAATGCCACACTACGCCGTGACAACACATTCTTGGCGATCGCATGGTTGGCCTCATCACAGAACATAGCTCTGCTCAGAAGTTCCATGGGCCAACCGAGTCTTCTGTCACTGTTTGTGGCATGCCCCTAAACTCAGTGACATCTGCAGCTTCCATCGTGTTAGTTTTCACATCAGGGGTTGGTGGCAGCTTCAAAGGAACGACACATGGTCTAGTTCCACACAACATCAAACTGTCCCATCAGCTGCAGTGAGGGTGTTTATATATACGGGCACCCCCTACGGCCATCCCACATAACTAGTTACTAACTATAATATACAAGTACCTTGACAAGCAAGAATTTCCTACGCTTACCCGAGATTGGAAGTATGCGCCACAAAAGAAGAAATTTCAGCGTCGTATTTTGGTTCTGAAGCAGTGCACTTTTAGCAGCTGCCATTTAAGGAGGTATTAGAGCCCAAAACTTGCAACATTGTGTTCCTGTGACTTTGTGGACACAGTCAGCTCTGCTGACCTTTTGCCGCTGGACGTCGCAAGAAACTGCTGCATTTTACTCTCCCTAAAGCACCATCAACAACTGTCTCTCAGCCTCTCATACTGCAAGTGCCAGCAAGTGATTTAGAAACTGTGCTGCCAAAAAATGGTGGATGCTTTCAATGTTGTCAATGATTCATTCATGCAGCTCTTTATTTCAGACAACAATATCTCAGATGCAAGGGCAAAAGGTGCTCTGCCTGACGGGGACCCCAGCACCCGAATGTACACACTCAGAACCACACCATAACGCATTATCAGGGGTGGAACAGAGCACATGGGTTTGACAGCAGCCCTGGGAACAGGCAGAGGGGCCTTTTGTAGCAGGCCTGGAGCAGGCCTGGAGCAGGCTCGGGCCTGTTGGAGCCAGTTTACAAGCTTGTTTGGAGCAGATGCAACATCACCTTCATAGAATTCGTAGTTTAGCAATTATCCAATGCTGCTTTTAGCAAACACTAAGCCTTATTTATGCACATATATTTGAAACTAGCTTTACTTGATTCATTCCTAAACTTTGTGAAACAGGACTGCATGGGTATGTCCCTCTTTTTTTTCTGCTTTAATAAAGTTTGTCTTCCAAAGCACACATTCCTGCCAGCTAGCACACAGCCCTGAGAAATGTGCCTTTTCAGAACTACAAAACAATTTTGGTGTTATTTTGGTACAATGCAACACTGGGAAAAAAAAGAAACCAGAGTCATCTCAATAAAGTTCCATATTCATCTCATAGAAAAAATTGGCAGATCCCACGTGCAGTGGGAATCAAGGAAATGCGAAGCACGCATCAGGAACGTAAAATGAATCTGCATTGCTGTCTCGCTACACTGATTTTAGTACATATGAAGTTAATGAAACGGCCGCAAGAGCACCAAGACTGTGGCATGTAAACCATGCCGCTCATGACACGATGTCTTGATTCTAATGTTATGGCCTGTCATTTACATTCACCATGCAGTCCTGTCTTGCCATAACAATTTTAGCATGCACCCCATTAACGAAACATGTGGCATGTAAATCATGCCGTTCATGACATGCATGTCACGATTTTCATGTTCTTAGAATGTGTCACCCATGGTCGTCATACATTTTTGTCTTGCCATACCACTTTTGGTATATATCAAGTTAATGAAACGGCCACAAGGGCACCAAGACCATGGCACGTAAATCATGCCGCTCATGACATGCATAGCATGATTTTCATCGAGCATTCTATTCACGCGGTACTCGCATCGTTGCTTTCCGTGGTCTACCCATGGTAGCCTGCAATGAATTGAACGAGTTGCTCTCCTCGAGCAACCGGCCGAGCCACGACTAGAGTCATGGACACTGAGAGCGTTCAGCGCAAGCGCTGGGAAACGCGGTTGGCGTCGGCAGCAGCTGTACGCGTCCCACTATCACCTGCCCCTCTCGTCCTCTCTACCTCGCTGCCGCTGTGCTGTGCGACACTATTTTTGTGTTATGACGTGTCATTTATGTTTGTCATGCAGTCATGCTGTGCCATACCAATTTTAGCACACATCCCAATAACGAAACGGCCAGGAGATCACCAAGACCGTGGAATGTAAATCATGCTGCCCATGACATGCATGTCATGATTTTCATGTTATGATCTGTTATTCATGTTCATCATGCAGTCATGTTGTGCCATACCAATTTTAGCATAAATCACATTAACAAAACGGCCAGGAGAACACCAAGACCATGGCATGTAAGTCATGCCGCTCATGACATGCATGTCATCATTTTCATGTTATGACCTGTTGTTCATCTTTGCCAAGCAGTCATGTTGTGGCACACCAATTTTCGTATACATCCCATTAACGAAACAGCCAGGAGAGCACCAAGACCATGGCATGTAAATCATGCCACTTATGACAAGCATGTCATGATTTTCATGTTATGACTTGTCATTTATGTTTGCCATGCAGTCATGTTGTGGCACACCAATTTTTGTATACATCCCATTAACGAAACAGCCACGAGATCATAAAGTCGTTGGAAATAAATAGATAGATAGATAGATAGATAGATAGATAGATAGATAGATAGATAGATAGATAGACAGACAGACAGACAGACAGATAGATAGATAGATAGATAGATAGATAGATAGATAGATAGATAGATAGATAGATAGATACGCTCAAAGTCGCCGAAGTTCACTAAGAAATGCTTCGCATTTAAAAGCACTTGTGTGTAATGAACATAAGTACACACAAACAGTGTGGTGAGGGAGTACAGACACGATTTAGAGGAGGGGTAAAAGGCACATTCTTCGTGTTTTTGGCATGCGCTGTTAATGCTCTCCACACACTGAAGTCAGAAAAAACACATATGAATTATTTTAATTTGGTTTTAATGTTTTCGGTGCCCAGCATTTTCAAGCCAACCCAATCGACAATATGATGATGTGTGAATGCAGTAACCTAAAACTCATCAACATCACTGTCAGAGTTGCTAGATGAGAATCAGTCATAGTTGTTTACATGTAAGATGTGCAACTGACAGCAGCCGACCAAGTTGCTGCTACTCCATCACGATTTGACCTAGACCTACGTCCGACTGCGTTGACACATCACTATGATACTGCCCCCTCGAAATCAAAGTTGTGACCAATGAAGTTCGCTGTATTGTAAGAATCAAGCTAAGGTTAGCTGCCTACTTTTATTCGGACACATATCTGCTTTTGCAAAGGTTGAATAAAGAAAGTTAAATGTTTCAAGGTCATAGACACTATGCTTTCAATTTAACTAAAAATGAGCTTATTGCTCATTTTTAGTTCAACTACAGATAATGCTCTCACGATCAAGGACCAGCAATCAGCGATCAAGGATTCGCTGGTTTCTTGATCGTGAGAGCATTATCTGTAAAACCGATTTCCAGCCTAAATTATTAAACGGAGTTAACAAACAGTACATGTAACTAAACAGTAGTGAGTGAAAAAAATAATTGGAAACATCTTGTACTAACTGCATCTGAACAGAGAAATTGCTTTTTTATCTTGTAGTATACATTTAATGAAGTTTGCTGTATTTAAAGAATCAAGTTAAGGCTAGAAACCACACAATCAAGAAACCAGGAAATACCTGCTATGCCCACTACCTCTAAATTTCTGAGCAGATAATCACAACATGAAAAAAAAAAGGGGGAGTACGCTTCAGGTGCAATCTTGTAAATTACCCACTGTAAGCATTGTAGAACATATTAGCCTGGCATGCTCATGGAAGCCTTGTTTACAGAGAGGCTATGTTTTCTTATTATGATGATGATGAAGTGTTTGGGGGACCCTATAAGAGGTGACCAAAAAAAAATAATGGTGAGATCCCACTACTCAATCATATGCTAGTTCTAGAGCATTTGACACTGCTCTCATTACAGCTTTATAAATTACTCTTGTCTAGCAAAGCTATACCAAAAAAAACAGCATTTCATTAAAGAGATGACCTTGTAAAACATGCATTTTACTACCTGGTTTTTGTTTGTCAAGCCCATCACTGTCATCACTGTCGTCACTGAGCTGTAATCGCTGCTCAAAAAATGATGGCTCCTGCATGCTGTAAGAAAGAATGAACAGCCGTTATTATAGAAGCACACTAACAATTTTGTGACAACAGATGAGCCAAGCCATAAAAAAAAGGCTTCAAACCTGTTTCAAAGGCCTTCAAATGAAGCCACCGCAAAGAAATAAAATCAAGCATGGTAGCAAAAACTACCTGTGTATGCATGTGAAGAATTTTAATTTGTAGATAAGGGGCAGAAATTGTAACCCTCTGCTAATAAAAGAAAAAAAAAACCTTGAAAGTCAAGGAACTAACACCTTGTGGGATTTAAAATCGCATGCCCTCTGCATTGGTTTTGGGTGCCAACTTCTTCATCAAAGTTAAAGCAGGTTGACTTGGCTCACACAACACTCAATTCTAATACACTATTTATCACAGCAGCTTAAGAATAGGGGCTGCAAATGCATGGATGCCCAAAGACTTTGCGTGCAATGAGTTTGGGTGACCGAAGAGTTCAGCCCATTTCACAAGACAGTGATTTCAGCCCAAAAGCAGAGCAGTGGCCATTGCTCAAGTCCCAGAATATGCTCCTAGAGCAATGTGCTGATGCAATAAGATCGTGGAAGTTGAAAAGTTCACTAACGACAGTGTTGGCGGAGCTACTGCAAGCAGTGATGCGAGGAACATGTAACAGGCAGAAGAGAGATGTGTAGGTGCAAGCAAGCAGCAGGTATCACTCAAAAGTGGTGAATGTGAAACGAGGGAAGTCTAAAATATGCAGTCGCTTGCACATGCAGCAGGCTCAAGAGCACTCAAACAGGATTTCTGTAATCCATGTTCCAGTTCTACTTTCTGCCTACCATTTGAAAGTGCAAACTACAATGAATGATACTAACGAAAAGCAGATATTGGAATTGTCTTTGGTACAGTTATTTTATTTATATTTGCCCCTAGTGGTATAAGCCTGTCCTCGCAAGCAATGTGGCCATAAATGCTGCTGTTGGGCCTAAATGTCGGATGAAATATTGTGGCATAAAAATTAGCGCCAAAAGTAACCCTATAAGCTTTTCAAACATGCTTCTTTTCTTCTTTGGTTTTTTACATATTCCAAAACAGGCAACAGTATTCCAGATACCAGTGGCCAGAAAGTGGGTTAAAGTTTTGGTTTCCAAAGGGTTAAAAAATTGCGGTACATTCACTGGTAATCACCAGCAGTTATATGTCTAACCTATATCCCATTACTGGCCAACACAACCCAAATCTTAAAATATTTGCCTGGTGCCCTAAATATACAAGTAAATTTATTGATCCATCTTTTTAGCATCTGCAGGATTAGAGAAAAAACTAGAATAGCACTTTTCAGAAAGTTCATCAATTATTCAGAAACGAGGCCAATTTAGTTCTAGGCAAGAGCCCCCTGAATGGTTGTTGCCATGTTGGTCAAGACAGCCCAGCACACTTATAATGCTGAAGTGCCATTAAAATTATGTTATAACCAGTAATTGTTATAACAGGGTTTTGCAAGCTACAAAAGGGGATTCCAGAGCTGTTTTGTGTGTAAACCTAAGCTGCACTAAAAAGAGACCCCCCCCCCCCCATTTTACTTCAGTGGTCAGAAAGGAGAGGTCTAAGGCCTTTCTGGGAATGCTAGTTGAAGTTCCTGGAGGGCCACCTTGGAACCATTGTCCTTTGCTACTTTTTTTTTTTTCAGGATGGGGCTCCTGCTTGGAAGGGTGGCAGAATGGAAGAGGGACAGAAGAGATCCTGGAGATAAACCTGGTTTTTATTGTACAACTGTTGGACAGCCTTTTGTGGAGGGAAACAGGGAGTGTGCAGTGGCCAGAGTTTATTTTCAAAGATTTCACATTTCATTCCCTCTTGGCACCAACACAAGGCACACCCAGAGGCAGACTTCATTGTTATAATAAATAATGGGGCTAGCTCACCATAGGAAACATACAAAAGTTGATGGTGCAGCAGCTCATCATCATTATAACTGATATATTGTTAAAACAGATACTGTTAAAAGTGGGTTCAACTGTAGAAAATTTTGGGGGGAAAGTTCTGGGGGCTGTCTGCTGAAGTCAGGAAACGGCATGCCTGATGCAAATCCCCAGCGCCATTTGTGTTTTGCGCATGCGCAGTACTGTCACATTATTTCTATGTATAGAAAGCATAGAATGCGTGGAAAGAAATAACTGCAGGCTGTAATTTATGTCTGGGTTTCTCTATCGCTGCACGAGTTTCCTTATGAAAACATCAAAAAAAAGTTACAAGTAATGTCTTTACCATTCAGGCATGCTTCCAGCCCAAAATAACAAACAGCTTTAGCACAGCACTGTTTATCTGCAATGTCGCCACAGGCTCCAATATTAGCATAATGAGAGAAGGGACAGTAAAGGGAACTGTGAAAAAGCACTAGGCATTACACGGAAAACATATTGAAATAAAGGTTTAGTGCAATGATAACACCTATTATAAAACTTTGAACACTCAGAATACTGACATGCACAGTTGTTCTGGTTTGCCATTATCACTTTCCTGTGACGCACGCTTGTTTTGGCTTGTTTACAAGGAGTGCCATTATCACTTTCCTGTTACATGCAGCACAGGCTGAGTTTATCCTGCATGTCGCTTTGGGAACCATGTCAACCATTCTAGAAGCACTGCGTGCCCGACGCCCACATTTGAGTGGCTTCTAGAAGCTCAGAGATAATGCAAGAACGCATTACGACGCATGTATAAAAGCAGACACATTTTGCTGCTTGCGAGTTTTTACCGTCAACTGACGACTGTTCATGCCGCAATCGTTTTTCACTGTGATTTGCTTTGCTTTGCTGGGCACAGGTTCACCCAATAAACAGTTCATTTGACAATGTTTTCAGTTCTACTGGGCCCTTCGTCGTCACGACCACATGATATCTGATGGAGGTGCTTCCCGGTTCATGTACCATAAGCCCCCAAGCCAGGCCCCGGAAAGCTCGACATGCCACAAATCGCTACAGAGGGCGAAAAAATCAACCGCGGCGCATTCCAGCTTCAACCAAGGGGAGTGGATCTACTGACCCATCTCTCAGCTCGCACTACGGAGGCCACCATTCGCCCTATTGCACTTTTATGTAGGGGCACCCGCATCGGTGCCTAATTTCGACGCAGAATACATATTCTTGAACAAGGTGAAGACTTTTTCTTTGCCTGATATTACATTTACATACAACAAACTGCTGCTTATAGTGAGTGCACCTTTGAGATACTATGCCATCTCTCCTTCACTAAATGTTTTTGTTTCAGCTGACTCAGCAGTCTACTGACATCGATATTAAGTCATGTTCGTTTTTTTTCATTCAAACTACCTGACGGCAGGAGTCGCGTAACCGTTTGCGGCGCGTTCGGGCAGCGACGCAAGCTTGCACTGTTTCGTTTTGCTGTAAATATTTCGTGAAACTAAGGATTACTTTCATCAGTGGTTTTGGCTTGCTGTTTTTATTCGTTCAAAGCACATTTAAATGCTTCCGCAGAGGGCTTTCCTCTGTGTCTCGTCCTTCAAAGCAATGAAGTTCATTTGAAGCCCCAGCATGCATGAACTAGTGAGTACAAATGCAATACTTTTGCTCATTACGGTTGGTTTTGTTTTTGCAACAGGGAAGCGACACACAGCAACTCGAAATTTGTCAACGTTTCATATCCGTCCACCAACAGAATCTGCGTTCTCTTTAGCGACGTGGCTTCACGTAGGAGCGAGATACTGAGTCAATAGAAGTGCATTTCTGAAGTTTATAACGCAGTCTGAGCATGGTCAAATAAACTTCAATCGCCCCTGCATGCATGTCCGTAACTCACCATGTATCAGTACAAAGTGTGTTGTACAGTTTGCAGCAGTCACATCAAGAAATAAAAAGAGAGAGAGAGAAAAAAAAGAAACTAAAGCTAGTTCCATGCTTGTGAAATCTGAATAAACAGCAAAGGTGGCGATCTCCTGTGTTGCCTCAGTGTATTTTATGACAGCAGTTTCACTTATAGGCTTACTTCTATTTAGTGTTACAAACAAATGGGCATTTTAATCATGGATATATTCTTTTTTCTGTCGCAGCCTCCTGGCTGACACCTGCAGCCTACATTCCTTGTGGATGCACCTCACCAACACGGGCAAGGCACATGCTACATCAGAGCACAAGCCTTACTAGGTATCTTTTCATACATGCTTAACACGCTGCAGTTTACTCACTCCCTTTGTTTACTGCTACAAAATTTTGTCTTCATACATTAGTTTCTGAATACATGACAATTCCACAACTTTTTTTTTTCAGGACTGCCATGCAACATCAGGTCAACTGCCCTTGATAACACAGCCTGCGAGCATGGTAGAACAACTGAACATCTACTACAGCAAGTCACGTCAAACTTCATTTTTGTGCTGCTGTAATTTGTGGTTGGTAGGCATGTCATGTAATGTTGCCAATAGTTGTCCATAGGTGTCAGGTGTCTACAGCATAATAATGATGAAATTTAACATAAGCTTTATACAATAGTTAACATCATGTCACACTGCTAAGTATGACGATATGCATGCGATTCTAGGCCATGATGGTAGCATTTCTATGGGGGCTAAATGCAAGATCACCCGTGGACTTAGGTTTACATATGTCTCAAAAGGCCCCAGACAGTTGCACTATTAAGGATGACAATTGTGCCAGTTGACACATACTGATTTGAGACACAACCAATTAGCACAAAAAACCACAGGCAACACAAGGGAACACAAGAATGGTTTCTATGCTAATTAGTTGTGTCCCAGATTATCAACATTAATCCAAAATCCCAGCTATGATGTGTATCAATTATATAGAGGTCTGGGCACATAAAATTCCTGGTATTATTAGCTATATTACAGCCAAATGTCAGGGCAGTGAATGGAGATTGTTTTGGCATCCAGTCATACTTTAAGAGATGGTTTACAAAGTTTGTCGGAAACTTTTTGTTTTGTTTTGTTTTGTTTTAACTGCATCAAATCGCAACAGTTTACAAAAAAAAAATAAGAAAGAAAAAACGCTGCAGCTTCGACAAGTTACCCGGTTCAGTTAGCCTTTGAATATATATTCAACACACTTATTAAATTGCAAACAGCTAAAAAACAACAGATATTGTTTTGCAAGCACTAGTTGCAGCATGGGAAGTGTGAAGGATATTTATGTTATAGGCCAAATTTTGTTCAAGGGATTTGCTCAGTTTGTTTTTATATAGCACAGAAATATCCATAATTTATGGCTGAGCATGCCTACTTCAGGTGGCTGTGATCCCATTAACATGTCACCTTTTTTTTTTTTGTACCTTGCACTATCATACTTCACAGCCTAAGAAAGGTTTTCACAATGTTGTCACAAACAAAACCTAGGAAATCAAAGATGTTAAAGAGATACATATGACGCATGTGTAGCCACACTGCGTGTAGCAACACTGCGACATCAAGGTTTCGTCAGACCCCTCTTGCCAAACACTGCATCATAACTGACGAACATGCCCGCCCTCTCCATCAAAGCCCCTACCGAGTTTTGACATGGGAACGCGAGACCATCAGGGCACAGATCGACAAAGTGCTACGCGACATCATCGAGCTGTTAAAGAGTCCGTGGGCGTCTCCAGCGATGTTAGTGAGGATGAAAGATGGAACCCTACGTCTCTGCTTCGATTATCGTCACCTGAACAAGATTACGAAGAAAGACGTATATCGTCTCCCACGGACAGACAATGCCTTGGATCAACTCTACAACACAAAGTATTTTTCGTCGATGGAACTGAAGACCGGCTACTGGCAGATCAAAGTCGACAAGAGAGACCGACACAATACTGACTTCATAAAACCAGATGGTCTGTTCGAGTTTAAAGTCATGCCCTTTGGTCTTTGCTCAGTGCCTGTGAAGTTCCAATGCGTTATGGACACAGTACATGCAGGCTTGAAGTGTAGGACTTGCCTCGTTTACTTAGACGTCATTATAATTGACTCAAGCTTCGACGAACGCCTCCGCCATGTAGAAGTTGTTCTTCAGGTAATCAAGGCCTCCAGACTTACCTTGAAGCCAGGAAAGTGCCTCTTCACATACGAGGAGCTCTTGTTTCTGGGCCACATTATTAGCAAGTCTGGAGTACGCCCCGACCTGCAGAAAACAGCTGCTATCGCAGACTTTCCTCCGCCCACCTACAAGAAGGCAGTATGAAGATCTCTTGGGCTCTGCGCTTATTACAGGCACTTCCTCAAGAACTTTTCATGGATTGCCAAGCCACTGATGTACCTCATGATGGCTGACATCAAGTTGAAATTGGAAACACAACAAGTCGAGGCATTTCAAGAACTAAAGCGACGCCTGCAAATGCCACCAATACTTGGACACTTCAACGAAGTAGCCGATACTGAAATCAACACCGGCACAAGCAGTGCAGGGCTCGGCACTATGCTTGTGCAGAGGGCCAGTGGACTTGAAAGTGTTATGCTAGCCGGTCACTCTTGAAGATGGAAGCGAATAATTTCACCACAGAAAGGAATGCCTTGCCATCACCTGGGCTACATCAAAGTTCCACCCCTATCTGATGGCACGCCTTTCAAAGTTGTGAGTGACCACCATGCCTTCTGTTGGCTAGCTAGCTTGACAGATCCATCAGGACGCCTCACACGGTGCAATCTCAGACTTCAAGAATTTGACATCACCGTTGTCCACACGAGCGGACTAAAGCACTCCGAAGCAGACTCCTTGGTCTCACGCCTCCGTCGATCCGCCACCACAGGGTGACCAGGACGATGACTATTTCTTACGACCCATAATTGCCAACAATTTCGTGGGACGACAACAAGCTGAACCAGAGCTGAAGAGCCTCATGGACTACCTGGAAGGCAAGACCGTCGACATGCCGAAAGTAATCCGGCGAGGACTGGTTTCGTTTTTCCTGCAAAATAGTGCTCTCCTGAAGAAATTCTCGCCGCTCTGAGAGAGCCACCTCCTCGTAGTGCCTTCTGTCCGGAGGCTCTGGAAGCTTTACAGGATGACCAGACAGCCGGATATTTCGGTTTTTCCTGCACACTCGCCAGGACACAAGAGAAATGCTACTGGCCTCACCTCATTGCTGATGTCGTCCATTACATAAGGACATGCAGAGACTGTCAGCGATGCAAGACGCTGCCAACTAGGCCAGCCGGACTTCTGCAGCCCACTGAACCACCTCAACGACCATTCCAGCAAATTGGTATGGACTTACTAGAGCTGTTCCTCACGTCAACTTCCGGCAATAAATTGATCATCATAGCGAGTGACTACCTCACCCGCTACGCCGAAGATGGGCAGTGTCACCGAAATCGCCAAGTTCTTCATTGAACATCGTCCTGCGTCACGGATCCCCAGAGGTCCTCATCACCAACAGAGGTACGGCCTTTAGGGCCGTACCGCCGAACCACCGCCTACCACCCGCAGACAAAAGGACTCACCGAGCCTCCAAATAAGACCATTGCCAACATGCTAGCCATGTACGTCAATGTCAAACACAAGATGTGGGACGCCATTCCGTATGTGACCATCGCGTACAACACAGCTATGCAAGAAATGATGCAGCTGATGCCATACAAGCTTTTCTATGGACGGAGTCCACAATGACACTTAAGCCATGCTACCGGTCATCACTGACAAAGAAGACTACTTGAAGCATGCTGAAGAAGCTAGACAGCTCCCCTGCCTGTATATCAAGAACCAGCAGACGGTCGACTGCTGCCACTACAACCTTCGACGACGCCACACCGAATTCCAACCCAGCGACTGTGTCTGGGTCTGGACGCTGATATGACGATGTGGACTGAGTGAAAAGCTCCTGTGGTGCTACTCTGGAACCTATAAAGTACTCAGACGTTGTGGTGCACTGATGTTCGTGCCTGATGCTTCGTGCTTGATGTTCGTGCCTGATGGTCGTGCCTGATGGCTTAACGTCATCCCAGTGGCGCTGCACACTATCCGAAGTTGTAGATGTGGTGCAAGTGAAACCTTATTACGCTCGCTAACTGTGACGTACTGTTAACTCAATTAATTTATTGCATGTACCCTCACTTTCATGTTCTGTTTTCAACGTAAGGACTGTTTTTTTCTGAGGGGGGGGGGGGGGGGTAGTGAAGTTCGGTCGTTTTGGTTTGCCATTATCGCTTTCCCGTGACATGCGCTTTTGTTTTGGCTTGTTTTGAGGAGCACTGTTATCACTTTCCTGTTGCATGCAGCGCAGGTTGAGTTTATCTTGCATGTCGCTTCTAGAACTGTGTCGACCGTTCTAGAAACTGCACGCCCGAAGTGTACATTTGAGTGCCTTTTAGAAGCCCAGAGATAATGCGAGAACACATTTTACCGCTTGTCAGTTTTACAGTCGACCGACAACGGCTCACGCCGCTATTGTTTTGCACTGTGATATGCTTTGCTTTGCTGCGTATAGGTTCGCCCAATAAACAGTTCACTTAATGTTTTCAGTTCTGCTGCGTCCTTCACCGTCACGACCTCGTGACAATACAATCTTTAATAAATGCTCCCCATAATTACAAAAAAAAGGTTATGTTTAAAGAAAATAGTCACAAGCAGTTGGTGCAGTTAAACGCTGACATGCCTAATAGGGCAGGGATAACGAAACAATAGTTCAATAGATAAAAAAATGTGGCGAATCCCTCTGCCATAGGAATTGGTATAATATGAAAGTATAATGTGTCTTCACAGAAGCAGTTCAAAATCGAGATGAACTTGCACAGTGGCATTGGTGTTTTGCTATTATGGCACCGTTTGACGTAGGTGCACCTATATTGATGTGTGGTGGCACATCTCCTACCCAATGACTAACGTCCATGACCATGTGGTAACCGAAGCAGGTCACATAACACCTGGACACAGCTGATGGCAAACGCTGCACAACAATGGCACCAATACATATCCACTCGCATGACACTGACCCATCAACGTCGTGTTTCGGCACCGTGTAATGCAGCAGTTTTCTTATTCCGGCCATGACACCCGAAGCAATAGCCAGTGGATAAACACAGTTGACCCATGTGGTAGAAACACTACGCTGCTGGCAGTGAGGCGTGACGCACTAATATGATGAGGAAGACGAGGCGTGTGACTGTGTTGTCACCGAATGCAATCACTGCGAGCTTTCGCTGCATTGATACCATGGAGGATGGTTGAGACTACCAAGCGATCACTAGGCGCTCTTTAGTGCTATGCTGCAGACGCCACTTCACAGCTCCTAGATAGTAACACCACCACAGATGTGCGTGGAGGTAAAGAATGCATTGAGGGAGAGATGCTGATGAGAAAGAATATGAGGCATGTTTATACGTAATTTACTATGTGGTTGAAGAGCGAAGTTGGTACAGCACTGGGCACCTTCGTCACGGAAAGGGCCGTCACGGGTTCTATTCGCAGTGCGACAGTGTCAGCGGGAATTTTTCTGTTAGTTTTTATTCGTCATTTATACCAATTTATTTTACAGTGTCATTTCTGTGACGAAAAATAAAACGTAACAGCCATGAAATGCAATAACTAACAAACATCAAAAATGAAAAAAAAAAAAAACGAGCTCTGCACAACACCCTATTTCACTGCTTACACCCAAAAAAGTGACGCAGTGTCGCTGATGCTCTTACTTGTACCTGATCAACACAGATTTTTCCGAGCAACTGCAGTGAATCTGGTACTGCTATAGCTGGTAAGGGCATTATAATTGACTTCCACTGCTGGAAAGAGACCACCATTTGGCAATATGTAAGATTATCACTGGATGCATCAGCATCTACAAGCAACTATATCTGTGGCCCGTTGTCTTACTGTGGTTATCATAGTGCTGAATCAGTCGCTCTTAGGCAACTGAATGTCTTACAAAAGTGAAGGTACCTCCAAAAGCAAATGCCTGATGATATGGTACCTGTTCACCTCCTTGCAAACATCTCTGGTGTAAACATGAGAAAAATCAATCACGACCTTGTCAACAAATAGAACAGCATCATCCACAGAAATGTAATCTTTCAAGCAGTTCTGTTGGCACCAACAAGTGGAGTTCTGTTGGCACCAAGCACATGAAGCACACCTTAGCAATGAGAAATGACTGTGGAAAGCCAAGGACCCCTCTGACAAAGAATGATGATGATGAGTGCACCCGTGCAAGAGTGGCTTTTCATGGTCGAGCGAAGCCAAACAGTGTGAATATCAACATAACCACACACTTTCACAGCCGTATGATTTATTGCCGTGCACTTTGCGATATATCTTGTGGGAACAGTCCCACAGCTGCAACGTAAAAGCAGGGTTCCAATAAGATATGCCAGGACCAGCCAAAAACGATGCAACCAACATAACAGCGGGCTTTTATAGCAGAATACAACCTACTTGTTGGGTTCGAGCGCGAAGTAGCCACCCGAAGACTCCTCACTGTCACCCCTCTATGAGGACAGAGATCCCCCCTCCCCCTCTTTCCCCGCGGCAGCCACCGATGCACAAAGACAGCACGAAAACCGATTTCGCCTTCGGAAAGCTGCGGCCAGCGGACAAAGGACCATAGTCGGGAAAGAAAGCGACGTGCAGTGTCGTGGGGGAAAACCCAACACGTGCTCTGCAGAACTGAAGGATATGCAAGTAGCGATGATGACCGGCTCGTCACCGAGATTCAGGCTCCGAGCACGTTCCCATGAGTCCCCAGACTCCGAGGATACAGACAGGTGTACCGATGATCGGTGTGGGAGAGGCGGGTGCACATCGTGGGATTGGTTGACGGGAAGTAAGGATGAACATCTAGACGGTAGCCAATTGGATGTTGAAGGGAAAGACATTTTCTGCTTTCTCATCAGACTGCAAGAGTGGTTTTTGTGTGAGAAGTGGATAAAACCCGGTGAAATACGTTGAAATGAGGTTGATGCATCAAACGTTTTTAAAGGCTCCCTGTAACGTTTTTTTGACATTGCGTCACTGATTAGGCAACACAATTGTGAAATCATTCACGCCATAAATAAAGCGAAGCACCATGCGCTAAGGCAGCTATGAGCTTATTTCTGTCGCCTTCCTCCTTACCACTGCTGTTCCTCCTCAACTCGATCAGCTGCGGAGTGCGCGCTAGCGACGACTGCGCATCCCTCATCAGCCACCCTGCGGAGCCCTCTGCAGCGGCATAGCGCCCCGATATCTTTACGAAGGTCCCCGGCCTCGGCAGTGCTAGCCTCTGTAATACAGCGCCGGCGACTCGTGTGTACGCCGCCAGATGCCGCAACAATACCATTGGCTGAAACGAAGGAGCACTTGTTAGGGGGCCAATCAGCAGCCTCCCATTCCATCGTTCTATAGGCGGGGGCGCGTGTTCAAAGCCTTATTGTAAATTACACACTTTACGCAGAGCTCTGAAATCTGTCCTCTAATGATCCTAATGACTCGCTCTATCGGATCACCATGTTTTCCCAAAATCGTCAAAACCATTTCAGGGTCCCTTTAACAACAGGATGTCAAAGCTGTCGTGCCTTCAAGGTATCAGCAAGGAGTCTGCCTTCGGTTCTCTGGCTGGCAGCTATCAACCATTTCACTGCTAGTGGGATGAGAGCGCAAAGAACAAGATAGAAGAAGTTAAATGTCAAAGCTGTCTGATGAAGCTGTTTCATCCACAACTGTCGCTTCATTCATGAATGCGATAGCAAATCTGCCAGCTATCCTTTGAACTTTTTTTCTTTCTTTCTTTTTATTTCATTGTCACCGCATTTAATCTCTACCGTGTGTGTCTGAGTTGTATTACTTTCCTATGTTCCGTGCTAGCTCGATTGTATCACGCTTCGTCGATTGTGTCGATATATGTGTTTTTCTCGCTTTTTTTTATCAACAAAACTTGCTCATTCTGAAGCGCTGCATTGACTTCAATGTTTGTAAATCCCTGTTTTTTTTTCTTCTATATTTCCCCCCGACATTTCTTTTGTGTTTTAAGCTTCTGTTGTTTTCTTGCCCTGGAAAATGTATTTTCAAGTGGATCTGTTACCCACTCCTGCCTACGACTTCGCATAGAAGTCGGCAGTATTGACTAAATAAATAAATAAATAAATAAATAAATCTACTGCTGCTCAGTGTTACTCCATTAGCCAATCACAGAGACAACCAAAATTCCTTTTAACACGAAAGTGTTTTATGCCGGAGTCCACCACGACCCCATGTGTCACTACTATAACGGATATGATGCAGTAAAATAAACATGTAAAACAAGAAAAAAAAAACACTCAGAAAAAACTTCCGTTCATGTGCTGGGAATCTAACTCAAAAGACCCTCGCTCCATGAGAGGAGGCCGAGGTTCTACCACTGCTCTAACGCCACACATGCTCGGAGATGTATGACCACGCCTTATACCTGTGTCACACGGGCACATTGGAAGGTCCTCGAGTCGACGACCTTCAAAAAGCCCACAACTCTATAGACTCAAAATAAGTTCTGGAACTGCTACACGGCAGTTTTAAAAGACCGCTGAGTTGTTGAGTGATTTCACAACAACATGGTGGCAACCAAAGCACCCGCTTCAATCCTAATTCATGCTAGTTGCTTGCTATTCGCACTGACGGCAAGAAACAAACATTACATTGAGCTTTCCCTGAATCTCATGCACCAAAAGGGACAAAGTATGTGCAACATTTTGCAGTCATTCAGAAAACTTGCAGATTTTGACGCTGCTAAGCCTAAGTCCCTAGCGTAAGCCTCAAAAGTGGTTTGGTTCATAGACACCAGATGGAGCAACACGCAGTGTTTCCCACCAGCTGCATCGCATTTGCTTTTACAGCGAAAGCTGTTTATGGCTAGGAGAAACGAAAAACCGCTCGTCTGTGGACCGCGCGCGGTCTCCATTGGCTGCGCCTTCCAGTGACGTCGTTCTCTGCGCCGTACCAAAGCGCGCGTGCCATTGGCTGGCCCGTGAGTGACGCCGTCCATCCCGTCGCAGTCGTGGCGCCAAGCACGCGCGCATCAGCTTTGACTGAGAGCTTCCACATGGGTAAGCCACGGATGTTAGCTCGCGATGTGAAACGCTTGCAACGACGGCGCGCCGAAGAAGCAGCGTTGCGGGCAGAACAGCGTTGACGTGATGATTGCGGGAGCGGTTTCTCGGGGCGAACGCCCGCTTTCAGCGAGAGTTTCTCCAGCGGCACTTTGGCTTCGGCTGCGACGTCTGTGTCGAGTTGAACCCACTGCTAAACACCGGCGCCGCACATTTCAGCTTCGCTGGTTAACCATTTGTACGGAGTGCTTGGGCGGTGATTTTTTTATAGCAGTGGCGGCATATTCATTCTAGAACTAATGCAATAAAGTGAGAACGTTGGCCTCTTGGCACGTTTCCAATATTTTTCATCGGTGTATGAGTCTACTTATTCACAAAATGACAAATATGGCCGTGGCCTCCAAAACTAACGCGCATGGAAGCTTCCGGTACGCCAAGTCTCAGAGTTCGTACCACTTCCGCTTTCGTTGCTCAACAGCCTTCGAAGTATCAAAGGAGTTGTAGGGTGCTCCGTTGACTCGATAGACTATCGAGTCGACGGTCATTGAAACCGCCTGTGTAGCAGCTCAAACTTGACCTTTGAGTCGATGGACTGTCGAGCTCAAAGGCCTTTGAAACGCTTGTGTGACAACAGTATTATATTTGTTCTTCAACGCTCTTGTCCGGCTCAGCGCACATGCATCCAGCACATTGCCAGGAACGGTGCTGCCATCCAGGAGAGGTAAAGTGAATCACTGCAGCTTTACTTTGCCTCTCCTGGATGGTGGCACCACTCCAGCCGCGTTCCAAATTCCGCCTTGATGCATGCATACGGAGCCGCGCGGGCATCGTAAAGAAACGTGATAAGAAAGAACATAGCAATGTTCATACAGCTTCGAACGTATATGTGCAGAGAGCACAGTGGTATAGTGAAAGCTCGTTAATTCAAACCTCGTTAATTTTAAATCTTGGATAATTCAGAATGGTTGCTGCAGTCCAGTCCGCAGGGCATAGGAGACCATGCGTATAACGATTCGTTTATTCGAACAGAAATTGCCACCTATACAGATAATTCGAAGTGCACTGCCGCCGAGCTTCATTGCCGTCAAACACCAGTGGAAGCTTTTATGGTCGAACAATATGTGGCACGACCGGTTTTTTTTTTTTTAAGTGTTGGTGCTCTGTGCTTTGGGTGGCGTCTCCTTGTTCTTTGAGCCAGCAATGGCGATCGCGCAAAGACCACAGTTGCTGCTCGAGTGAAAAGCCCCCAACTCCCTCACTTCTTTTCCTGCTCATTAAAGACGGGTGGGGCGTTTCATCTCTGCTTCGATGGCAGGCGATATTGCATGTGTCTTCCAAGCGACGGAGATGTGCCGGGCTTGTCTGGTCTCTGCTTCAGCCGTGTTCATGGGTATAACGCGCAACGCACAAGGCAGGGAGGGGTGTTATCAATTTGGACTTGGATAATTCAGAATGGTTGCTGCAGTTCATGGGCTGGGAATCGAACTCAAAGACCCTCGCTCCATGAGAGGAGGCCGGTGCTCTACCACTGCTCCAATGCCACACATGCTCGGAGACGTATGACACGTCACGACCACTGCGACAGTGATGGTGGAAACCTGTCGAGACTGCCTGTATAAATGATATCACAATATAAATTATTGCTTCAGAGTTGCTACCACAACATATGGTGCCCTTAGTTTATCAATTTCGTCAGTTATAATTTCGTTTAATTTGAATTAACAAGCTTTTACTGTAGAGCGCCGGTAACCTTTCGTCGTGGGTAGCGTTCTCCCACCGACCACTCTTCGAGTGTCATGGCAACAAGAACACTGCTGCGTTAGGCGCCGAAGCATGGTAACGATGTTGACGGGTCTGTGTGGCGCAAGGAAATACGATCGACACCTTTGTTGCGTGGAATTTACAATTGACTGTGTCCAGTTCTTAAGTAGACTACCTCAGTTACCACAAGGGGTTGGCCCTTGAAGTTATGGAGGCAATGCGTGAACATGGGTTCATCCATTTCAAACAGTGCCGCATGAGCAACACACCCACAGCAATGGGAAAGTTCACCTCGATGTAAACAATAAATATCCAACTGCTTATGCGAAGACACATTTTACTTTCGTGTTATACTGATTTTGTTGACAAGAGGGATCAGCCACAATTTTTTTCACAAACTAGAGGTGGGAAAGCAAGTTGACTGCACAGCAAGTAATGTACAGGAAAGTTACACCTTGTATAACACTTTTGCTTGACAGTACCACACCTACTGTCATTTACTAATGTTGCCATGGAGGAGTGATAGATGCTTGATATGTTATGGGGACAGCAACACCCTTTTCCTTGCCACAATTCCTCAAGACACTGAAAATAGCAGCTCACTAGACACGCCTACGTGTTCTGGCTTGTTGCCAATGGTGTACCATGGCCCGTGACAGTTTGCGGCCCCTTCCCATTTCTAGTACGCTTCATTACCATGACACAAATGTACTGTTGCTAAGTGCATCAGTGTCATGCAGTAAAGCTTACTAGGTGTGGGAAGGAGCCACAAGCTTTCACAGGATGTAGCATAGTTTGTTCTTTATTTAAGCATGCATGTGCCATATCATTATGAGTACAAGTATGATAGTCAATGTCTAAAGAGTCTACTGTCAATCATTTAAAGCTATAATGTCGCTTCAACCCTGAGAAGTAAGAATGTATGCAAGATTTTTTTTTTGTGTTTGAATAGTTCGAATAACAAAAGTGTCTTCCAAATATAACCAAATACCAAATTATCCCAATTCATATTTAAAATTTTGACTATATTTGCATACCACTAAGATAAATGATAGCAAAAATTTATCAACACTATCAGTGTCCTTCAGACACTATGCCCTTCAGATACTATGGCCTTGTGTCTAGCCACCTTTTCCGTGTTTCAACAACTATCAAAAACAACAGAATTTCATTTGAACATTCAGCCCTTGGCTTGGTCCACCCAAGCACAGCCTTGGGCTACACAATGCAAACAAATGATCAGGCACAATAAAAGTGTTCTTAGCACACCTTGTCTGAGCATCAAACCACCAACAAATGAGTTGCACAATCAGAAGTTTACAGCTTCTCACTGCAGCCTACAGTGTGATAAAGTGAAGAAAGCTGTACTACAGTGAAAAAATAATAATAAGAAAGGAAGAAAAGAAAAAGAAAACCATAGAAGCATCCAATGCTTACCACTTGCGAATTAATGGGGGAGTCCTCATTTTCCTTGATGATGAGCCAGGCACAATACCTCTGGAGCCATGCATACCCGAACGATTTGACTTGACGGATCCAGTCTAGTATTTCAAAACAAAAGCCGTCAAGGAAGAAAGAACTTTGTTTTAAGACTGCTTATAAACTCTGCCACAAATTGAATTCTGAAAACTGCACCTGTGTAACAGCAGCAACAGCTTGTACATGCCTAGTACAAATGTTAAGCGTGTAGAGTAACATAATGCACGTAAATTATACTGACAGTGCTTTTAGCTTTTAAATAGACATTAAAGAAAAACTTAAATCAGTCAGCAGCCCCCCCCCCTCCCCAATAAGTTATTCTTTCAATCTCTATTGTAATTTGTTTTATGATAACAAATGACTGCTTTTGACAAGACAAAATGAAAGGTAAAGCTTCATTTTTAAATTCCCTAACCTCTAACCTCTGCTCCAGCGCGTCAGTGCAACATCAAGTGTTCGGAAGTATTTTTCTTTGCTAGGGCTGTGCTGGCTCAGGGGGGGTGGGGGGAGCAAGGGTTTCTTGGCACAGAGTGCTGAAACACAGGCTACAAACACAAATTGAAAATTTCATTGAGATATCACCAATTAGTTCTTGCTTTATAACAATTTACTAGTTTCTCGCTTGTGGAAAGCCTGGCATAGCTATCAAACATGCTAGAGTGCTGGAACATGTTGCTTGTTGAACATGCTGCTTGTCTTTTAACACAGCCCAAGAATTTTTTTTAGTGCTTTAATTTTGTGCTGAACATCACATGCATGTGAAATATTAAAAGAATGGAATGCTGAAAAAAAGAAATTTTGGACAGTGAAGAACTACAGCATAGTGTATGGATTGCTACAAAAAAAAGCCTTAAAATCAGTCCAGCCATAGTTGTACAGCACTTTCCCCAAGTGAAGTGACACATACAAAAAAAGCTTTTGTGAAAATGGGCTTTAAAGTTTCGGTTGCAGAATATTCTAAAATAAAGTATGTAAAGATTATAACATTTGGCATCCTTGCCAAGAGACAACCTTTGAGTTTGATGGGATTCAGGAAGTTTATTAACCTTTTTGTTCACCAAGGATTCTTTTGTGCAGCCCTCTGAAGCGCAAAGGCAAAAAGGGCTGCACGCCAGCACAGGATATAGTATTTGACTGCTTTGCTAGTTTCGCGATGCAGCCCAACCACGGTGGAGTGCTCCACCGTGAGCCCAACTTGTGCGGTACTACAATGGTGAAGATCCCCGGTGAACTCGGCCAACAACTCATGCAAAAAAATATATATATATTTTCAAATATGAAAAACCACATGCGTACTGCATACTAAATGATGCCTCTCTTGGCAGTCCAGGGCCGATATTAGCTTCATGAGAAATAAAACCGCACACACATTTTCTCACATTCATAAATTTCCTAAGGGGAGCAAACACACTTTTTCCGCTAAAAATGACATTAAACGCATGTAGTATTGAAGTAGCCTCAAGGGAGGCTACTTCAACACTACATGCCTTGAAGCGCCCTCAAGAGCGCCCTTGAGTATGAACATCAGGAATGAGCAGAGCAGTGCAAGCTCCGTTGGTGCGAGCAATCCTCAGCGCATCGTCTCCTGTTTTGCCAAGTGCAACCTGTGCGTCATTTGATTAGTTGGCGGCTTGATGACAAAAGGGCAATCATTTACTTCACTGTCACTTTATTACTGGTGTGGCAACCGATAACACCGCACGCTGACGATTTGTTCAGTTCGGAGCAATCTAATCTTCATCTAGTCAGACTTTGTGATAACCGAATCCTCTTTTCCTATCCATAGGCTGAAGTGATATGCACTCTGCTTCATGTACATGTTTCACCTTTCGACTCTTTTTTTTTTTAAGGAGCACCAATTTGCTGCCTCCAATTGGTGTTATTAACTCAGAAACGGTTGAGTAGAGATGAAGTCACCAGGAAAAGCCTAGCTTCTGTGCACTCTGCTCGCCAGGCAGTGGCTGCCATAGCAACTTTTGAAAGGCACCTTTCAAAATGCTCGTGCGATACCCGTCCCACGCCAACTGCAAAAATCTTTTGCTTTCCTGCAGGAATGATTTTATTTATTTATTTGTCTGTTTACCAATACAAGATTGTCATGGTGCTACGCAGTAGCGCACCCAGGATCTCTGCCGGGGGGGTTCAATTTTTCACGAAGGGCCGGGCATGCGATTACACAGTTGTTCGTGTGTAAAAAAAAGTAAATAAAATGCCAAATAATAGCAACATCAATCATGATGACTATTTTATTATTTTTTCAGCGTTTTGCATAGACATTAGCCCCACATTCTTCTAGGACATAGGAGCAGTTACGGAGTGGGAGGGGGGATAGGTCGGCCTCAGGGGGGGTGGGGGGGTTACAACCCCCGAACCCCCCCCCCCCCCCCGGTCTGTGCGCCACTGCTGCTTCGGGCAACAGGTACTGTTAAAGGGCCCCTAAACCACCAAAAGGTCGAAATTTAGCTGTGGTGTTGCTTTTGTGCCGGTGTCCGCAACAAACACGTAGCCGCAAGAATTTTTCGAAACGGTGCCGAAATAGCCGAGTTACACGCGTTTGATTATTAAAACGCGGCGCCTGCTTGTTTCGTTCTCTCCTGCGCCCGCCGGCCGCTTGCCGATGCCACCTCCTCGCCGAGTGCTCCTCCGAATGTCACGTGACATACATCGCCGATGACGCACATTCCGGTTGACGCGCCTCCGCCGGGCTCCCGCGTTCGCGCAAGTGTTTTGTTGGTGCTGTGCCAACGCTCTCTATTAACGCTATCCGTCGTGTTCTGACAGTTGCTGCAGTTTCTAGTCGGCTGTACATCACTTGCACTTGCGTAGCGCAGCGCATTTGCGAATTCACACGCGAACACCATACGAACGACACACGACGAGGAAAGCAAACAGGCAGGGAGCGCGTGCATTTTCTAGCAGACTACCGGAAGTCGACGTTCTCCTTCGACCAATAAGCGGAGCTCGGACTCTTCTCACGTCACCAAAAACCACAATGTCGTCACGGCTAACTTTGGCATGCCGGAACTGGCCGGAGAGGCGCACGGGATTGTTTTTCGAGTTTGTGGCGCGGCCGCGGCGCTGCCACATTTGACATCGTTCATCGTGATGGCATTTTCAACTTGATGCACGTGTTAACTTGAAATGTTCAAAGAAATGTTGGGGGTGGTTTAGGGGCCCTTTAAGAAACGCTACCTGAATGAACCAAAAGCTCTCGTCAACAGACTGTTTTTTTGCTCTAAGCGTGTTTGTACCTGCACTATTCAGTGAAAGCACAGCAGCATCACAAAAGCTTTTAAAAAATTTTCGGGGAGTGTGCTGCCTCATAGAGAGTACTGCTAGGCACAAAAAGAAATGGAGAAGCAAAAGAAGGGAAAGACAGGGACAGAAAGTGAACAGGTTTCTGAATGGTGGGATGAAAGTGCAAGTATTAATGAGCCTAGAGCAGGAAAGTGATCTGCGGATAAGTTTTTGGTTGGAAAAACATCTTTGCAGGAGAGCTAACTTAGAGATTTTTGAAAATGGTCAACTGGAGGGCCCAACACGGTGAAATTTGTCACACCGTCCCGATTTTTTGTTTTTTGCTCTTTTTCTGTGTGGCTGTCAGAAGCAAGGGCAGAGATGGAAAGGCACAACTCTGAACTTCCAAACGAGATGAAGATGGCAGTACTAGGTGGTGGGAAAGACGAGCAATGGTGCTGTGAATTTTACCTTTTTAGAGTCATTTTTAGCTTTTTCACTAACTGACTTAATCTTTTTTTTTTTCAAGCACTTAGAGTAGATTAAGCATTGAACATTTTGAAACAACCATTTTTCCAGAATCCGCCTTTTGCATGGTCCAAGTGCGCATGTGCCGCAACTGGTGCAAGCGACCTGTAAGGCGTCGTAGCAGACGATGCTGGCAGCGCGCAATGAAAAACGGTGTACCGCTTACTGAAAGTAATGACACTCTGTGCCAGCTATGCCAGTATGCCATCCTCACACACATTTTCGGTAGTATGAAGTCCTCTCACATCATCGCACAATGCAGGCAGGGTAACGCTGCCTATCTGACAAGGCCTTAGCAGTGAGGAACGCGCGCTGAACATGTGAGAGCATGTATTTCAGAAAAACCATTACTCCGCGTACTCGTAGCTAAACAGTTTATGTAAGGACGACAGGGATACGCAAAAGCAGACGCCTGGCAGTACGTATGATCACTTGGAACATTACAATTAAGAAAACCCACCCGGCTAAGCAGAGGGTGTCAGCACGTCATCTGCTGTATTCCTTTGACAGCATGAATATAGCAGCACATTTCAGCGATGGAGGACGAATACTTCAGATAATTCCGTGAGTTGACGTGTGGTACAACTCATTAAACATTAGATTGCGCACATATACATCATCACCAAATCATTCTTCATTCGTTGTATTAGATAACACCGTGATTCCCTTCCTGCTATGAATTCCTCCAGCTGCTTCTCGCTTAGCGCTTTCATTGATCTTGTCGCTGTACATTCGTTCGTGACGGCGGTCAGGAGTGCAGGTGCTCCATGACTTGAACAAATGCTACTGTGAGAAACACGGATTGAGCTCTATCTAGCTAACTCTCTGTATGCTTGTTCAGAAATTTTCCCAAGTTGCAAAAGACACGATACGTCCATTCACTTTCAGCGCACAAAGACGACTGGTTTAATTTCGAAAGAATGAACGCAAAGGGGACAAGAGAAAACAATAACATAACAAATAAAACAAATACAAAGAGTCAGAAAAGGTATTCCTGCATCTTTTAGCAGCTTAGTAGAAAGCGTGACCTTGACCACAGCCGTGCAAACTTACTTTTGAGGGGCTTTAATTGTTACTATGCCTGTGGTACTGTAGGCACGCGGGTGCTACAGATGTTGATCCCTAGTGCTTTCACGCTGCGTCCCTTTACTCTGCATGGGCCAACTTCCGCGCACTGAAGAGAACAGAAAGTCTGAGAACTTACAGTGCACCAAGAAGAATCATTTATTTTCGCGAGGAGAGATGGAAAAGGGGGAGGCAAGTAACAAAAAACAGCAAAAATATAAAGAGTCAACAGAGCTTTGTCTTTTACAGCGCATGCAAGCGCGAGCTTAGCCAGAATATTGAGAGGGGAAGCCATACTGTTTATGGTGCTGTGGGAGGCAGGCCAGCGGGCTCTCTCAGATGCAGGTGCAGATGTTTTCACGCAACGTACCACTACATTATGCATGCCATCTCGAACAAACCAGATGCCACCTCTCAACTGAATGTCTATATGGGAAGCGAGAGGTGTTTTCTTTGCCTTCGCGTTCGGGCAGCATTTCTTTTCCCGTTTCTAGACCCCAAAGGCTTTCGCACAGGCGGCTCTTCTTTTCACTGATGGAGTTCACAAAACTGGCGAGGCCTCCCAGAAGTGGGTACAGTGTAATACTCGTATACAGCATATATTGTATATACGTATATACTCGTGTATATACTCGTGTAAGGGCTGCACTTTTTTTTTCTAAATTTTTGCTAGGTGCGGCCCTTACACGAATCAGGTCGATGGCAGCTGACCGAAGGTTTGTACTGTTTCCGCGACAGTAGCAGAGTGCACGAGAGTCGCAAATGACATGCCACAAATGTTTTTATTCCATTTCACTGTCGCTTTCCTCCTCGGAAGAGCTCGCCTCGTCGTCGGCGTCGTCCCAGAGACGATCATCCTCAGTACCGTCCGTGCTGTTAGAAATGCCGGTCACCTTGAAGCTTTTGGCTACTGTTTCAAAAGACACGGCACGCCACGCACTCAAAATCCATTCGCACACTTGTTGGAGCGACGCCCGCTTCAGCCGTCCTGTAGGTGTCTTCCCATGGTGGCCTCCAGCCATCCACTCCGTGTAACAACGGCGAAATTCCGCCTTAAACGGACGGTTTACGCAGACGTCGAGCGGCTGCAGCACACTCGTCAGTCCACCAGGAATAACTGCCAAGTCCATGCGAGTAGCGGTGAGCCGGTCCTTGACGCGGTCCATCAAGTGGCCCCTGAAGCTGTCAAGAACAAGGAGGGCTTTCCGTCGCAACAGTCCTCCAGCTCTGTTAGACCAGACGGTCTTTATCCAATCCACAACAAGTTCCTCACACATCCATCTCTTTTCCTGGGCATGCACGATAATTCCCTGAGGGAACTTCTCTTTCGGTAGTGTCTTTCTTTTAAAAACAACATACGGTGGAAGTTTTCGTCCGTCTGCCGTGATGCACAACATCACAGTGCACCTTTGGCGTTCTGCGCCGGTAGTGCGCACAGACACACTTTTTGCGCCTCTTAAGTCTACTGTGGTACTCTCAAGCGAGTCGAACCACACAGGCGTCTGGTCCGCGTTACCAATTTGGGAGAGGTCGTAGTCGTGCTCCCTCCTAAGCCCATTCACAAAGCGATGGAAGTTCACGACCTGGCTTTCATACTCGCTGGGAAGCTTCTGACACAGCGTCATTCGGTGGCGGACAGAAAGCTGTTTACGGTTCATAAACCGCGTAACCCACCCCCGACTTGCCTTAAAATGTGCCTGTGGTATTCCCATGTGGCGAGCGATGTTCAAGGCCTTCACGTGTATCATGTCGGTTGACACGGCGTAGCCGTCCCTTCGGGTGTCGACTACATATTTGAGAAGTTCATCCTCGAGTTCAGGATATTTGCACTTTCTACCACGAAATGCCTTTCGGCTCCTGTTGGTAGCGGCGAGGGCTTCCCATCCATGTCAAACTTGCGGCCAGCTGCCCGCTTGCCGTGCTCCTCGGCATATTCAATCACTTGCAGTTTAAATGCTGCAGTAAACGATCTCAAATGCCACCCCATAGTCCTTCACTGCACTGGCTCAAGCGGGGCTCGTGACACTGATCTGATGAAACGCACTGCGATCGCTGCGATGCCGACGACGCGCCACACAAAGCAATAATGGCGCTGTCCGTCAACGGCGCACTCGGTGGAAGATAGATAGATAGATAGATAGATAATGTGGCCAAAGTACCCTTTGCAACGGGTGGACTAACTAAGAGTGTCCTAGCCAAATTGTAAAAAAAAAAAGTAAAAGAAAAAAACATGAATAAAAACATACACACACATATCAGAATTATAGGTCACACACTTCCGGCGATGGGCGTGTCCGCTTTGTGTCCTTCCACCACACTTCGAGGCGAACTTTCGTGGTGCGGACGCTTTTGTTGCAGCGATTACCCTCCGCATCGAGGAATCCGAGGGCTTGTGGCAGGGTGGTGCCCTCTGCTGGAGGGGGAGTCAACTTCGAACAGCGAAGGAGCAAGTGCTCGATAGTCTCCCGCTCGTCACCGCAGGATCTGCACACTGCCGCTCGAGTCTCAGGGGCACAGTCAAAACGACTTCGATAGTCAAGAGTGCGTAGCGCGCCAGCACGAGCCTCGAAGAGGAGGGCACCACCACAGCTGTTGTCGTACAGTGCCGACTCCGTTGCAATCTCTGTCTTGTTCTCCCGATACGTGCTGAGGGTAGCCTTGGGGAGCATGGCTGACTGCCACTTTTCTCCCTCTGCCTCACGAACACGGGCTCGAACGTCTTTAGCGGTCTGTCGCCCAGGTCCTGTTTCAATATAGTCGAGGAGGCCATATTTTCGCCGAAGAAACATAACCCTGGACCTCCATTGAGTGCGGGTACCCTTGATATACATATAGCGAAAGAGCCTGCATGCCCACCTACTGTCATTCATGGTCCGTAACCGGCACTCGAACGATATTTTGCTTTGGGCCTCTCGAGCCTCGAACGAGGACCATCCGACATCCCCCTGGATAGCCTCCACGGTGACATGCCCATGGCATCCTAAGGCTATGCGGCCCACCTCTCGTTGTACACGTTCCAGCCAATCCCGGGTTGGGGCTGACAGACACACGGCCGAGTTTGCGTAAGTAAGTCCAGGCACTTGTACGGCTTTCCACAGATCGCGCACTATGTGGTATCGGCTGCAGCCCCACAGGCATTGTCGACGCAGTATGCGGCTGGCTCGCTGTGCCGCTTGTCTCAGGTGTATTTCATGACCCTCAATGATCTTGTCTGATGTGGACAGTATCACACCCAGATAGCGGTATTGCTCCGGTCTGGGTAGCTCCTCGCCATTTGGCAATACCAGAGCAGCCTCGGTACGATCACCAGAGAACTGGAGCACCGCTGACTTCTTCGGATTGAAGGCCAGGCCTAGGGTGTGCAGGTGGTTGGCCGATATCTCGACCAGATGCTGCAATTGTGCCTTATCCTCTGCCAGTAGCACGAGGTCATCCACGAAAACAAGGCCAGGGAGTATCCAAGTCATTGGGGTGCCATCGTGCGACCAGTTGAGCTTGAACCCTACACCTGAATCCATGAGGGCATGTTCCAGACCAGCAGTATATAACATATACAGCAATGGGAAAAGAGGGCAGCCTTGCTTCAGTCCCCGCTGTACTGTTACTGGGCGTGTGCATGTTCCGCCAAAGTTGGCTTCGACTGTGTTGCCAGTGTAGAGTCGGCGCAGCAGTTCAATCCACACAGGAGGCATACTGAGACCTTCCATCCGAAAGAGAAGGTGTCCGTGCGGTACGCTGTCGTACGCCTTGGCCACGTCCAGAAAGCAAGCGACCAGCCTGCACGATTCCCTGCGTGCAATCTCGATGCTCTGGATGAGCACAAAAAGATTGTCCTCCCCTCGCCGATTCCGACGGAAGCCATTTTGCGGCTCTGTTAGTGGTTCCTGTGTTTCCGCCCATCCGTTCATCCATCCCTTGACGACCTGTGCGAAAAGCCTGTACAGAACACTGGTGACGGTGATTGGTCTATAGTCGCGCAGTTGGTCACTGTTGCCTCCCCTCTTGGGCACCAGGCACACCTTGCCACGACGCCAGTCCTCCGGGATAGGGTCACCATTAATAATGCCAGTGAAGATGGAAGCCAAGGTCTCTCTTGCATTCCGCCCAAGCTGTTTTACTAGCCCAGGTGGAATTCCATCCAGTCCTTTGGCAATGTGGGCTCCAATGCTGGATATGGCTCGGTCGATTGCCACACTGGACACCTTCCACTCGCACTCCACCGTGGTGCTGCTGTCCATCTCACATCCTTTCTCACGTGCTTGGTATGACATTTCCTGTTCTGCCGACGGGTTTTCGCACATTCGCTGCATGTAAGTCGTCAAGTGTTCTTCAAGGTCTGTGACAGCTTGACCTGTTGCATCTCTGATAGTAGGAGTGGAGGCCTTGCGGTTGAGCGATGAGATATATGTCCAGAATTTGCGCGGGCCGTTGTTACCAGCTTCTGTAATTGCACGCAGTTGCTTTTAGTTGCTTTCCGCAATTTTCTTCTGGACCATTTGTTGCATATCTCTCTTGTAGCGCAAGAACTCCTGCCACGTCTGTTGGCATTCTTCAATCGAGGAGTGCTTTACTGCATATCTGTGAGCTCGATTGGCTTTACGTCGGGCTTCGAGTGCTGTCTTCACCTGTTGGTCCCACCAGGCTTTAGGTCTGGTGCCACCCCGGGATTGGATTCGCTTCTCATAATGACACATAGAGCGTCGCAGCTCTCCCACGAACTCCTCGTATGTGGTTTGCTGCGCATGTATGTCGTTTTCTTCAAAGTCCTCCGCCACCCATTCAAAGGATGCTGCCGGCAGGTACCGTTGAGCTGGCTTACGGCCTTCTGTCTGACGCTTCCGATGAACGGAGGTAGAGAATGTCAGAGCGATGCGATTGTGGTCGCTACCCAAACTATAACGTCCACTCTCATCCACATGTACTCTTGACAGGTGTGCCGCTAAAATTGGCGATGTGAGGATGTAGTCTATACAAGACCGACTATTTCTGGCGCTCCATGTAGTCTCACCTATGCAGTCGGGGCGGAGGTTGGCGACTTCAAGGGAGAACGTGTCTGCTAGCTGCAGCATAAGTTCACTGTTATGGTCCTGAAAGCCATCGATGCTTTGGACATGCCCGTTGAAGTCTCCTATAATTAGGACCTCTCTGTTGAAACCCCACCGCTGAATGTCTTCCGTGATACATTGGGCGATGTGTCTGTTCTCAGCATTTTGTCCTGGATCAACACTGAAGTATAGGACTGCAACAAGCACAGGCATGTCCAAGATATCACCCGTCATCCACATGTGTTCCTTGCAAGAGCCCTCCAGTTTCTTCCAGTTGCCATCTATGCCGTTGCGCCACAAGACACCTATTCCTCCTCCCTTGCGGGAGCCAGGCTCCCTATTGCATCCCGCCCATTGCCAATTGGGGTGCACCGGTGGCTCCTCTAGTCCGAGGAGGTGAGTCTCCGCGACTGCGCATAGTGACATATTCTCAGTTTCGAGCAGCGGAAAAGCTCGCAGCGCCATCTAGCTGCAGTTGAACTAACTATGCGTTTCGGCGGGACCTTTTGAATTTTTTTCCCGAAATTTTCCCCTCCAAAGTAGGGGTGCGGCCCTTATACGAGGGCGGCCCTTACACGAGTATATACGGTAAGCACGACACTCACTATGTGTGTCGCTGCCCGACCATGTTGTAGAGAAACGCTGCAGCAGCAGACGACAGATTTGGCGCGATGCCGTAAAGGCCCGTGTTTGTGACTGGGTGCCATACAGACATGTAAAAGGCGGATTCTTTTTTCTTTTTGGAGATTTTTCAGGAATCCCTGCATCCCTCCTCAAGTTTCCAAAACTTGCATATTCAGTCTTTGGATCTTTTAGTACAGTAGACTCCGTTTAAGGAGAGGTTGTATTAGAAGTACTCAAAGAAGTGACCAGATGACTGGTGCGTCCAAATATCTTTTACTTAAAACAGTGAAGTAGGTAGTAGGGAACGGTGCTGTAGGTGGACACGTAGATTTTGGAGCTGCGTGCCCAAGGTAGGGCCTTGTCAACGGTGCAGCTCCGCCTAAAAGTGCACATGCTAGCCAAGGAGATGGACACCATTGGTTTTGTTGGTGGACTATCCTGGTGCTCCAGGTTCATGCAGCGCAAAGCACTGGCAATGAGAGCCCGCACTAGCATGTGCCAGAACCTGCCGCAAGACTTTGAGGAGAAGGTGGAGCGGTTTCAGTCTTTCACAAGGAAATCAGAGGTGTGCGAATATTTGAAATTTCGAATAATTTTCTAATAGCACTTGCTATTCCATTCGATCTGCACTTTTAATATTCGAACAAATAGTTTGAATAGTAAAAGTTGGAAACGAAGTAGGTAATTAAGGGGATATGCAATGTCTTATGACAAGTGGCCCATTCCCGCAAATAGTTTGCTTCAACGCATAACACCGACCTACTGCGGCAAGGCTAACACCCGTGTACAGCCGCGGAGCTAACACTCGCGTATTGCGCCGAAGCCAACACCTGTTTGCTGCAGTGAAGCTAACACCCGTGTACTGTGGCGAAGTTAACATTTGCATACTGCAGCGAAGTTAACACTCGTGTGGTCCCAGGTTCGAACCCCGGGCCAGGACGACTTTCTCGGCAGCTAGAAGGCTTTCATTTCTGAGAAATCCGTATGGATTTCCTTGTAACCTTGTGCTACAAAACGGGTGGATGCTAACTTTCCCTTTTGTTAACATTCGCATATAGACCCTTTCCATAATTGTAAAGCTAGTTTCCCTGCGATGCGGCTCGCCCTACTAATGGCGGCGTAGGCAATCTGCAAACAGTGTTTACAAGTGCAGTTTTCTTGCGATAGGGCATGTAAAATGTCCGCTCAGCCCTTCTGATATCAACATGCAAAAAAAAAAAAACATGTACAACTTGAACTTGACATGTGTATTTCAATCAAGACTGCTGTCACATTAGTAGGGTTAATATGCAATGCAGAGAAGCGCATTTGCGAATAATGAAAAAGGTCTATCACGACAAAGCTAACACCTGTGCACTGCAGCAAAGTTAACACTAATGTACTGTGGCAAAGTTACCTCAGCTTTCTGTTGTACAGTTCAGTGTTGGACTGTTCTTCAGGACTTTGGAATGACAATGTGGGCATACATGTCATGCAATAACTTTCTTGCCCATATTTAGCAGTACATTTATCCATAATTAGATATGGTATTATTAAAAAGTATTTGAAAATTATTAAAAAAATATTTGATTCGATTCACACTTGAGCATAAATATTCAAATTCACTCCACACTCAAAGTTTTGCTATTCGCACAGCACTACAAGAAATCAAGTCATGGCATCGCCGACAGCCATATAATAAATAAGGATGAGATGCCACTAACATTCAGCATTCCTATGGAAAGGAGTGTGGCACCAAAAGGTGACAAGGGCATCACTATTAAGACGACCGGCCATGAGGAAGCACATTTCATGTTCGTCCTTGCATGCTGCGCGAGAGGGAAAAAGCTTTTGCCAATGATAATTTTGAAATAGAAGACTACGCCCAAAGAGTCCTTCCCGCCCGGCATTGTCATAGAGACAAATGTCATGGGCTGAATGGATGAAGGCATGATGGGCAGGTGGGTCGAGAAGTGCTTCTTGAAGTGTCCAGGTGGCTTTTTTTTGCCAAGAAAAACCTCTATCATGTACAATATGTGGGTGCATATAACTGAGCTGACGCTCAAGCAGATCAGGGCGAAAAACTGCGCTGCTGCGGTTATCCCACGTGGGATGACTAAAATAGAGCAGCCGCTGGACATCGTGGTGAACCGCAGCTTTATAGCTGTTCTGCCGGCACCTGTGGGAGCCGTGGATTACCAATGGAGACCAAAGTTATACAAAAGCAAGATGCATGAGGTGCGCTTCCTTCAGTCTAGTTATGACGTGGGTCGGCGATGCCTTGTGTGCAGTAACAGAGGCCAGAGCAACAGCAGGGTTCCGCAAGGCAATCCTTCTAGCTTCAGTGCCCGGGCAGCCTGAACTGAATCAAAGGAGCGATAGCAGCGATTCTGAAGAGGAAGCCCCAGTGACGCTGCCGCCAGAACTCGCCGAACTTTGAGAGTGCACCTGAGGATGGATATTTTGAAGGATTGAAGAAATAAAATGTTTCTCCTGCAGTTATGCGGGATTTTTCCACTGTTGTGTGCAATATTTTTTCCACCAATTTGGTGAAGTTTTCTTGCATACTAGTGCTCGGAGTCGGCAAGTATGGCATTTCACTTTGGCACAACTGCACGTTATGAAGTTTCGTAGCGGCAAGCGAGTGCATACATGTGCATCTTATATACAGTCGCCGACCGTTTATTCGGACGCTGAAAATTCAGACATGCTCGTTTATTCGGACAACTTCGCGGCACCGCCACTCGTCCCATTGAAGTAATGTATAACCACGACCGGTAATTCGGACGTCCTACAGCGCGCCGTTCGATTTTTCGGACTCCGGCTTGGTCAGATTCGACGTCAAACGCCACGATACGGTCGTGACAAGCTGGCCGCGATGTTTACATTTTGCTAGGTTGCCAGTACTGAAAGGGCACGCTTGCTATGGTTGGATTGCTGGTGTCTAAATCCACGCAGCTTCTGCAAGTTACAGTTGCCGATCTCGAAGGCTTATTTTTGTTGGCTGCACGTACTTGTTGTCGTGCTTCGGATTTGACCAGTCCGATATCCAGTGACTGTATACCGCGGCCGAACAGCAGGCCAGGCCAAGCCAAGCCAAGCCAGTATGCTTGGAACTCGGTGCTCGGCATTTGGGCTGTCAGTTGTTACTTGACCTAGGCCTTGTCAACAGCTACCTTTCAAGTCTTGCTCTTTTGCTCTGTGTGTTAGGCCTGCTTTGCTTGTTCGATCTCGTCCAGTCGTCGCGTAGTACGTTTGAACAGTTTGTTGACTTTGACAGTGCCGTCCGGCCCTGTGCCGAGTTGGATGATGAGGAGATCGTCTGTCAGGTTCTCGAGCCGCCGCAAGTGGACAGCGACTCTGACGACGACGCACCGCCCACGCCACAGCCATCGAGGGCGGACTTGGCGCAGGCCTTGACGACGCTCCTTTCTGCTTATAGCGATAGCCAGACACTGTCAGAAATACAGGCTGACGTGGTCGCGCATAAACATGCACCTGTACAGTCGCGCACTGACAATTTTTTCCGTCCACTGGGACCATAAAAGTACTTTTTTTCTGGCGAATCCCTTTTTTTCGGACTCTCGATTATTCGGACTTTTCGGCGGTTCCCGTCGAGTCCGAATAAACGGTCGGCGACTGTACCATTTTTCCCTGCAAAAGTCTCAGTATACAGGGGGGTGCGTCTTATACAAAGGTGTGACTTATACAGCGGGAAATGTGGTACAGTTAGACCTGGATATAACGAAATTGACAAATTTTTGAAAAACTTCATTATAAAGAGGATTTCGTTATGTGCAGATTCGGCATGAAAATTTGAGAAAGGAACGCTTAAGTAAGCAAAAAGGTAAGAGATGGCAGAGCTCACCCAGAACATTTATTTTGGGTGAGAAAACATTTACAGCTGAGACTACTTATAACGTAACCGGTTATAGTGAAGGACTGAGTATAATACGGTTTTTCCTGACCCCCGTTTACCCTCCCATAAAACTCTATACGCACATTGCTTAATGTGCCCCCCCCCCTCCCCCTCCCCCGAGATGAGGTACCGGTTATAATGCTGCTGCCAGGAAATCCGTGGACAATAGAGGTCGCAAGCAGGCTTCACAAAGGAAGTGCACGGCCCGAAAAGAGCGCAGTGAATTGTCATGGATGAGGAAGGAATGAACAATGAGCGGAGGGAAGAAAATAAAGGCCGCAGCAGCAGTGCTTTGCGTGCGCGCCCTCTGAGGATAGGATTTCCAAGGCGACGGAGAATGCTGCTATGGCCGTTTGTCAGCTGCGAACGCTCCGCACGGAACGCGCACCCTTGTTCACTTTACCCCTGTTTGTCTCCAGTTCTTTCTTTTTTTAATTTCATGTGCGCTGCCCTTGAATCACCCCGTGAGCGAGATTTCCTGTGTACCCGGCCCGCAACCCCGCTAGCTAGGCCTAACAACTGCTGTCACCTTGGGTCAGGTTAGAGAAGTGCAGTGCAGAGACTTGCGCAGTAACCAAAGAGTGGTGCTACTAGCACGCTGAAAAAAAAAAAACAATTTTCTTTTTTTCCTCTTTCTCAAGCCGGCTCGGCTTGGCAGGCTAGGCCAGCTGCAGCAAGTGGAGGAATCAGGTTTGAAGTGAGGCAAAAGGACACGGCCACGGCGGCAAGATCGCCGGGTTGAGGGATGCAGGGCCACGTTGCGCATGTTCGCACGCGCGCACATGTGCGCTCGCTTTCTCCTCGCAGTCGCCGTGCCTTATTGGAGCGCGCAACGCCACCGCTTCGCATTTCGTCGCAGCAGAGAACGCGCTTCCGGTTGCTGCTCGCGCATTTTGACAAAATTTGGGGCAAAATCTCCATGTTTTCGGCGGACAAAATTCGTTATTTCAAGGGGGTCTTCCGCTACCACTTCGTTACACAGAGGTCTCAAATAGACGTGCTTCTATGAAGTAACAGCGAGGAATAGAAAAAACTTCGTTATATCCAGGAATTCGTTATATGGAGGTTCATTATAAGCAGGTTTAACTGTAGTTCTAATGACATGCTGACTACTAAAATATGATTTTTGTTCAAACTAGGCGTTTTCTTAGCACAAAACAAGCACTACAACGTTTCTTGAACAGTATTTCAACAGTGTATGTCAACATAATGTTTGCCTTTAGTGTCCCTTTAAGATGAACTTGATGGGACCATAAGAATTTGCTCGTCTTATCAGAAGCCCCCCCAAGAAAACAATGGCCACTTGCTGAAGCGGATCCAAACATTTTACTTCAGAAAGTCAATCCAGTAGACTTAACAATTAGGGAAAAATTATAAACGAAATCATTTATTTGACAGAACTTGAAAACTCTTCAAACGCTGGCTCTTAGTTTAAAGGAGTACTGGCAGGAATTTTTGACATTCTCCTATTGTAAATAAAACCACTAGCGTGAAGAACCCTAAAAACAATGCCACAGTGCCTTGCAACGAAACGAATTATATTTTTAATACGGCTCCCATGAAATCCCACTTACGGTTTTGATTTCGAGGGGGCGGTTTCCTAGTAACGTAGCAACACTGTTGGACGTACGTCTAAGTCACAGGGAGACAGCAATTCATGATGGCGTCACTGCAACTTTGTTGGCTGTGGTCAACTGCACGCTAGGCATGCAAACAATGATTTGACCGTTGTGCAGCGACTCTTAGAGCGATATCGGCAATTTTCAAGAGATTGTGCTCACACGTCATCGTATTGTCCATTGCGCTGAGGCTGGCTTGCAGACACTAGGCGACAAAAACATTAAAATCAAACTAATATACCTTGCAAGTGTTCCTAGGCTTTGGTGTGTACAAAGCATAAACAATGCATTGCGTGGCTAGAAAATGAATAATGTCCCTTCTGCACTGCCGCAAAATCATGTAAATACTCCTTTAAGCTATCAGTCATAGATCTCTGTCACAGCTGCGCAAAAAGCTAGCAGCCATAAATAAAATCTCGCCCAACGATTCGATTTTAAAAATCCTACAGTGCCCCCATGATACTTGAAAAGGTTCATTAGAGAACTAAAGCAGGCATATGCTACTTCCCATATTCTCCAAAGGCACTTCAAGCCCTTTTGGGTGATCAATGAAAAGCCTGAACATGGCGCTTACAGTAGATACGGAATGGCAAAGGAAACAAAAGCAAAACTCTCAGTAACCAGTTGTACATGCCTATCACAGATGGCAGCAGCAAATGGCCTGAACTGGCCGCACTTTTGAATTGCTGTTCACACTTCATTCGGCGCCATTAGAGCTTGCTCTTTGCTCTTACTCTACTGCTCCTGTGCATCTCATGGCGACTACAGTCCAACGACCGATTTTCCCCGGACCCCCTCGGGAATGAAAAAACATCCGGAAAATCGGGAAGTCCAGAAAAATGAATGCATGCAAAAATGCACCATCTCACTGATATTTTTTTTATCAAGGGGGTGGTCAAGAACAAAATGCCGCGCTTCAGAAGCACCAAACCCATGCAGCCAGCAGGTGTGACGCCCTCATGGGCTGCGGTGGAATCGCTACTAAGAACTCCCACCATATGTATGACACTGCGCACTACACAGAGACAAAATGAAATTACTGCTCGCTGTCACTCTTCCAAGGACTACTAATACGCTGTTTTGATGGCATGGGCGCAGCCAACGCGTGCAAAGCCCGGGCGAAACTGAATTCTGCCAAAAATCACAGTCGTGTCGACGAGTTCACGGACGGCAGCCACCATACACACAAAGTACATGCGCACTGAAAGTGCTGCAGACAAAATCATGATCACTGTGGTCACGAATGCCAGTGATGCAGCTCTGAAAGTGCGCGTGTGGCCAATGAATGCTCGAATGGAGGCTTTACCAAGTTCACACATTTTAAAAACCGCGGTCGCTATAGACGCGGTCTTGTATGGCCACCACCAATCTGAAAGTAGTCTATGCTCGTTATAGCGGACCCGCGTACAATAGACTTTCGGATATAATGGACCATATTTTCACCCAGGTTTGGTCCATGTATTTTATCAATGCAGCCAACTTCGCTTTGAACGGACCCCGCTACAACGGACTATCGGTTACAGTGGACAAAATTAACGGCAATTTTTTGCCAAAGTGGCGCATACAACGGACTTTTGCCGTGTCGATGTGGACTGACAACCAGGAGGTTGTGCTGACAACATACTTTACCACGCCGGCGTGTTAGGCAAAAATTTTAAACTGCGGCTGGCAACGTTGGTGCCAATCTGGCCAAGCCAAGCCAGCCTGAAAGCATAACAAGCACCATTTTGTCGTTGTGTTCCATGGGGATTTGTTGTGCCACACCGAGAGCAAGTGCTGAGATAATGGCCTACAGAAAACGGAAGCAAATTTCGCTCAGCGATAAAATAAAAATTGTGAGTGCAATTGCACGCGGCGAAAAGCAGGCGGATGTTGCCAAAGCGATGGGACTATCGAAGCAAACCGTGAGCTCCATCGTGCACAACAAAGGTATCGCCGGCAAACAAGCGTCAGGGGAACTTTACCCTAAGCGCTTTTCAGGCTCCGCGAAGCAGCCTAAGGGGGCCGCCAGTCACCGATAACAAAGTTCTTTTCGAGTTAGGTGTGAATAAAAAGATTTTGTTTGTTCGTTTTTTTCTACCTTGGATGTTTGTCGTTCTTTCCGCAATCGCGTCGTTAGGAATCGCGACCAATGTTATGGAAGTGAGGCTTTCCAGAGCTCCCAGCCCAAATAGCGGTGAGTTCCACCGAGAACTTGTAATGAGTAAGTTCTTACGCGCGAGGTGCGTTGGTATGAATGCGCGTGCTAATTCAGCTTAGCAACGGCCTTTGATTAGCTGAGGTAGAAATTTGTCCGTGCAAGAAATTAATTTGTGATGCTGATCTACAATAACGAGCCCCAGCTGGAACCAGTTCTTTTTGTAACATGACCGGCTTTGTGACGGCATGCTGTTAGATTAGTAGCTTTTGGAGTGAGCCTCGCAAATGTTTACATGCGTTCGGTAGCCACCCACCAGGCCTTCCTGCACTTAGTACAGTCACGCTTGCTGAAGAAAAGTGCTACAGTTATAAATTACCACTGTCGGTGGTAGCCGTGCCATGGAGTCTATATTCAGCGGCAGGTATTTAGAAAGGCCTAAATCACGCAGCTGAGCGACGTCCGCGATGATAAACACACGGGCCTTACACCCCCCCTCTTCCGTTCGGTGTCTGGATATTACAGACTTCGGATAAAACAGACATTTGTTCCCAGATTATGAGGGTCCATTGTAACGAGAGTTGACTGTATATGAGCGCCCAACGTGCGAGTTGAAGCAAAGCTGCTTTCCACAAACAATGCGGAGGAAACCGTGCTAGACGCTATCACGGATAGCGGTAACGCAGTTTACGAAGGCACGTGCGCGGACAGCACACACGGAGTGAAAACAGAACTACAGGTTGCTGTCCTCTGCAGATGAGAACGCTCTCACTATTGCTGCGATCATCAATAGTGACTATGCACCCCGCAAACTACGCGGCCACCGCAGTGGTAGTTCAAAGGCAATAGAGTCATAGAAAGGCACGAAACGTTATAGCTTTCCTATCATTTCGTATCACTATGGCAGGGTACACCTTGGCACTCAGTTTTCGGTTGGCCTCGAGCGCACACAATGCGAGGCGCAGCCGTAGCACTCTGCACTCGGGACGTTCCGAGGGTTGTGCGTGCGAACAGCTCAATGTGTGGCCAAGTAAGTCCAAAGTAGTGATGCCAATAAACGAAGCATGTGCTTGTGGGGAGAAGAGGACAAGTCATAATAATCACTGGGCATGTCCAAGAAATCTGAAGTCCGGAAAAGCGGTCGTTGACTGTACGTATAGCTCTGAGCGAGTGTATCGTGGAGAATACCATTCGAAGCACAAGAAACTCATTGTAAAGATGCAAAATTTTTGCAGGGTTTCTGACCTAAACATCAATGCCTTTGAAGCAACTTTTAACATCCAAAAGATCAGTGACTGTCAAAGAGAGGGACCATGCTTGTGCTACTCGTGCTTTCGCTGCTTCGTCAATGAAATATCTTCAGGGAGCGATATTTTTATGACCCCTGAAGAACAAATCGTCACCAGCCAGATCATTGTGACGTGTCCTCTTTGAAAGCTACAGGCGCAGTGAGAAGCTGTCATGTCTGCTGACATCAAGAGAAATGAAAGGGAGGTGCAGAACGTGGTAGCCACAAATGTTCGGTAAAAGATGTGCTGGGGGTATAACCATGGTGATACATCGAGAAACTCAGCAGAAAGAAAGTGCTCCTCCTGCACACAGCAGAGAGAAAGCTTTCAGCAAGCCTATGCAGCATCGACAACACCCTGCGAACGTTGTCAACTTGTGCGCAGGAATACACACTACGTGTACAGTAACCATGTGGACAGAAATGAAGGCAATCTGCATTGTCGAACAATTTGAATAAGCCATTGCAGCCCATAAGCGACTTCTGATTTAATGAAATTGTTCTACATAACCTTCACAATTTATCCGCCTTGCTAAAAATTATTTCGAATAACATTCCTTGCTAATTAAATTTTATCCCATTTTTAGGTAAAAGCCTGGACACACTAGCGGAAAAATGCGCACTCCATGTCGCTGCTGGCAAAACTCAAGCCTCCAAGGCTGCTGCGCAGTAGGATTCTAGTGCTGCAAGGGGAATGGCTCCATGCACATGCCGCCGATGGAACAGACCAATCAGAGTGTCCCTGTCCCTGACACACGCACTCCATTGCAGAGTCAGCGGACCCATCCGGAGGCTCGTTTTGTACCCGCGTGGAGGCTTGCTTGCCAATCATGCTCGTTTGGGGTCTAAAGGTGAACATTTGACAGAGAACTGTCTGGTTGGGACGAAACTAAAGGTGAAAAAAGGGGAGGACACCAACCAAAATATAATCATCAAACGGTAAAAAAATTTACATGAAAGATGACAAAAACCCGACGTTTCGGGTGCCACTCGGACCCTTCTTCAGGGGTGACTGGAGGGCACCAGACAGCAGCAGTGCTTATAAGGCCTTTTTCTTGTTTTTTTTTTCTTTCTTTCCTCTCTCTTCCTTCCTTTCTCTTTTTCCGGTTCTTCAAACCGAGGGGGGTCATGCTAGTGACGAACCAGGTGCCGGAGTCCGCTAAAATAGACATTCGGCATTGCACCTGCCGACCAGTTCACGTTACCAGGTGTCACCTGAATGTGCCATGATTCAACAAAGAGCCGCCTGTGAAAACTGGTTTCCAAGTCGAGGACGCAGGAGTTGTCAAAGGCGATGCGGTGGTCGTTCACCTCGCTGTGCTCAGCTAATGCACCCCTTGTCTATCGAGCTTGCGGACATCGTTCCTGTGCTGTCGTAGCTCGACAGCACAGGAACGAAATGCTACGACAGCACAGGAACGATGTCCACAAGCTCGATAGACAACGTGCCTGATACGAAGTAAATAATGCGCCAGGATACTTCAAGATCACATCACGATTGTGGGAGTGAATCTTATAGGATTTGCTCATGGCAAGGAAAATTCATTTGGACATAGTGGCACTCCCTTTCGTCTTTTTTTTTCTTTCCTCATCTATCTCGCAGACATACTGCCAGCCAGTCTTATGTAGAAATATTCAACATGAATGCTGTATCCTGGCGCTCTATCATCAGCCGAACATGCTTGGCGGCACATGCAGACATGACTGTTTTTACTGTCAGTTGAATAAATTGCGTTTGAAGTAAATCCATTCACTCTCTCAGAAAAAAGCTTGGTGTTCACGCAACCAAGGTAACAAAGGCTTCCCTTGTTCCTCGATGCTAACCGTAATGGCAGTGCCAGCATGACCACGCCACCAGTGTTGCCCTCTTGTCGTCTGGACGGTGGCATTAGAAGGGAGACCACCAGCATGATTATTACACTCGCAGCAGTAACAACATCCCGACTATCACCTGACATTATTTATTTATGTCACAAAATAGTGCCTATTTCGAAGTGAAACCCGGCATCGAAAGGTCAAAACAACAAGAAAAGCGGCGCCCGGAAGAGGCGGCCAAAGTCGCGCCGCATCTACAAAAGGCGAGAATATTGCGGAAGCTTTCTCATCGTGGCGAGCGCGCGCGCGGGACAGACGTAAGGAGAGAGGAGGCGGAGAGTACACACCGACGCTCCTCGCACAGTGAGAGAGAGAAAGAGGCACCGCCCCAACGAAGAAGGGGCTATAATGGGCGAGAAGGTTCCCAAACTGTGTGTGTTTCGAGTCACGTGGGCCCGCCGAACATTCAAGCACTGCTTCCCAGGGCTATATAAGCACTCGGACACGGGCCGCAGGGGGAGAGCGAGAGAGTAGAAGAGTTGCAAGTAAAAAGAAGAAGCAAGAAGTCGTGCGTGACTCAGTCGCCGTTCCACGAGCCAGCTGACAAGCCACCTGCAAGCTTCGAACTGAGAAGACACCGAGTGTCTTGGTGAGTGTCTCTTTTGTGTTTTGTTCTTTGTTGCAGTGCATGAGCTTGTTCGTGTTGGTTGGCCTTGTGTAACTTTGCGACCCATCTGTGTTTGAGTTTGTAAAAGCCGTGTCGGTGTACGTTTTGTGTAACTGCTTATTTGATAAGAATATATTTGTTTTGTTTGATCACCCTTGGCTCTGACTCGGTCTTTGAACCACTGCTGGCGTTTTGCTAGTGTGCTGAAGGGGACCAAAATCTTATTGTCCAAGCTTTCGTGGGATATTTTTCGGGGAACCTAAGCCCTGGTTCTTGGAATGATTTCCGGCGATCGCGTCCCGTACATAATAGCACGGGTTTGGTGACAATATTTCTGGCGTCCGCGACTAGGACTTCTTTGACGCTTAAGTGTGTTCAAAGTACGGAGGACGAGCCTTGGGTTGTGTACGTGTCGGCGTAGACGATATTGTGTGTTGCGCCACATTCTCGTTAACCTGTGTGCAGAGAATATTTTGAGAGTTGGGGTATAGGCAGATATTTGTTTGTGCACGCGGCTAGATTTTGTGAAAGGGCACCATGGATCTTGAGAAATTGATTGCCCTTGGTGAAAAGATGGGTCTAACGGGAGCTGAGTTACGGAAATGGGTGAACCAAGAGAAAAAAGAAGCTGCGGAAAGAGAAAGACAAGCTGCTGAAAGGGCGAAAGAAAGAGAAATGAAGGAACGAGAAATGCAAGCAGAGATTGAGAAGCAGCGACTAGCAGCTGAAAGAGCGAAAGAAGAAAGGGAGGCGAAAGAGAGACAAATGAAAGAAGAAAGAGAAAGAATGGAACAGCAACTGAAAGCAGAGGTCGAGAAGGAGTGGCTAGCAGCGGAAAGTGCGAAAGAAGAAAGGGAGGCGAAGGAACGTCAGATCGCAGCTGAAATGGCTGAGAGGGAAAGGCAGAGGCAGCATGAGTTGGAGCTTGAACGTCTCCGATTGCAACAGCGCGTTGACACGCCCGTTCGAGTCGACAGCACGGAAAGAGAAGAGTGCTCGTTCCGACTGAATCCAAGCAAGCTGCTTGTGGCGTTCGATGAGAGAAAGGATGATTTAGACGCCTACTTGCACAGATTTGAAACCGTTGCTAGAAGTCAGAATTGGCCGGAGGAGCAATGGGCAACGGCGTTGAGTACTTGTTTGAGCGGCGAAGCGCTAAGTGTGTATGGCAGGTTGACGCCTGCGGATGCCTCCAACTATGCAAGGGTTAAAGCCGCTTTGCTGAAACGATTCAGATTTACTGTAGAAGGCTTCCGAGACAAGTTCAGGACGGGAAAGCCCGCCAATGGAGAGACTGCTACGCAGTATGCTGCGCGACTCTGCCACTATTTTGATCGGTGGACTGAACTTTCAGGAATTGAACAGGAGTACGGTGCGCTTAGAGAGCTTCTCATTAAGGAGCAATTTCTCGTCATTTGCCACCCGAGCCTGTCTCTTTATCTGAAAGAGAGAAAAGCCCAGTCTCTCAGTGACATGCTGGAATTAGCAGACCAATTTTTGGAAGTGCAAGGAGGCACCAATCTTAGCAAGATCAGAAGGGAGGGACAGGAAGATGTGGAACAATCGACACCTGATGAAAGAAGCCCTCAGAAACCTGTTACAAGGTGTTTCCTGTGTAATCGGCTGGGACATCGTGCTAGTGACTGCCGAACTAATTTTTCTCGCCCGAGTGTGAAGTGCTTTAAATGCGGGCAGACCGGTCACAAAGCTGACACGTGTCGAAATGAAGTGAAAGGAGTTCAGCAGGTATCGTGTGTATATGCCCCGCCGAAACAGGAAGAGGATGAAAAGGTTCAAGGCTTCTTGGAACTTAAAGACGGAAAGAAAGTTCCGATTGTTGGTGCCATAACGACTGCACGCCCCGGATCACCGGATAAGAATATGCCAGTACTTTTTAGAAAAGTGGCAGGAAAGCGTGTAAGCGTGTTACAGGATACTGGCAGCAGCACAGTAATTGTGCGAAGGAATTTGGTCCGGAACCACGAGCTCACAGGCGCGAAAGGTATCGTTTGCCTAATTGATGGTACAGCGAGGAGGCTCCCTGAAGAGAGAGAGGATCAAGGTGGAAACCCCCTACTACAGTGGGATGGTTACGGCTCTGTGTATGGAGAACCCACTTTATGATCTGATCGTGGGAAATATCAAAGGTGCACGGGGCCCTAACAATCCGAAACCTCGATATGAAGAGCCGAGGAATGAACCTCATCGGGAACCACCAACAGCTGCAGCTCAAGCTCAATCCCAGAGGAAGCCTGTTGAGTGTTCCGTAATGCCGGACTCTGAAAAGAATTTGGCACGCGCTTCATTCGAAGCGAAGGACACTCGCAAATGGCGAGATGCTGCCACTACTGTGACACCGTGGAGTGAAGTATAGTCAAATGGGGTGCACGCTAACAGCACAACGTTTGATGAAAGTTTGGAGAATGGGAATAAGGCACCGAGCAAGGAGACTCCAAAGATCGACAGAGATGAGAAGGGACTGCAAAACGAATCGGCGCCAGCACAGTGTTGCGAAGAAGTGGATAAGGTGCGTTTACGTCAACAGATACCGCCAAGATTCATCCGCAAGAAAAGGAAAAGGAATAACCAGCGGCGTAAGAGAAAGGCAGTCTCGAGATCCTGAACTTAACTGTCCTTTCGCAGGGTGAAGCTGTATGTGTTGTGACTGATAACAAGTGTTGGTGTTGAGTGAACAATATTTTCGTGTATCGTTGTGCGTGTTACATTTGAATATTTTGTAAACTTTGGGAAAATGCATGTATTGAGTGTTATGGTATTACGTGTGTGTACGCAATGAGTTGTGAAGCTTTCAAGCGATGTATTTTTATGTGACTTGTGTGTGCACGATTCAATACGAAAGTGTCGCGACGTTCCGAGTGTGGACTCATGTGTTTGAACTCTCAAGTGGACTTATGTGCTATTGATTGTCAGAGGGCCTTGTGGAACTTTGCGTGGTGTATTTTTGTGTGTGCACTATTTTGTGTTGTTTTGAATATTATTTCATAATATTCTTAAAGTGGGGGGCAGTGTCACAAAATAGTGCCTATTTCGAAGTGAAACCCGGCGTCGAAAGGCCAAAACAACAACAAGAAAAGCGGCACCCGGAGGAGGCGCCCAAAGTCACGCCGCGTCTACAAAAGGCAAGAATATTGTGGAAGCTTTCTCATCGCGGCGCGCGCAGGACAGACGTAAGGAGAGAGGAGGCGGAGAGTACACACCGACGCTCCTCGCACAGTGAGAGAGAGAAAGAGGCACCGCCCCAACAAAGAAGGGACTAGAATGGGTGAGAAGGTTCCCAAACTTTGTGTGTGCTTCAAGTCACGTGGGCCCGCCGAACATTCTAGCACTGCTTCCCAGGGCTATATAAGCACTCGGACACGGGCCGCAGGGGGAGAGCGAGAGTAGAAGAGTTGCAAGTAAAAAGAAGAAGCAAGAAGTCGTGCGTGACTCAGTCGCCGTTCCACGAGCCAGCTGACAAGCCACCTGCAAGCTTCGAACTGAGAAGACACCGAGTGTCTTGGTGAGTGTCTCTTTTGTGTTTTGTTCTTTGTTGCAGTGCATGAGCTTGTTCGTGTTGGTTGGACTTGTGTAACTTTGCGACCCATCTGTGTTTGAGTTTGTAAAAGCCGTGTTTGTGTACGTTTTGTGTAACTGCCTATTTGATGAGAATATATTTGTTTTGTTTGATCACCCTTGGCCCTGACTCGGTCTTTGAACCACTGCTGACGTTTTGCTAGTGTGCTGAAGGGGACCAAAATCTTATTGTCCAAGCTTTCGTGGGATATTTTTCGGGGAACCTAAGCCCTGGTTCTTGGAATGATTTCCGGCGATCGCGTCCCGTACATAATAGCACGGGTTTGGTGACAATTTATTTATTTATTTATTTATTTATTTATTTATTTATTTATTTATTTCCTACATACTGCAGACACTGGAATCTAAGCAGCTGCGCAGTTTGAATAGGAAAGCAATAGCGCAGTGGATAAAAGAAACTGTTTTCCGCTGGCATAAAGCAAAACACAATGCATAATAAGAACAATAAAAAAAGTCACAAAAATAAAAAGTAAGAAAAAATTGGAAGAATAGTGGAATGCATTCCATAATTGTTGTAACAACATGTATTACAATTAACATGAAATACAAAACTGGCTTTAGAAACTGTTTTCTGTTTAATCGACTTGCGTAAAGTGCACCCAAGAACGTAAACAAAACTACACAGGGTCCTTCTGCCAGCAGATGAATGAAAGTGAGTGCACGCCCTCATGCCTAAGCGAAAAGCCCAAAGGAGGCGGGGTTTCCACTGAGCAGTGTGGCAGTGTCGTCGTCGCAGCATTTCCCTGCAGGCAGCGCGCTGCGCACATTTTTCTGCTAGTGTGGTTGGGCCTTTATATATGTAAGCTGCGCATCGGGTTCTGACTGTGTTCTCATGGGGATGAAAGGCGCAAAATGTCTGTGTGCTCTCCAATGGACAGCACATCAAGGACCCATGTGTGCAAAACTGATTCAAAATCATTCGCTACGGAGTCACTCACAGCTAATTCGCAGTGTTGAGACATGGAGGATAGTAGAATATTATGCCAAAACTGAAAAGCTGTATGCAATCACAAATATCATAGAATCTTTCAGAACTGAATGGTGTGCTGAGCCGTGTGCAAGGGCATCATTGGAGTGGCTATAACTACTAGTGGAACAAAAATATTCGACATGTTTTAATGATCGTGAAAGCGGATGTGGCAGAGAGTAAGAGGACAAAGTTTAAGAAATATTAAAATTGAATTTTTTTTAAGTGTCAGAAATTTCCACTGTTCGGTGGTTTCGTTAACTTTGTATCTCATTATCTTTATTGAAAAGTTCTATACATATATACAGATACATATATCAGCTTTAGCAGTTTGATAAATAAATATATCCTCAGAACATAAAGCAAAATTTTTGCCACTCTGGCCCAAGTCTTTTTTGAGATAAAGACCTGCAAAGTAGATAAAAAATGTTTCCTGGGCTGGCTTTGAAGTTTCTTTTTATAAATACATCTACACTACCCATAAAAACCCCAAATAGCTGAACACAAACAAGAACATGCATATATTTAGTTACAAAACTTTCAGCTTCCTAATTAATACATTTTGCTGTTTTGACCAAAGTTGGTCAAAACAGCGGAGCCAATAAGCATGTAACTCCACCTCTTCGTCAATGTTGATTTTTGGTGCTCTGAAAAAATTTTTGGCAGCAAAACCAATTGCAGATCTCTCCTTTCCCCTCATCTGAGAACAGCATATAAGAATTTGAAATAAATCTAAAGGGTTGACTGGCCATGCTTTGTTCGATCTATTGTGGAATTACCTTGCTTCAATTGGCATGGCAACCGTGTTGACAGTAAAAGTATTGTGGCATCTTTCAAGGCAAGTTTATTACATACTCTTCAAGTTTATTACATACCGTATTTACTCGCGTAATTTACGCACTATTTTTTCGCGATTTTAGAGCTCCGAGGAGGGGGTGCGCAAATTACACAGAGATTTCGCAAATACGTTCGAAATAATGTGTAATATAATGCAAGGAGCGCGGTAACTCTTTTGGATATGATCTCATGTAACACTACAAAACATTGGTGTAAGAGAATACAGCTGCTCTAAGGACACTTTTCGCAGTCCCCTCGCGTTGAGAGTGCAGCACGTAGAAGGGATTACGCGCCACCCGCTCATGGCTGCCGAGATAGCGCGCGCGATCGCTCGGCAGTGGAGCGACACTCCCCCTCACCCTCTCGAGTCTTTTCATGCGCGTTAAAGACGGGTATGGCGCATTTCCTCCCTGCATCGACGGCAGGTGTCCCGGTCAGGGTGATGTTATCGCATGCGCCCATAAAGCGATGGAGATAGGCCGGGCTTGTTTGATCTCTGCTTCAGCCGTCTTCGTCGCCCCTACTCGCATGTTTTTATTCTAGCGACAGTACTTTGGGCTCCGGGGGCTTCTGGAGAAAAGAATCGGAAAAAGGGACATCGTACTCGCAGCCTCTTTTGCGTATGACTGCTCTCGCTGTTCTAAGTCTGTCCGTGCGCGCGCGCCGGCGAGCTAGCTCGGGCAAGACGGGGAGCACAAAATATGCGACGAATTTTTTATTTTTTTTTTGTAAAGCTGGCTAAATATCAGGGGTGTGCAAATTATGCAAGGGCGCAAATTATGCGGGTAAATATGGTACTCTTAGTTTTCTCTTCACTTGCCTAAGCAGGCGCATAGCAGCCAAAAGGTCTCTTGCATACACTTTGTTATTATGGATACAAAACAGCATCCACTTTTTATGCCCCCTTCCCATCCCCATTCTCCCTTCTTGCCCCTTTTCTGTGGACTCCCTACTCCTCCCTTTTTGTTTTCTTTTGCTTTGATCATTCCTCTGCTGGTTGGTGGTGGTGGCTTTATCCCTCCTTAGGTACCCAGATGCCTTGTATAGGCCCTTGTGTTCATTTGTACTCTACCTGCAGGCCCTGAAGAAAAGGTGGTGAGACAACAAAAGAACCCAAGAAAGCAGGGCACCCCTAGCACTTGGGACCCCAACAACAAAGCCCTGGAATAAAGTTAAACTTACTGCTGAGTACCTAAGTGGCTTTGCCTATGTAGCCTTGGGTTCTATTGCACTCTCTCTGGCAGGGAGACTACGAAAGAACGCAGGTGCCCAGCCCTTGGGCCCTCTATAATGAGCAAGATGTGGTGGCCCACAACGCTGAGAAAGTTCATCTTAAATGAAGTGCACCTGTGAGAGGTTTTGTGTACAGAGAATCCTTTTGCATTAAGTTTTTGGGAAATCAAACAAATGTACCTATGTTGTTTGGTACATCTGAGAATTTGTCTTGACCGAGTTCATTTTATTCGAGAGTAAAACCTCGTTATAACAAAGTTGAAGGGGGAGCTGTAATTACTTCGTTATAACCATTAGTACGTTATAACCAACATCAATTTCATCTATAGGAATTTTAAGGGGAATTGCGATTGCTTCGTTATATCCGATAATTCGTTATATCCGGTTTCGTTATAACGAGGTTCTACTATATTTAGACAAATATTAAATATTCTATTTCACATGCAAACACCGAATGACTGCAACTGTCACAGCAATGCCCTTTTGTATGTTAAAAGCCAGACTAGTACTACGCTACAATATCATGCATAACAATGCCGAATTAAAAGATAATGGAAACATGAAAATTTGCATCTTTCTGCAGTTATAAAAATATGCCCAATTAACAAAGAGTGCTCAAGAGCACATATTTCACTTACAGTGTCAGTGCACGTTCCAAGGCTTGAAACAGGTGACAGACGTGGTGTCACGTTAGCAACAGCGGCAAGTGACGCCTTGAGCTCTGACAAGCTGGCTGTATTTTTCTCCACACAACCCCGAAGCCACTGCAGGCTGAAACAGAAAACCACTGACACATGAATACATAGTACACAGCGAAATGTAACTTCTGCAAGTCACTTGAATGAACTTCCAGGATTACCTTTTGCAATAGCTTCCACTGAATCTGCACAGAATTCACTGAAGTTGCAGCTTAACACAACACTAAATCTAAATGCCAATGTGGTTTAGGCCTAGTCCCGAAGTGGAAGCTCTCGTTTTACCTTTTCTTTAGACAGTTCTCAAAGAGCGAGGAGGTGCGCTCTGGCAACCCGCGCACCTGCACCTTCCTCCTCTCCTGGCGTGTGCTAGGCGGTTTGGAGAGCACGTGCTCATGCTTGGATGTGTGGAGCCGTCAAACAATTTATGCGTGTTGTGGGCTAACCTGGCGGTTATCTCTTTTATCATGATGCCAGACAACATATAAGGTCGACAGAAAGCCAGTGTGCAGTTTCCATTGTTGTGTTAACAACTACAGGAAAAGGAGACTCTTATCAAAGGAATTATACGACAGGCATGACCAGATGCGGAGAGTTCACGGCTGGGTACTTTTCAAGTTTTATCGTTTTCCTCTTGACAAGGAGTAGCGGCATTCATAGATTACATGCTTAAACGGGAAAAGCTCTGTACAACGAGAAGTTCTCAGGAATATTGGAGCTTTATAACTTCTGGTGAACACACCGATGCTCAGCCTCGACTATGACCGCAAGAAACCTGCCCAAGTCACGCAACGATCAGTCAGCTCGGTAAAGTAAGAAAAACAGCAAACACATACTTCTCTTTTAATAATCAAATAGTGTTTGTTTGACAGCTTCGACTTGGCTTTGCCCATTACAGGCTGAACTTGGCAACAACAGTACACTGAGTAGATGAGAACAAAAAACTCGCACACTTCAGAGGCTGATCACAGTTTTGAGCACAGGCGCGCACTGCGTGATATCGGGTGCAGCAAACTGCCTCAGAGGAGGCAGTTTGTGGCACCCTATATCAAGCTAACAGCTATCTGCACTGTTAGGTATGGTAAAAAAGGGGGGGGGGGGGGTCCTGCAATGTTTTGCCTGCAGACTCCGCCTAGCCGTTCGCCATAGCCGACGGCTGTTCGTCGCGTTCCTTATCACCCTCGCTCCTGCTTCTCCTGTTCCTTCCTCGTGTCACCAAGCACTAGTCCATGCCTCTCAATTGTGTTGCCAAGTGAAAGAAAAAAAAAAGGAAATGGACAAAAGAAAAATAAAAAAGCAGAAACCGCCCGAGGGATGTAACCAAAACTAGCCACCGCGTGCCTACGCATGACCGCACTCAGCATCACCCCCCGTAGCAAGAATACAACTAAGAAAAAAAAGTTCATTGTATCATTAAAGGGTGCTCCTACTCAGCCAGAAAGCGTGAAAATGTGTGCGCATTGAAACCAGAAAGGCTCACCGTAAATATATGGCACCATGGTACTTTCGCGGTGTCCTCTATTAAACTCAACGATTATCACAGGCTCAAAACTTGTTAGGACGTTGCACAGACTCATTTCCTATATATATAGAGTCCCACTTTAGGCGAAATCGAGCGTGCCAGAACTAAAGAAACGACGAAAACTGCATTCACCCCCATACTGACCATGCAAAAGTTTGCACAAGCTAGTGGGTTGCCAGATCGGAGACTGCTCCACCCGCTAGGCAACATGGCGGGGCCCATGAGAAAACGGTCTATAGGCAAACCTAGTATCTGCTAAGCACAAATAAAAACAGTAATAAAAAAGAGGGCTGTGACATTATTCTTTGGAAGTTCTATGGTTCATTTCACCATTTTACAGTCGTGCTATCATGGATGTCAGATTCGCAGCACTTTCTGGAGCAGCAGATATTTCATTTAGAGCACTTTGAAGCACCTTAGAGCAGCTAATTTCACATTCTGAGTACTTCATAAAAGCAACTCACATTTTACATTCGAACTTAGAATAATTAATATGGAGCTTGTACGAAGAACAAGATCTCACGGAGAAGAAAGCTATCAGAAATCTTACTGAGAAAGCACTCAATAATATTTCACTCGATAACGGACAAATAAGGGCAGTAAACAGGTGGAGGTTGTGAAACAACCCCCCTAACTATTTTTTAACACGAGCAAACAAGCAAAAAATACTAGATCAATAAAGTAATATTTTATGAAATAACACTGTATATATTCCTCACACTGCTTCGAGACAATCACGCCACTTTGCACACACACCGAGATGCCTAGAAGACAGGGAACCTTTGTGATATGTTGTGCGCCTGTGCGACAAGGCTTGGCCGCGTGTCTCGCGCCACGACCACGCGTAGATTGTGTTATCAGCCTTTCCGTGCTTTAAATAGCGCCGGCATTGTAGCTGGCGCGGGGCATTCCTTGTTGTATCATTGTCGTAGGCAGTTCGCCGTCGTTTTAAGTTGCTGGCATAATAAAGCCTCAGTTTTCGCTCGCCATTCGTTGGGCTGCTCTTCCATCAGACGCAACATAGACTGGCAACAAAGATGGGACCTACCAGCATGGAACAAGCTCCGGCCTAGTAGCAACTGGAACCCACAGGCGGATTACGCAGACGTGAAGCAGCCGCTGGGGATGACATGGCCAAGGCGACCGGCCAAGGCAACGGGCCAAGGCGAAGGCAACCACAAGTTTTCAGCAGGGCCAAGTAGAGCCATTTAGTAACTCGACAAGCGATTGGATTAGCTACGAGGAGCGTGTGCAGGCTTATCTTCGAGCCAACGATGTCCCCGATGAGCGGAAGGTAGACATGTTCATCAGCATAGTAGGTCCGCAGACTTATTCACTTATAAAGTTGCTGACCGCCCCAACGAAGCCGTCCTCACATTCTCTGGGAAGCTTGTGCGAGCTGCTCCGTAAACATTTGTCCCCGGAACGGTCAGTTATAGGCGAGCGAGTGACGTTTCATCATCTAATGCAGAAGGAACATGAAACAATACTGCAGTATGTGGCAGAGTTACTACGGGCACTGGCCCAAATGTGAGAGTTCGGTGCGTTTCTCGACGAGTCACTTAGAGACAGATTTGTTTGCGGTTTACTGTGAGTCGACATTCAAAAACACTTATTTTCGGAGGACAAGAAACTCGCGTTGTAACGAGCTGTTGATCGTGCTACAGCCTTGGAAGCTGCGCTCGTTAACGCTAGAGCTACTCATTTGAAGCCCGGTAGCGAGTTCGAAGTTCATCAGTTGCCGACCAAGAAAACAATGAAATGCTGCCGCTGCGATTTGAACCACAAGGCCAGTACATGTCCGCACATGAATGGGACCTGTTTTTTCGGTAACAAGAAAGGGCATATTCAGATAGCGTGCCAGCGTTGGAAGCAGCAGCATAAGAGGAAGCGAACAGCCTCGCACGTTCGAGTTTTGCAGCCGCTGGAACCGCCCCTTCAAAGTGTAGTGGCCAAACAGGTAGAAACAGGAGGGCCTATTATGCTTGGCATAATTGTACAAAGGAGGCCTTTGCAAATGGAGCTCGACACGGGAGCCGCCGTCTCAATAATATCCCAGGGTCAATTCCGTTCATTTTTTTCCGTCAGTGCTGTTAAGGAGGACTAACTAGCCTGACACTCAGGACCTATACTGGGGAACCTGTGAAGCCATGCGGTGTTGCTTTTCTGCAAGTTGAGCACAACCCAATCAGTGCCAGCGGTTACCACAATACGTGCTTCCTCAAAGTGGTCCAGCATTGTTTGGGTGCAACTGGCTTCAGCAAATTCGCGTTGACTGGAAGCAAGTCCGCGGGCTAAAACAGTTGTCTGAGCCATCGCTAAGCGCCGACCCTCCCCCTGAGTTACAAAGCTACAAAAGTCCTCCTTTCACAAACGAGCTAGGAACCATCCGAGGCGAGAAAGCAACTCTCATTTTCAAAGAAGGCCACACACCCAAATTTTTCAAAGTTCGCAGTGTGCCATTTTCTCTCAAAGCACCAGTGGCACCAGTTTATGACCTTCGCTTTGACACTATGCCGGTCAACAGCCATGACATAGCTCGCGAAACTTCACATGATGCTACACTGCGTACAGTGACACAGTACATTCTCTCAGGCTGGCCGCGCAGTGTCCCTGACAAGATGAAGCCTTTTTTCCATAGACAACTGGAACTGTCTATACATCGAGGATGCATTACGCTGGGGATGCACGTACTCATTCCCAAAATATTTTGCGCGTTCATCTTAGACGAGTTGCACCAAGGACATCCAGGTGTTGTGCGCACTAAAGAACTAGCAAGGAGCTATGTTTGGTGGTCTACCATCAATAATGATATTTAGTGCTTCACCGCATCGTGTGCGGCATGCGGATCCAATCACAATTTGTCACCTAAAGCGCCTTTGCATCCTTGGGCCTGGCCTACACGCCTTTGGCAGCAACTGCATGTAGACTTTGCCGGCCCAATAAGCGGAGTGATGTACCTGGTAGTGGTGGATGCTCATTCAAAATGGCCAGAAGTGTTTCCAATGCGCACAACCACCACTGAAGCAACCATTTCATGCTTACATGAACTATTTTGCAGATTCGGATTCCCCGAAACGTTGGTGTCGGACAACGGCACTGTGTTTACTTCTGCAGATTTCCAGGAGTACCTGCAGCGAGTAGGAACCTGGCACTTGCGAACAGCTCCTTACCATCCGAGCAGCAACGGTCTGGCAGAACGTTTCGTCCAGACACTCAAGGCCGCACTTCGCAAGTCCAGCCGTTCCATGTCACCATCGGATCTCGCAGACTTCCTCCTGGCGTACCGCAACACTCCGCAAGCAACTACGGCAGAGGCACCCTCTGTTTTGCTGTTGGCGAGGCGCCTCAGAACAAGGCTGGACCTCGTGAGGCCTTCTGTGAAAGACACAGTCGCCGACAAGCAGTTCCGGGAAGCCAGTCGCCATAGACGTCGCGAGAGCACGTTCCGCAAAGGTGACCTCATGCTTGTTCGCAACTTCCGCCGTGGGCCGAGGTGGTTCAGTGCTACCATGCTTGCTCGCACCAGCCCAGTTTTCTATCGTGTGAGTGTTGTGACTCCTCGTAGTGTGTGCGAGTGGGTGCGTCACCGGAATCATATAGTGCGTGCTCCAGACTTGGACAACTTGCTGATTACTGACGCCGACTTTCACGCTGCAGCTCCCATGACGGTGAATAGAAGCCCTACCAGCACGACCGAACTAGTAGAGCAGCCATCGGCTGCTAATCAGGCTGCTGAACAAGGCCGCCAGTATCTGCAGCGTCAACGGCAAGCTCCCAACCGCTACGGCACATAGCCCCCCGGGACTCTAAGCAAATGGGAAGGGGGGGGAAGATATGTTGTGCGCCTGCGCGACAAGGCTTGGCCGTGTGTCTCGCACCACGGCCACGTGCGGATTGTGTTATCAGCCTTGCTGTGCTTTTAATAGCACCGGCATTGTACCTGGCGCGGGTCATTCCTTGTTGTAACATTGTCGCAGGCAGTTCGCCCGTCGTTTTAAGTTGCTGGCATAATAAAGCCTCAGTTTTCGCTCGCCCTTCGTTGGGCTGCTCTTCTGTCAGACATGACACTTTGCCATTTTTTTTCACTTACTTTTTTTGCTGTCAGTGGCTGTCTCATGTAAGAAGCAGTGCCGCTGCACTCTGCTGCTTCGCTGATGCGACACTCAGCACAGAAAATGCTGTTCAGAAGGCAAAATTACGACTGTTGTATCCAAAGTGTGGTCCCGAACATAATGCTACAGATGGTTTTTCTTCTCATAACGCCAATGCATTGGTTGATACTTCTGAGTCAACTTATAGTTATAACAGATACAGTATATCATATGCGGTATCATTACACGAGGACCACTGCCTAGAATACGAAGGCATTTTGATGCAGCCGATTCTGCCTTTTCAAAATTTCCTCAGATTAGGACAGCTTGTTGAGCTAGTTGGACTGGCATTATTACTTCATGAAAATGCACTAAAAGAATACATTCACATACAGTGTGTGTTTTTCTGGAGCCTATTCATGAAGTAATTATTTCTCTGATTATGTCTGACTGTAACACAATCCACTACTGTGGAATTCTGCAAGCAGGAAAATTCTCTGGGTCTTGTCACACATAGATGAGTGGAACTGTCAGGGTGTCGAACCACAAGGAATACAGGTTCGGTTCGTGTTCCATTCGCACCATTTTGCTCTGGTTCAGCTCTTGTTTGGAGAAATAAAGCTTTGAGGCAGTCCGCGAACTGGTTATACTCCTTATACTAGCCTAAAAAACTCTAAAGAGCACTGGTAGAGTGGCGACATTCGGGAGTTCGCCAGCACTTCATTTCATGCACTAAGAAAAGAAGACATGCCATATTAGAGTTCATCACAGGAAATTCCAGACAATCGTCACGCTAGAAATCTTAAGCAGCCGCACAATGGTAAGAATACTGATGTACCTAAAGCTTTTAGCTATCGGTCCTACAGAACATGCATTTTGTGATTTTCCATTTAGTTTAATTTTTGTTCCCGACTGTCAGCAGGTGGAAGGACCCACAGGCATATGTGAAACAATGACCGATGTTTTCACATAACCCTCCTGTGCAACCCGAGAATTTTCTTTCTTGTAGTGAGCTGACGGCAGGCACGTTAGTGCTTCTCCCTTCTGTGCCCGACAGAATGAGCACAGGGAGATTCTAACAGCTCTGCTGTAAAACGCAGCCATGTTACAGCCATGGCAGCCATGTTACTGCCATGGCAAGCCTTTGCGGACCTCCGACATGTCCATCCTTGAGCTCTCTTGCACGTCCTTCTGTCGGTAGTTATGCATAAATTGAGTAAAATATTGGACATTTATGTGGATGTTTTAAGGGATAAATTTTTGAGCCGCTCCAGATAACAGTGTTGCAGAAAAACTATCGTTCAATATCAAGTAAAATGTGTGGGAAACGAGACGGCACCCCTTTGCGCCTCGTCCCACAAGCTAGTCTGTGGCGTAGGCCCTGTGCCATCTCAGATGTCAGGAGCCGCCAGGAAACTGCGTGTGATTCAAGGTTAGTGCTTTCTTAGCGCGCCAGTCCGCCATTCCTGTGCAGCATCCTCTCAGGTGCTCTTACTCCTGCCTCCATGTCATCACGCTAGCTAACGTCATCGGGACGAGCCCCGATTGGCCCCCGATGGCGGCCCCTCTTCACGTGAGCTATCACGCGCTTTGCGCCCCCAGCGCGCGCCTGCTTGCGCCAGATGATGCTCACGAGACCCGCGACGAGGTGGTTAAGCGAAGCCTCTGGCACGCTGCATCTCGTTCGTGCACTTGGCGGACCCTTGCCCACGGGCACCTCTGGTTAGCCGTAAGCGCTACGGGCACGCGTACTCAATCGGCACTGCAGTGAGCCCCTTTTGCCCGCAAGCCGTGACTGTTGCACCGTGTTGCATCATGGGTCAATAAAGCCCTCGTTCGTTGACGAGCCTTGGTGGTGCCTCCTCTGCGCCGTGCCGGCGAATCATCGAACCCGGTGGAGGAGCACCGCGTCTCAGACTACGCTCGCAGGGTAAGCCGTGGGGGCAAACCCATCTCCACAAATGAAATGAAATATTCCATAGAGTCTGCTGGTAACGAAACAAGGTCCTAACTTCATACATGTGTAGCACATGTGACACGACAGCATTGCATTCGGTAGATAATCACATTGAACCTAGTGATAAAATGGGTAGTTATGTGATAAGTGCATCTATTGGGCATACAGTGCTCATTGAATAGACTACAACATCACAATTCTCAATGAAAACAACCATGCTGAGAAAAGCAAAAAAATAGTTAGCTTTTGTCTATATTGAAACAAATTGACAGGTTGTACAAGGGGAGACAGGCTTGCTCACAAGTTTTTTAAAGGCTGCGCTCAAATGTCGCGCACTTTACACACATCAAGGTCCCCACGTATCTCAGGCTGTCGGCTGGCCTTGTTGGCTACACATATACATTTGGCGCCTGTAGGTGCAAAGATGGCAGTTATCACTAAGGTATATTTTTTGCAAGAGTATCAGAAAGTGGTTTTGTTAGCTTTGCAGAAATTTCAGATTGCGGTGAAAGCAATGTACGTTTTCGTGCTCCACTCCTACTTTCACAAACGATTTCGAAGGGAGATAGCCAATATTAAAAGAACACTGTTTACTGTGGCCCTCAGCAGCACGGCACCAGACTTGTGGGTGAAAGGGAATGAAAGGGTGAAAAGGAGATACATGCCGTAGTGGGTAGTCTCGACAACTGTGATCACCTGGTATCGTCTCGCGTGCACTGATATTCGCCTGGTGTGCGACCGATGGCGGCGCTGCGAACGGCGCCTGTATGACGTCAGAGCGGGGATTCGCGCGCTTTCGTCTGCTACGTAGGCCCAGCGCCGTGTTGAAGCCACCGTTGCGGTAAATCTCAACAAAAAAGCAGTTCAGTTGGTTATCTCGCGTATGGTGGCTACTGACGCTGTTCGAACAACCGTGGGTCTGCTTTTAACGTTCATTTAGAACTACGGCTCTTTGTTTTTTAGAACTGCGGCCGCTTGTCTCCGCGGCGAGTGCTGCGCAATGGTGAAGTACTGCTCTGTGCCTCAGTGTGCTTCGTCCGCTCGTGAAAGAGGCGTTAGCTTTCACAACTATCCTAAGGACCCAAAGCTGAAGAAGAGTGGATGGTCAAGCTCAGAATGGGAAAGCACCCCACGCCTTCATCGACCGTGTGCAGCAAACACTTCGCGGACAGTGACTTAATCTGCTACCCACCGTACGCGCCACTCTTCGGTAGGTTTGTGACCGTGTTTAAGCGCCTCGCCGATACTTAAGCCGTTTATTGCACGCAGGCTATAAGCATAGGCGACTTACACCAGGTGCGGTGCCGTCCCAAAACCTGCCGCGAAGGCCCCTAGACAAGGAGCCGACGACGCGGCCTCCGAATCGCCTCGCGGGTAAGCGCGCCTCGTGAGCTCAGCTGAGCGGCGCAGGATGTATGAGACTACGGCTGCGTCTGGATGGTGTACATACGTATTTTACCTACGAAGCCACGAAGTCACCTACGAAGTCTCTTTTCATTTATAGAAATAATAGAAATGGTGCCGCAATTAAATACTTCATGGTGCCAACATTAAACATTCAAACTAGTCTCAATAGTGAACTTGCCTCTTAATTTAGAAACATTAACACAATGCAAAAGGCGATATGAGCTCGACACCAACTGCAGACCAGCAGTGAACATAAATTCTATGTTATGTTACACGTTGACATTGCCTCACTCTCCTTTGCACGTGCAGCGAGCATTGGCCACTTCACTGCTGTCGATCACGACAGAGACGTTGTGCGGTGGGATGGTGAGTCCACTTGTTTGGAGGACGAGAGCGGCGACGGTGATGCGACCTCCGTTGACGGCCTCGACCGCGCATTCAACAACGTGGCCTGCGTCGTACACCGCCTCGCCCTCGATGAGACACCGCGACGTTTCGCAAGCTTTATCTACATACTTGTAGATGCTCGAGAACGGCACGCTTACTGTACTATCGAAAGAAACACCCAAACTAATCAGTATCGTACGGCGGAAACAAGATAACGAGCGCGAACACTCACACATAGTTTCACTTTCTTACGAGCAATGCGGTCGGTGGCATCGGCGCACTCGTCGGCCATCCGGGGGATTTCTTGGCCCTGTCGATTGGGCCATAACTAAAACAAGTTCAAGATTACACTCGAAAACAATCGTTGCAGGCGTTAGTTGACCGTCGCGAGGCTGTTCGTTCGACAAAGTTCTCACGTGAAGCAGACGATACGCGTACAGGAGCAGCGGCTGCTGCAGCGCGGTTGAAATCGGAGTCCCCGCTCTGACGTCACACGCGAGAGGGCGCCACTTCAAGATCTCGAGGCCAATAAAGCAGAGTGTACAACTGCTAGCGTTCCCTCTCCACCGAAATGCAATTGCACGGGCAGGCTTGCATCGCAGTGGAAGGAAGGCACATTTGCAAGGAGATATTGAGCCAAATAAGTAAACCAATAGAAACCGTGCAATTTATTCCAACAGAAAGACTGGAATCAATCGCAGGGACGAGCCACTGCTGGCAGATCACAAAGTTAACTTTTGATGGGGTATCCTCCCAATGGTTCCAATGACCGCGGCGACACGTCGAAGGACCGAGTCTGGGCCAAGATGATGTCACAACAAACACAAAGTTTTAGTCGCAAAATCTGGACATATTTACAAAAGGCCGGTGCGGCCAGTACTGCCAGCAGACATGATGACAACACAACTGGGCTCAAACTGCACCAAACGGTTCATTCCAAGCCCTTAACGCTTACACTCATAACGGGATAAGCACCAAGATTTAAAACTTCATCTCTCAATCAGAAACAGCGCCAAGCACGACCTCTGTCCACCTTGCCCCGTCTGTGACCCCCCCCCAAGTCGGCGCTAAACTCCCTCCTTTCTCTTTTCCCGTTAAATGCTTCGCTTCTGTGACCGCCTCATGTGACCAACCCATATGCAGCACTTCACCAATAAAACCAGTACTCACTCTCTCTACCAGAGCCTACTATAATGCCTTCACGTTCCCACACTTCAAACCACTGGCTACACCTAGCTTCTGCAAATGATAGTGTCGGGCAGTAATCCTGTAACGAGTTAGCAGAACACCGCAGCACGGCCAAATTGCGGCTCTGTTTACCTGGCAGCATGAATCCAAGCCATCGCTAGAACAGAACTGCAGGAGAGGTGTATTTTCATCTAAAGCACTTCCCTGCAGTTTTATGGCACAGTCATCTCCACCGAACGGGCGACCCCCTTTGTGACAGCCGAGAGTGCAGAGAGGCCAAAGGATTAGTTCGACCGCGAGCCCAGCTGTTCTTGCAAGCGGCTCTCCCCCTTCTACTCTTTTATTGGATGCCGCAGTCTCTGCAAAAATGCTCTACGGTCCCAGGGTGGAGATGCCTGTCACCCGTCGTATCGCTGCCGCTGGGCAACTGTGGTAATGGCACAGCAATTACCGACCACGGCCATCGCGGGAACAAAGCAACAGTCTTTCCTGCGTACTACCTATATACGAAGATGTTTCTATGGGAAAGCCATCCGCTAGGCCACCGCCGCCTACTCTTCCCGTCGATCTTGCTGAACATAACATGCGGCACCGCAGTTATTTGAACCGCCATGCTCCAAACCGATAACCATATTTCTTACGGTTCAGGTTCAGTTCGTGTTCAAGCATGTTCGGGTTCAGCTCCAGCCAAAATTCTGGTTTGGGTATGGTTTTCGGTTTGGGTTCAGGTTCGGTTCGACACCGTGGGAACTGTGTTCTCATCCTCTTCATAGCAATAAATGCTGCCCACACTCTTCATTGCTGTGGTGTATTTGTTACAAAATAAAGACGAAGAGGCGGCTCACGCATGCAGCAGCCACGGGTGGGCTCGCACAGCAGTCCAGACATTCCTTGGAACAGGCCAGACGGTCGAGTACGGTTCTCTTCCTTCGTATTTTCGCTACATTCGTTCTGGTGCCGAAACCCGCCCAGTCCTGGTCCCTTGACTTTCGGTAATGGAACAACTGCAGACAAAGCGCGGCTTCGTCCGCACCGTGATTACCAAGGCCATTTCGACACTCAGCACCCTGCTCGAGGATCCCTGAACCCCGACTGGGACGCTGGAGAACCACCTCGCCTTCATCGAGTACAAGCACGCGGAACTGATGGCCTTCGACAATGATCTAGAAGCAGACATGGCCACAGCCTTCGAATATGACCGGAAGGTGAGCTTTGTCAAGTCCGATGTTCGTCGCACCACCCAATCGCGTACGCCAACCCTACCAGTCTCCTTCGCCAACGCCGCGAGACCATTCGTCGCGACGCTGGCATCTGCGCTGCAACACGCCCCGATTTTCGCATCGCCGTGCCTTTCTACCCCAGCATCGACCTTGTCCTGCGTCGTCCCGCCCACGATGCCTTGGCATGCGGACGTAACCTTCCGCACATTCGACGCAATCCCAAAGAAGTTGGAGCCGGCGTAGCTCTGTGAAGTGCCATTCAACGGCACCACGTTCGCAGAACCTGCCATTCTGTCCAGCAACGACAATGCAGCACTGTCGAACATTTGCGTGATGCTGACAGTGCAGCAACCAACACCAGCCGTTAGGTCTTCGTTAACTACAGTCCATGCTGCAGTGGCGCCCGCCGTGACATCGCCTACGCCTTTGTCACGTCTATGTCATGTCACCACTTGCTCCTTCGTGCCTTGCGTGCAAACATCAGAGCTGACCGTCGTTGATGTGCCCCTAAAGGACAGCAAGAAGAAGAAGCGAGCACCCACTTCGTCTTGCTTTTCAAAATGCAGTACAAAGTCTCGCTTGACGAACAGTTGGGGACCTACATCGATGTTGCATTATGACAAGAGCAACTCAGCCACTTCGGATCGAGGTACACGAAGCAAGAATCTAAAACGCTAAAAACACTCAGATTTGGATGGTTCAAAGCTGCCCAGTAGCACCAGAGAGGAACAGCAACACACCAAGCCTCCGACCGAGTACCTGAGGATCTCAAGCAACGTGGCAGCCATGTCCTCGGAACAAAGCCTGCAGCTAGAACCTGCCCCCCAAAATAAGCCTCCTCCGCAGCTACACTGCCAGTGGCAACATGTTCCATCGCCACTGACCAAGCGCCTCACAAAGTCATTGGCTTGCACAAGCACGTCTTGCGTCTGCGATCCACTCATAAGCCGGCAACAGGCTTCACGACGACTTCGAGTTAAAGGGGACACCCGGGAGTGGGAGGACAATTAGACTCTTGTGATCTGAAGTTAAGCCACGTGACGGAACTCCTCCCTGGTCACGTCTGAGCACGGCATCCCGTCTCAAAGTTCACACTCTTGAAGCACGCAGTATGTTACAAAATAAAGATGAAGAGGTGGCTCACACGTGCAGCGGCCACGGGAGGGCTCGCGCAGCAGTTCAGCCATTCCTTCGAACAGGCTAGACGATCGGGTACGGTTCTCTTTCGTATTTTCGCTACAGTATTGACAAAAGAAAACCACGTCACCTTCACAATGTGGCTAAACTTCAACAGCCCATCTGGACCTCTCAACTGCTGTCTGCTGACTGTTGGCCTGTTTCGCATTAAGTGTTTTGGCAGAAATGCTATAGCTTGTAGCTTTGCCAACTACACTTCCAAAGCATCAAGAGCTTCAGTGCAAGTCTGTTCTATATGCTGTGGCAGCATGGCTGAAAAAAATGTCCATAAAGAACAGCACATTTACAAAGGACAGGCTATTTAAAGCCCTAAAATCAGCCACTTCTGCATTTACCTATAATGGTAATGAGATTCTTGCTACCTCATCTGTGTCCTTTCTTGCTCTCTCCAAAGTTCATATTGGGCTCACTAGCATGCTGACAGTACCGCAGGCCGTACTATTGTGGCTTTCAATGCCTTTTTTTTTTTTATTTGGCCAACATGCCCTTTGCGTTCACTTTGTTTGTTTGTTTTTCATGCAGTTCATACACGCACGACTTGGTTCCCATATCCATGCATTTTGGTCACTTAGGCTGTCAATACAAGAATGAGTGTTTCAATGGAGAAAGAGCCCGCCCGTCACAAGCAACCTTGGCTTTCACAGCATGCGAATACAGCAGCCCTCGACTATGTGTAGTACGAGAGTTTAACAGTTTTTATTTTATTTGTGTGTGTGTGTGTGTGTGTGTGTGTGTGTGTGCATGCACGTGCACACACCCACACACACACGTACACACACACGTACACACACTGCGTACTGCACTGCGCCTACTGAAGAGATGTTAGATAACGCGCTCGTGGAAAGTGATATCATGGTGATGGCAACGTATCTTCAGAAGTCTATTTGAGCAGTACCCTCCGCCTTTTTGCTATGAAAGAAAATAGGTTCTGGGCTAGGTCTCCGTCCAGTTGCCCCTTTGTTTCATTTGCATGTTCCTTTTTCAGATTTTCATGCTGAAACTGAACATAACAAAAACATCTCAAATCTACGAGCATTTGTCAATTTAGTTATATGCAAGTTTAAATAAAGTTCTGTATTTCACGCCGCACGTGTGCAGTACGTCAGTGCCCAATTCGGTGGCTTTGTTGTCGTCTAGTGCCAAATGACAGGCATATGTAGCCATAGAAGCGGTGGTACTGAAAGCAGCGGGCTCTCACTTGCAAGACATTGCGATCGTTGAGGAAACGGACGTCGCTGATGAGGCTTGTATCAAGTTAGCAATCCCAGTCGACGAGAAGAAAGGTGTCCCTCCTTCCTGGTACCGCTAGCTGTGAACTCTTCTTGATAGATAGCGGTTCAGTGAGCGTGGCAACATCAGCGTCACCTTCTGTATCTGAGAAACACTTCGGGTTTTTGACAAGATGTGGTGGCAGAATGGACTCACAAATATATTATGAGCGCAAAAATGTACACGGAACACACTAGGAAGGATAGACACAGGATTGGCACTACTTACAACTGCTTTATTTTTCACAGCACTGTCATGCATAAATGATATAGAATGCACATGCACATTTTTATTTCGTACCACATGCTATCTGAGCTGATAAAAAAAAATCTATCTATAATGTGCTTCAAGAAATTGGTATTCTTTTGAGTGCAGACTGATATACAGTTGACTGTTGCAACTCTGACCCCTCTTTTTTGTACGGTACGTCTCCAGAATCCAGCAGTCCTGTTCGTTGCACCTTTTTCCCAAGAATCAATGCCTTCTGAAACAATGCCTCGCACCTGCAGGAGCTTACATGATCAGCCAAATGAGTTTGTTCCTTCTCGATGTTTAATTCATGTTCTCTAAATTGGATGTTCAGGCACCTTACGGTTTAGCCGATGTAGCTTCTTTAGCAGCAGCGGTATCTCGTGCATGACAACATAGGCGCATTTGACATAGGCCAAAGTCGAAGAGTGCTGCCTTTTGCAGCCTCGTATTGTTTCACCTGCTACAGTTATGCAAGGACAAAGTTGGGCAAGTTTGTTCGGGGCTGAAAAAACCACTCCATCAACGTGTCTATTTGCTACCTTCTTCAGGTTGTGTGACCACTGATGCACTACTTTTTTTCTCGTTTGAATTTCTTTAGGAGGCTTTCAGCAAGAGTCGGTAACACTGACAGTGGAAAGCCTTTCACTACCAGTTTTTTCACCTGCATTGTGAGGCGGCACGATTTCAGAAGTGCAGACTCGAAGCAAAGAGATGTAATAGCTTTTTTGCTGTCTTTGAGTGGCACGAATCAAATGGCAAAATGCCTTTCTTAGCCCCCAATCTATATGACCAGCAAGCATGTTCATTGGAAAATCTAAAACTTCAAAAAATTGAAGTGAATACTGCGTGGGGAGACCATGTGTAAAGGTCAGTACCCTTTCGTGCAAGCTAAAATGCTGTAAAATCTCGTCAACAAAAGACCCCATAAAAATGTTCTGCCTCTGGCTTTAAAAGTACCAAAAAGTGGTCCACAAACCTAAAAACTTGTAAAATCTTCCCACCATTAGTGCCACACAGGCCCCAATGAATATCCCCTCCCTCTGCAAAAAAAATGTCGCTGGCCAACCAACATAAAAATTGGCTGTAAATATGCTTCTGTAAGAGGTTCGTGGGCCCAGGCACTCAGACGAAAGGGGCCAAAGCACAGACAAGGACAAACATTTATATCAGCACAGGGACGTACACATAAACAAAGATTGGAGTCGCATCAGTCACGTCAAAGTTGTTCGCTGCATACAAATTGTCCCTTGGAGTCTCACGTTACCACACTATGTTGACCCACACGTACCACTTGCGCTGTTCGTTCGTGTGACCGTGCGACATCGGTGTGGTGCTGCTACGGTGTCGCCGTAGCCGAAGCATCAACCTGGCTATGTCGACGGGCAAGACGCGCGTCATCCTGGACGTAAGGCCAGGCCATGCGGACCGCGCCGATCAGTGGACCCAATAGCCACCAGTTCACTCAAAGGCCTAGCCTGTGGCCACGAGCACAGGCACTGCTAGTAGCTGCCCGAGCAGTGGCGGAGCCGCAACGGACCAGTAGCCATAATGGTCCCTCCCCGAGAACAGGACGGCACCCGAGAACAGCAAGGAACCGCAACGGACTGGTAACCGTGATGGTCGCTCCTCGAGAACAGCACATCTTGGCTGCAAGCTGGCTGGCCTGTCTCGCTGTCTCGTGCTTCAAGGGCCTCGCGCCTTCCACAAGCGGCGCCACCGCGCACAAAACACACATCTTTCTTGCCTTCTAAGTCAGATGCCCTTTTGGGGCTGCCACTCACCACACTTCTAGTAGAGTTGAAAAATAATGCAAATGGATGCCCGCCATGTTCTGGAAGGGGAGCTCGGGCTTCTCACCTAAACACGCCTTTACAGAAGCTAATAGTTTGTGCTGGGATACAGCGTAAAAAAGATCCTGGACCGAACAGAAAAGGCATATCCAAGTTTTGGTTCATATTTTAGGAGCTGATCTAGTTGATGAAATCCTAGGAACTGAACCAGTTTGTCCTTTCATTCTTCGCTGATCACTATCGAAGACACACTATGCAATAGTAAAAGGGAATGCGCTTGCCGTTCTTCGTACTTCATCGAGCTGACTGATCATTGTGGAACTTGTCCGGAATGCTTCTTGTGGTCACAACTGAGGTTGAGCATCGGTGTCGAGTTCGTTGTGCTATATTCGTCAAAAGTTAAGGGTTCTGATAATCCTGAGAACTTCTAGGTGGCACAAAGCTTTTCCCATTTAAAATCCATGAATGCTGCTGCTCCTCATCCAGAGGAAAACGATAAAACTTGAAGAGTATGCAGCATGAACTCTCAGTTTCTGGCCATGCACGTCGCAGAGTTCCTCCAACAAGAGTTTTTTCTGCTGTTATTAGCACAACCATGGAAACTGCACAGTGGCTTTCTTTCCACCTTGTGTTGTCTGGCATCATCACAAAAGAGGAAAAACCTGCCAGGTTAACCTACAACATGCATAAATTGTTTGATAGTTCCGCACATCCAGGCATCAGCGTGAGCTCTCCAAGCTGTCTCACACACACTGGGAGAGGAGGAAGGTGCGGGCACGCTGGTTTCCCCATGAAGACGGTCCATAAGTGCACAGTCATAATCATGTTGCCTACTTTGCTTGAAAGCTTCCTCCATAGAATACAGTATGTGCCCTCCTAAGTAGGCTACAAAGACTGATAGCTGAAGCCTACATGAAAATACTGAATACCCTTCATCCACTGCTTTCAGTTGGACTGTGATCACCATGGCTCGCCGATGGTCTTTCTGCACTGAAGCAAGGAAAGCTGTGAATACCCAGTGCAGCGCAGACACTGTAGCCACCAATGACACAGCCTTCACACATGCAGTGTGCACCTTCTCTCTTTTCTTTCTATATTCCCAATTCCCTTACCCCCAGTGCAAGGAGCAAACCAGACGCTCGTCTAGTTAACCTCCCTGCCTTTTCTGTCCTCTCTCTTCCACCATAGAATGGCGCATTGTCAGACCAATGATTAAAACTCAAAAAGAAACACAGGGTTGTGGAAATAGGTGTTCACAGCTTTTTCGAGGCAGCACCGATGTCATAAGAGCAAACTCCTGTATGGGTGTGAAATTTCAGAAACAGTGCTTGCCGGAGAGTTCCTTGCAGGTAGGCCACTACAGGTAAGGTCATTTCTTGGGGGAAGAAAGTTAAAAATACATTTGTTTAGTCTTATTATAGACTTACAAGCGTACTTGTGTAGTAATCCACCGTTATTATAGGAAGCATTACGCAATGACATTTTCATTCTGTCGCATTGGTCAAAAGTGAGTTATGGTGTTACCTCACTCACCGTATTTACTCTAATCTAACGCGCACCTTTTCCCCGATAAAACGGGTCCAAAAATTGTATGCACGTTAGAATCAAGTGCAAACGAATGACACCGTTAGCATCCGTCGGCATCAAAATAGCCGCGCGCTACGCGCTTCAAGCGCTGTTTTTTCGCCGGTGACCATTCGGCAGCGCTCGAAGCGCGTAGCACGCGGCTATTTTGATGCCAACGGATGCTAACGATGTCATTCGTTTGCACTTGATTCTAACGTGCATACAATTTTTGGTCACCGGCGAAAAAACAAACTAGGGGCACGGCAGTCTTTGGTACACATAGTTTCTGTAGTTTTTATGTCACCGCCAGTCCCGCAGCCACGACGCACATGGTGCGTAGGCCGATGATACTCGCCGCGCCGGCTTGGCCATCATGCGGCCAATCGAAGTCGCTACGTTGCCAACGCAATCTGTGAGACGCCCAGCCGCAGCAGCTTTCAGTAGGGTTCGCGTGGGGCCGGAACGGGAGAATAGATGTTTCCCAACACCATACGCAAAACGGCTCATCATCGCATTTCTCCCTCATATCAGTGCTGGGCCTGGGCCTCTCAGTCGTGCGCATTGCATAACATCTGAGACTGCACCACGGCAATCTCGGAAGACCACGCCCCGATGATACATAGGCCTATCTGCACCAGCCTGCGCAGCACGCATGGCAGCACACGGCAGCGCACATAAGGAAACTGCGATAGCGGAGGAACACAGCGCTGCGAGTAAATGATGTTATCGCCACTTGCATGCAGCTACGCCCAGCAACGTGCGGCAGTTTCATCGGGACGCAGGAGTTATGAATTGGCGTGCCGAATGTCTTCGAGACACTGCGGATCAAGTGAAGCAGGAAAGCCACAGCGCGGCCGTTTGAAGGACTACAGGGGTTCAAAGTTGGCAGTACATTTATTATGTGAGTGCGTTCATTACACGAGTACAGCATTCATTTTTTTTAATGTAAGAAGGTTGATTACTAAGGACTTTTTTGTTTCCGTGTCACGAAAAATGGGTGAGCGTTACAATCGAGGGCGCGGTAGAATCGAGTAAATACTGCAAATGTTTTTTCAGGTCATTCCTATCATTTCTCATTATGAAAAGTTGGTTCTTTCCCTTACATTTTCCAGTGCTTACATCATACACAACATTGTCTAGAAATTAAACACCGGCTTCAGCTAACATGGCTTTAACCTCCAAAAGCACAGTGAGATGTTGCATACTTTCACTTTTGGTCGTCTAGGTGTGTTAGCGATCATGAAGAAACGTAGCACTTTATGTTACCATGCACAAACAAAGAGGGGAAGAATTTGATTTCATTCAGTTGTTGTTTGAGAAACTGAAGCAAGCAACCCTACCTAACAATAAAAATTGAAACAAGGGTCACTTGTTAAAGAAAGCTAAATCAGATGAGGCAAAGCGTGGAACTTTTCTACACGAGACTTTCGAAACATGCAATGGATTTATTGTGCACTCTGTGTGGCACCTCATCATGTATGTTACGCTTAATTCTGTTTTTCTTTCTTGCCACGCAGCTCAATTTTGGCCACCATCAAGAACTTTTAGCGTTGAATGGTGTCGACCAAATAAAGCGCGTGTCATGACCATATTTCTCTCCTAGAATTAGTATGTTTATGCTTATTACATAAATATTTACACCAGCGTAGTTTACTATATTGCTCTCTCGCCAAGACACACAGAAGGCTCATCCACTCCCTCTTGTTGTCCCATCTACACATTAAAGGGCCCCTAAACAACCCTGAGGTCCAAAATTTGTTTTAAAGATATAACTGCGCTCCTGCGCGATGTGAACATGCTCCCGTCAGAATTTTGCAAATAGGTGCAATAATAAAGAAGTTACACGGGTTTAAGTGGCCGCTTGCGTCCATTTCGTTTTCTTGGTCAGCCTCCCCACCCTTCTCTGGCGAGGAGAGGGTAGGTGCGGTGTGCCGTCGTGACTCCGCCCAGTTCTGACACGTGACATGACGTGAACGATTGACATCATTGACGCTTGCACTGCAGTTCCGGTTGCTCCGGCCAGCGCTGCTCCGGCGCTCACGCCGGTGGGATGGCCACAGGATCTGACATAAACCTGGTTTCGACCAATCAACGAGCTGTAACTGCGCAAAGTTGTTCGCGGTAGAACGTGACGACACCTAGGATGCGAGGACGACTGGTCAATCGCAGGAAAGAGGCGCAGGAATTGTTTTTTGAAATACGGCGTCTGTGTGGAGCGCAGCGCTATCATATTCGCAGAATGTGATCGCCGCAACCTTCTCTATGATTGAGTTAGCTTGTTTGGGCGGCTTAAAAAAAAAAAGTGGGAGCCTGTTTAGTGGCCCTTTAAAAAAACCATATGAAATGGCACATATAATTACTAAATGGCTCATTAATAACTAACCTCACATGTCACTCACATGTTAGTACATTTGCAGCTGCTAATAAAAGCCAGGAGCAAATATTGCAGAGCATGTGCTGCACAACAATCACTCCAATTTGTTTCGATACCTCTACATCAGCTGTAACAGCGAATCAGCATGAAGGTTAGCATGTAGTGATGCCATCAAGAGATGGCCAGCCATGAGTGAACACGCAAAAGCATACCTTCGTATGCAGAATGCTACACCTGCAGTCAATGTCAATAAAGGTTGACAGCAGTTTATTGCTCTCTGCCCATCTCGTGAATGACGTGTGCACTGTCTAATCAATGCATCCGATTTTACAAAATGCCGGCTACTATATTATTCCACTTATGCTTAAATATAAAAATCTCAGCTTGTACCCTTTGGCAGTGCTGGTGTACGCTGATTCCCAATGGAGATGCAAAAAACACTGACACTAATAGGCTGCTCAACAGGCCCAACCATGGCTCACTGATATGATAGGTGGATTTAAATTGTAAATTCATCGAAGGTAAACATAACGTTCATGACTGAATTACGAGTAATGTGTTCCCCCTTGTCAAATTTATTTGTGCGGTAAGTGCAGCAGAAAAGCTCAAGAACAATGCCTGTGCGGCCCATCTTGATTGGCTGCTGCGGTGTACACACATTTTCTATCAATGCTCGCGTGGCCGTTGGTAGTGTGCGCATGCTCGAGATTGGTCTATTTATTGCCAGCGCAAAGTTAGGATGGATGTCCATGATAGATCGGTTTCATGTCAGGAATGTGAAAACACATGTTTGGTGCTGTTCTGGCATACAACTGCGAAAATGCGGCAAAATGTAGCAAGATGTAGCAGGATTTTCCTTTTGGTGCAGTTAAGGCACAGCTATCACATCAATGGACTATCTGCACCTGCTGGCCTGCAACTCTAGAGAAGCGAAGATAAATGGTCGAAAGCAATCAATAAAACTTATTTTTAAATACCTGTGCAACTGTCAAACAAGTGCACAGAGTAATGAAGCTGGCAGACTTTGAAAATCCAATGAACTCTGAGAGCTACCGTTGCTAACCTTTGATCATTCAGTGAATGCGTTATTAGGCTATAGACGGTTTCGCTAGCGCTTGCCGTTCTCTGGCAACACTGTGCGTTCACCGGAAACGTGCCCTACAAAACTTCCTGTTTACCTTGCTTTCAAGTGGTTTCAGCATGCGTTGGTGGTCGCGGCTGCTTGTGTTCTGATGTTTTCCGCTGATAGAATTATTCCAATGAAGCGCTCGCAATTCGGGCACTGCTGTGTAATGCGAGGATGCAGTTTGTGATCCGGAACTAATTTGCTATCGCAAGTCAAAACGTTACGTTTCCCGACTGATGAAGCGGATGAAGCACTTGGATTCCGGTGACCAACCGAGAAAACTGGAATCCCACAATGAGCATGCAGATTTCTTCTGCCCACTTCATCAAAGGCAAATAAACCTCAACACATACTCTAATGACACAGTGGCGATGCTCAGACGTTAGTCTGTGCGTGGCCCCCAGTTACAAGGTACACGTTGGACACTGTCGTATTCCACCCATGACAGATAGCCGCGCTGACTCCTGAAGTGGATAGCAAAGCATGAAAGCTGCCTAAGGCTGAAAATCCATCGTAAAGGTGGCTCTCGTAGTTGAAGCCTGGTGATGTGTACTGTTCGAAGCAGCACTCGGGACACCAAAGCAGCCGCGCTCAATATGAATCGCCGCACAGCATATGCTGCGGCGCCCATGTTTTGTTGCTAAATAGACTGACGCCTTTGCATTTGCTTTTTTACTAGAGCGATGCCTGCGAGTGGTTTCGCATCAGTGCGAGTAACCGACACACCGCCTGTCGTATCGCCGCCAATGGACATCGTCGCAACCTATCTAATTTATCTTTCGGTGTGAGCATGGACTATAGATGCACGCGGGTTAACTTGAAAGTTTGGTTCATGAACAGTGTACTTGTGAGTAAATCGCAGTAATTCACGTGACTCAGCCGTGCCTGACGAAAGCACATAATGAGTACGTTTCATATTCAGTTACACGTACCGAACGCTGTAGATCGCGATTGATTCCAATTGGCACCGATCTCTCAAAAGGTACCCGGTGTGGCACAAGCACAGTAATAAGCATTTTATCGTGATGTGTGCCTAGCCCAAATATTTGAGTCTGTCAGCTAGCCCGTTTTAGGAAGCTTAGAATAAGCGTGATAACACGTATGTTACGCGTTTATGCGACGTGGCGTTCCGTACACAACTCCACCCCTTCTTATGTGAAAACCAGAGGTTCATTATTAGGACCTTTTTAAATGCTGTCGGAGTAAAGCTAAGCATCGATTTAACCTGTGATTTTAAGAAAACTAAGCGTGCTCCATCAGACTCGACTTGCTCAACTTGTTGCCTTTTATTATCACTTTATTGCTGTTTAATAGGCTTGTCATAAAGTCGAGCAATCTTGCTTACCTTTCCCAAGAATTCTGCAGTTAATATAACATTGCTCAGCAACATCAGCTGACATGCAGTCACACAGATCGTTCGTCAATTCATCGCGCAGATGCCTTTCAGGCTACAACTTCCCTATCCAGCGGATCAGGCAACTCTTCTCCTTGTCGTTACAGTTTCTGCTTGTACTTCTCCCGTGCGACGTCGTCGAGCCCCTTCATGTAGTCGCTAGACATCGCTCTAAACACATCTCAAGGAATGCGTCAGAATTAATAGAGCAACAAACTTAAACACACCAGGTAAACACTGTCTAGACCATTGAAAACGTATGACTGGAAGTGCCGCACCGGAAGTCTTCTTGGGCAGACCGTTCGGCTCATCCCTGTTTGTTTACAAACAGCGAAACCGTCTATACAGAAGGGGGAACGGTGCTTTCTCACAAATACATATTAACAACTAGCACGTTCAAAGTGAGTACATAGTTTGACTATGAACTATCACACAGTTTTATATGTGAACGACTCCCACCTAGCAATAACGAAGGTTGCACAAAAAATACCAATAAGGTGTTTCAGTGCGAAAGTAATGTTGCGAGGGCAACATGGCACCCACCAATATATTTTTCTGTGGTTTACAGCATACTATAAATCTTTGTTTGAAGCAAGAAAATAACTAGAACTGTCATGGGATTACTCCTTTGGGCACACCAGGACATACCTGGAATGTGAATGCTGGATTATTGGTGAAGGTGGCTCTGGAGTCTTAGGACATGTGTCTCTTCCAATCTTCAAGCGAAATGGTGTACTCAATCCACCGGCTGGGCCCAATTCCATCCGAACTCCAGAACTGCTACCTGTGCTTTTGCCTGTGCTAGACCTCGTCTTCAAGTTACTGAAAAAGAAATATAAAATTAGGTGCTACTTTGCAGAAACAGTTATCAATGTCAAGCTGGTTACACAATTATGTAACTAGGTGTGAATACAGTAAAACCTCGTTATAACGAAGTTGAAGGGGGAGTGGTAATTACTTTGTTATAACCATTATTTCGTTATAATCAATATCAATTTCATCTATAGGAATTTAAAGGGGAATTGTGATTACTTCGTTATATCCGATAGTTCGTTATATCTGGGTTCGTTATAACGAGGTTCTACTGCAGTCAGATCCTAAAAAATGGAAGTTTTGAAGTGCAAAATGTGTTGCTGTGAAAGGGAAAATTAGCATCCACCCGTTTTGGTAGCACAAGGCTACAAGGAAATCCATACGGATTTCTCAGGAATGAAAGCTGCCTAGCTGCCGAAAACTAGGAAGACTAGGACGAATTTTTCGGCAACTAATTGATTGATTTGTGGGGTTTAACGTCCCAAAACCAGCTCTGATTATGAGAGACACCGTAGTGGAGGGCTCCGGAAATTTCAACCACCTGGGCTTCTTTAACGTGCACTGACATCGCACAGCACACGGGCCTCAACATTTCGTCTCCATCGAAATGCAGCCGCCGCGGCCGGGATTTTTTCGGCAATTACGAATCTTTCATTTCTGAGAAATCTGTATGGATTTCCTTGTAGCCTTGTGCTACAAGAACGGGTGGATGCTAATTTTCCTTTTCAAAAACGTTACTCCACTTTGTGGGTTTCCACAGAACTCATTTGCCAAAATGTGTTGCTGTTTTACATTGAGAGAGGCTAACTGTTACTTCAGCTTCTGCGTCACTTAAGATGTACGCTGCGTTACATGTGCAGCTTCTTTTTTGACAGCAACAAACAACCACCATTTTACAATGGTACATAGGTGGCTAACTCTCTGTTGCAAATATGTTTTAAGCGCTGACTCAGACAACTGTGAGTGTCATGTACAAGCTTAAACAAAATTTTCAAACCTATGGCCCCACGCTCTAAAGCATAACATCTTAACCACTTGGCTATCTACCAACACCTCCAGAAAGTCATTACATCCAAATCTTACAAATGCACAGCCGTTAAATCCTGAACAAGCACCCCTCCACCCCCAACGGGCAAGATATAATTCGAGAAAGTTAGAAGGAGGGCCCTTGCTCGGTCATGGAGCGAAATTCAAGATGGTGGCAAAACTCACTAGGGAAAAAGAATGCAGAGCTGTTCTTTCTATTAGTATTTGTGGAATAAGTGCAATAACTGGTTTTTTTTTTTTTCACCACTGTCCACTTCAAAGTTGTGAAAAAGCTCTTCGGAGTTGGACGCGAAACTCACAGGCCCGTGCGGCGCCGAACACTGAATTCATGCTAGCACCGACTGATGCAGCACACATCCGTCCATCAGTCCAATCAAAATGGTGATGCATAACGCATTACTGCATCCTGTTGTAGCATGACACCGACACAAGGTAGAAGGCACTTTATTACCAAGACGCACACCAGCAGCCTCAACTCAACAAAATATAAACCCCGCACAACATAAACACACGCTATCTCTTGGCACATATGATATAGCGCTCCATCGCAAGGGTACCGGCTGATCTCGACTGCTAGGGACATCGTAGGGTCGCGGCTCGTGCCGACAGCTCTCGATTTTGGTTGGTCTTCTGAGTAGTATTTGCAATGTCAGATGTATGCCCCAGTTCCACTTCGGCCACTGCAGGCAATGGGTTGCATTGTGCCATTGGTTCAATATTTGATGGTCGCAGGTGGTCTGCGTGCACAAACTGCGCTGTGTTTTACATGTGCACTGGGTTATGTTGAGAGCTATTTTACACACGTCACTTCACCATGCTATCAGTTTACTTCTCCATGCACAGAAAGCACCAGTCCCAATCACCCACAGCAAACACTCGCGATAACCCTCTCTGCATATCAGCAGATTTTTGTATTTCTGCTGTCTTAGCGCTCATCGCGTCTTACATATGGGCGCAGCAGCAACAACCGGGTCCGCAGCTTGCTTCGTACGAATAGTCCGTCAGGTGTTCTGCCGGTGAAAGCGAGAGGCGTTGTTCTATAACAGAACATAAAGTTATCGATCCTATGTTAAAGGAGTTTATTGGTGCCATTTTTGGAGTCTTCTAGCATTTGCTTGAACGGTGCTTTTCTTGTTGCATGAACTACACGTTCTGCCGCACCGTTAGACTGTGAGTGATACGGCAAGGTTAGTGCGCACCTTACCCCATTTGCTTGAAGGGATTCTTTGAATTCAGCTGCTCAAAACTGAGGACCGCTGTCCACCACTACCTCCAGCGGAACGCCATGTGCCGCGAACCAAGAGCATACGACTTCAACTATCTTCGCCACTGTTGTTACATTGATTATCTTAATTTCCAACCATATGGAATATGTGTTGATAGCGGCCACGAACGCCCTTCTTTTTTCTATGCGAAGTTTAAATGCACACGAGCTCTCACGAATTCAGACTACCTGCCATGGCAACAAAGGTACGGGCGGTGCTGCAGGGAATATGGTTTGGCATATTTCACATTTCCAATTTCGAGGACCTTGTCCATTCCAGGTTATGATAATATTTATCTAGCTAATGCTTTCATTTGTGTTAATCCTAAGTGCTGCTCATGCAGCTATTGCAGACCATCACCTTGCAATGGCTCTGGTATCGCCATTCTGTTCGCCTACATAACACATCCATTGTGTACACCGAGGTCAAACCTACTTACCCAGAATGGCTTTAGCTCGTAAGACGCTGATTTGGGCTAGCCTTGCCAAATGATGTCACGCACAGTCCTCAGCACTTCTTCACGGCCCGTTTCCTGGCTGACATCCTTTGATGTTAAAGCAATTTCTTCACACTTAATACTTGTTTTGGGCAACAGCAAGCGTGACAATGCATCTGCATGCTAGACGCTGATCCTGGTTTGTGCTTGATTTTATAACTGCAGTCAGACAAATTTCAGCCAACAATGTATTACTCCTGCAGTGGCTACTGCACAGCCATGCCGTTTAAGATCTATAGCAGAATTCTCAAGGGCTGGTGATCAGTTATGTCAAAGGCTCTTCTGTAGAGATATTTATTAAACTATTTTTACAGCAAGCACAATACTAAGTGCTTCTTTTCCAATTTGCCCATAGTTGCATTCAGCAGAACATAGCGACTGTGAAGCAAAAGCAACTGGCTTTTTCTCACTGTTCACCACATGCAATAGCACTGCCCCTAATCTGTACTCAGAAGTATCACACGCAATCCAAATTTCCTTTTTTACATCATACAATTTGCGGGAATGCATGCGCATTCCAGCAGCAGCGGCCGGTTGCTTGTTACCTGTGAACGCTTTGGCAGGAATGCTGCAGTGAGAGAGGGCACTCACGCCACTTTCCCCGCTGCCTCTCATGCCTGGTCATGGTGCTGTAACCGGTACGCCCCCGTTCCCTCCCCTTTCTACACCTTTTCCTTCTCCCAGGAATCGGGGAGATGCCTCCTCTCTCAACTTGTGAAGGTGCACCGCTTTCTCGAGTGTGTTGTGTTTTGTCTGGAGGGATCAGGATTGACCGGAACCCCTCCAAGGTGCGAGGTCACCACCTGCCACCATCACTGAGCGCCTCCCCTCACGTGAGTGATCCGCCATTTCAAGTCTGAGCGCGAAGCCACACTAAGTGAGCCGAGTCACTATCAGCCCCTTTTCATCATGCGCTTTTCTAGCATTGTTTTTGCCCCAGCTGTAAGGAATATTACTCCTGCACACTGAGGCACTTGCACATTTATATTTGTTGTGTTGCCTGTCTCTGTCCCCCTGGCCTGAACCCGCCATGGTTGCGATGTAACGCGAACCGCGGGATAGGGGCCACAGCTTTAATTGTTAGGCCTGCTGCGTTTGTGCTTGCGAGTGTCTGCCACTCCACTAGCACCCAAGGCACCCAAGTATAAAGGATAAGAAAATCCCTATACATTGCAACACACTCTTATCAGTCAACAATCCCTTGCATCTGCCAAATGTCTCATTAGATTCGCATGACCAGTGCCATTTAGTTTCTTTTCGCAACAAGTTGTGCAATGGTTCCAAGATAGACGCCAAATTTTCTAAAAACTTCCCATAGTAATTAATCAAGCCTTCAGTTGGGTCACATTAGTGTGCATGGGTGCTTTTCTAATGGCTTCCACTTTTTCCGCTGTTGGGTGCAGGCCATGCTTGTCAATTTCCTGTCCCAGGTATGTGACGCTCTGTTAAAGAGAAGCTGCATTTTTTTCATTCACTTTTATGCCACGTTTGCTTAGGCGGCGAAGCACCTGCTCCACTCTTTCACAGCACTGCTTGTAGTTCTCACCAGCAATGATTACATCATCAATACAGTAGGCAGTTACCGGCACATTACGCAGTGGGTGTGTTCCAATACTCACAGTAGACAGCTAAATATAGACACCTACGTAACAGCGGCCATCTAAAGTCCCATTCCATTTCTCATGTAGATGGCAAAATAGACAGCTTCGTGAAGACGGCATACAAAGACAAAAACGATGCAGGCTACTCTGCTGTCCTAACAAGATGGCGGCTGAAAGGATTGCTTGAATATCCACAAACCTCGCCGAAGTGGTTGTCTGCTTGCAAATAGGCCCTTTATTACGTGCTTCATGTAAGCTGCATCGAGTTTTTCATAGACTGGAACACAAAATAGGCAAAATTAACAAAAATTGCGAGCGTTTTCTTCAGCTTTCTTTTGTCGACACGAGATGGCGTCTCGTCGCGCAAATGTCATCCAGGCGCGTTCATTACTTGGATGGACAAGGATGTGAAGCTGTCTTTGCAGCTGTCAAGGTAGACTGTCTATGATGCTGTCCAGAATCGGAACATGGCCAGTATCTGGTCCATGACTGCCCGAAAGATAGCCAGTATATAGGCTACGCCATACGGCAAGCACCAGAATCTAAACAGGCTAAAGTGGGTGTTAACGATGAGCAGTTCTTATGCTTGTTTGCTTAGTTCGAGCGGCAGGTATGCTTTCGAAAGATCTATGATGGAAAACACCGTTCCACCATACAGGTTCGCAAAAGTATTTTCCAGAAGGGGCAAGGGATACTGATTGACCTTGATTGCTGGGTTTACCGCGACGCGATAGTCGCCACATAATCGCAGTTCCTGCATGTTCTTTTTTGGGACAAGAACTTGGGACAAGAACAAGTGGCACTGCCCATTCACTGTGCCTGACCTCGTATTTGACACCAGCTTCTTCTAGCCTGACAAATACTTCTATTCACTAGCACAAAGAATACTGCACTGGTTGCACTTTCATAAATACATGGCACACGTCATCTTTCAGTCCAATACAGCATTCCAACCCTTTAATGGTACTGAAGCCTGTGTCAAACACTTTGGGAAATTTGTCAGCAAGCAATGTCTCCTTATCCACAGTATTTAGAGAAAATTCAGGGCAATTTATTTTGATTTTAGAAAGCCAATCTCGGCTAAACAATGTGGGCATTCTGGCCCCCTGTGCATCTTTCACTATGAGAAGTGGCAGTTCAGAACATTGGCCTTCAGACCTTTACACCCATAACGCCGGTGATAGGGACTGTCATGCCATCCTATGTTGCTGACTTAACACTTGGTTGTCTGTGCACGGCATTTGGAAAGTGTTTAGCATGCTGTGCTTTGGACATTACTGATACGGATGCACCCGTGTCAAGTTCCATGGGTATAAATTTATCGTTTATTTGAACGTTAATTACCATGGCGGGCGTCCCTCCCTTGTGGTTCGTGTGACAGATAGCAGTTCATTCTTGCTACCTCATTATTCACTCTCTACTCGGTGAACACGCTTACATTTGCACATTTTGGCAAGATGACCTTTCTTAGCACAGCTAGTATTCAGGAATCGGCAACTCACGGGTGAATTAGTTTTCTTTAATGCTTCTTTTTTTATTCACACAAGCACTTGGTGGTGCTATTAGACCTCGCTCTGTATTTCCAACTGTTATTTCAACTGACACGAGTTCTCAGTGGCACTTTGAACAGCAGTTCCACAGCGCTCCAACAAATCACCATAGACGAATATAAGAACAATTAAAAAAGATTCATTGGTATAATTACTTCACGAGACTTGTCTATCAGTGATGCGCTAAGTTCCAAAACATTCCCTAGCACGCTGCAATGGCCGATGCACAACCCTTAAAGATGCCTCAAGTGCCTCTTAACAGCGGGAAGATAGAGAAATATCTAAACAAAGTTATACACATATGAACAAATGGCGAGCAAAATCTGGGACGATGCTACTGCCTTACTTTATCTGCTTCTGCACATGCCTTTTAATATTCCGCAAGCGACAACAAATTCGTTTTCAATGAATCTCACCGCCTTATTTTAGTAAAAGGCAGTGCTACTTTTTGAAATGCTTCAGTGCATAAAATTACTAGTGACATAATATCAAACAGGGTTATTGTGACATAATCATGCTTGTGCTATCTTGTTAACTTCTTGTCATGGCACCCCTGCCGGGGCAGTGCCTTGCACATGCGCGCTATACAGACACATGTATATATATGACCGAGCGAATAAAGAAGGGGGGATTTTTCCAGTTCATGTTCAATGCAGTGTCGTTCGTCCTAGAAATACGACAGTTATCACTGTATGCTAGCAATGCAAAGTCCCTCACTTCATACAAACAAATGCATGGCAGGAGTGCCAACAGTTCTTAGAACAGTGTTCCCCTCTCCACTTTGTTTCTGACGGCAGCTGCCACGTATCACAGATACCTGGGTTTGAGGCTGTTTCCCACGCGTTCCTGTGTTCCCTTTCATATTGCTCACGATAGTGCCTTGATGCTTTGCAATGGTATATCGATTTTCTCTTTTCCTCCTTTGCTTGCCCTTGAGTCCATAAAAACTGAAAATGTATATACTCTGGACGGACAGTTCTTGAAGTGTCTCTAGACCTACGACCTCAAGAGGGAAGCCTTGCAGCTATGTGGTGAGACGAGACTTTCTGTGAGCCCAAGGCAACCTACCCTGAAGCTCAAAGTCTGGATGCGTTGTCTCTGCGCATAAATGTGGTTGAATTATTTGATGGTTAATATGCATTTTATGCTTTCATACAACCATACCACTCCCCATCAGTGGCGAGAGTTGCGACATTTACTCATCGAAGTGGCAACAACTGGCAACGCCGTATGTATTCAAAGAGACAACTTCAAAAAATTTTTTCTAGCCTAAAACAAAAAATGATTTGTTAAAGCTTTGCTAAACACTTACCAATGATGTGTTCTATCATGTGACGCATATGGAACAGTTTTCGCTGGACCACATCAGCACAAATACCTCCTAAAATGCAATAAATCGCACAATTTCTCTACTTTTTCAGCCAGGAACAATTTCTGCCAGGTATATTGGAAGCATATTTTGCCCAGAAACATTTTCATAAAAAAGTATAAGAAAGGAAAAATTTGCATCCACCCATTTTGTAGCACAAGGCTACAAGGAAATTCGTATGGATTTCTCAGAAATGAAAGCTTCCAAGTTGCTGAAAAATTAGTCCTAGTTCGGGGTTCAAACCCAGGACCAATGGCTCTCCTGGGCGCTCGCTCTGCCAACTGAGCTAACCAGGAGGCTAGCGATTGACAGTGCGATGGTGAATCCATCAACAATTCGAAGCCCATGGGCGAGGATGTATGACCAATGAGTTCTGCGGAAACCCCCAAGGTGGAGTAACGTTTATGAAAAAGAAACTTGCCCCCACCCGTTTTGTAGCACAAAGGTACAAGGAAATCCATACAGATTTCTCAGTCACAAATGCATATGGATTTCCTTGTAGCCTTGTGCAGTGCCTCCTCTACTTTTAGATGCCTGCTGTGTGAGCACTGGAGCACCCGCCGAACTCTCTCCTGTTTTCCCCCTCTTCTGAACAGCACCCGCGAGGTGGCGCAGCCTTCCAACACTACCTCACCAACCACGCTTCAGCGCGGCCGCTGGCACGTTGTGGCTTCTGCCACGTGGTAGCCGGGCTATTGATTCGTATATTTGTTACAGTGCACTGTGTAAGCTTCGAAAATGCATTACTGCTGCGTGCCTTGTTATACATAGTCTACGCAAAAAGCGACCGGGCGTATCCTTTCACGAGATCCCCGCGGAGACAACGCTGAGGGAGCAATGGCTCAAAGTGATATAAGGAAGAATTGGCAGCCCAATTCCACGTTGAACTACTCTGCAGTCTGTAGCCTCCATTTTCATGAAAAACGACTTCCGAGACGACACCAAGAGACATATACTGAAGCAAAGTAGCATGCCCACCATTTTTCCATCCTATCGTTCGCATCTCCGGCCAACACTTCCCAAACCACGAAGTGACATGAGCATCGCCAAACGCAAATGTGAACAATTGCCGTTAAAGAAGCTTGCCCCAAGAGCATCTTCTCGAACTTCCAATGGTGAAGAAGTGTTTGCCGAACTGTGTACTCTGAGTGCAGCGACTGTTGACTGCCGAGAATTATCTGCACCTCTCACTACTGCACCAGGGACTCGGATGGCGCAAACTTGCACTTCTGGTGTAAATAATAATTCCATGGAAGAATGTGAAACATCTGAAGCAAGCAATGTGCCACCTCCTGCAAATGCAACGCGCACCATGTGATCTTTTACGACAGAAACGAACTGCGCGAAATAAACAGGGACAAGGAAGACACACGCACAAGCGCAGAACTAGCAACTGAAGATTTATTCTTCAGTTGCTAGTTTGCGCTTGTGCGTGTGTCTTCCTTGTCCCTGTTTATTTCGTGCAGTTCGTTTCTGTCATGGATTACCAACTCGCCCAGCATTCAATCCTTCTAAATGTGATCTTTTGCCACATAAACAAATAAATCAAGGCCATCAACTGTCTACGTGCAGCAAAAGAAGTGGCGCGAGAAAGAAACGAGCTTGAAAGCATAAAATGAAAGCCTTCGCCTTACCGTAGACAATTATGAGGAGGAGCTTGAATGCCCAAAAAATGAATGCCATGTTACCAAGTTTCTCCAGATTGTTCAGGACTCCGAATTATCAACCACCGAAGCGAAGTTCATCTTAGATCAAGTGATTAACTGATTGGTCCGAAACAACAGTGAGGCAGTGCATTATATTATGTCTCTTTTCTGTGAAATCCTATGAGCACATTAGGTCAGAGAACCTGCTTGCCCTTCTTTGTCGAACCACACTCCAAAAAAGTACTTGGGAAATTCAGTAGGCGAGGTAGGATTTAGTGATCTTGTGAAGGCAAGGTTTAGCACTGGGCTGGAGTGCCTCAAATCGCCATGGTCGAAGCACCACAGTTTCGTCATGGACAAAATGTGCATCCGACAAAAGCTTCAATATAATAAACAGAGATGCATTTCTAGGAGATCTTGGAGCTGATCTCAATCACCTTTTGCCTACATCAGAAAAAAGTGAACTTGCCTACTCCCTTCTGTTTTTTACTGTGTGGCCTACATAGTAGGTTCAAGATTCCTGTAGGCTATTTCTTCACCAAAGGGTGTTCGGGAGAAGTGCTTGCAAAGGCTATAAAGCTCATCACAAGACGGAAGAAGCAGGATGCCGAATTGTGCGTGTAATGACAGACAACCACCAGATCAATGTTGTAGCGATGGAAAGTCTCTCCCAAAGTCAAATCCAGACACAGATACCCAACCGAAATGATGCTTCAAGGCAACTGTTTCTCGCTTTTCATCAAAGCCACATAATCAAGCATGTTTGTTCACAGTTCCTATCGAAAGAAATAGGTGGGAAGAAAGAATTAGCTTCTGTTTATATCAAGGACTTCTACAAGATACAGCAAGGCTCTATAGTGAAGCCTGTTCGTTTTCTTACCAGAAAGCACATCTTTCCCACAAACAGAGAAAATGGGTGTGAGGACGGCTGTTCAAATACTTTCCCTGTCCATCCCCCCGCCTTGAGTTTCATGAAGGACCAGGCAGGTCACACTTGTGATGTAAATATCACAAATGTAAGTCCAACCGTGGAGTTTATGTCCAACATGTACAGGTGGTTTGTGCTGATGGATGTTAGCAACTGCGAACAACACATCCACCACAACAATCCAGTAAAATTCAGGACGAATAGGCCAAAAACGTTCAGGATTACAGCTCCCCGCTTGGCGTCTAAAACGCACCGTCCGAGATGGTATGGGCGAGGCAAAGGAGCTGGCTGCCGCTGGTATGGTGGCGATAGGCCCGCAGGCAAACTGGTGCCAATTGAAGAAGAAGCTCGGAGAGTTGAATTAAACAAAAGACAACTACTTACTTGGAAGGTTACCGCTGTCGTAAGGACGAGCAGAGCCGCAACACTGATCATACAAACTAGTGGCAAGTAAACTCTTTTATTGTAATGACATCAATGTTTACATGAAATGAGGGACAAGAAAGTAGTGTTTATGTTCACACTAATTACAAAGGTTTGCAAGGGGTTAAGTGGTACATTACAATAAAGTTGATGCTGAACTATGTAGGGCGACCCTACTCCAGCATAGCACTTTGCAGACAGATCTGCATCCGTTCTGCATCCACTCAGTGTCCGTTCAGCATCCATTCAGCATGCGTCACCCAACGGCGGAGCCACCTTTATTAGTCTGTGTGCTCCGCTTGAACACATCGGCTGGCGAATTGCCGCCACTTTGCCCCGGCATTGGATAGCGATCCTACCCAATCCGTGTCAAGGGCACATAGTCACAATGAAATCAATGCATACCACACTAAACAACACACACACATCCACAGACATAAGAAACAGTATCAATCAAAGTATGAGAGCGAGGGCAAAGACAGAAGGTACGAGTGAAATACCACGAATCCTATCGGGCGCGGTGAGCCCACCTGCAGTGCCAGGCAGATTCATAGCCCGAAGTGAACAATGCAATCGGACGGGCAGTTTCCAGAGGGGCTCATCGCTATCCTATCACAGGAAGCAAGGCGAGCCACACGACCTCTCGTTTACATGTGTCCGTTTGCACCCCGCCGTGCTCAACGCATGGGAAGCAGCGGCGGGTGCGCAAGAGATGTTCCAGCGAAAGTCACCCCTCATACAGGCACCAGTTGACAAGAACCAGATGTCAACAACCACGCATCCTGGCCGCATCTGAACTATCCACGCATGTGGGTGTCGAACAACAGCAACGCCGGTAGGCTCGTAGATGAAACGGCACCGCCAGAGATTTATTGTCGTCCGTACCCGGCAGCCCGGCTTTCGTGGAAAGAGCGGCAACAAAACACGACTGCGGTCACTAGTGACACACGCTCACGATCTTCCGTAGGTACTGTCACCCGCTCGTCCCCTTCGGCGCAAAGGCCGCCCGAACCACTCGAACCACGCAGGGCCGCTCGAACCACTGATGTCCAACCGCCCCTGCACACTGGCGCCCAAAGGGGCACACCCGGGTGTCCATTCAGGCAAGCTGGGCGGTGGCTTTCTCTTGGTGCGGCACAGAGAATTGGGAGGGCACCCCCCCGTATAGACAGTGACGCCACGCTCGGAGACACGGTTTCAAGAGCACTCACGCGCCTCCACTTCCGAGCCCGCAGGTGCTCGCACTGTCCAGTGCGCATGCGTGCCCAACGCCTGCAGGGCCTCCAGAGGTCTCAGAATTCCGAGGCACCCGCCTGGCGGTGCTGTCACTGCAGTGTCCATTGTTCACGCATCCCCCGTTTCGAGTGTGTGACCAGGTGCCCTCGCACCGAGGACGAAGGACATACAAGCACCAAAAAGAAAATAAAATGCAAAAGAAACATGGCGGCACGGCTAAGCGAAAGGTCCATGCAGCAAAGCACGTTCCATAGACAGATACAGATATTTCCGCTTGGCGAGCAAAAGCTAACCTAAACAAACGCACCTTTTTCTAGCGGCAGGCTAACAAATCCAGATACAAAAGAATTTTCTGACTGCGAAGAAGTAAAGCTCCACTGCCTCGAACTTATCTTTTTGGAGTATGTGGAAAGCCCTGAAGGAGGCAGACTCACAGGAGAACTTCTTAAGCAAAGAAACGTATCATGCATTAGTCTTCACAACAGTGTCAAACGTACAGTGTATAAGATTTCTTTTGGATAAGTGCAACTTCGAGTTTGTGCTCACTCGAATATTTTCAAGTGATCCAAAAGAATCTTTTTTTTTTTTTGGATTTTTGAGGTGAACGGCAGGCTGCATTATGGACATGCGAAGTACCCTCTGTGGGCTTGAAAAGGTGCTGAAGATGGGCACTGTTGCAGCATCCCAGAAAAGCAACGCGAGCAGTTCTATGTCATTCTGCTCTTCACGAGGAATAACAGTGGCTCAACAAAATGTGCACCCACCGTGTCTGTGTCTACAAATGTCAAGTTGGCTCAGCAAGCTCTTCTAGAAATTTGCATGTCGACAACCACCTTGCTACAAATTCCAGACATAGCTGCAATTGCCCTCATCGCTGGGTACATATCTTGCGTTGTCAGTGAAAAAACTGCGTGCGGTAACTGTGTCTCTCTAGTAACTGTGTCTCTAGAACTCATCGGAGTTCTTTGCACTCTTACACTATATGTAGAAATTACACTGACACAAATCTCTGCAAAAGCCTCCTGCGGAGTACGTGAAGCAGTGTCACTGTTCTGACGAGACTTCCTATCTGACAATGTAATCAATGTGACGAAGGCCACATAATAAGTTTTGTTAAATTGATCTGCAAGAAATTCATGAAGCCACTGCTTTTAAACCATGCTTTCGACATGACTGACCGAAATGCAGTGACCAAGTTTTAACAGAGAGAGCCACTGTCGCGCAAAGTGCTCAAACTTTGAAGTATTTGCTTGAAAGTGATGCTCGTAATTTCTTTATCTGCATTTGTTATAAATGTAAAGACACGTTTTATATTCAGCATTGTGTTCCTACAACTCCGTGTTCAATTCTCTTATGTCCAGTGCTTAATCTTTTTTTGAAAATCTTGTACATACATTGATGACAGTCTACACTTGATGATTGAATTTAGTAAATACATTATACTGTCTGTATCCTGGCTTCAAGTAGATATCTTTAGTTGTTTCATTCTAGGATTCTTCCTTTTTGTGCATTTGCTTGCATATTATTGCTAAAAACAGGCGCGACTTATGCACACATTGTCGCAGATACAATAACAAAAAAAAAAGAAAGAAAAAGGAGAGGCGAATTGCGCTTTCTGCGGTAGTACGTCTTGCTCGCTAGGGAGGTCGGTAGTGTCAGAATCTGGCGCCACCTCGCGGCCGGCCCGAGAAACGTCATGGCGAAGGAAGAACTTATGCGAGGACGGTGGATGCGACAGGCATAAAAAAAGCAGAGGAGGCACGGCCTTGTGCTACAAAACAGGTGGATGCTAATTTTCCCTTTCATAAATATTACTCCTTCCTGCAGGTTTCCGCAGAACTCATTTGTCATGAAGAAGTATATGTTCTCATAAATTATACAAATATTTAGATTGGTCAGGGAGAGGGTCAGTTCATTCATCGAAAAATCCTGAGCATTGACGATTTTTGTTGTTTCTGAGAGTATGCAACAGGAAGTGTAGCCAGGACTTTCACATAGGCGCAGATGAAGTTCTGTGCTTCAACTAACAGAAGTAGATTTTGTCTAAATTTTTCTCGTAAGCATAGTTTAATAAAACTGAGCTAATTCTGAGCAAACACAAGGCCATTAAAATTTCTCTGCTCCAAACTGTGCTACCACAATACTTCAAGCAGTCTAAAAGCCACAGATTTTATCCAAAAAATCGGCGGCAGACAAGTGCCATGTCTGGGACACTTGGCATGGAATGACCCATAGGTATAAAATTTACTATGCAGAAGTGATAGTTACTATGCAGAACTGAGAAGTGGTAACTTTGCATGAGCTCACCATCACCAATATGTGCATCTATAGCATTCTCTCTTGAAAGTACGACCTCAAGTTAGATGGCACAACTTTCAGCCATATAAACAAAAGCAATAGGCAGGTATGGCAAGCACTTATTCAAATCTATTAGAAATGAATACTGATGAAAGGAAAAAAGAAAACTTACAATGATGATCTAACCGGAGATGGGGACTGAGGGGTCCTGAACAGGCTAGGCCGTGGACCAGCAGGTACATCATGTGCAGGGCTTTCATTTTTAACAGGTGTACGGTGCTGGTAAAAATATACACACATAATATATACACACAAAAATATACACACAAAATATATACACAAAATATATATATATATATATTTTGTTCAGCCAAGAACACTCAAGAAACGCTCTTGACAAGCAAGCCCTCTCACCTGTAGTTGATGTAAACTTGAAAAAGAAGTCAGTCTTCTAAAGTTGTAATTGACACTATGCTTGACTTTCGATGATCTGCAAGAGAGATTTTGGCACTGAAACTCAAGAACAATAACACGCGGACAAAACTTCCCCTGAGTTGTAAAACAATCCTCTTCTCAGGGTCATATGAAAAGGTTTTAGAAATAGGGCCAAACATGGGTCATTTTCCAAAAACACTTTAGAAAGAGCAGCAGGAGTCTCAGGCTGCACTTATTAATTTTTACTTTGTACTGGCTTGACAGCTATTGGCCTCGAGCACATACCGTGGCGCCATGTGCCGGAACCTCTCCGTGATGTACAAAACGACATCACGTGATACCAGCCGCGCAGCGTACGACGTCTGCAATGTCGCAGCTCGTTCGGACACGGTTTTTTCGTGTTGCAAGAGTTCCCTGTGTGTATCTTAGCTGCAAAAGAACCTGTTCTGCAGGTCGGCAAAGTATTTTGCGAGTGAACAAGGCATCGCCGCATCGTCCACGCTTGTCGGAAACATGTGCCGCGGTGCTCTATGCACGACGAAAATGATGAAGCCGCTCACGTAAAAGGTGCTCGGGAAATTTCATTAGCTATCACTGGGAATACTCAGACATCCCGCGTACAGTTACTCATTCAAACGCGAATAGACGCTACATCTCGTGCACTTGCGCGGACGGTGCACAGGCGATAAGTGACATTTCGATTCACGTTGACAGCTGTACGTTGTTCACTACATACCTTTATTCCCATCTCTTCGCCCCATTTTTGGGCGTGTGATTAAGCGGGCAATACATGTGAGGTCTTGATATTGCTCATTCAAGCAGCATGTCCATTCATAAGGGAATGGACATGCTGAATGAACGCCCGGTTTGGCACTTTTGCCAGTATTATCGCGGGACAAGATACATCACGAGCTGATTTATCACCAGTAAATTATATCTTAAATTCATGCATACGGTTCCGCCATGTGCGCGCATGTATCTCTGCGCACAGTATCTTGACTGATGACAGAATCAGAGCAGCCTGTTATTTTTTGCGATGGTGCTGCTCTGTAAACAAGACACATTTCCTCTGCAGCAGCAAATACACGTCGTAAATTCGAATGCCTACAGTCAGAGAAAGTGCATGCCGTACTAACTGAACACTTTAGCTCCTAACGCCGAGCACAAAATTGACTTCACGGAATGCTTCCCACACACTCGAAATGTAGCCCCTGCCTGTTTCCCCATTCTCAGCTTTTTCAGTCAAGACGCTTCGTCCTGGGATATATACACGTGAAAATTGCTCCTAGCTCGGTCGAATATGTCAAGTGCTGTGGCGCCGACCAGTTTTCCATGCGCAAAAGCAAGAAAAAATGTAACCGGCTCGGTGAAGAAAGCCAGCGCGCTTCCCCGGTGGCAGCGAAAGGCGTCACGTGATGTCGTTTACTACGTCAGAACGACAGCAGCGCCGGTCTTTCCAGTGGTGGCCCTCGAGGCCAATATGAAAGAAAACATGATTAAAGGAATAGACAACCGGCCAGATTTTGCAATGGCATCATTGTGCATTTGAGAAAACCATGAATTATCCTGACAGAATGGAGCATTCATTCTTCTTGTGATGTCAATAAGGTTTCTATTATTAACTTTGGTTTGAATATCTCAGAAGCCAGGATCTCGGATAGACAACATTATTCAGATTGCCATACTTAGCCTCTACTGTTCAGATGCAACGTAACTCAGGCTCTTAAAATTAGTATGTATATAAAAAGAAAAGACTGCACTATTGACTGCTTATAACACAGTAAAGGGAGATGAGAAGTGGCACTGCCTATCGGCAACTAGAACTGAAAACTCAAGTCACGCCGTGGCGCATGGGTGTAGCCTCTGAGCCGCTGCACACATGCACTGTAGCTCAAGAGAACATGATACAAACATACTCGGCAACTATCAGGCTCATAATTCAGTTCTTGTATCTGTACTTAACCAAAGAACTTGCATAAATAGCCACAAAATCATGAAGTGTCTATTGTTATAATTCAGCCTGTCAAACATGATCTACAGCTACACAGACTAGACAAACACAATGCTACCTTTTTACTAGGCCCGCAGCCAGGAAGAGTGTCCCGAGGGCACCTGAACCCCTCCCGAAATTTTGGTTGGGGGTAGTGTTAATGACATAGTGTAGTGCTAATATAAAGTTTAAGCCCATTAATAATGTTACATTTAAAAAGTTGGTTAATGTACAGTTCGGTCCACTGTTAGAGGGAACATGTGCGTGTGTGTCCACGCCCCATAAGTGCCAGTGTATCCGGCACGGCCACACATCAAAACAATGCGGCGCAGCTGCACAGAAATGCAGCGGAGGTGATTCATGTCTGCAACAGCGTGGCAGAGCAAAGCAAAAGTGGTGTCATAAATGGCCAAGGGCGCTGATCTTGCTTTACGCTCCCGCACTGCAGCAGACGACACGAAGCACCTCCCTTGTATTCTTGTGTGCCTGCGTCCCTTCCCTTCGATGCGTGGCCGCGCTGGATACCCAGGCACTCCGCGGAGTGCGGACCCGCATGTGTTTCTCTCTAACAGTGGGCCGTACTGTACATACTGCAATTTTTACCAAAAATAAATATTAAAAAGAGATGCTTTTCTCAAATATTCAAGTCCCTCAGCAAGCGCCCCCCCACAAAAAATATTTCTAGCTACAGGCCTGTTTCTTAAAAATAGGGCCTAACTTGCCTCCTTCCTTTCAATGCTGGCGTATAATCACTATTCTGGCCAGCAGCTACTGCTGCTGTCAAGATGTACTGCATGTATGACCACATCGGCAAAAAATTCAGGTAAAAAATATTTCATGACATCTTCCATGTTTCCACTGCATGGTTAGGCACTCTGACTGGTAAGTTTTCCATTCCACTGAAGAAAACAAGAGCTATAAAAAGTGGTTGTCAGCCCCTTTAACTGAAGACATCACTAACACAACCCTCGCTCAAGTCAGATTAAAAAGTACCGACTCCTGTGCACTGGAGTAGTCAAGTAGGTCCACAAAGCTTGAAACTTTCAAGCACTTTTTAGGTGCTACTTCCTTACAACTAAGCAAGCCAATCCTTTATAACTGTAGCAATCATAAGAATGTAAATAAACAAAGCTTGCATCTAACAAACTACAAGTACTGACACTAGATTTCCATGCTACCTTTGTCGATCAGCAGGCAGCGATGAGCAGGGTGGAGCCCGCCTTTCAGATCGAGGAGTGGAAGTCTGCATGACTTTGGAAAGCCCACAGGTACAAAGGGCTGCCCAACTGAAGTTTTATGCAAAAGGAAAATAATGCATTACTGGGACAATCAAACACGTTGTTATAACATTAATCTTCCATGTTAACAAGGTGATTTCCAAGTTTGTTGGGTGGCATGTGTGACGCAAAGGTCGTACCTTGAAAAGATACAGCTTAGGGCTTCACTGACCCCAGGAAAACATGCAACGCTGGCACGTGTTCAAAACAACTTGCCCTGGAATGGCCTGGGATTGAGGGCATGATCTTCAATATCCTTAATAAATTTCCCCGAGTACTTTTAGACAATATTTCCTGACGCACTGTCTGAGGTTCTTTCCTCACTTCATTGTCAATTGAGCAGATACGTGCTGCTTGCGTCACCAGAGATCAAGCAACAGATTACTTATGACAAGGTGGGTAGCATGAATTAAAATTTAGGTAATGTCCGGTATGCGTCAGTTTCCTGTGGAAAAGAAACGGTTAGTTCCAGTTCGGCTCACGTGGACGTCAAGGAACAAAAGGCTGCTGTCACATTCACATTCTTTGGTAAACAGTGCGCCTGTCCCTATCGAGCTGAGAAGACGCAGCAGCTGTAGGGCATCATTCCCATTTAGTATGCAGACACAGTCGTCCACTTGGGGGATGAACTTAGGCCAAGATATTCATCCACTATGTGGACCACTGCATCTGCATTCTAATAGGAATTTGAAATAAATTTCCACTTCCTATTTAATGGATATTTCTAATATTCTAAAGAAAGAAGTAAGAGATATCCACTGCTACACATCCCCGTTAGACATACACTCTAATTTGAATTCCGAGGGAAACCCCTGCATTCACCAGAAGATTAAATGAACATCATATGGACATCTGCAACAACAAGAAAATGTCAATGCCCTCGCCGAGTGTGCCGATGACCACAGTCACGTTTTTTATTCGGATAATGCTGTTACGATAACCAAGAAAAATAATTTTGGCACATTATTTTTGGAATCTGTGTTTACTCAGACGAAAGAGGTCACTATAATCAGAACAGATGGCAATCCCTTACAACAGTTCATTACGTCATATTTTACGATAAAAAGCTTCACTGAGCAGGCTCTTGCCTGCTCAGTGTGAGTTGGGACCAAGTCAGGGTACTTTCACCCTGACTTGGTCCCTGACTGCAACTTTTTCATCGTGTTACCTGAAAAGTTTAACTTTCGTGAAACTTGCCTATACATGGATGCCGATTGGTCAACGAGATATGTGTTGCAAAGAAACGCCCAGAGTTGGTGAGCCGCGGTGTAAGGTTCCGGATTAATTTTAACCACCTGGGGCTCTTGAGCGGGTAATTACATATCGATCATAAAAGAGGCGCATGATATCCACAAAAAATTAGATGGCACTCCCCATTCGCACCCCCTCCTCTTTTTCTCTTCTAATTAGATGCTCCAAGAACCACCAGTGTGAAGCAAATGACAAAATGCGCTGGCCACTTAATGTGCCAAGAACTCGGGCCATGATGAGTTTCAAGGCTCGAATTCAGAGTTTCGCAGGCCAGAATTTCAAGCGAGTACACACACCGCCAACTTGCGCATACGCCCGCGAAATAACTTGAAAAAGGACGTCTCGCAAGCACAGTCAGCGAGAAAGGAATCGGGGTGTTCAACTTCGCCCTTCTTCCACCGCCACCAACACACCAAAATGTACGCTTATCACACGCATACACGAGGTTAGATACACCACTGGAATAAGGTTTGGCAGCTCTTATGGGACGTAGACACGAAATATTTCACAGACCAAACGGGCACAAGTCGTTCCCGACACTACAGCACTTCCCCCCCCCCCCCCCCCCCAAAAAAAAAAGGAACAATACAAAACACTTTCTTTAAGAGCTGAAATTAATAATGAAGAGCACCTACTGTTAGTGGCGTTGAAGAACCGCGACAGGCGCGTGCACTGCTGCGGATCGTTCCACCAGCACGCAACGCCACGGTCGCGTAACCTGTGACGTGAAAATCATTTTATACAATGCCTGCTCGACGTTATTAACACAAAGTCATTTCCCCCCGTGCGAATCAGGGCGGAAAACATAAGCCTCTTTAAGAAATTAAAGACTCCTCGTTAACTACGGCTACCAGGATTTGAAAGTAGACGCATCGCTCACCTGCCGGCAAACACCAAGCCAAGCCGTCGGAACGCGCTCGCGCCGGCTCACGCGCTGGGAATAGTGATGATGATAGTATGGGAGATCTCACGAGCAACGAGCAACGAGACAGATCTCACGAGCAACGTTGCCACGAGACTCAAGTCCATTTGTTGGTATTGATTGGTCAACTGCGTTCGTTTTAACATTATGTAAATAACACATCAGAAACCAATTTAATTAGTTTTGCTTATTTAGTAGTCGAAATTGGAACCTAGCGACTGTTGCCTAGGAGACCTCAAACTACTAATGCACATCTTAAAAGCTTAAATTTCTTTTACCCGGCGCATGGCAACAAATATATGGCATCTTCGGCTGGCTGCACTGGCGTTTTCTGTGCACTCGTGCCTAGGGCAGGGTGGCTATAATCAACTCTAGCCACCCTGCCTAGAGTAAGTGTTCTCCTGTGGTTCCGCGACGTACGTTTGCGTGAGCGCCACGCATGTGGTGCCGCACGTTCGGCTGGGCTACAGAACTGCAGCTGGACCTGTGGCTGGACCTTCTACGACACGAGTACAGTTTACCAGTGCGCGCCACTGCATTGACTGCGTGGAGCGCGGTGCGATATCCCGTCCTGCAGTCCGCGTTAGCAGACGACACTCAACGTATAGTAGATTGATGTACAGTCACTGCGACTGTATACCTCCGCGAAGCTTCAAATAGTTTCTTCTTTCAACTTTCCATGTTACCAAAATAAAGCGAGGGTGGCAGTAATAATGGACAGATGCAAAAATTGTTATGCCTTGATTCGTTTATTAGAGTAGAATGTGAACAGGATAATTCCTTACTGAGTTGAAATCAAGCGCTTGCAACGCAAAAGCCCGGCGTGTTAAAAGCTCCGTCACCCGAGTTTTTCAACTCAGTTCAGTGAAGTTTCACGAGTAAAACGGGCTCGGAAGCGTAATGGACATGTCAGTACCGCAGCCTTTTCAAAGATGGAAACGCTGAGGCTCCATACATATTTTTGTCTATGCTCCTTGAGCACATCATGGCTTATACTAGACTTTTTCTAGTACATTAAACCCATAGAGTTTCTTGATTCGCAACCTCACGATGAAACATTGAGACAGAAACCAACTGTCCGCTTATGCCACCTACGAACGGTGTTTTATAGTTGAGAAAAAAAAATTGCCGCGTCCGTACTCAGCTGCAGGCGTCAGAGGAAAACCAAAGAACACAGCTGGCTGAGAGGTTTTGTACAAATCGTACTTGCTGGCTTACTCCGTTTGTGATGCGGTGATGCGATATAGCGCACGCGGCACTGTGCGACTGCCAGCTGACGTAAAATGCATTCGTGCCCTTCATTTAAAGGGTTCGTGAAAAGAATTTGGAGATGCCGGTTTGTAATTTTCACTGCTTCAATACGCATTCGACAAGCCGATTCCGAAATATTTCGGCGAAATATTCAGTGCACATTTAACAATGCCCGTTTTAAATCTCAGCTTTCTTGCGCTCCCGAAACGACTATGTGACACTACCGGCCGGCGTGGTACTATTTGGTGACGTTGAGTTAAGATGTTTTTAAGTTCAAAGGCACAGCTAGTGAACTCGCGTTTGCTCTAAAGGAATCGATTTACTTGAAAGCTAGAAAGGAAGAAAATACTTGGAAACCGTGCGGTGCCACCATTCGGAAGAAAAGCGGCAGCACGGTTTGTTTTCCCATGGCCTCCGAGGGCGCGCCAATCTCGGAGGTATGACGGCTACTAAGATGACGTCATCTGCAGAGTTGAGGGGAACGCGCGCAGTGAAACCGAAACCGCGTTTTTTATCGCTCTAAATCAACGCACACGGTGCAACGGAACAATGCATATTGTTGATTGGAGGGTCAGGATCCCGAATACGTACTTAGTACGAAATGTTCAGAAAGCGTTTCACGACCCCTTTAGTGGCGAACGTCGCCTCTAAGTAATTTTAATATGGTTTCAAAGTAAGCGGGAATGCTCATCCAAGCTTGCAGCACCTCGCGACATCACCGCTAGTGTGACGCAGTTAGTGGGCCATCTGTGATGTTTCACTTTTGTAAGTTGATATCGTGACGTCACAGAGAGACACGGGCGCGCCGCGCTATGGCCTCCGAGCGTAGCCTCCAAGATCGGCTCTCGCAGCCGATCGCGGAGGTCACGCCAAAAGCCGTATTTTTCTGCTTCCTCTCCGTGTTGGTCGCTCAAGCGTACATTGTACACACGCTATGATGCAAAGCGAGTGTGGCGAGCTGGTCTGGCGCTCGCGCTCTCCGCAACGTCGCCGAATCTTGAGCTTAAGTGATCAGTGCATGCGCTCACTTCCGACAGCCGCCGCGCTAGCCACGCGGCGCTAGTTTCTTGCAGTTTCAGGCGCGCGTTTCGAAGCTTCATTAAAACTGAACAAAATTAACGATGCTGTGACTAATTAGACTTCCCGCTGGAGAATTTGCCACTCCATGCCGTGATTACAAGACACTGTTCTACTCATTAGAACATAAAAGTCTCCAACAAAAAATAGCTGTCATGGGCCCTTTAAAGGGACTGTCTACCGTCCTTCATCGCCCTCCCGTTTTTTGGCTCAACAGAAAGCGTACCTTTCGAAGTGTCCCAGCGTGCAGTGGTTTCTCCAGAATCTCAATAGAAATTATTAAAACACAATTTTTTTCATCCACGAAGTCGCTCCCTTCCTAGTGTAGGCATGCCAGCAACACTGGGTACCGCGCATGATGCGTCGTCGTCTCCCTGGAAACCCTTTCGGGCGCGGGAGGCATCTCAACGCGAACCGGCTTCAAGGTCGGCATTCCAGAGGCGACGACGAGGAGGAGAGGCGAGGGAAGGTCGGCGCGCGGGGGTGCGTCTCGGACATGCAGCGCCGCATGCATGACAAGCGCAGTACTACGCGCCTCCGCAGGCAGACGAATGGACCTTTCCTAAAAATCCCATCAGCCACCGCGCGTCGGCGCTGCGCATCACGGGAAAAAAGAGCGCCGAGCTCCGTCGTCTGCTCCGGCCGCGCTCGCAGGATAGTACTTGCAGGCTTGTTGGGGCAGACGAGGCTCGTCGATTTACGCGCTCCATTTGGAAAGCACCACGCGGTTTTCATTTCTTCTTGCATTGTGCGGTTTGGCGTAGGTTATGGAGTAAACATCAAGCATGGCAACGGCAGTATGCCATTGAACACGCATTGCCGGTTGCCGTTTTTCAGCGCCTAGGAAGAACCCGCACTCGTATGGATTGAGTAAACTCACGTATTATCTCGGAAACGCTCATTCCTCGAACACCCGATGAGGGAATATTGTTGGTAAGCAGTCGATGCAGCCTTTGCGGCCGCTTGGGCTGAAGTGGGCCCGCCTGTCTTACGTGCAGCGGACTGCCGACGCGAAAACCGCCTTTCTTGTCCTTGTCGGTGTAAGCGCTAAGCGCACGTACGGTACGATCTTGAGTCCAATACGACGCCCGGTACCGTGCACTCAGGCGTGCGACACACGCCGGTTCCACACACACGGTGCGACTAATGGTCTGCACGCATAATCAACGCCCACATCCAGCGCATCACACGCTCGTAAGACATCGTGTCCCCGTCATTAAGTACAAAATAAGCAGCTTTGCACAATCCTGCTTTGTTCTGTAACAGCACTGAATAACATCGTCCATGAAATACTGCCTTTGCGAGCGACAAAGACATCACAACAGCTAAATATCTGTGACGACTCCAAGGGTAGGCCTAGCCGCAGGCCGACGCCGTAGTCGTTCGCTATCAGTCGCGCGCTCACCACAAAGTGCTCATTTTTGGCAGCACGATTAACATTCCTGCTCATATGTCGTGCATTAACACATGCGATTAGTTTTCGCGAAGCCTAGATGTGAAGCTGAATAATACAAACGAAGTGAGCCGCTTCGGTGAAACGGCTCCCGCCGATGTTTACCGTCGAACCGCGGCCGATTACGATCTCTCGAGTGCTCTGGAAGCGGGGGCTACTTTGAAGATTGACCCGCTGTAAGCATAACATTACTCAATTGGGGTTTATTTCGTGTCAGAAGCAAATCATAATATTTTCTACGCGGTTCCACCAAAGCACCCCCGATACGACTGAGGGGGATCACATCGCCGGACGTCGCAATGGGCTAAGAATCCGACCGTACCCACCCCTTCTTCGGATTCTCGATTTTGGGAAAGTAATGGAAGATGTGCGTATGATTTTTTGTGTTGTTATCGGATCCAGCAACACAGCACATCAGTCAGCAAGCCGAAAAACCGGGCAACGTATACGACGAGACGGCGGGGCGAGGGGCTCGCTCCCCGCCTGCGCTCTTTTTTCCCATAGTGCCTTGAGCGCGCCCACCAGGGGAAGGCGCGGCGCTGCGATTTTAGGAAAGGTCCATTCGAAGGAAGCGCCACATGCGCCACCCCGAAAGCAGCGAAAAAAAGAACAAATTGCTCTTGCACGCTATAACAAAGTGTCTCACAGGGTGAAGTACGCATGTAAGACATACATAATAGTTTTTCAGCAGAGTATGCATACCTGCGTAGGCTGGTTCTCGTACACTTGGAAAATGACGAACACGCTGTTGGGTGTCGCTAGCGGCGTTTTTTGCACCACTTTCAGAGCGAAATTAAAAACATAATTCCTTTTTTGTGGGGTGGAAATGTGCTCGTTCCCGTAAATGTGACGCACGATCTGCCCAATTTTACCACAATCTTAAAAAATTTTCTGAGCGGTAGACAGTCCCTTTAAGCATGTAACCCACTCCAGCCCGCGCATGCTTTCTGCAGGTTGCCTTAAAGGAGTACTGACACGATTTTGCGACGGTTCAAAATCTGCATTTTCCGTTTTCTAGACATGTATTGTTAACGCCCTCCAAGCACGGAAGCCAGAAAAAAACGTACAAAATATTTTAGTTTGGTTTTAAAGTTTTCGTCGCCCAGCACTGCAAGCCAGCTTCAGCGCAATGGACATTACGATGACGTATGAGCACAGTCTATTAAAAATAGCCGAAATCGCAGTCAGAGTCACTGGATGGCCGTGAAATTGTCGTTATTTGCGTGCCCCACGTGTAAATGACCACAGACGACAGAGTAGCAGCGACTCTATCACGAATGGCTGTCCCTACGTGACTCAGACGTACGTCCGACTCTGTTGTCACGTCACTAGGAAACCGCCCCCTCGAAATCGAAACCGAAAGTGGGCTTTTAAGCAAGCCGTATTAAAAATATATTCATTGCCTTGCGAGGCACCATGATACTCATTTCGTGGTTCTCTACGCCAGTGCTTTCATTCACAGCAATAATAAGAGAATGTCAAAAATTCGTGTCAGTACTCCTTTAAAGGAGTACTGCCACGAAAATTTTCAGTTGGTGTTTTTTTGCATGAAATGAAAGGCCAAGCCCTCCAGAGCCCAGAAAACGTACTGGTAAGCGTGAGCGCGCCGTGAAAATTTATTTACAGCGTGCCTTTAAAAGCTGGTTTCGGTTCCTACTGTAGCCTGACGTCACGACACAGTATGTGCATAGTAATGAGCCTCTCGTGACGTGCTCGGCAAAAAATCGTGACGTTTTCGCCCAGTGCTGCGCGTTTTCGCGCAGCGCCTGTAGCAAGTGTGGGGTCAACGATGTACAAAATTTTGTATAGCGACTCTGCGACGACAGCAAATACTTCGGCACAGTGCAAGATGCAACGTACACCACGCACGGTGGGTGTCGGCGTGGCTCCGGAGCCTGCGATAAGCTAAGGTGGCCTCCGAGACCCCCGCGGCATTTCAAGGGCAAAATTCCGGCCCCACAAAGAGCTTTCTTTCCGATTATATGCGAGCACACACGACGATACCTCTATCGTCGTGTGTTCGACTTCGCTCGCTCGCTTCACAGGCACTTTCAACTACGGCGAATGAACGGCGAGAGCAGACGACCGAGAGTGACGCGCGAACGGCCATTTTGCATGTTTTTGTACCTGACGTCATCACAACTTGCCATACTGCTGCGTGAAGTCACCAAAATTTGTACTGTAGCCTGACGTCACACTAGTGCCGATGTCAGTATGCACGCCATGTGAAAATAGACTTTGATGTCAAATTAAAATATCTTATCAGCATTTCCTGAGCTTAACATTTGCTCAGTGCTGTCTATGCATATAGGAGAGTTATATGGTGGAGTAAACTCAGCTTCGAAAATTGGTGTCAGTACTCCTTTAACTAATTCCGCACGCTCTTTTTTTTTTGTATTCCACGTACATTTTTCCAAATGGTTTGTTGCTCTTAGCGATTGCGAAGTCTTCTCAGATCCGCGTCTGTCAGGGCCCGTTGGGTGCGTTCGGAAAACTTTCTACTTTCTCATTTAGAAACGCACATCGGAGATTTCTTACACGGGACATGCACCGAAAATCATGCACTTGAAGACAGAGGTCGGGTTGTTCGGTGTCACTGTTTTCCATCCACCCCTCCGAACACCACATATGTTCTCAGTCAGAAGGCTACGCACAGTATTTTATTTATCTTTTTCTTCATTTTCGAAACCAGTAGCACGGAGAAACACGCCATACGTACGTGCTCGCTGCATTTGCGCATTCGTCAACACGTATGTGCATAACAAATTCAGCGTCTATGCTCCGGAAAGATGCCCTTCCTCGTCGCATACAAACACTGTAGGGACTATCCAATATGTGAATCAGACGTGTGTTTTAGCAGAGCTCGAGCCACGGCAAACCATGTATGCACGTATCCGAAAACGAAGCACTAACAAGTATTTAAAGCTTACAGTTAACTTTCATACAGACGTAGGGAAGTAATATATGGATGCGAATGTTTAAAATTATCCTCTATTCAGCAAAATACACTGAAAACGGGCAGCCGTACGTGAAGAAAGTGAGAAATACTTACACGTAAAATGTTCTTCCAGGCTTCTTAACGCGATTTGTGCAGCCGAAAGCGACGCACGAAGTCACCGTTGCCTTCTCAGATATTTAGATGCTTAAGAAAAAACGTGGCACAGCGTTTAAACACCACGAAACAGCGTTACAGTGAACTAGAAGTTCTAGTACACTCTAACAGCGTCGCGTTGTTTACGCGCTCCGCCGTCTGTGTGGTCGTCTGCTACTGTTTCCTTGAGCAAGATGGCGGCGACGGCTTCACTTTCGGCGGGCCGCTTCCACTCCAGAAGAGTAATATTGTAGCGAAACGTCGGGGCCGTTCATGTTAGACGCATCGGAAGGTCAGAAAGACGAAGAGGCGTGGGAGCCACTCCGCGCAGGCAAGGGATGAGGAGTCGACACGGTGAATTGGGAGAGCACTCATTGGGGGGTTTATTTAGCTAAGACATCTTGAAGTTGGAAAACACACAGGGCAAAAATTATACAACATAGAAAATGGTATCATACCCCGTCTGCCTGCCGGACTTCTCCCCGGTGGTGCCGAGCGTCATGGTCCCCTAGTCCGCTCTCTCCAAAAAGGCCGGTGTCGCCGCTTAAATAACGCTTTTTCAGCACCCACGGCAACAGGAACGTCTCCGAGCACCACTGCCTTCCACCAATAGGAAACCGGCTTACCCAGACAAGTCAGGCAGGCCGACGGTAACGATGTTCTACGAGCTTTTGTCATCGCGTGCATCCGGCCTCGCCACAAAACCAATACAAGCAACGCTTTCCAGAAACTGGCCGCGGCGCGCACACATGCTCTCTATTTTCGGTGTCCCGTCTCCCGGAAGGCTCCCTGCGGTGTGCGGGCTCGTTTACTAGAGCACCCTTGTACAAAAGCAGTCGGAAAAGAAGAAAATAACAAGAAAACATTCTACGCGACGCGGTCCTCGCGACACCTCCCCCCTACGAAAAAGAGTGACCCACTCGTTTTACTAGCAACCCAGGAAAAGAAGTACGCAAAACACAATTTTACATACAACAATTATGTGAGGTACTCGTTTCAGAAAAGTTATACATCTAAAAGGTGGAAAACTTAAAACAACAAATGGAAATCCGCGAGACACAAAAATCACTAAAGTTCACTCGCTGGCACTGTAATACAAGTCAGTATCAGTATCGTAAGCGTCGACATTTCGTTGTCCGTTGTTGCCGTTTGACAACGTCTTCCAATCGCTGTAAAGTTCAGTTTCAGAGTCAGAGCTCTCGCGCTGCCACACTGCATCACTGGCCCCTGACTCGCGCACACCATGACGCAAACGAAGTTCTCGGTCCGCTCGCGAACCACACTCACGCACATCACCATTGACGTCGCACTCGCGCACAACACTGGGGTGTAATTCGTGGACATCACTCCCGGCACTGCGCTCGCGCACTTCACTTTGATGGAATTCGCGGTCATCACTGCACTCGCGCACATCACCACTTGGATCTCGCACCTCGTGATCGGCACCGGACTCATCGTCCGCGTCGTCGGCATCGTAGCTGCGCTTGTTCTTTTCTTGCTGGCGCCTTTCCCGTTCATTGACTAATTTTCGAGCCTGCCGCAGCCGGCGAGCCACTTTCACCGCATCCAGGGTGTAGTCGCATCCACGTTGTGCGCCCGACCCGACATTTACCGGTAGCGACTGCTGAAACGGTCGACCTACAGCCGGGATTGGTTGGAGGGAACCGGCCGGCTTCCCCGGCGGTTGCTTTTGCGTCTGGCAGTCAGGGCAGGAGAGAACGTACTTGCTGACGTATGCGAACATCTTCGGCCAGAAATATCGGTAACGCAACTTCTCCCATGTACGCTTGAGACCCAAGTGGCCTGCCGTACAGTCGTCATGGCAGTGCCTTAATATCTCCGACCTCAAGCACTTGGGGACAACGAGAGCCGCGCGATCTTTCTCAAAGCCTTTCGCCCTCCGATACAGTACACCGTCGATTAACCGAAAACTCCGTGCCGTTCTTTTGGTATTCCTGACAACGGGCGCACTCGGTTCTTCGAGGTGCTGTACAACGGCTCTAATCCATGGGTCTGCCCTCTGCTTTTTTCCAACATCCGCCTGACCCAAAACCAGCAACGGTAAAAGGGTTTCTTCGCTTACTGGTACGGGGTCGTAGGAAGGCGGGAAAGCGTGTCGGCATTTCCATTCTTAAGGTCAGGGCGGTGTCGCAACGTTATTCTACCATTGGCTCGTGTGGGGACTGCGTGAAGCTGGCTTTCCGACAATGTGCCGATGGGACGGCCGGGCTGGCCCCTTAGGCCCGGCCGTTCTCGTTTCCCGAAGGGTTATGCTGACTATCGTGATTGCCAAGAGACTCTGCATGATCATTTCTCCCGTCCTGGAACCTCTGCCAGAACTGTCGTGCTTCGTGGCCGATGCGGCTGCAAATCTGGCATCGGGGACGCCCGTCGTTGGCACGGGATATTCTCGGTGGCCAAGGCACTGGGGGGCGACGCATCTCGTCTTCAATGTTTCTTATCCGGTCAGACAATAAAGCGATCGAGTCTGCAATCGCCCTCAAGTCCCTCTCACGGCCGGCAGCCTCCCGCGGGCAACGCAATTCTGCTGCGGCGCAGGTGGCGATACATGTAGGAGGAGGCTGTACTGTCGCGGCGGCGGATGCCATCTCTACCGGAGGCGCGATGTTTTGCATCCACGGCTGCAATCCGGCAGAAGAGTGGGTGTCAATCGGACGTGACCAAGAAGCACGGCTCATCAAAGCTGCGTGATTTATGCGCTGTAAAATTCGGAGGAATGCGGCGCAGGTTTCCGGGTTTGCGATGATCATTTTTTCCTGCACATCCGGACGCAGACCGCGCATAAGGTGCCGCAACCGGTCATCTTCTGACATAGACGGGTTGACCCTTGCACAAAGCTGCACGACGTCATAGTAGTACTGCTCTGGGCTTTCGGACGGCAGCTGAGTTCTGTTTTGCAGTCGTAAATGGGCGATCTTGACTGAGTGACGACTGGTAAATGACGTTTTCAATAACGTCGCCCATTGTTCCCATGAATTAGGGGCACCCGTTAGAATCTGAGTAGTGTGCCACTTCTTTGCATCGCCGTCTAAAGCCAAATATAAAAATTTAACTTTCGTGGCTTGGTCCCAGTTGTTCAGCGACGCGACATGTTCGTAGCAAAGTAGCCACTCGGAAACAGATTCCTCTGGCGCGCCTCTAAAGACTGGCGGTCCGACGAAAGGTATTGCTTGGGGGGTAGCCATAGCAGAGAGAAAGGAAGGGGGTTCCGTCATAGTGGGGCAGTCCGAAGTAGTTTCCTGATGCTTGTTGACTCGGGGCATAGCTTTAGAGCGGGAATATCGCTACCGAGCAACCTCCACCACTTTGTAGCGAAACGTCGGGGCCGTTCATGTTAGACGCATCGGAAGGTCAGAAAGACGAAGAGGCGTGGGAGCCACTCCGCGCAGGCAAGGGATGAGGAGTCGACACGGTGAATTGGGAGAGCACTCATTGGGGGGTTTATTTAGCTAAGACATCTTGAAGTTGGAAAACACACAGGGCAAAAATTATACAACATAGAAAATGGTATCATACCCCGTCTGCCTGCCGGACTTCTCCCCGGTGGTGCCGAGCGTCATGGTCCCCTAGTCCGCTCTCTCCAAAAAGGCCGGTGTCGCCGCTTAAATAACGCTTTTTCAGCACCCACGGCAACAGGAACGTCTCCGAGCACCACTGCCTTCCACCAATAGGAAACCGGCTTACCCAGACAAGTCAGGCAGGCCGACGGTAACGATGTTCTACGAGCTTTTGTCATCGCGTGCATCCGGCCTCGCCACAAAACCAATACAAACAACGCTTTCCAGAAACTGGCCGCGGCGTGCACACATGCTCTCTATTTTCGGTGTCCCGTCTCCCGGAAGGCTCCCTGCGGTGTGCGGGCTCGTTTACTAGAGCACCCTTGTACAAAAGCAGTCGGAAAAGAAGAAAATAACAAGAAAACATTCTACGCGACGCGGTCCTCGCGACAATATATAACCTCCCAGAGTTCTTCAATCCATGGAGGAAAGAAGCTTTTCTTTCGTCCATGCTTCAATCATACCAGTTGCCAAACTGCGTTCCGAAATCTGGACAAGCCGACGGCCAAATCGGCGGAGGTTAGCAGACTGTCGCCCCATCTGGGAGCCGTAACCGGAAACGCTATACTTACCGGATCTCGGAGGCGATGCTTATTGCGTGAAAGTGGCGGCCACAAACGTTGGAGCACCGCATAGAGTAAGAAACTCTATGGAGCACCGTAACAGCTAGTTGCTAATTGCTCTCTTATCACACGGCTAAAGACGGGCAAAAGAAAGGAGCGAGAGATAGAGACGCCTCACATTGCAATTCGCTTGCACTTGGATCATCGACTTGCACCATACGCTTTTTCGCTTGCAGACGACACGCTCTGCATTAAAGGCCTTCTGCAGCTGTGTTGACACATCGATGCTGTGGTCATGTGAACTGAATTCCACTGGTGCGCGCTTTGTGCTGGATTCCCAATGACACATCGACATTCAAAGACGAAAAGAAAAAGAATAATTATTCACCGAAAATCAACCGCTGTTCAAATAGCTTTCTTGTTCTTTCACAGCGGCCTCGGCCGCCGAACAGACGATTCCCTCCTTCTTTCGTGAGAGCAGTCAGCACGGACAAAACGCTTCGTGAACCCTCAGTGTTCGTGCAGAAGCAGAAGCGACGGCACAAGGTCAGTGAATTCCCTTGCTTGCAGAAGACGCCAGTGCCGCCAGAACCACGGTGAAATTGACGGATATTCTTTGTGCGCAACATCGTTTGCATAGGGTTCGCTTCATTGACGCGGCGGAGCTTTCTGTGCTCTGTAACACAAATCACACTAACCTGCCATTTATTAGTTGGTTTCTGTGTCGACAGATGGCACGACAATCTGCTAACCGGCCAAATTGAGAAAAAGAGAGAGAGAAAAAAAAGAAAAGTTCTTAAATCTTCTTACGAACCTGGTGGCGCACATGTCACCGCCCCGTTACAAAGGGGGCGCTCACAGCACCCATCCATCCATCCATCCATCCTCGCAGCTTTGGCACTTGGCGTGTCCGGATTGTGATACATGGGGCTTCTTACTATAAACTAGAGGGTCATCTGGCGCTGCGATCGTTCAGCCATCATGGGAATTATGGGAAGCACAGGCTTCGGATTGGTTCGCGTTGGCTTGCGAACTATGTTCAAGCCATTTACTTCTGCAGTTTTGGTTTTGTTTCCCGCGTACCTTGCCGCGACGTTGTTCGAGGCGTGCAACGCACTTGGGAGAAACAAAAGCTAGAAAGATAACCAGCCCCGACTACAGCCAAAGCTAGTGCAACACACAATGGCGAAAAACCAGCGTCGCATTGCCACATATATGACGCGATTCCGCCAGCCTTTTTTGTTATGCTCGCCACTCAGTATTTTCTCGTTAGTGGTCTGGTGCACTCTCGATAGAAAGCCTGCGAGAAAAGCGAGCTTGAGAACGTGGGCGTTCAAGCCCCGTTCGTGTACTTGCTTGCCGTGGTGCGGTGGTGACGTATTGGAAAGGGCGGTCACAGCATAGAAACGCTTGCGTAGGCAAATTCGATCTTATTCGTATTCGTTGTCATCGTAAACACTCACTTAATTACTTGTGGTATGAAGGGCTGTTACATCCAAGCTGCAGCCTGCTGTTGCATAATGGATACGCGCAAATCACGACAAGCGGGGCGCGCGCTTCAGTCAGAAGTCGGTAATGAAAAAGAAAAAAAAAACTATCAGGAGGACAAGCATCCAGCTGCCGCCTGTGCCGTTAATATTCACCTGTATCGGTAATCTTCAGAAACCTTGATAAAAGCCCAAACGCGCGCAGTTCGCGATAGCGTCTGCGAGAGACGCTCGCGGTTCCCGAGCTCGCGGACGGAGCAGACGCCGGAGCAGACGACAGTGTTTCTCTTGAAAGCTCAAGACTTCTAACCAAATATGATATTGTTTTTATTTCCATCAATGCATGCTGCGTATTTTTCAGAGAGAAAAGCACATGTTTGTTTAAATTGATGCAAAAAACATAATTAATTACTTCGTAGCGCCACATCTAGAGCAAAATTGTCGAATGATGCATACCCTGGTGGCAAAATTTGTCTTTGCTTTCCTTCAACTTCACAGTTATGCAAACAACGTGTATCAGTTGTTACATACTAGAGACAAAATCAAGTATGAATTGCAAATATTTCCTTTTCATTTTGTTTAAAGCTCAGAAAACAATCGTCGCGAGTCTCAAGAACGAAATCCATCCGAAGCAGATCCAAAGCCTGTACTTCCCATAATTCCCATGAGGGTTGAAGCGCCGCTGAACTAGGGTAATGGCCACCCTAGCTGAACGAGACGCCGTAGACACTAGCGCCAGATTTCTCTCTAGTGTGTAAGTAAGAAACTCTATGCATGGGGCCTATGGGGAGTTTGGTAGCTGGTATGATTTAAGAACTCTGATAACCTCCTTGGCTTATACCGATGAAAGGACTAGAGAACAGCAGACGGTCTGCAGGTACCAAAGGCATAAACACAGCGCCATTTTGAAAAGGTCATTTGCTTCTGTGATTGGCTGACGGAGTAACACCAACGCGCGCGGTCCTTTGGCCCTTGTTGCCAACTGCTGCATTTTTTTTTGTCGTGTAGGTCTGCAGGTGAACCCCCTCCCACGTCCTTATAACCGCCAGCCACTGCACCTCCGCGAAGTCTCATATAGTTCCTTCTTTCAACTTTCCATGTTACCAAAATAAAGCGAGGGTGGCAATAATAATGGACAGGCTCATAAATCTTTAGGCCCTCGTTCGTTTATTAGAATAGAATATGGAAAGCATAATTGTTTATTGAGCTGAAATCAAGCGTTTGCAATGAAAAAGCTCGGCGCTTCTCATCCACCGCCACCCGAGTTTTTCAACTCGGTTCAATGAAGCTTCACGCGTAAAACGCAGACGAAAGCGAAACGAACTGTAACGCGGTCTACTGCAAAAACGCTGCGGCACCACACATTTTTTGTCCATGCTTCCCGAGCACATCATGGTTTATACCGATGAAAGTACTTAACAGCAGACGCTCCACATGGACCAAAGGCATAAACACGGCGCCATTTTGAAAATGTCGCATGACGACGATTTTGTTTGCTTCTGTGATTGGCTGGCGAAGTAACACAGGCGCGCACGATCCGTCAGCCCTTGTTGCCAACTGCTGTTTTTTAAGTTGTATCCTGCTATAGCAGACGGCGTTAGGGACCCTGAAACGGTTTTGGTGATTTCGCACAAATGCGTTGCACCGATAGCCCGAGTCCTTCTGATCATTAGCGTAACAATATCAGCACTCTATGTTAAGCGTGTAATTTACTACAAAGTTTTAAATACGCACATCGTGAGAGATCGACGAGACCCGAAGCGTTTTCAACCGCCCCTTCCCACGAAGCGGAATCCACGTTGCGTCACGAGCACTGAATGGCAGCCAACGGTATTCGCAACTCCAGAAAAAATGGTTGATCTGGCAACATTGCTGAGAAAAACAAAGATGGCTTCTATCCAGGGTCACGGCCGCGCTTCTGCTTAGCGGTGTGCTTAAGTTTCTTGAATGCGGGTTCGAGTCGCGATGCTTAGTCGAATGCGAAATGGTTCTTGCTGCCGAACATCTGATATTAATCGGTCTAAAAGATTTCAGCGGCGAAACAGCGGAAATAATTGCGCTGTGCGCTCAAACGTCGCACTTGTTCGGAGACTCGCATCAGATTTTCTTAAGGATAAAGAGCCTTTCCAGCGAGCCTGAAGTTGAAGAAGCCAGGTACGTGTTCATGCGCAGCAGGCTCCTCCGAAGATGCAAGCACTTGTGCGCGGCGTTGCTCTATTGAGTACAAATGCGTCACTTACAAACGTGTTAAAAGAGTGCAGTTCTATATGCGCGGTGCCGGAAGACAAACATAGAGGCGCGGTGAACAGGTCGAGAGCTGAAAAGTTGGAACGAGCGCAATAAATTCTGAATTGCCACCAGATGAACTCGAAATTCAAATGCGCTACGTGAAACGATCACACAGCATACCTCTATAACCACCAAACAAATTACGAGGCGCATCGCGCGCACAGGACGAAGACGGCGAACGAAGGCAAGCGTATGCTTTATATCTACTTACTACAATGCATGCGGGCAAAAGTACGTCAGAAATAATGTTACCGCGGTTCAAGATGAGCATAGGCACGCTCAGAAAACGTTGCCAGATATACACGTATAAACGATGTCGCTATTTTGTTCACGCGCTTGCCTAAACTAAACTGCACTCCGGCTCTTCGAAAAGCGCGCATGATAATAAACGCGCGCACACACAATCTGTGTACTCACTGGGGAGGAAGAAATCGTCGCGAGTGAAGTGCCTGAACCAAACTAGCATAGTTACCGTCACCTTCCTGCCGATGCGCAAGTTCCTAATCTATGTTGCCCTGCGCGGAGCGTCGTCTGCTTCTTTGGGTAACCGATGAAACGACGTGTTGCTGTCTTTGCATCGCGATGACACGCACTGAGGCACGCAACAAAAGTCTTTTGATGAGGATTCTTTCTTTTTCGGGCATCTTCGAGGCGGCGTGGCGTCGATTAAGGAACTATAGAGCTGTTTTACAGCCCGCGGCAATGCGACATCATGCCGCGTTCCGAGGTCGACCTTGGATCGGCTGGTTCCAGGGGCGTCCGCTAGGTGGAGAGCATTTAGATGGAATCGCGAATTGTCGCGGTATCTGGCGGCGCACACACAAGTCGCCGGCGCACTATTACAGAGGCTAGCACTGCCAAGGCCGGCGACCCCACTAAAGACATCGCGGCGCTATGTCGCTACGGAGGGCTGTGCACAGCGGCTGACGGAGGCGCAGTCGTCACTAGCGGGCACTCCGCAGCTGTTCGAGTTGAGGAGGAACAGCAATGGTAAGGGGGAAGGCGACAGAAATAAGCCCTTAGCTACCTTAGTGCACGCTGCTTCGCTTTATTTATGATGTGAATGATTTCACAATTGCGTTGCCTAATCAATGACACAATGTCAAATAAAAAAAAACCTTTCATTATTAATAGCATAAACACGCAATGGGCCTAGCCAATGAGGCGAGATTGGGAGTAGAGCGCGCCTTTGAAAAAGTGCTTGACTAAAAGGAATAGACCGGATGGGTGGATGGATGCTATGAGCGTCCCCTTTGTAACGGGGCGGTGACATGTGCTCCACCAGGCTCGTTAGAAAATTTATGAACTTTTCTTTTTTTTCTTCTCTCTTTAAATTGTCCTGATGCCTTTTAAAGGAGTACTGACACGATTTCGCGGCGGCTCAAAATGTACATTTTTCGTTTTCTCGCCATGTATTGTTAACGCCCTCCGCACACAGAAGCCATGAAACACGTGCAAAGTATTTTAGTTTGGTTTTAAAGTTTTCGTCGCCCAGCACTGCAAGCCAGCCCCAGCGCAATGGACACTACGATGACGTATAAGCACAGTCTATTAAAAATCGCCGAAATTAGGGTCCCTAGAATATTTGCTAGTCTGCCGTCCGCCGAGGAGAGGGAGCACGTTTGCCGTATGACGGAGGTGGTGGCGCTTCGAACAGTCCTTATGCTAGCGCGCGGTGCGAGACCGACCAGCTGGGTGTCGCCGAAGCGCGGCGTGTACAGCGTAGTTTAGCTGAACTATTTTTTTTGCAGTGTTTTCTGCTGCTGCGTACTGGTGCCACATTACAAATACTAACAGTTTGGATCAACACGCTCGTTCTGGTAAGTTTTCATTCGCAAATGCTTGTTTTGCCGAGGACATCAAACGAATATACTTTGGGCATCGTTCCTCGGGTGCCACAGGACCAACTGACACTGAAACTAGTTTTCTTCTTCAAAAAGTTATTTTATTATTATGAGCACTAAATAATTCGAACTGTGGAAACGAAAGTGGCTATGAAAGCAAATAACTATGAATAATCGCACTGGTCAGAATATTATTTGCATATCCTCATTTTTAAATGCTTTAACTGCCATTTTTCGCTGTCCTTTCGTTATTCAAAGACCTCAAAAAAAAAAAAAATGAACGCAGCCGTAGAAGAACGTAGTACTTCACTACTTGGCAAGTAATATGCTGTGCATGCTCTGCGCAGGTTAGTGCAGGCAACTGTACCCGCGTAATGAATTCAGCGAAGTCGAGAATACTTTGTTCATGCAGGGTATTCATGCTGAAAAATGTGAAACTGCCAATACAGTTATAACATTCTTAAAGGAATACTGACACCAAATTTCGAAGCTGAGTTTGCTCTACTATACAACTCTCCTATATGCGTAGACAGCTCTGAGCAAATTTTAAGCTCAGGAAATGCTGATAAGATATTTTGATTGGACGTCAAAGTCAATATTCACATGGCGTGCCTACTGACATCGACACTAGTTTGACGTCAGGCTACAGTACGAATTTTGGTGACTTCACGCAGCAGTATGGCAAGTTGTGATGACGTCAGGTACAAAAACATGCAAAATGGCCACTCGTGCGTCACTCTCGGTCGTATGCTCTCGCCGTTCAGTCGCCGTAGTTGACAGTGCCCGTGAAGCGAGCGAGCGAAGTCGAATTACCCTCTATCGTCGTGTGTGCCCGCGTATAATCGGAAGGCAACCTCTCTATGGCGCCGACATTTTGCCCCTGAAATGCCGCGGAGGTCTCGGAGGCCACCTTAGCTTATCGCAGGCTCCGGAGCCACGCCGACACCCACCGTGCGTGCCGTACGTTGCATCTTGCACTGTGCCGAAGTATTTGCTGTCGTCGCGGAGTCACTATACAAAATTTTGTACATTGTTGACCCCGCACTTGCTGCAGGCGCTGTGCGCGAGAGACCACTAGGCGAAAACGTCACGATTCTTTGCGGGAACACGTTACGAGGGGCTCATTAGTATGCACATACTCTGTCGTGACGTCAGGCTACAGTAGGAACCGAAACCGGCTTTTAAAGGCATGCTGTAAATAACTTTTCACGGCGCGCTCACGCTTACCAGTAAGTTTTCTGGGCTCTGGAGGTCTTGGCCTTTCATTTCATGCAAAAAAACGCCAACTGAAAATTTTCGTGGCAGTACTCCTTTAAGAGGGTCCGAAGGGTACATCAAACCATTGTCAAAATGCGACGTGAATTTTGAAGCGTCATCGTTTTCCATAGCATTGCGCTTCTCCGCCGTGAGGGAAGCTTGGCTTAGATAAGTACTTTGGGGCGTCCAGAAAAACAGTCGGCACAGCATCCTTGGCCAGGAGAGGTACGTCCCTTGGAATCTCTTCCACCTTGCCTTGAATGACTATTTTGAAAGTGTGCCCGATGAACGAGGGCTCAAAATGCCTCTCGCAAACAACACACGCGTCGTCCAACGTCTTTTCACCACGCTTTATGTTTCGCGCCCATTGCTGCAATCTCTCTGGCTCTTACAGTGCACGAAATAGGGAGAACTTTGACTTGCAGGAACGGTAGCCGCTGTTACAAACAGGTACAAAACACGTGCTGTCGCGCTTTCGCGTGGACATTTTGTTTCCTCCAAAACACTACCTAAGCACACAATATAAAGCATACTCCTCACAGCATAAAGGAACGAAAATATTCGTGATGAGGTCCACGTGGCTCAGCAAGCACGCCGTCGCAGTGGTCAACGCAACGAACGAGTAGCAGCAGCACTGGCAGCACCACACAACATAGCGGACAAGAAGGCGTGAGGGAGAGAGCAACGAGCAGGCGGCATTCCGATAAGGAGCCTACATGACTGCTTTTATTCCGATAAGGAGCTATACATGACATGGCAGTCATGTAGGCTCCCTACATTCCGAATGTGCGCAGCGCCCCCTGCGGGATCACTTAAAAAGCGTCAACCCCTCTCCATTGCTTCCCGGCGCGCGGACGGTAGACTAGCCAGTATTCTAGGGACCATACCGAAATCGCTGTCAGAGCCACTGGACGACCGTGAAGTTGTTTGCGTGCCCCACGTGCAATTGACCACAGAGGAGAGAGTTGCCGCGACGCTATCACGAACTGCTGTCCCTACGTGGCTCAGACGTACGTCCGACTATGTTGATGCATCACCAGGAAACCGCCCCCCCGAAATCGAAACCGAAAGTGGGATTTTAAGGAAGCCGTATTAAATATATATTCATTGCCTTGCGAGGCACCATGATACTCTTTTTGGGGTTCTCCACGCCAGTGCTTTATTTACAGCAGTAATACGAGAGTGTCAAAAATTCGTGTCAGTACTCCTTTAATCTACTTCAATCAAATCGATCAAACTATAGCAAAAACGGAAATTCATAGCCGAGTTCTCTGCCCCTTATGGCAGAAAGTCCATATTTTCTCCTATAATTATTTTTGTCCGTTCTCTAGTTTTCTGCCACCAGTATTCTAACCGTCTCTTACTTGTTTCAAATGCGGGAATGTTCACCTTCCCGTTGTTCTCCCTAAAATCCAAGCCCCGCCACGGTGGTCTAGTGGCTACGGTACTCGGCTGCTGATCCGAGGGTCGCGGGATCGAATCCCAGGCTGCGGCCGCTGCATTTCGATGGAGGCGAAATGTTGAGGCCCGTGTGCTGTGCGATGTCAGTGCCCGTTAAAGAACCCCAGGTGGTCAAAATTTCCGGAGCCCTCCACTACGGCGTCTCTCATAATCAGAGCTAGTTTTGGTACGTTAAACCCCACATAACAACAAAACCCAAGGCTTCATGTAGGGTGGTGCCCAAACGTACATTTGGGTGGATATTTCCGCATTCAATCAGAACATGCTCTGTCGTTTCCCTATCTTCCTCAAAGCATGCGCATCTTTATTCTTTACTGAATTTTGCTGTATAAATACGCGTTCTAAGGCAGCCCGATCTCGCTTCAAACAGTGAAGCGCTTCCTCTTGAATTATCATAAAATGCCTCCCTCTTTATTTCGTTTTTGCCCTTTCGGTAGTTATTCAGAGTCGGTTTTTTTTCCATCGCTGCCATCCAGTAAATCTTCTCCGCCACTCTGACTTTTCCCTTTACGCCCTTCGTTGTCAGTTCCCTTGGACCCTTTTCATAAAAGGGCGCCTCTAGCGCCGAACGCGCGAACTACAGGTAGCTGCCATGAAGAGGGCAGACTAGCAGACGACACGAGCCTCGGCTAGAGTGTACTAGAAAAAGGTTTCAGAAAAAAACCTTTTTCTAGTACACTCTACCTCGGCGAATGTCGATGCGCGATTACGTGAACTTCAGCACCGCGGAATACTGAATTGTTCCTGTTTGCTATTGAGGTTCTTAACTGTTCGAACCTGTTGTACGATAATCCAAACGTCCGATGTGCTAGCATTGAGGTTGCCGTGACAAGAACAGTGAAAAGGTTATAAATTTAATTAGAAGCCAGAGGAGCTGTGGCGCACCACACGCGATTAGAAAAGGGTGCGTGTATTCACTTTTACTATACCGTAATGGTCATGACCATAACTTCGTGATTAAGGAGGCACGTACACTATTTCGTTTGGCTAGAACGTTATAGGTTATTGGCCAAGTTTGTATCCACAGACGGCTGCTGCTGAGTCACTTAAAGTTGTAACCAACTCTTGTAGCCCAAACTATTTGAACCGATTCTTGTCTGGTGTATTATAAGGGGCGGAATGTCCGAAGCTTTCTGCACGTCAAAAGGTTTTTCATTACCTCTGAGGTCGGCCGACGGTTTTTCCCTACGGACGACAAGAATGCACTAAAGCCTAGCCTCGTACGGCTTCAAGTTTTAAAAACCTAGTTGTAAACAAATGCCTCCGTACAATAAATGAGTAGAAACACACTTGCCGATGGGCTCTCATACGTAAACGCGCTGCACATAGGAAAGTTTCAGTGGGGCAAGCTGAGCTTTCTTTTCCTTTTTATTGTTTTTCTTTACATGTGGTGGATTGCGATGCGCGAGCCTGAGGGTTCGCTAGGGCAGCCGGAGCCAAGGGCGACTGCAAATATAATAGGCTGCAAGCAAAAATAAGGATGCGTGCATTTCCTAGGCGGTGACCGCAGCCATGAACAGTACCGTGAATAACAACATTCATCGGTGCATGCAAGAAAGGTTGACAGTCTTGCCAGGACTGTGATTACGCAGTATTCTCGCCAAATGCTCTTGCAGTGCGTGGAAGTTGAGGAGAGACCTGAGCTCTTGCAGTGCTCGTCACTAAGGTTAAAGGGACAGACAACCACCCAAAACTTGAATTGAGATGACCCCACTGGCGGAAAGATTGTGTGTTGCATTGGCTCAAACGACGCCACTTTTCATCAGTAAACACGGGTTTATGTTTTTATTTCTTCATGCAAAGTCGCGAAAACTGACGTTTGGTAACTCAAGCGGGAAACATACGAACTAGAGTTAGAGTGCGGTCACGTGACCTTCTACGAACTTACGCAATATTTTATCTGTTTATTAGTATCGGACCGCATGAAACTTTTGATATTATAAGCTTTTTGTTACTTACAATGTGCAGATAACCCTTCGTTTGTAGCGCGCGTTGCTACTGCACGCTTCTGCCGTCACGTGCGAAAGCGTGGTTTCAGATCTAGCTGGCCTGGCTTGGCTCGGCTATGGCCAGAGTGGCGGCGCCGGAGCCCGGCCATTCATGAAGTAGGCGCGGACATGCGAAAGAACGCCTTATAAATACAAGATCTGCCTGGCAAACAATGCCAGCTCGTCGCACCGTCTTTTTATTTCGAAAAGTAGTTGAACAGGTCAAAGTGTGGGTGGTTAATCACAGCTACGCTCACTCCTGCGAAAGCAGAACGATGTCCGGAAGCGAGGCGGATTATCGGCATCGCGATCACTTTTCAACGTTGCTAGAGTGCGCACTCTGCCTTTTTTAGAGGCTTCTCAGATCGAAAAATTCCGCGTGCGAAATATCCACGCGCTTTTGGAAGTAACCGCTGCAGGTGAAAATAGTACAGAGGGCGAGCTTTCCATTGCGCCATAAAAATAAGGGTCCTTAAAAATCGGTTGTCAGTCCCTTTAAGACAAACATTATTCATCATATTAATTCTCACGTCGATTTTTCTTTTTTTTTTCCTGCGGTCACGTTCTGTAATTTTTTTGCCAACAAGCTACGCGGACACTAATCCATGGCGTTCGGAGGGGCCCCGGAAATGACTAACAAAAACAACCAAGCTTTGCTCAATGAACTTTATTGAAAGATACTTCTTTCCTGCTGCTGAATGTGCACGACGACCCTCGAAATACAATGGTGCCCCCTCGGTGCCCTGCGGGAGAAAAAAACGAAACATCCGTAAACAGCGCGAACACAAACGTCGCTGCGTACACAGCACCGGCAGCATGTTTATGTGCACGCACGGAACGGTAGCGACTCACCTTTCTTGTTCCTAGGAAGCACGATAAGTTGATGTCGCAACGTAAACCTCGCCAAAATACGGCGAGACCTTTTTCTCGTTAGGGTGGTGCCAGGTAGATAGTGCACGCTGCCGCAGAAGTTGACAAAGCACGCTCACAGGTTTATCGTCGTCCTGCGACCGAACCACTCCGCCCGACCAACCCTTTAGTGGGCACAAAATACCACTCGCTGTAGAGAAGCCCTTCTGGGGCACGAACACATTGCAAAAAAAAGCACGTTCGCAAACACAGACGATGAGATTCGAGCGGATCACACGGGAACCAGCTGTCAGCACACTCGCGCCTTGCCCCCGCTCTGCAGCGAAGTCTTCATGATGGCGTCCCGCGAACCCATGATTCCTTGCAAAGCGAAACTGACAAAAAGCCTACCACCAGGCGCCGTATTTATGAAAAGGGTCTATTAACAAAACGAAGATGACGACGAACGACGCACGTGAATGTAACGGAATGACAAGCAAAAGACGACGACGATGAAGAGCGCGAACGTGCGGCACTGCAAAACACACACACACACACACACACACACACACACACACACACACACACACACACACACACACACACACACACACACACACACACACACACACACACACACACACACACAACGTTTTCTAATCGGAAGGGGCCACGCCATTCTCTGGGGGAAACTGAGAATGAACACAAGAAACAAAAGAAGAAGAAGAGTCAGAGAGGCTCTTTGTTTCTTTCGTTTCCGTTTTCCTCATGAAGTAGTATATGCGCAAAATAACTTATACAACTAAGATTATCAGGTCTTGGCCAATCTCCTGGTGCGGGTATGCGTCATTTATGTACTGGAGGCGAAAAATGAGGTCTGTTCGGTTCAGAAAAGGTGCACAGAACCACGCACAGAAAGGTGCTGGTGGTGTCGACACCCGGTGCAGCAGTTCCCGGCACCCGTTTTCGCGGTGCAGATTGAGCTCCGTCCGCCGCCGCCCAAATGTGTGAATCCAGGTCCGTTCGATTCAGAAAAGGTGCACGGAACCACACACAGAAAGGTGCAGGTGGTGTCGATATTCGGTGCAGCAGTTCCTGGCACCCGTTTTCGCGGTGTAGATGGAGCTCCGTCCGCCGCCGCCCAAATGTGTTAATCGAACGTTGAGGTGCAGGCCTGTCGTCTTCTACACGACCAGCTCGATGAGGTTTTGTTTCTAGTAGCCTGCTTGCGCTCGCTACACCTATGCTTGGCGATATGCTACAACAAAACCTGCGCGCGGGCGTGAAAATAGACGTGTTATTTATATTATGCGCATCCACGCATTTGCCGACACGAACTACGCGATGAGTGCGTACAATCTGCATCCTACCATTTGTAAAAAGAAAAAGTGAACGTGAAAACAAGCCGTCGTCGTGCACGTATTCAGAGAAAAATGTCAAACATTTATCACTTTCACAGAATTACTTAGTGTGATTTCGTCGCGGCGTACGTCCTAACCATCTCCATTAGACTAGCCGACGCCGTCGTCTGCACGCGCCGCCTGATGGGCTAGCGAGGCTGCACCAAAGCGCTGCACCCACAAGCTGGGAGGTTCAAAGGTGCACGACACCGCGGCGGAACTTTAGCTGCACCTCGCCACAACCGAGGACGGAACTGCAGCGGGCGCCGCTGTACCGCGGGGAATCGGGGATGGTGCAGCGCACCGCGAAAAGGTGCAGAAGGTGCAGGGAACCTTGGCTGAATCGAATAGACCCATGGGGAACGAAACCCTGTGGTCGACTTAAGGTCCCTAGGCCTTAGGTCGACATAGAGCTACTGTATATGTTCCCCTTGGGGATCATATACAGTAACTCTAGGTCGACAGAGCTAGCAGCGCAATCTTCCGGATGCCTCGATAAATGCATGTAAAGCTGACAGAACTGCATTACGGCTTGTACCGCTATCTTGAGAGGTAACAAAAAATAAAAGATTTCATGATGTTAAAGGTAATCGCAGTTTATGAAATAGTGGTTTTAGAAAAATTCGGTGAATCGATGAAAACCAGCGGCAAGAGAAAAGGAAATGATCAATTCTTTCTGGTTGATTGCATACCAAACAGAGGTTAGTTAATGAGAAACCAGACTTATTAAGATAGAAATTTAGACTTGGCGCTCTACAACTGAGACTTGCTACAGTCACTACAGTCAATTCGCACATACGTGAAAGGCGTTTGTTCGTATTCCATGTGAATTCAATGTCGATGGTCGTCGAAATCCATATGACATGTCTTAGTGCATGTCAGGGGAATAAAGCGGTTAAACCTTTCAGCTGTCTAAGTGAAAACTCCTGCAGAACATTTAACACTGGACCACCTAAAGGTGGCGATACCAGCGAGTCAGCCGATTCATTCACAAAAATGCGTGTCACCGGGGGCCCAGACCAAATGAACTTCTGATATGTTAGGCGGTACAAGCGTCGAGAAAATCTTCAGTAAGGGCGACGGCTTTTAAGATGTTAAATGTTAACACTCAGATATAGCATCTGTAATAATGATTACTTCAGATTGGGTCGGGCGCAATTTTCTGATCACCAGTGCAATAGCCAAAAATTCTGCTGGGAATATATGGCTAAAATGGTCGGGGCGCAAACGACCAGTTCAACTGGGAGGAAAATATGCCAGCTCCTGCCTTCTCCGCTCATCCGTGGCACCCGTGGCGCATCCGTCGCATCCGTGGCATCCGTCGCAAATCCATCGCATCCGTGGCGTCGCATCCGTGGCGTCGCATCCGTGGCAGTCGCATCCGTGACGATTACAAAATGCTCAGGAAACTGGGCGAGATGATACGCAATGAAAGGAGCTTAGCATTTTTAGGGAAGATATTCTTCTACTCAAAGTCAGGCTACGGGCCTGAGCTTTGTGACGAGCGGCCTGTCCAGTATACCGCTGACGTCCGAATGTCACTATAGCCGCCTACATCCGTCGTCATGACCAGGTGTCATGCGTATTCCTCACAAGCCATGGTTAGTCCATCCACTATAGCCGCCTACATCCGTCGTCATGACCAGGTGTCTTGCATATTCCTCACAAGCCATGGTTAGTCCATCCATTCATCGACACACGAACGCGCGCCCACACACACACACACACACACACACACACACACACACACACACACACACACACACACACACACACACACACACACACACACACACACACACACACACACACACACACACACACACACACACACACACACACACACACACACACACACACACACACACACACACACAGAGCAAGAGAGAGGGAGAGAGGAGGGCCAAGATATGTTATATATATAATCCCAGACAACAAAGAGGCATTCCGAGTACGTCCTCGGTATGTCTTCTTGAGAACATTTGGACATACTAGGTACGTTCTCAACTGGTTCTAAAGGGGTTCTAGAAAGATTCTCGTGTCCGGCCCCAGGGCGTGCCCGGAACATCCTCAAATGGTCCGCTAAGATACTCTGAGAACATTGAAATTGAAATTGAAATTTTATTCAAGTGCAAAAAAAATTACACTTTGGAAAGAGAGGACTAAAGGCATTGACGCCTGGCGAGGTCCTCCCACCTGAAACAACAACAGTTTGCACACAAGCACTGGCAACAAAACGGAAATGACTGAAAACTTACATAAAAGAAGTAATAGTTCACGTACAAGTACATATGGAAAGATAAAATGACATTTTATAGGTAAATATAAAATCAAACGTATCATTGTTGAGGACGGAAATCATGAACACAAATAGCAGGCAATATGCACTTTAAAAAATGCTATGAAAGAAGTAGTTGACTTATGTGGCGCTTTACTATTTTTCCTGATTTGTGATTTCTTATAATTTCTTCTATACATTTGTTGTTGTTCAAGAGTGTCGTAATCTGGTAGTGCAACGTTTGTGAACCATAGTTTGTCCTGATCCTGTTATTTCTGTAGCTAACCTGTCGAAATGTATATGGCAGGTCTTTTTGAGGGTCGTGTAAAGTGACTGAAGAGGTAGTGTCGTTCTTGAGTAAGTGATGTGTCTCAAGAGCCAACCGCAAGGTTTTCAAGTTGTGTATGTTTAGTAAACCCAGTTTGCTCCAGTGTTCGTTTGTACTGTCTCGATAATTGATATTACGAATGGCCATTTTTTTTGTAAAACAAATAGTGACTGCAAGTTAGATTGCGTAGTGCTTCCCCAGACCAGTAGGCCGTAATGAAGGTATGATTGCACAAGAGCGTAGTACATTTGTTTCTTAAACCATAATGGCAATAAATTTCTCATTTTGTAGATGGAGACTTTTGAACACACACGATTAACGTGATCTGTCCAAGTTAGCCTTTCGTTAAAAATTACACCTAAAAATCGTATGGAATCTACGCGCGATAGAGCATTATTGCGAAAAGTAATAATGGGTTCAGTGTCTATAATCTTGTTTTTCGGCCTGAATAATATAAACTTTGTCTTTTGTACATTGAGCTCTATTTTATTTGCTGTGAGCCATTTGGACAGTCCAGCCAGCCACGTATTTGCGTCGCTCGCTACAGAATTTATATCACACCCAGAAAAGAAAATATTTGTGTCATCTGCATACATGACCATCGAAGGAGTGCAAGGAATGTTGACTATATCATTAATATGCAAGAGAAAGAGCAGAGGCCCCAAAATTGAGCCCTGCGGTACGCCCGTGCGTATATCCATGTAGCTAGATGAAACACCATTCACGCTAGTACATTGTACTCTTGATGATAGGTAGCTCTTGATCAAATCTAAAGGGGTGCCTCTTATTCCATAGTAAGGCAATTTAATCAAGATAACTTTATGATTAACTGAATCAAATGCCTTTTTTAGGTCCAGGAACAGACCCACCGTGAAACGTTTACCTTCTATGTTGTTTATTATTTCATCCTTCACGCGAAGCAAGGCCTGTTCTGTTGACTTCCCCTTCCGAAATCCATACTGCTGGTTAGGTATTGCATTTATTTTCTCAAGGAAGCTGACTAAGCGCGTGTTGATAACATTTTCAGCAACTTTGCTGAAGACAGATAAAACAGAGATTGGACGATAATTCGCAAATGAGTTTCGTTCACCTCCTTTGTGTATAACAGAGACTGGTGCTATTTTTAGCTTAATGGGAAAAATTACCATGGTTAACATTTTGTTGCAAATATGTGAAAGTGTCGGTGCTACTATATCTGCGACGTATTTGAGTGCCTGCGATTTAATACCATCAATTCCAGCCGAGCAGTTATTGCGTAATGTCAAAATTAACCGTGCTATTTCATTAGGTGATGTAGGCGAAAAAAAGATTGTCTTGGATGATTTATCTTTTAAATGTAATGATACATCGTCCTCATCAACGTTTGTACTCCCTTCACCAATAGAGAGAAAGTGTTCATTGAATTTATTCGATAAGGAAATACCAGAGTATATCCTACCTCCATCTTCTATTTGATGCAGAGATTGCTTGTTTGTTTTGCACATGAGGCTATTATATGCTTTCCATATTTGTTCTGGGGTAATTATGCTAGAGAATACGTTGATATAGTAGTCCTCCTTCGCCTTTTTAATATCAGATGATAGTTCATTACGCATTTGCTTAAAAACCTTAAGAATGTTTACGTCTCTACACTTTATGAAGTCCGCATAAAGTTTATTTTTGCTAACGATTCGTTTGTGCAATTCCTTATCTATCCAAGGTTTTCTAGACTTCTTAAATTTAACGTAGCTAACGAGCGGGAACGCCTTATTATACACTTTCAAAATTTTTTTATGAAAATCGCGTGAATAATGTTCGAGTTACTTTCACTGTATACGTCTGTCCAATCTCCTTCTTGTAATAAACTCCGAAAACGTTCCAATGTATCATCATTAATTTTCCTATACAAGACTGGCGATGTTTTAGGCGGCACTTTCTTAATATGCGGAAGAAAACCGAAGAAAGGCAAATGATCACTCAAATCAGATATCATAACGCCCGAGTGCACATCACAAGGCAAAAGATCGGTGAAACACAAATCTATTGTAGTTGAACTGTCAGCAGTAATACGAGTAGGAACATTGATAATATTAGCACAACCATAGCAAGACATTACGTCAAGAAGACTTCTTTTAGAAGAAGAATCGGACTGCATATCGATATTGAAATCTCCCAATACTATGAGAGGTTTTCTGTTACTAGTTACATCAGCAAGTAAAATATCCATACGCGCAACAAAATTATTTACATTACCGGAGGGGGGTCGGTACACTAGCAACATTGTAACGCCATTCACCTCTGCAGTCAATTATTCATAATCGGTATGAAGCGAACATGTGTCTTTTAACAGATTGAAATGCATGGTATTTCTGATGTACAATGAGACGCCACCACCAACTCTGTTCTTTCTGCATAGGGACAAATCAACATATTGTTGTTGTTTTGTTGTTTTGTGGGGTTTTACGTCCCAAAACCAGTTCTGATTATGAGAGACGCCGTAGTGGAGGGCTCCGGAAATTTCGACCACCTGGGGTTCTTTAACGTGCACTGACATCGCACAGCACACGGGCCTCAACATTTCGCCTCCATCGAAATGCAGCCGCCGCGGCCGGGATTCGATCCCGCGACCCTCGGATCAGCAGCCGAGTACCTTAGCCACTAGACCACCGTGGCGGGGCACAAATCAACATAACCACCAATTTTCGCGGTGTTGTCACATTCACTAAACCAGGTTTCAGTAAAGGCAAGTATGTCAAATTTATGCCCACACGAGTCAAGATACATTGTGACGTCATCTACTTTGTTGCTCAGGCTTCTTGCATTTAAACAAAAGATAGAACAAAACCTGCTTAAATCGCTGACTGAGCCAAAACACACATGCTTGAAATTCTGCTGAACTGTAATAGCCATTATTGGGTGAATAGTTATCCATGATTGTGGTAATGTATCGTAATCACGCGGTGTTTGCATGCAAGAGTAACATCTAAGTAGAGCTGTTTGCTTGCCAGGACCGACTAACTCGAGTGGCCGTTTCTAACTGAGCGTTTGTGAGCACAGAAAGGTCAGACTCGTTTGACACTCGCAAAACTGGTTCACCAGGTCCTTTACGCACCAGTATTTTCCCGTCCTTCTGCCATACGTAGCGGTATCCCACTTCAGAAGCCTTCGTGCGTGTCAACCAAAGCAAACGCTTGTTTTGTGGGGTCAGGTTATCATAGAAGCGCACTTTAGATCCTGATTCTCGTAATTCATGCTTCCCTTTTTGTTGCCAGTTTTCCTTTGTTTTCCTTGCAACAAATCTGATTATTACAGGTGGAACACGACCGTTTTTGGCAGGCAGACGGTGTATGCTCTCGATATCAGGTTCACTCAGAGGGGCTAGACCAAGGGATACTCCAAGATCGTTGACAACATCTAGCAAATTTTCGTTATCGCTGCGCGAAATCCCGTGTATCTCAAGGTTTTGCCTGCGTCCGTATCGCTCAAGGTCATTTACGTGGCATCTTAGACTTGAAAGTTCCTGCTCATCACTTAAGCGTTCGACACGAGCCACACGCACTTTGACTTCAGCAATCTCTCGGTCCTGTGCGGTCAAGCGTGTCATCACTTGATCGTACTGGTCAGACATGTGTTCAACTGACTTTTGAAGCACTGCGACTATGCCTTTAAGCTCAAGCAAAGAATCGATTTTTCCTATTAGTGGCAGAAGGGCGTTAAGTTGAGTCTGTATTTTCACTACATCATCTTGTAGGGCACAATTTTCCTTCGAAACCTTATCTGGCGTACTTGTGCCACCACGACGTGAGCTATTTTCGCAAGTCTTACACAGCCACTGTCTCATGGTCCCATCAGTTTTCTTTTTTTTTTTCAGATCTCTACCCGTCACACCCGAACAGCTTCCTATGTGGTAATCATATTCACAACTTGAACAAGTAACATGCTGGCTGTCAGAAATTTTCTCATGGCAAGTAAGACAGACTTCTTTTTCATTCGACATGATTTAAAAACAGTGCAGGAACTATTGAAATACAAGAATATATATATATATATATATATATATATATATATATAATATGAGACGTAGCACTTCAGTAAAGTTTCATTTATTTGTCGACGTTTCGGTCAGAGCCTGACCTTTCTATATATATATATATATATATATATATATATATATATATATATATATATATATATATATATATATATATATATATATATATATGGCAACGGCAATGGCGGCGGCGGCGTACTAGAATTCAACAACGAGAAGGCAAAAAGGTAACAGCAACCAACCTGCGTAAACAAGAACGGCTGTTTAGAAGCACGTCGGAAGAGCTTCAGGTTCCGCCGCTGCCACTGCCCTGTCCAAAATGAACGGGTTTGTCCGAGGTCAGATGCGAAGAAAACTTGAAACGGCGCTGTCGTCGATGTCCTCAGCCAATCACCGTCCGCCAAGTTTGACAGGTCCGGTACAAATGGTGCGCTCCATCCTATTCAATACAGCGAGAATATAAATTTGGGTCAATTAGCATAAGTCCGCCTATTCAAGCCACTTGACACTTTCAGTGCAATATTATAAGACCAGAAAAATATATTTGAGTGATGACCCCATTTTTAAAAAAAATTGCTCAGTTTTGTGCACATACATGCTTGCAAAATTAGGACAAACGTAGGAAGCATAGATCTCACTTCAACCTAAAGTAATAGTTATGTAGCCTGCTGTGGCAAGCTTCATTGATCTTATGCCTGGCAAGGCTCCAGTACCAGCTTTTCACTTCACGGCGTGTTTGCCATGCATCACGCATCAAAGTCAGCTTGCAAGTCCACATGTTGGATGCAATACAAACACTGTCATTTAAAGACAAAACCTTGCACAGGTTTGTGCAGCAAGATCACAGTGCAATAAGGTTGAAATCTGGATCAGTTGGTATGAAATGCTGAAAGTATGAAGCAGTAAAAAGAAAGTGGCGCGCACAATTACTAGTAGTCGCCGTGTATGTCACTTCTCTCTTCAGTGCTTCGTCTTTTGACAGGGCCATGCTTTCAGCTCACATGAGTATGCTGGATGCCACACAGGGTATAAAACATCTTGCAAGGATTAGACCGTAGGGTGTCCTAGCCACCTTCATGCAACAGGCCTCGGGTTGGTTTTGAGTTGCAACTTGTCCAGCAGGCATTGACTCTGATAATTTCGCGATTAACTTTATATTTTTTCATACAGATCTAATCTGTTCATTTTTACACCTTTTCCACTGTGCTCAAGGGCACGCTTCCGAAATAAAAAAATACAAATTACAATTATACAAGCGAAATTTCAAATTGATTTGTGGGGTTTTACGTCCTAAAACCAGCTCTGATTATGAGAGACGCCGTAATGGAGGTCTCCGGAAATTTCAACCACCTGGGGTTCTTTAACGTGCACTGACATCGCACAGCGCACGGGCCTCAACATTTCGCCTCCATCGAAATGCAGCCGCCGCGGCCGGGATTCGATCCCGCGACCTTAAATTGAAAATTATAAGCAAAGCTACAAGTAACAGTCCTTAGCACTATTTTGCCATAGTATAAGTGTGAAACATATACTTGCACCTTGAGATATGATAGCCGTGGCACACAGTTCTTGTTTTTCTCCAGAGTGGTGCAGCCACAATTTTTACAATAGCCTCCACATTTCTGTTCTCTGGGCCAGAAAACTTCAACATTGCAGCCTCTGAAAGAGAACTTGACAACATAGAAAGCATACTTAATATAGATAACCATGTCACGATTGCCATTAGCTATATAAATTACTTCCTCGGGTACATGGCTCCACAATTTCTGATGCTCTAAAGCTTGGCAGGTCTTAGGAGTTTCAAATCTCAGCTATGAACAAAAAGCTCCTTTTGGCTAGGCTGATAAATTATTACGTTCTTAAACCAGTATAATAGCTTCCAATTCAGATGTCATGAGCAGAATATTTACTTAAGGCTATTTCGGCCTCTGATCTATTCATCTAATAAAAAAAATGCTTTACTCGCATGCCTAATCAAAAAGTGCCTTACTTGTGTCAGCAATTTTCAGTGCAGCAAAACCTTTCTTACCCTTGTGGTTAAGCAAGCTAACTGCACTGCAACTTCTTGGTTCAGAACACCCAGGATGTGTCATGTTGCTGCAGGTCTATGCTTCTGTCAACAAGACCACACATTTGTTGTATCTGCAAAGTGTGTCAAGCCCATTTTATAAATCTGTAAAGGCCGGTAAAGGGAAAAAAGATCAAGCAAGGCGTGTTCATGGTTTACCTTGCAGAAACCGCGATCTCAATATCTAAAAATTCTGGAATTCCCTCGAATGGTTTCAGAACTACATCTTCTTTTGTGGTGCCGACTGGTGAAAGGCTAGCAATTGGTGATGCTATTACACATCTGCTGCATTACAGCAGCAGGCTGGCTACCTTCATGTTCAACTCGTAGTAATATTGTTTGCATGATCCCTAAAGCCTGCTGTTGAAATTGTAGAGCTTCAGATAACTTCAAAATTAATTTGTACATATGATCGCATAACGTCACTTTACTAGTGCGCTTTAACAAAAAAAAAATGCAATCACTGTGTTCTGTTCGTAAACACACAGAGCTAAACTTGAAAACAAGAAACTTGAAAAGCGACTGACAATTAGGCAACATGCAATGAAACAAAAACACGAAGTGCAACTAGTAGGATACTGCAAGAGTTCAGGCAAAATATAGGCAGACTACCCAGGTAACAAAGGGAAAACTTATACCAGTCGTAGACGTATACCAGTCACATGAACACAAGTAGACCACATAAGTACACTCTATTTTTGCACAGTCGTTTGCCCTTGATGCAAAAGGCGACCACTACAATCGTATTAAAAGCAAGAACAGCGCTAAAGTAATGACGAACGAAGAACACAACGCTGTGTGTTACCCGTTCGTCCTTGTTTTTCAGACTGTTGGCACTTTACGATCTTCCGGTACGCCCAAATCGCCACCCATCACACTATAATCCGCGCCTGACAGGGATCAGACATTTGTGAGTATTTCGTCGGAAGCGGGGCACTACACGCCGGCTGTACGATGTCATTGTACGCGCTGGCAAGCCTCACACACGCACCGACGCAGCGTTTTCGATGCCGGCGAGACATTCGTTCGCCGCCTCCCGCCATAATAAAAACATAAAGTGACACAAACGTTTTTAAGAAGTTGACTAGCACTCACCAAAATTCCTGCCTGGCAGCACTTCATCTTCATATGTGCTTGCGCTAGCTTTGTTTGGCGCCATCATCAGAACACCTATCAGTGATGCCAACCTAAGCCACCGCTTTTACTCTAGATTGAGCCTCTCGAAATCCCTAAATTGTACAAATCCCCATAATAGGATACAACCAGGGTCCCTCAATACTCAAGTATTGAGGGACCCTGATACAACTTAAAAAAAAAAAACAGCAGTTGGCAACAAGGGCCGAAGGATCGCGCGCGTCGGTGTTACTTCGCCAGCCACTCACAGAAGCAAACAAAATCGTCGTCATGCGACCTTTTCAAAACGGCGCCGTGTTTATGCCTTCGGTACATGAGGAGCTGTTCTTGAGTACTCACATAAGTATAAGGTATTGAGGGACCCTGGTATAAGCCATAAGGTGCCCGAGAAGCATGGACAAAAATGCCTCTGGTCTGAGCGTTTCCATCCGCAAAAGGCCGTGGCACAGTTCATTTCGCTTGCGAGCCCACTTTACGCTTGAAACTTCACTTAACTGTGCTGAAAAACTCGGGTGGCGACTCTTGCAGCGCGCCGGATTTTCGCATTGCAGGCTCTTGATTTGAGCTCAATAAAGAATTATCCTTTGCATGTTCCACTCTAATAAACGAACGAAAACAAAAAAAAATGTATGCACCTATCCATTATTGTTGCCACCCTCGCTTTATTTTGGTGACATCGATAGTTCAAAGAAGGAACTATTTGAAGCTTCACGGAGGTACACTGGCTGGCGGTTATAAGGGCGTGGGAGGGGCTTCACTGCAGACTTGAGTTGTATCCGACTACAGATAGCAATTTTCATGGTGGTTAATTTGGGTAACTCGTAATAAAAATGTCTAAACACAAATTATTCTTTGGCTAACTTTTTCTTAATTTTGTTGTAGGAAGCAATCATCTCAGCGCTCTTTTTTGCACAACATGTGTACATACAGTGCGTTTTTCGGAGATGTAGCCGACCAAGATCTGTGCTCGTTTCCGTGGTTGTTGCTGCTTTCTGCTTGACCATGTTTGCAATCAGTGTGTCCCGTTCGTGATCCTGTTTTACTGATAGGTGGTAGCTCTTTATTTGGATCAGCTTCTCATGCAGGGGCCCTCGATCTTGTACTGGTTGATAGCAATCCTATGTACGTTGCTTTGCTCTGTAAAGGCTTCCATTGTGGTCAATCATTTCTGGTCATTTTTCCCTAGCTTTCTACTCGGTTGAACTTGCGTGATGTCTGCTGGTGTGAAAAGTGCTATTTGACATGGAGCATCACGGCAACATGTTAGCGAAGTATGCGAAGACAGCCGTTGTTCATGCACAGATAGGAATGTACCAGCATTCCCAGCTTATAAGTTTTCAGCACTGCACGGCGAAGGAAGCCGGCGTGTGTGAACCGTTGACCTCCACTAAAAAGGCTGGACGGCGCACCCCTTTCGTTCGCAGCGGGCGCACGTGAAGTTACCGGAAGTTACCCCGCATGTGCCGGAAGCCGGCGTCTGCTACGGTTGTCCAACAGGAAAATGAAGTGTTTTCGCGCTGCCGTTGTGCTTGTGATCGCAAATTTCTGCGGTTTCACATACTCGCTGTTCTTACAGCAAGACAACATAGCTTGAAACAGCCACAAAGAAAGTTTGGCTGAATGCGCGTTTGGCTGAATGGCTGAATGCTCGCCCTAGTGGAGTTCAGTGGTGTGAACTAGACACATTTTTCTATTCACTACTAAGCAAACTGTCTTTTTATTCCATGATGCAATGGTAACTCACCGCGCTCAAGATTATACGCGCGCCCCTGCTGAGCGCTCACGAAGAGAAAGTTTCGTTTTTCTTCCGAGTGGCTGGCAGACGATTATTACCTCGCGTTATTGCCGGCGTCGCTCTCTCTCGGCCCCTCTGGACACCGACGCACACTTCTAAGGGAGAAATAGAAATCAGCAAAAATTATTGTTGTTAGGGTTATTCACTAAGGAATCACTGTCACGAGGATACCGCACGAAACATATCTAAGGCCTCGCAGAAATCCCTAGATTACACGACAAAGACGCTGAATCCCCAATGACACCTAAATACCCTAGATCTAGAAATAAATTTCTAGGGCTGGCATCACTGACATCTATCCATGTTTTCGAGGCAAGTGTAGGCTCGGGCTTGGCTTGACTTCTCTGCTTGACCCGCTTCAGTCTTCGTCACAGGGTTGCCAGAAACGAGAAAACTGTACACGATGGTCGTTACATATTTTGACATCCAATTTTTTTTGCCAAGCAATCGAGCGGCGCCGGACTGTTAATCAAACTATATTTGTGTACCAGAGTTCCATCAGCAACTAATATGCGATGTAGTCTTTCTGAGGAAAAAAAACCGAAGAAAGGTCGTGAGTATTCCACGTGTATCATAACTTACTTTTTGCTGATTGTTAGTTACCTGGAGAACAGCAGTCAATTAAATGGCGTATTTACATAACTGATGCAGTTCATGATCATACAGTGCGCCAGCTGTTGTCCTCAGCACGTCCTTATGAGGACAATTTTGGGATGATCCTGTGACGAACGCACTAAGAACATCTTCCGGATCCCTCACAGCGGGCGAGGACGTTTGTACTTTTTGAGGACGTACTAGGGACGTCGACTGTTGTCTCGAGCGTCAAAGTGCAACTAGCTTTACTAGAAGAGGGAACCCTTATTATACAGAGCATACAGATGCGCAGTTACAATTTGCGCATATAATAATCAGATAAAACCATAACAATCAGGCGAACATGTTCTAAAATATTGTAGTTCTGTTCCACGCAGGAACACTGTCGTATCACAGATACAAGCATCTCTTTTTATCGTGATTAATAAGCCTCCGTTAATTCACGTGCCACAGTGTTCTTGCTCTTTCCTAGCATACGGATGCTGAAAGATCCGGTTCACACTTGCAGTATTCACAATGCATAGGCAAATGCGCCCTAAGTTTATTTTTTTTATTAGAAAACGCATGCTCCCTTGCGCTGTCATTAATGCAGCGGCTAGTCTGTGCAATTTATATACTCTGCCGCGTGTAAGTGGCATTTCATAGATCACGCACACCACACAAGTTACATATAGGGCTCCCTTGTATGCTTTTTTCCACATTGGGTCAGCATTTGAGGAGCTGAAATGCGTGGACACAGGCCAGCAAGGTTCCGCGGAGCAGAGAAGACAATAGGTACCTTATACCTGTTGACCACTTTCTTTAGATTGCGGGCCACCTTGTGCATACACGGCATCTGCAGCGGTCTATGTTCCACATGCGGTTTTGCTCTCCGTTTTCCTTTCAGCTTCTGAAGTAGGGTTTCTGCCACTGCTATCATGACAGAGCAAGGGTAACCAGCTGAGCGTAGCCTGCCTATCTGATAGATCAAACTCTCTTGCATTTTGTGAAGGCAGGCTTAGTATATGCGTCGAATCACAGGGCAACAGCTCTTTTCGCAAGCGGGGGAAGTAGGACCAGCAAATGTGTCACGCTGATAATGATAAAGTTAAAAAAACTGCAATCGGTCACGTAGTGGGCGAAGGAAAGCCCTTTACCATGCCGTCTAAAAAGCAAAAGAAGATCACCGACTATATGAGTGATCGTTGCAGAAAGGTTGGGTTTTCAAAACGGAACGGAACGGAACTGAACTTTATTTGGTCCTGAGAAGAGCGAGACCCCCTAAGGGGGCTCGTCCGCGGGCCGCGTCCACGACGGGACCGGGAGGCGGAACTCGGCGGCCAGGTCGTGGGCTCTCTGGACAGCCCGAAGTTGGTCGTCTTCTTGTGGACTGGTGAGGAGAGCGGTCCATTCTTCTTCCGTGGCTGGAGACCGTGCAGCCGCGCGCAGCATGGGGCATTGCCACAGCATATGCTGCAAATTGCATCTCGGGAGCCCGCATCGAAGGCAACCCGGCTGTATTTCACTAAATCGGGAATAAGAGATAGGCGAAGGGTAAGCGCCTGTTTGCAGCAGTCGTAAAGTGAGAGTTTGCGGTCTCGTTAGATGAGGGTGAGGTAGAGGAAACTTTCTGCGCTCAAGGCGGTAGTGCTGACAAATTTCGTTGTACGTTAGGAGCGGGTCCGGCCGCCATGGCTCGCCCTTGGGCCTCGGGCCGCCCTCATTCCTGGCGCGGCGAGTAAGGTCTCGCGCCTGGGAGTGAGCTAGCTCGTTGGCGTTAGGGACGAGGGGGTGAGCATCTTGGCCCACGTGGCCGGGAAACCAGATCAATTGTTTAGTATCAGCCCACGTTGCACGCGAGAGCACGCGGGCGGCCTCTTTACAAACCGAGCCAGCGCGAAAGGCCTGAGCTGCGGCTTTGGAGTCTGTGTAGACCGTTGTGCGATCCGTAGTCGCCAGAGCTAATGCTATCGCTACCTGTTCTGCGCGGCCTGCATCCGTGTTGGGGAGTGTTACAGAAGTCAGGTGTTCGCCTTGCAGCGACGTAACGGCTGCGACGAAGTGCTTCAAGTTGACGTATTGAGCGGCGTCTACGAAAGCTACCGAATCGGGCATTGCAGCAGCCGTTTTGAGGAGGGCGGCTGCTCTAGCCTTACGTCGGCCGGGGTTGTATTGCGGGTGCATATTACGTGGGAGCGGGGGAACGATGACACGTTCTCGAAGCTCTGACGGCCGCGTGCACTCTCTTTGGTTGATGACTGGAGAGCTTATTTTGAGGTAGGCCAGGAGTTGCCGTCCCGCCTCAGTCGAGGAGAGTCGAGCTATCTGGGCTAGCTTCTGGGCCTCGACAATCTCATTAAAAGTGTTATGCAGGCCTAGTGCCAAAAGTTTCTTCGTGTTGGTTTGAATGGGGAGCCCAAGTACCTGTTTGATACTCTTTCGAATGATCACATTAAGCTTGTTTTCATCTCCTTTGGTCCAGGGGTGAGCTACAGCTACGTAATTGATATGGCTCATGAGAAAAGCGTGGAAGAGACGCCGTAGATTTTCTTCCGATAGTCCGCCTCGTTTGTTGGCGACGCATTTGATTAGTTTAGACATAGAATCCGCTTTAGTGGCTATTCGCTCTATGCTTAGTCCGTTCCTGCCGTCCTCCTGCAGGATCACTCCTAGTATACGAACCGAAGTGACTTGTGGTATTTGCATACCGTCTTCTGTGTATACAGAGATTGGTGAGTTGGGAATCCATTTAGGACCTATAGTTTCGGTCTGTAGAGTAAAAGTTCAGACTTTTTGGGCGATAGCCGTAAGCCCGTCTGTCGGAGGTACGCCTGTTTGTTTACCGCCGTCTGTAGATTGCGTTCGATGTCCCCGTCGCTACCGCCCTCACACCAGATGGTAATATCATCGGCGTAGAAAGCGTGGCCGAGGCCATCGATTGAGCTCAATTCTCTCGAGAGCCCACTCAAAGCTAAGTTAAAGAGAAACGGAGAGAGAACTGCTCCCTGCGGTGTGCCTCTGGGACCCAAGTCGTACGTCTTGGAACCCAAACAGCCTAGTCTAATGGTGGCTTTGCGGTCCTCGAGAAACGAACGCACATATGCATAGAAGCGATTGCCGAGTCCAGCGTCGGCAATCGCTTGTAGTATGTGCGAGTGTTTAACGTTGTCGAAAGCCTTTTCTAGATCTAGTGCGAGCATAGCCCTGGTGTCCCTGGACTGGCCCGTTAAGATCTTGTGTTTCAGAATAAGCATGACGTCCTGCGTCGACATGGATGGGCGAAAGCCTAGTTGATTAAAAGGGAGGAGGTGTTTCTCTTCCGCATGTTTCGTGACCCGTTTGAGAATGACGTGCTCAGCCACCTTGCCCACACACGAGGTGAGGGAGATGGGCCTGAGCGAGCCAAGCTCAAGGGGTTTGCCCGGCTTAGGTATGAGCACGACGGCGGCTTCGCGCCACTCGAGCGGGATTTCGCCGGATTCCCATACCTCGTTGATGTGTTTGGTGAGGAGGTCTATGTCCTCGTCTGCTAGATTTTTGAGGAGTTTGTTTGTAATGCCGTCTGGGCCAGGGGCTGATCTACAGTTCAGCTCAGCAAGTACTGCCCGCACCTCTGCACTCGTGAAGGGAGAAGCCAATGGGTCTTCTTCCGTGTGCATTGGAAGTGGGGGTAATCCTGTCTGAGCTCGACTCGGTACAGAGGTAGCGCGACGCGAGCTCGTTTGTAATCTGTTCGTCCGTAAAGTTTTCCTTGCGAAGCTTATGAATTAAGCGGTCTATGGTGAGTTGCTGATTGGATTTCGTGGGTTTGTCGCCCAACAGATGTTTGAGGAGGTTCCATTTCAATCCTTTACTCATCTGGGCATCTACCGAGTTGCATACCTCGTCCCATTGCTGTCTAGCTAAAGTTCGACTGTGCTCTTCGATTTGCTTGTTGAGCTCCGCGATCTTTTTGCGAAGACGGCGGTTGAGCTTTTGCGTTTTCCATTTCGCCTGTAAGGCTTGCTGCGCCTCGATGAGGTGAGCAAGTCGGTTATCCATGCGCTCTACATCGCGAGTGGTTTCTACTTCGTTTGTGACTCTCGCTACGTCCTCTTGTAACCGAGCGAACAGGTCGCGAACAGATGTGTAGGTGTTTTCATCTTGCTTTCTAAGGGTGCGAAAATGATCCCAGTCGACCACCTTGAATTTGCGGGGTGGGGGGCTGGATACGGCTAGGGCGATGCTACAGATGTAGTGATCGCTACCTAGATTGACCTGTGTGTTAATCCACGTAGAGTTGCGGATGTTTCGAACTAGTGCTAAGTCTGGAGAAGTATCTCTTGTTACCGAGTTACCCGTGTGCGTAGGGAACGCGGGGTCTGTGAGTAGTGTGAGAGAGTGGTGTGCTATCTGCGTGGCAAGCGCTTTGCCTTTCGAGTGGAGGTATCCGTAACCCCAATCGGGGTGCGCAGCGTTAAAATCCCCCGCAATCAATAGCGGGCTGTCGCCTGCTATCTTGCATGCTTTCTGAAAGAGAGCTATGAAGGTTAGTCTGCTGTCGGCAGGTGAGCTGTATGCGTTAAGAAGAAAGACCGACTGTTTGAGATGTGCGTTCGGAATGAGTTCTATCAAGATGTGTTCGACCTTGAGGTCAGGGCGAACTTCATGCTTGGTGTACGAAAAAGATTTTGCAATACAAGTGGCAATCCCCCGTTTACCCTTCTGAAATAATGACTCTACACGGTATCCTCGCAATGCGGGGCTATCGGTGAGCGTCTCCTGAAGAAGGAGGACAGAAGGGTGCTCAGCACTTGAGCGCAGTAATTGTTGCAAGGCGTCCTTCCGTTTTGGGAAGCTAAGACAATTCCATTGCCAAATCGTGAGATTGTTTGAGCTAGCCATGTTTAATGATGAAGTATTTGCCGGCCCTGCATCTGTTGATGCCGGTCTTCTTCGAGGATTTGTATTCGTGCTGTTATTTCATTCATTTGAAGTTTCAGCGGGTTGATCTCGGACAATATGTCTGCACGGAACTGTTATAGCAGCGCTGTCATATGTGCTATTATGCTCGACATCGTTAGAGATTCTTCGGCCTCTAGCGCGGGGCCTGCGCGCTTTTTCGCGCCGCGTGCTGGGTTTGAGGCAGCAGGAGGTTCACTAGCGTTGCTGTCGCGTTGCTCTCGAGGCGGGGGCGTTTTAAGGAGCGCCTTGATCTCAGAAAGCTCTTTGCGAAGAAAAGCATTCTCGCGTTCGAGAGCGTGAATTTTGTCTGTTACGGGCTGTGGCAATGAACACGAGCGCGCGGGGGCACGGGTCTCACCTTTACCGGTGAGCTTGTCTACCCAAGTGGGCTTGCAGGCGTCCGGGGCCCGTGAGCTTCCCGGTGTGGCCTGTACTTGGGGTTGAACGACCCTTGTAGGTGTTGACTGGGTGTACGCTGCCGGCAGAAGGCTTGCAGCGGGCACCGGCGACGAACGGCCCTTGTTGCGACGTCGACGGCGTTGACGACGGCGCCGCACGAGGTAGGGTACTTGATAGCGGCTCCGGCAGGTCCGGTCGCCCGTTACGTGCGCGCCTCCACAAAGGGCGCACTTGGGTGCAGAGCATACGTGGTCCGGTCCGGGAGGTCCGTGGCCGCACTTGTCACACACCTTCTCGGTGGGGTGCGGGCAGACGTCCTGGTGGTGACCCACTCGGCCGCAGTTGCGGCAAGTGTCTATCTGGCGTTTGTAGAGAGTGCAGCGATACATGATCGGTCCGCAGTAAACATAGTTCGGTACCTTGAGGCCGTTGAACAGGATGACGACCGTGGTAGTGTTTTTGATTCGGCGTGCGCCGAGCACGGTTGGGTTGCGCGGCGTTCGTAGCATGCGTTGCAGGTCGGCGTCGGTGAAGTCGACGTCCACGCCGCGTATCGCCCCGCGGCAGGAGTGACCCGGCGGGGTAAGATAGGTAGCAACTTGGTGTCGCTGTTCGGTGAGAATAATTTCTTTAACGGTGCAATAAGCAAGAGCATTCGTTTCTTGCGGCGTGCTCACCACGAAGATATTCTGCATCGAGTTCGAGCAGACGATGTCTTCTTCGGTAGCCGACGGCGGCAGGCGTGCGGCCATCACTAGAAAATCGTCGACATACTTCAAAAACATGCAGCACTTGTGCTTCGTCAAGAACCTGAGCTGGCTCAGGTTCTTGACCATCAGTTGACCAGGAGCTGGCCAGAAGCAATAGTAACACAGCGGATTAGAATGATGCGTACACTTTGGAGAAGGAACTATGTCTAACTATGTCCCTATACCCCGCAGAGAAAGCGCTATTGGAGATGAGACGACCTTGCCACTGATTTCGAAAAGTGGACCGTCGAGAGTATCGCGATTCGGTTGCTCCAATTCCGGGGAAATGTAGTCCTCGCGAGAGCTCAAACTTCGAAGATGTCTGCGGCAATGATCGGAACGACCACGTGAGCTACGGCGTCTTGAAGAACAACATCTGAGCCCCGATCAGAACCACCATTCCAAGTGCTCGACGATGAGATGGTTACGTCGAAAGAGTTCCACAGATAAGCCTACCTTTACTTATTTGAAATCATGCCTGAGGCTTTGCGCCATTAGTTTTGAGACAGAGACGAACTGCGCAAATAAACAGGGACAAGGAGGACACACACGCAGTTCGTCTCTGTCATGGATTACCAACTCGCCCACCGTTCAATCCTTCTAAATTAGTTTTGAGAGCCGTGTTGCCGGTCGCAGTATATTGACGAGTATGTTAGCCATAGTTGTGATGCATGTCGCGCTAACCTTGCTCCTTTGTCTGCCTTTCTTTTTTGTTTTTTTTTGTTTTTAATCTCGTGTTCCCTACCTAATGTCCTTTGTATGTCCAATTATAATTATTAATTTAATTAAATATAATGTATTGTTAACTTAAAGGAGTCCTGACACGAATTTTTTACATTCTTGTATTGTTGCTGTAAGTGAAAGCACTGGCGGGGAGAACCCCAAAAATAGTATCATGGCGCCTCGCAACGCAATGAATATATTTTTAACACGACTCCCTTAAAAGCCCACTCTCGGTTTCGATTTCGAGGGGGCGGTTTCCTCGTGACGTGTCAACAGAGTCGGACGTACGTTTAAGCCACGTAGGGACAGCAGTTCGTGATAGCGTCGCTGCAACTCTGTCGTCTGTGGTCAGTTACACGTGGGGCATGCAAACAACGATGATTTCACGGTCGTCAAGTGACTCTGACAGCGATTTCAGTGATTTTTGAGAGACCGTGCTCATACGTCATCGTAGTGTCTATTGCGCTAGGGCTTGCTTGCAGTGCTGTTCGACGAAAACATTAAAACCAAGCTAAAATATTTTGTACGTGTTTCCTGGCTTCCGCGTGCGGAGGGCGTTAACAATACATGACCAGAAAACGAAAAATGTATATTTTGCGCCGCCGCAAAATCGTGTCAGTACTCCTTTAAGAAAACTTGCCTCTTTTTCTTCCCGGCCCCAGCACGAATCCGGTTTGGTTAATCAATGGTTGAGATGTGTGTCCAAAGGAGGGGACGGAGTGCAGCGGTGGTAGTTGTGAACTGTTTCGAATGGAGTGATAAAGTTATTGTTAAGTGTCTTGTAAACCTTAGAACGGCCTCCCCCTTCGCTCGCAGCTGGGACATCTCACATAAAAAAAAAGCGGGCGTGGTGTTTAGTAAGAGAAGAAATACATGTAACAACCACACCATCACGCACGCACCGAACGCAAACACGGAAGGCAAACACGGTCAACCCATGCCTGAAATCGCGTCAGCCATAAACGAGAGCCGATGCGCGATCACGACAGACATGGGGACAGTTTACACGTCCGCTACCGCAAATTACATTGATGAAGAATGGAAGCTGCACGCGCTCTTCACAAGTGACTTCCCTAGCGAGAAGGAGCGGCTACATCAGGAAAGTGCTGTTGGGCTGCTAAAGTGCATGTACTACGAATTTCCTCTATAGCGTCACATTGCTTAACTTCGCGTTAGCAGCGATACCCTTGCCAAGGCTGCACCGACAAGGGCCCAAATATATTTTGCGTTTTGCAGCCCTACCACCGATTGAAATGTCACGCCTATTTGCGAACATGTGCTGAATTCCTTCGCAACATATTTATCGAGAAATTCATTGTAGAGGAGGCCACTTCGGTCCATGAGAACTTGTGGAATGTGAAATTAAGTGCATTAGCCAGTCAACTGGGTGTTGAACGTACGAACGAACTCGTATTTTTAATGTTCGGATGAGTGTTCCGGGAAGTCGAAGGTATAGAAACGCTGCTTGAAACAAGAAATTCGGTCGCCACAGTATCAATTAAAAAAAATACGATAAGGGGCCTGACAGCTTTACTAGAACCGTTTGAAAAGCTACACTCATATTCGAAGCCGCCCCGCCACGGTGGTCTAGTGGTTATGGCACTCGGCTGCTGATCCGAAGGTCGCGGGATCGAATCCCGGCCGCGGCGGCTGCATTTTGATGGAGGCGAAATCTTGAGGCCCGTGTGCTGTGCGATGTCAGTGCACGTTAAAGAACCCCAGGTGGTCGAAATTTCCGGAGTCCTCCACTACGGCGTCTCTCATAATCAGAGTTGGTCTTGGGACGTTAAACCCCACAAATCAATCAATCATATTCGAAGCCGACGCATGTACAACGCTGCAGCTTTACATACTGCACATGGTATAAATTGCATGAAACCGTTAAACGACCTGGACAGCGCATGACCAGAAGGAGATTAACAATCACCTGCCCGCTGAATCGTTAAGCGCGTTCTCCGAATCGGAGCATTAGGAGTTCTGGAAAGGCAAAGAAAACAATCATCCGAGAGTTGCCAAACTTGCAACGAAGTTCTGGGCAATTTTAGCCACAATTAAGCGACAACAACGAGAACAACTTCAGTGCTGCAGGATACATAATGGAAGAAAGACGCACTCGACAGAACCAACAATCCGTGTACAACCTTTTGTTTCTGCACAATAATTTGTTAATGACCTTGTGTTACCAGTTTTCCCTCTCACGAACGGTTAAGCGAAGCAGCAAGGGCGGCATGTTTTTTGTCGCAGTCGATACTTTTCTGTTTCTGTTGCCGTGCACGTGACCATTGCATTCCTCATCGGGGTCGGGCCGGGCCCAACACGGCCTAGGTACGGACCGGCCCACCTTCCGTAAGCATCGGGCCCGGGCCCGAGAAGACCGCAAGGATGAGGCCCGTGCACATCTAAATACGCGTATTTTGAAGCATAACGCCGCAGGAAAGGTTGACGCATCTACTTCTTTTTTTCAAGTGCATGGTGATATAACCGTCACTTTAAGCGTATACTTTGCAGTTGAGACGTTTGTTGTAAGAACCACGGCGAGTACTCGTTCGGCACCACGAGACAGTTTACTGGTTTCGTCCGCGTCTTCTTCGTGCTTCAGTGTGAAGACGTATATACCAGTCATCCCGCCTGTCCATGGTATCGCTATAGCATTCATTGTTATTTCAGTGTTTCGAAAAAATGTGTGGTGCCATACGTTATGCTCGTGATTACATTAACCATATTTTCTGATTGAAGTATACGCATTATTTTTGTAATTTTGAGGAGTCTGCAGTGAATATGCACATGTAATTTCTTACAGGATATTTACAATTTATGGCTGTTTGCTGATTTTGCCCCAGCAGTCTCCCACGTGCTTCAAAGTTCTTACTTTCTGATGTATCATACACTATTTCACATTTTGGTCGCCGCTTGGGATATGTCATTTTGGCTGCTGAAGTAGATTACATCACTGGAGAGCGCACAAGCTTATTTCCTCGTTTTCGCACGCACATGTTTTTGCATAATTTGCTTTTCTGTTGCTTCAAACACTACTTGAGCGTCAAGCGTACATTATCACTGAAGTTTATAGTTCTCACTGTCAGCTCGCTGAAGTTCACTCTCTTTAACGCCCTCTCTTACCGTGGGTAAACGAAATCGTATCATAAGGACCGTCTGGCGAAAGTGGGGAGACGAACTTCAAAAATATCGGAAACTATGTTTTTAATTATTTGCGGCAGTTTGCAAATCAAATTGCAATTTGTTCATATTGCTGTTAAGTGTGAGTTGATCGTTTCTACTTATTAAAACGTTGGGATCGAAAATGAAATTGATGACGATGATGACTGGTAGCGATTTTTCGCTCCCCCTGAGACAAACAAGTTCGGACGTCATTTACAGAAGTGACTGACAGGCGTCGACGTCCCCACGTGTGAGAACCAAGGCCCGGTCTGCGAAGGCCAACTGCAGGACTATCATAAAGTTGCTACCAATCAACCACTGACTGAGGCTCGTTCGCACACTGCCTGCCCAAGTGCATACTGACTGTTCAAAGCAAACAAGTGTGTTGTCGCTTGTTGCTGCGGGCCTGTATACCAATTGGTTCCATTCGAAAATTTCTGACCAGGGCGCATTTGTGATGCGAGTCACTCCGCGCGGGCGTTTCATGCTGACGATCTGACCCTATAGGCAGCCAGTGTTATCTCATTGCTCATTTACTTGGTACTTTCGACACTCCGGGGTTTTCAGATAGGTGGGTGCTCTTTTCCCTGTGCGTACTGGCCGGCAACGTCTCGAGGAAGCACACGTTGGCTTTCGGTTCGAGGCGCAAAAACAATTAGCCGCACTTCATGCATTTCTATTATTGCTGGCGTGACAAAAGTGGCTGCGTGACGAAGTTCGTTTATATGAATTCGTTTTCTTTTTTTCTCTCATGAACTTGTTCGGCTGTTTTGCCTTGTAATGCTCCGAATCTCTCCTTTTATCTTGATATGAGTTACGTTCTGGCGCTAAATTTCCTCGTTCGGAGGGGGAGGCCAGTTAATTAGCAGCGAATTTTACCGAAAAGGGCGATGCCCCCTTGGGAAAGTCCGGGGGGGTGTGGGGGCGGGGAGCTCTATCCCCCCTCCTGGGGGGAGAGGGGATTGCTTTCAGTTATCGGCAGGTTCGTTGTTCAGGGGGGGGGGGAGGGGGTGCTAGGAGCCCGGGCCCTTCCCGAAGTTTTGGCTGGGGGGTTAGGGTTAATAACATAGTGTAGTGCTAATAAGATAAAATTCAAGACTATTAATTACATTGCATTTAAAAACTAACTTAATGTACATACTGCGATTTGGACCGAAAATAAATAATGAAAAAAGATGTTTTTGTCAAATGTTCAAGGTATTCAGGAGGTGTCCCCCTTCCGAAAAGAATTCCTCGCTACAGGCCTGCTTGGACGAGTCCTTGAGTCAGCGGCTAGCGTGATGAGAAGTTCCTGAAAACTTGGGGCTGTGGTTCATTAAAAGACCAACGGACGCTCATCTTAGCATTCTGTAATGGCGTGACGACATCCAAGCAAAGGTGCTGGTGGCCCACATGCGAATAACTTATTTGTGCCTTAGGGCATTGGCTGTCTGTTACTGAAACATGAACGCGTGTTAGAAGGCTGAATACGTGCGCAGATAGATACATAAAAAGCTACACGCGCTCAGTAAGTGTATGTCGTTATTATTTGGAGAATTAAAAGAACGGGGACATATGCAAAGATATACGTGCCATGCAGTTAAGGACGACTGCTTGCATTTTGATACCTTAAGAGATATGTTGCTTGAAGGAATTGGGTTTGTTCTTCCGCCGGTCACGTGCTTTGAGTTAGCTAAATTAGAAGAAAGAAAAAAACAAAAAGGGGGGGGGGGGTGGCTTTGATAGCACTATTCGACTTACTGCAGAGTTCCTGGTTGGACCATCTGGCGAGAGCCGTCGCAGAGAGCTTTAGCGACCTCGCCACTGAGGCCGTCCCTCTCACCACATCGTAGATAGGCTGCATATGCCTGGCGCCTGTTGGAAGAGCGCCATCGGAGAGAATGCGGGCGCACACATGTGGGGTTCGGTGACGTTGTCGTAGGAGGCTGCCATGTCGGCGGCGGCATGATTTCAGGGTTCACTGACTGAGTGTATTGAGATTGCTCCGGAGGGCAACAGCAACAACAGCATTTTTTCTCGTCACCCAGAGGGCACATGTTGATTAATTTCTGGGGTTTCACGTCGCAAAATCACGATATGATTATGAGAGACGCCGTAGTGAAGGGCTCCGGAAATTTAACCGCCTGGGGTTCTTTAACGCGCACTGACATGGCACAGCTACACGGGCCTCAACATTTCGCCTCCATCGAAATGCAGCCGCCGCGGCCGGGATTCGATCCTGCGACCCTCGGATCAGCAGCCGAGTACCATATATCCACTACACCGTCGTGGCGGGGCAGGAAGAAATACGTGAGACGTATCGTAATGAAAACAAATCAATCGGTGGTTTCTGAGAATGCTCTAAAACTCAGCAAATCATACTTATGGCCTCCAGCCAAGAATTAGAAGGTTAACTAGATAAACATTATTATTTCGTCACTTAAGGGAAAAGAAAAGCCCGAGTAACTACATACTAGTGCGAACACAACCTACTTGGTTCTATTCGATTGTGACAAACATTTCATTTTGAAAATCTTGGCTCTATTGTTACGTGGGACACCCTGTATGTACATAAGGGTTCTCCCCAGTGTGGGTTGTGGTCGAAATACTGCCAAACGCTCCGCTGCGCCGTCCACCGCTCGAACTACCTACTCTCTCACTTGAAATGCGCACCTGAAGAACAGAAAAGAAAAAACAAAAAACGGAACTTCCAGACCTGCGGAGAGGACAAAGCACATTGATACCTGACACACGGGCAAGGGCAACGTTCTTTGCAGCGAACCACCTTTACCCTCTGCGGAAAGTACTTGCGCGACTGACACGGCAGCACATGAACTTCTTTAGGTAGTTCCAAAGACGAACGCCTCATAAAATGGCGTTGCTTTTTAAAGCAGCAAGATAAAAAACATGTTTGAAAAGCTGCGCATTTACTTATATGTAGCGAGTGCGGAATTTAAAAACATCTTTTTTATTGCTCGGTAGCTTATAATGTGATTATCCCGTTCCACGGCGCAATTCGCGCCAAGAAGCAGCAAGAATGTCAGTGCTTGAATCCCGCATGGCGGCAACGCGAAACTAGTGTCTCATTCTTCCTGTATCGCTATTACTAATGCTACGTGAGCATTCGATAGCATGACAAAAAATAAATCTTTGCAGTTTGACCGATGTGGTTCGACTTCCGGCTGCGCTTCGCGTATGCTGCGGGAGTGCCCGGCACAGTACACACACACTAACACTAAGACGCTCTCGTCGAGGCTGCTTGATGGCTCTGCGGAGCTCCGCCCTCGATGAACAAACCTGGGCGACCCAACATGCCCGCGAGATGGCGTCGAGGCAAGCCCTTGACGTCCCCTCGTAGGAGGCCTAGGCCCGGCCACCTAAGCCTGCTGGTTTTGAAAAATAAAGTTCAGATATCGGCTAAAAGTTCAAACGTATTCGCAAGGTAAGAAAGTACTTACGGGGCACCGTGGTTTTGTGACAAGTTAGGTTCTGTTTATGAGTCGTGTACGTTGTCAGTGAGAGTACACATGTAATTGCGACGAGATATAGAAATTTTTCCACTCACAGACAAAATTGAAACAATAACTACTACGACAGAATATCAACATATTAAATTTCCATGGAAAGTTCAGTGGTGCCCCTCAAGACAAGTAGAAGTAGTACCCACATGATTTCGATGTCGAGTGCCCCCCTCACCCCCCTTCTAAAGTTTTAGGGGCGAAGCTCCTTAAGGCGGCACCCGTTCGTCCCTCGTCGTAGTGCGTAACCAGTCTTACGCTTTGATCTCCAAGGTGGTGCCGGTGGGAGATTCGCAGCGTGCGCGTTAACTAAAAGCCGAATTCTTCTGTCTCTCATTCCCCATTAGCAGCCATTGGCATGTTCCAGTAGGAAACGTTAGTAGAAGTAGAAGTGTAAGTGTTAGCTAAAAGCCGACTTCTTCTGTCTCTCATTCCCATTAGCAGCCATTGTTTACCTCCAAGGTAGTGCCTGGTGAGATTTCTCCTGTGCGTGATTAAACAATAAAAATTTTGTTCGAAACGCCGTTGATTGATGAAATAAACCAACGAAAGACGCCAGATGTTTTCTAAAAGCAAAACGGAAAGACGCCAGATGTTTCTAAAGCAAAACGAAAAGACGCCAGCTGCTTAACGAAAGACGCCAGGTGTTTTCTAAAGCAATGGTTTTATATTCAAAACCATATCGCGATACAGGTTTGTAGTTGACGATGCTCGTTGCCGTCGGTGTGTGCTCGTATGGATAAGGATGCCGAAAGGCGGGCGCGCAGGGCAGCGGCGGCGCGCGCTCGCAGACAGGACCCTGAAGTGAGAGCCCGCGAGGCATCTCCTTTGAAAACCCCAACCCAACCACCATCAGAGGCACCTGCATCGACATCGTGTTTGCCAACTTTCATCTGCAACCAGTGCAAGAACCACTTAGCTTACATTTCACCGACCACAAAGTGGTCATAATGAAATGACAACGGAAACCAGCAATAAGTTTGATAAAACATTTAATCAATCGTTTCACGTCAATTTTATCGGGCGAATTAACGGAAGAAATTTCACGGTTTAACCGATGATTACTTCCAGGAGCTTCGCCCAATCTCATCATCATTCACCTCGTGGATCTGCCGTCAATTTTTTTCTTACATAGGACTGGTCTGGCAATATCGCCCTTGTGCCAATCCCGGCAATCGAATCATTAGAACATTATCTGCTACTGCTATAGCATGTCGCCGGTATAAACTAATAAGAAAAAGGCTACTCGAAATGCCGATTGTTAAAATGGGATTGATCCTAACATCAGAACTTTTCCTTAGCTTTGGTGCTTCAGTGCTGGGCACAGCCACGGGGACATCCTCGACGCTTTTTGCGAGTTTATTCAGTCAAACAAGCGTGTTCGATTATGATTACATTTATGCTTCCAATTTCTTCACATTCCTCCTGCAGTGCTAAAATATTATTATTTCTTTTTTGCCCAATGTACTCATTCCAAATTGTCAGATTTATGCCGTCAAGTAATCTATCTGTTCTGACTGCACGCATGCGCCAACCTTCAGTTCATCCAGTGCTCCCTTTATGCGTTTTCATTTGTATTACAAATTTATATTTATTCGTATTTGTCCGTTTATATTACTTTATTTTAAATATATTACAGTGCAAGATAGCCCTATATAATTTCTAATAAGCTATCGATACCTATTCATGGCCAATCCCCTTGAGTGGGTACGAGCCATTACACAAAGGTCATCATCATCACCATCATCATCATAATAATCACCACCACCACCTTTATTATTATAATCATCATCATCATCACAAAGCTTTTTTTTTCACACGGAAGCTGATAGAGGCTACGGACACGGGCAGCGGCGGCGGCGGATACCATCGCCACCAATTTTGGTCACTAACGAACCCGACCATTGAGTCCATAACAGTTTACGCTGTAAAATGGCACGTGTGCGGGCATAACAGCTCCAAGAAGTGCACACGACTTGAAATACTCATAACGGTTTTAGTTTCTGTAGAATCTTCCTCTCGAGTCCTTGAGAACCCTGATTTATAAAACGAGAGCATATATGCTCTCGTTGTATCGGCAACCGGGTGTAAAAATATTATATATGGATAGCAAGGCATTTGTGCGCTTTTCATGAACTCATCATTTACAATGGCGCGCCCTTTAAATAGGTCGAAGTGAAATATTGCGTGGTGATTACCGAAACTAGTTTAATTTTTCAATCAGAACGAAGGTACTCGAACCTAATTGAACAGTAGACGTTCTTTGTATAGCGAATCCATATCAGTTTTGAGCGATGCTGCTCATTTCTACAAATAGAGGAAATCCACGTAATTTATTACAAGAAATCGAAACTGAATGCCAAACAGCGCAGTTGCTATATGAACTTCGGTAGCGCACTGCGAGTCATAGTCGTTTTCCTCCTGTTGCCGGGGGAGTACTATGAGCAAGCGTAGGTATCAAGCACCTACTCCGCAAAGTGTGACGAAACGCAGCAACGAAATGAGAAAGTTCGCCGCTTGCTAGCGACGCTTCCTCATCCTCTTTCGGCAACGCGAGCAAATATATTTCACCATACCGGGCACTACTCAAGGTCGCGGCAACTTTACTCCCGCCTTCCCGAGATGGGAGGTTACCCATACCACCGAGCGCCAGGTCGAAGCTACCGCTCTAGATGAGATCCCTAGTCAAACAAGCTGCGCAAAGGACAAAACACCAGAAGTAGGAGACAGGACTAGCTAGAAGTCCTGTCTCCTTCTACTTCTGGTGTTCCGTCCTTCACGCAGTTTAAGTTTGACTAAATGTATTACCAACTAGCGCCCCACCTAACTTAAGATCCCTATATTTCCCGCTTTTTTTACACTGCCTAAATGTTCTCGCTACTTAAAAAGAAGAGGAAAAACCATTTAGGGACTAACCGCTATAGGTTACAGCTGTCCTGGCTGCGTTCAATCAAAGGCGGAGGAAGGGGGGCGGGGGGGGGGAAGGAGAGAGAAAGGTTTTTATCGAAAGGAAAAAAAAAGGGCTAAGTGCCTTGGGGGAAGGGGAGAGGGGCCTGAAGGTGGAATGCAAGAAGAGACAGATGGAGTTTGTCAGCTGCAGCACTGTGACGATTAAGGCACGATAATTGCTTTCGAAGCGAACTTGAAATGATAAAAAAGAAAGTGCGGGGTGGGCCGCTCGAGGGGCGAGCGCGAGAGCTGGAAGAAGAAGAAAGCACTTAATGAGAGGAAAGGAGGAGATGTCGGCCTGGAGAGTGAATCTCTGGCCTGCTACTACTCACAGGGGTAAGGGGAAAAGGGATAAATAGAGATAGAGGGAGGTATGAGAGGTGACGATGGTAAAGTACAATGAGTCACTATACACTTCCTATAAGCGGATGTGCACCATGCGCAGTAGTCTTTACAGCACAGTATTAGAGACGGGCATCTAAACCTGTGTCACCCAAAAAATTAAAAAGGGCCTTGAAGTTGCGCTGGGCGTGGTCCGTGTGCTTCCATGCACCTAAAAGTTTCTCCTCCGAAAAGGGCCCGGAGTCCAAACCATCTACCATGCACTGAAGTGTTCTCCTTTCGGCCGAATATTAAGGGCACACGCAGAGGATATGATGTATAGTCTCTGATGTGTAACACAGTGAAAGCTGGGTCGAAGCCGGAACAAGGCCGGTGAAACTGGCCAGGGAAGCTGGCAACGAAGAGGTCCGAGCGGCTACTGGTCCGTCGGGGTACCTGACCTTCCATATTCTGTGGACCTCCTGGTGGCGGCGAGCGGCTACCTGATTGATTGATTTGTGGGGTTTAGCATCCCAAAACCACCTCTTATATGAGAGACGCCGTAGTGGAGGTCTCCGGAAATTTGGACCGCCTGGGGTTCTTTGAAGTGCGCTGAGCACACGGGCCTCAACATTTCACCTCCATCGAAATGCAACCGCCGCGGCCGGGATTCGATCCCGCGACCTTCGGATCTGCAGCCGAGTGCCATAACCACTAGACCAACGTGGCGGGGCAAGAGCGGCTACCTGGTCCGTTACGGCGTCAAGTGCGCTTGTGGCCTCAACCTGGTCCGGGTATCTTGAGCGAGCTACCAGCGGCTTGTTGGTCCGCTGGCTGCTATTCCTGAGGCCACAGAACCTTCACACAAGTGGGGCCGGCGTCTTCGTGGGTTAGGCCGCCAGCCCATACGTGGTGTGCGAACGCTTATTCAGGTGGTCACCCTGCTAGTGTGCCACGTGGTCGTGTCTACGGAAAACCAGGCGCCTTAGCGCGTCATCCCCGAGAGAATCGAAATCGGCCACTACGACGAAAGCGTACGTGAGTGGAACGTCTTATGCGGCGCTCAAATCCAGGCGGCGCGCCTTTTGCTGTGTAGTTAAGAGACCACATCGAGTGCCTTGATGAAACTGGACAGACGTTGCTGATGATTGTCGGTACGTGCTGTATATAAATGTTTGTCCATGTCTAGGTCTTGTCCTCTGTTGCCTGAGTGCCGGGGCCCACGAACCATCACAAGCACGAAGTCACTTTTCGCTTTGGCCTCGAGCTCTGGAAGAGCCGGACGCTCGCTCGCCTGCTCCTCATAGCTGCCATCGAACGCCAGCTCACTGCAAGCTACCCGCTCACGGTCCTGCGTCCTGTGTTCTCAAGGCTGTCGCTTCTTCGTAGCTGACATGTCCTGGTCGTTCAATCGTGCTTTGGCGCATCCTCCTGGGAGGTGCGGCCAAACTGGGCGGTGCTGATCTACGCTCCCTAGCCTGATTTCTGTTTTGTCTCCCGGCCAGGCGAACCTTGCCTGGTCAGCTTCCCTTACACCTAATGATTTCCAATCGATCTCTTCCTGCGTAGTGGCGTGAACAACGCTCCTGTGGCCCTGGTACCCACCAATGGAGAGGCAATTAGGATGAAAAATCCTAAACTCATTGAGGAAGAGCTCCGGAAGGCTACTTCCCATTTCCAGCAGATCACCAAGGTGCGACAGTTCGGACGTGGAGGAATTCTGTGCTGTTCGCCAGACCAGGCCTTACTAAAGTGCACAATTTTCGCTTCCCATTCGGTTAGCTGTTTTGTACATCCCCACTCATCATGCGTAAAGGGGCTGGTTCGTAGAGTGTACTCGAGCCTTACACCATCAGAGAGATTGGATATGTTTTCAGTGGCAGGAGCTATTTCAGTTTACCGATGCTCTCGTTCCGTCGACAACTTTAAGATCCCCACGGAATCAGTTATTGTCACATTTGCCGGCACTACTCGCCCTACAGAAATAAAGGCGTGGCCTCTCATTTACCGGGTTGAATCACTGTCTCCTCGCCCTGTACAGTATATTAAATGTTGGAGATATGGGCATAGCATTAAGGGCAGCAGACCAGGCGTGAGATGTAGAGCCTGTGGCGAAGCGCATGACGTTAACGTTTGTTCAACACAGGAAGTGCGTTGTTGTCTATGCAGTGGAGCCCATGCTGCCGATAATGCAGACTGCTCTGCGAGAGCGCATGAGCCTTCAAGTTCTCGAAATTGTTGATAAGAAGCGATGTTCACGACGTGAAGCCCGTGCTGTCCTTGTAAAGCGACCTCCTGGGTATTCTAGTGCTACGAATCGCTTCTCTCAGGGGATAAACTCATCATTGTCAGATGCTATTGCCTCAGCGGTAGAGAAGACAACGAAGAAGTCGATGGAAACCTTTTTGTGAGTTTGACGGAATCATTAGCGCAAACAGCAAACGCACAGATGAGTCAACTCCTGCAGACCATTACTCGACCGACAGAGGCGATCCCAGTTATGCCAGTTTTACCACCTTCAGATGTCAGCCATAGAGAGTTACCACAACCTGCCCCATCAAAAACCAATTTAAAGAAAATAATCCCTGTCGAACAGGAACAAGATTGGAGCTCAGACTCCGGATATCTTGATTCGCAATCGTACGTTGACTCGAGAACCATGAAACGCCGCGCGTTCCCTGAATATCAGGGTCATTCAGTGAGGCTCAAGCGAAAAACAAAACAAAACAAACAAAAAACCCAAAAAGAAACCACTTCGAAAAATCTCTCTCGAAAGTCAGCATATTGGAGAAGGCACTTAATTCTGCTAGTATCTCAGCAAAATAGGTCTAAAAGTATTGCAGTTGAATTACCGTTCAATATTTTCAGCAGCTTCTGATCTATTCTACGTTTGCGCTCAACATTCCCCTGATATTGTAAAATCTTACAAGAAACATGGCTCTCAACAGACATAAGTTTTAGACTAAAAAATTACCGCACATTTCGTTTAGACCGTCCCTCGCGGCGGCGGTTTAGCAGTCTTCATTGCATATAAAACTGCTCACCGGGTTAAAATTATGTATCAGACGACTACTTCAGACAGTGAAATACTTCAGAAGTGAAATATTTCAAACAGTGAAATACTTCAGAAGTGAAAAGACATTTCACTTCCGGCATACCATTCATTCTCGTTAATTACCGTGTATTTACCATAGGGTATTCATAATAGAAATGCGCTAGACTCAGTCGTTTCACATTGCAGAAAGGAGATGCTACTGGCTAGCGATTTCAACGCTCATCATATTTCGGGGGGCTACAGAACAGATAAGAGCGGAAAACGGTTGTGGGATTGGGCGGCGAAGAATAATCTATCACGTATTAACTCAAAAAACACCAACTTTTTTTTGGTAACCGGGCACATTGTCAGCGATTGACCTTATGCTGGTCTATATATATATATATATATATATATATATATATATATATATATATCAACGTGGAGTGCTGTCAATTCAGGCACAAGTAGTGATCATCTTCCTATTATTTTTGAACTAGTTTGCCCTCGGATCTCGTTGACTATAGACGCGGAGTCACTCACGCCAATATAAATGCCTTTGAAAAGTTTTTATGCAGAGGTCTAACTAACCATTTAGATGACAATAAGGAACAGACCGCATTAAACCTCAATTCAGTTGTGAAAAATTCCCTAAATAAATCCACGTTTTCCGGAGAACACGAGGCGTTTATGCCTTGGGCTCCCGAAATTTGTCGCAATCAGTGTATTATATCAGGAATCACGCCTTTCTTCTCTTCTTAAAAGGCTTCACATCCTAACAGTGCGAACATTTCTAAAAAGTTATGCATCACCCCAGAGAAAGTATCAATATATTTTTATTAATCAATCGGCCACATTTATTAGCCATCATTGGTCTAGGTTATATTGTCCCCAGGTCGTTCTTGCGCATTCACTCTCGGATCCGTTGCAATTGTACCTACGTGAAGTTGTCGCGCTAAACGACTCTGTGCAAGCAATAACAATTGAATTTGATAATATATTTCCAAGTAACGCTAAACACCTGTCTCCTAAATGGCCTTTTAGAAGATCACCTGGCTCACATATACACAAAAAAAATTCGCAGCATATCCACGGAGTGAATTATGATGAGTGGGCGAAGCTCCGGATGTTCATCGTAGATCGTGCCGAGTTCCGGATTAATTTAGTTAACGCGCACGCTACGAATCCTTATGGTTCATCTACGCACAAGTGAAATCTCCCACCGGCACTTCATTGCAAGTCAAGATCCAGTGCATATATATATATATATATATATATATATATATATATATATATATATATATATACATATATATATATATATATATATATATATATATATATATATATATATATATATATATATATATATATATATATATATATGGGTGTCCGTGGAACGGTTCTCCAGCGCGAGCAGTCGGTATTTTTCAATCAAGGAACTCGCTAGAAGACGCTGCCTGCGTCAAGCTTGTCTCTCGCGGGTGAGGGCGTGTTCTCCTTCTTTGCGAGCTGGTAGCGCGTTCATCGAAGAAAGAGCGTTTCCATAGTCAACGCGCGCCTTTCGCTCTCTCTGTCTCTCTCTCTCTCACAAGACAGCAGATGGAAGAGTGAGAGAGCTCGCGCGCCGGGAGGCACGCGCCGAGGGCGCGCCTCCCATACGCGCCCTCCTAGTAGCGCGTTCCTAGTAGGTAACGCGCTACTACGGACGGACAGACCCAAACCTTAAGGAGCTTCGCCCCTAAAATCATGATAGCGACTGATGCGTCTGTTTTGGAAGAGAAGGCAGTGTTGGTATTGTATCCTCATCTCTAAATTGGTCCTTATCAATTCGTTTACCGGACTTCACGCCCATTTTTCAAGCAGAACTATTGGCAATCGTCTTAGCTGTACAAAAATTACCTCAGTCCTCGTCATCAATCGCCATTCTAACTGATTGTTTATCCGTGTATTCATTTCTAAGCGCTCCTAATTTGTCAAGTGCATTAGAAGCATTCTATTCTCTTCTGCCAAAACATTTACGCCTCATTCGTTTGATAGGGGTGCCAGGGCACAAAAGTCTAACACTTAATGAATATGCGGACGCGCTCGCAGTGTCAGGTCTAAATGGCCCAGTAATTTCTGCATTACCGACGTCGGCGTTTGTTACAGCTGCTCGCTTCACAAAATATGCTACTTGCAATAAGTTTAACAACTCTGCACTAGCCACAATTGATTTCCGGCACTTGGCTTATCTGTGAAAGAATAGATGGCGCGAAGCTAGAAAAGCAGAAATATCAGTCACTAAAAGTACGGCTTTTTGGGCTAGTTGGTTAGATGCATTTGAAGGAAACATAGCGCTAGAAGACACGGACGAGTGCCAGTGACGTCTGGCACTCGTCATGTTCTTCCTGTTTCTTGTCGTGCGTCCATTTTTTCGAGACAATATGCACCAACTAGCCCAAGAACGCGTTTTAGACACTTCGCTTGCACTTTTCACTTGTAGACGTCTGTCGCCCCCATCCCCCTCTTCGGCTGTCTCCAATGCCGCCCGTCACGCTTGATGCCTCATCCTCCTGGGCAACAGAGATCTCGCTCTACACCCCCTCATTTTTCTAAAGGCACTCCCTCAATTTGCAAAAAAGTAAGAAATTCAAAATATCTGGCGCTTCACCTCAGCCTGCAGCAATCTCTACCCCCTTCCCTTGACATCGTTTGCATTTCTGCCGACGTCCCTGCCGGGCGCTCTCACCTTATATCTTCAATGCGGGTGGCACTGGACTCAATTCGCAGTGCCACTGGGCACCCACGCTTCATTCGAATGGTATATATATATATATATATATATATATATATATATATATATATATATATATATATATATATATATATATATATATATATATATATAATATCATTACAAGGACACATAATATAATGTGGCAGTACGTGAAAATAACCTCCCATGCACTCTGTACAGGTGGTAAACCAGCGAATCTGAAGTGTGCAGCCCCGATGGTTCATCAATTTCTCAGTTATTCGTTACAAGTTTTCTAAACGAGGTTACAAACACATATGGCTTGTGTTTATCTCAGAGGTCTTTTTCTTTCCCTTTTTTTTAGATGCCACAGAATGGGCTTCACCATCATGTACGTGGCGGGTGAAGGCAAGGAAGAAAGTAAAGCCAATTCCACGTCAAGTCTGAGTAAACAGAGAAGCCGGGGGAGCTGGTTTCAAATTCACTATTACTATCATGTGTCGGTGGGCTGAGGGCAAGCACGGTCCGCTTTTTTCTTCTGGGAAACCCGAGACCTTTCTTTCTTTCTTTCTTTCTTTCTTTCTTTCTTTCTTTCTTTCTTTCTTTCTTTCTTTCTTTCTTTCTTTCTTTCTTTCTTTCTTTCTTTCTTTCTTCTTCTTTCTTCTTTCTTTCATCCTTTCTTTCTTTCTTCTTTCTTTTATTCTCTTTCTTTCTTCGCTATCACTGCGGTGTAGCACTGTCGCTATCAGGCAGCCGATGCTGAGGGCAAGGTTGTGGGTAGTGGGTCGGGGGCAGTTGAGGGTCCGCTTTTCCCTTCTGCGTGACAGCTCCGCTGTTAACTGCACCGATCCCACTCCACACGGTTTTTCCTCGACCCTAAACAGCACAGTTGTTAATAGAGGGGGCCGAGCGCAAGAGAGGAAAAAGTGCGCGCACCGCTTTCTGCGAAGACCGCAGATTGCCGGGCTTTCAAACTTTCTATAGACAGCCTCGCTGTAAAAAATAATGCAATGGAAACCTAGCACCTATGGCGTAGCGGCTATGACACTGTGCTGGTAATCGTGAGAGCACGGACAAAATAGTGAGACGCCTGTGTGCTTGGATTAAGATGCGTGTTAAAACAACCCCAGGTGGTCTAGATTAATTCCTTCACTATAACATGCCCCATAATCATATGATGATTTTGACCCAGGAAATAGCAGAGTTTATGTTTACTTATTTTAAGTGTCATATTTCGCGTATCTCAGAAGTGCTCGAGTTCACATAATGAGTGTCTCATTGACTGTATTTACTAAGCTGACGGTCCCATATGACCAGCGTGAGGTACCGTTCGCCTGTTCGGCTCGTTTCCGGAGCCTAGGGAAAAAGTGTGTCTACATGTGAACTATACGGGCATGGTTCACGACGTCACTAAATACAGCAACAGGTGTATTCTCAGGCCCTCACCTACTTTAGGCGATGATATCTACAGCGGTGGGCGCGCTTTTGGTGGTCCTCACTGAGTGCCAAGCAGATTGGAGTCTGGCAACTCTCATGTCGGAGGGCCAAATGTGGGAGTGCTCACGTTTCAAAGCGAGACATATTGTTCGTGCGCTAAAGGACACGAGAGATGCCAGCGGCTGGCGCGAATGCCATTCTGTTCCACTTCGGCTGAAGGTCTCTTCGGAAGCCCTCACATGAGTGCTGGCCACCTCGTGCTTCCCCGCCTTGCTTGCCGGGTAGCGAGCGACTACGGCCATCAAAATAAAGAAGCTCGCGACGAAGAAGAGGAAGGCGACGCAGCGTTTAAAGAAGTAAGAGGATGAATGATGCGCATGGAAAATATAAAGTAGGCAACTGGTAATCGCCGGCCGCCACGGAAGCCAGAAAAGGCGGAAGAAGAGGGAAAGGCTTGGCCCGAGCCATCCGCTGGCGTACGCGAGAGCGCGAGCCGTGGCTGCGGGTGCGAGACACGCAGTGAAGGGGGTGCGACTGCGGCCGGGAGTTGGGGAGGGGGGGGATAGAAATCTCTGGCAGAACGGAGCAGCCCCATGTCATCGCCTCGGCCGCGTCGTCGGCAATGCAGCTTCCGAGGTCAGGCCACGGGGGTCAAATCCGCGCTCTCGAATGCGCGATTCGTTGACGTCGTCTCGTCCTCGCTGCTGTGCCCGACGCTGACAGCCAGCCGAGGACGACGGCCCTTTACCCCGAGGAAACCCGCAGCTCGCCGACGGCCCAACTGGTAAGCAGGCCAACGTGTAGGTTAGTGAGAGCCCAGCACATCCCTCAGTGGTGTTAGCGTGTACAGAGCGATCAACGGGCAGGAAAGTTTTGGATCCCGCTCGTAGCAACGTCTCTGCAGTATTTGCTCGCCTGCGACATGCAACGCGCGTGCAACACTTCCGCTCTCGCTTTGAGAAAAGAGGGGAGACTTGTAGAGCTGCGGCCTAACGCGATCAGGCGCTCTCCAGTTAGCATGGAATGAGCACCTGAAGCATATATTTGGGGAAAATAAAGTGATTATAATATAGGTAGTACACAGAAATATGGCGATCGAGCCGTTCGTCCTCTTTCTGTACGCTGCCTTCTAATGAACCTCGTGTCGCGGGTTCTAATTTACGCATACCTAGTACAAGTCATGTCTTCGCAGTGTTAGCATGTCCTGTTGATCCAGTGTTTGCAGACTCATTTGAGTCAAATTATGTCCTCGGAAAGTCTTCTAAAGTGGTTGTTTGTGTAGCAAAAAAAAAAAAAAGAAAGATAAAGAAAAAAAGGAGAGCAATCACTGCTCTTCCTTTCCTTCTAATTTCAAAAGAGAAACATGAAATCGTCAGAAACGATGTTTGCTCAGATCCACAACCTATATATGAAGAGTGAACACTGTTACATTAATTAGAAAATGAGCACGCTAGTGTGGGTTGTCCTTCATTGCACCACCCAATATCACTGATATCACAATATCGTTATGCGCACAACACATGATGAAAATTTGGGCCCGAAATACTCGTTGCAGCAGGCGTTTTTCCAAACCGAGTGCAGACGTGGTGAAATTGGCAAAGTTTAACAACGCAAGGACAAACTGTATTTTTCTGCCGAATCTGTGTCCTCCTTTTGAGTGAAGTGCATTTATGAATCCGCAGCAAGGACCGCGCATAAGCAGCGCAAGATAACGGCAGTTATTTAAAAGGCTCTTCACAAGTTAAATGCCCAGATGAAGGCGCTCTTACTGAAAGAAGTCCCCCTGAAAATATTAGAACGCTGGGAGTCACGCAAAGGGACGGCGCGGCTACAATGGAAGCCAGAAAGGCAACAAGGTTATCATCCGTGCCATGCTTTTCTTTTTGATGGAACAATCCGTTGGAGCTATTGAGTCTTTCCCACTTGGCATCGTGTGGTAGAAAACGGAAAACGATGCGCTGGAAATGAGCATCTGTAACTGGGATTCGGCGTATTTGAAGCAATGTTCCCTGAACCGGTCTACAGTTCGCATATATTCTTAGAGATATATTAGAGTTATCACTGTTATGACTGGTTTTTGTCTGTGGCCTTTTAAATTCCGATGTTCACGTAATGACTTTGTCGTCTATAGCTTTCCGACTGCGGTTTTAAATGCGAACCATTTCTTGGGGAACTTAACCCACTTTGACCGTATCTATCTATCTATCTATCTATCTATCTATCTATCTATCTATCTATCTATCTATCTATCTATCTATCTATCTATCTATCTATCTATCTATCTATCTATCTATCTATCTATCTATCTTGGTTTCGTGTCTTTCACTTGGTAGAGACCAAAATTGGAAGAGCGGGTATGCATGTATGAGGAACATGTATTATTGATCTTGATATCACTAACGTGAAATACATGACACGCACGTCACAATTAACGATAATTCACATGTATATGTCATACCAGGAGCGCTTGGCCTAGTGTATGCTGGTATGCGCCACATTTGATGAGAACACCTTTTGTGTTGGGTAAACAGGAGAAAGACATGCCAGTTTTAGCTTGAGATTGAAATGTAGACATAACAAGCACATAGACGCAGATAAAAGTGTTGTAGTGACCGAATGCAGTCTACCACGAGGTAGGGAGGTAGGAATAAATTCGGGGCCCTCGAGGAGCCAAGCAAGCAAGCAAGCTACCGCTCGTCCACGGCGGGTCTTCGGTACATGTGGTAAATAAGCCTATTGCACAGAGTTGTTGCGATGGTGCTTCTCTATAACGTGAATCGTGGTTATAGTGTGTGTTTGCCGCTCCTACAACAATGTAAGAAATAATACACATGTGCACACGATCTCACTTGCCTGCTCAATTCCAACCGTAAAATAATTTGACAAATTATCGCTCCGAGTGGCGAAACCAAGCATATTTCATTACACCATAGTGACCTCGTGTCCCTGACATTGAGCAGGCTTCATACTTGAACACATAATTTTTGTCATTTATTTTTTGACTGAAAGACACACTACTATATGCAGGTACCTGAGGTCCCCGACCTGGACTATCAGTTCCTCACAGTAACGTGAATGATTTCTTAATATAACTTTTTAAAGCCTGTCTCTTTACCGATTTACTCTGTCCCCGTCTTCTTTATATTCACTATAGCAAAATGAGGAGGCAATGCCTCTAAGAGGCTTCCTATTTCAATTCCCATTTACTTATTAGATCAGAGATTGTGTGTTATGCAAGACTGATGGGGTGGTCCGCTCTGACAAAGCGCTCGTAGACACCTCAGGTGTCTTCCATGTGCGATCACGCTGGTTTCACTAGTAGTTGTGCTCGAGCTTTGCATTGAAGCTACTATTTATCAATGTCCATCGGCATTTTTCTTCTGGAAACTTTCTTAAAAGTGCTGTAGTGGGGCTAATCGGCACGTAAGTATAGTTGTACCAATCTATCCGCTTAGACAAACGGAGCTTCACGTAAGGACATGCGCGTCTGCTGAATTTACTTCACCTTGTTCGCTGAATGAATGTGCAAAGACAACAAAGTTATGTCCCGCTTGCAATTTCTGCGACAGAGTGTTGGTCTCCCTTCCAATTAGACTGTTTCCTCCCCCCGGGACTGCGTTAGACAGTTGCGGATAAGCCAACATCAGGTGTTAATTTGCGTCACAATTTTAAGGCCCGCCTGCAACGCTAAGTCAAGGGTAATAAACTCTAGTACAGATCTTTTCACTTAAGGTCACTAACTATGCCCCAGGAAGTTTTCATAATCGCACTCCTGAGCCTCTCATAGGTGGGCGGTTTGTGGATTTACCGAATGCAGAGAAAATTTTCGTCCTGCAGGTTGGAACCCATAGTTCGCAAAATGGCTCGTTAACTATACCCCCCCCCCCCCAAAAAAAAAAAAAGAAAATGAAGAAAAGAAAAAAGACGGGAAGTGCTGTAAACAGCCGGAGGCGTCATGTCTGTCTTGCCATACATGTAAGAGCACATCGTTGCGCACGTATGCGTATGCACATTCGTACACCTAGCCCTAAGAGAACGCTTAAAAGTTGTGACAGATATCTTTGATACAGATACGCTGCCGATATATGCAGCGTAAAAACAATGTACTGTATCTCGTATACCTAAGTCAGGACAACCTCTCACAGCCTATCGAATGGCGCTTGCAAAAAGAGCTAACGTCAGATTACCATGAGCACAAGATACAAAGACTACAGTACAGAAAACTGCCTGTTGTTGCTTGTGCACCGTTGTTCAAAACGATTCGCGCTAAACGCAGGCACCTCGCTACTTTTGAGGGAGAATGGGCGGCGAAAGCTGCAGCTGCGATTCCCGTTGGCCGGGCTGCACGAGTGGTCGGCGACGGCGGCACCTGCCACCTTCGGCCACTAGCGCTCTCGTGCGCTTACCTGTGACCGCTGCCGTAGCGTGCATGCTGCTGCACACAACTGGGACAGTCTCGGCGCAACTTGTACCAGGCATGTATATTCTTCTTTTGAGAGAGAAAAAAAAAAACTTAGTCATAGTCACCGCTATCAATATAGATGTGCGGCATTGCCCGTCGTGGTGGTGCTGAACTAAATGCGAGTTTTCGGCTGTCATCGCATCCTTGGTGGAGTTGTTTGTGTCGGCTAGTGTAGGTCTGCCTGAATGGGGAGTGGATAGAGGGAGAGGAAGAATTTTTTGGTAAGTGGGAATGAGAATGGACGAGACCAAATGCCTGAAAAAGTTTTCATGCGTTACAAGTAGGTAAACTATACAGGGTGTTTTAGCTAACTCCACACGCGCGTTACGGGGATGCAACCAAGTTAGTATTATTCACGATCACCTAGACCATCCTACACTATTCTTTAAAAAAAAAACTTAGGTAATAATTAATATTACTAATTAACCAAATTTTAAACGCTTCCTTTAAACGCAATATGTTCTATGGTGAAGTTGTGAAGCACGTTATTTGGTGTCCAAATATCGCATTTCCTTGCTAATAATTGCAATGGTTTTAATTTTTCCGGGCTTGCAAGAAATTGTGCAAGATTTTAAAAAAAAAGGTAGCACGTGACTAGCCCTCGCGCGCAGCGCGATTAGCACACTGCATCGTAATTGTAACGAACCATCGATTATTCACGCAGACAGACCGTGCTGAATAGGTCACATGAGAAATTGATAAAAGGTAGTCACACCTTTCACCATCTCCGCCCGTCCATGTCTGCGGTGTGCATGCATCATCGATGGTTCGTTCTCGGCATGTTTGACGGTGCTAATCGCCCTGCGCTCAAGCGCCAGCCACGTGGTAATTTTTCAAGTCTCTCGCATTTTTTTAGAATCCCGGAAAAATTAAAACCATTGCACTTATTATAGGCAAGAAAATTCAATATTTGGACACGAAATAACGTGCTTCACAACTTCACCATAGAACATATTGCGTTTCAAGGAAGAGTTTACAATGAGGTTAATTAATATTAATTAATCACCTATGCCGTCCTTAAAGGAACCGACAACCAATTTTTAAAATACCTGAGTTACCTGGTTTCTTTATTTGAACGGGAAGCTTACCGGTCAGATTGTCCAATCATGCAATGACAACGGGGAAAGCGCCGCAAATAACTTTTTATCAGGATTTCTTGCATATGGAGTCTTAACACAATACGTGTTGCAAACTGCGGCTGACAGCTGCCATGTGTGTTTGCACCGGGTGCTGCCCCGCCAGAGCGCGTGCGCGCAACGCCTGGCAGACGCTGCCCGCCTGCGCCGCGGTTAAAAGCAGGTTTCGGTTGCCGTGAGGGCAGCGACGCTTGTAAGCGTCGACCTCTTTGCTGCATAGAAAGCGAATAATAAGACTGGGATGCGTTTTTATGTATTGACTGCAATTTTAACACCGAGTTATGGTCGTATGAACAGCAGCAGGCGATGTGCAGCAATTCATAGACTCCAGAAAGCAGTACCAAGGCTTCACCGCCAGGCTACGCCACGTTTCGTTTAACCGCAGTTTCAATTGTCAGTCCCTTTACGAATATCCTCGGGTGATACAGACGACAATGAATAATACTATGTTGGTCGCATCCCCGTAACGCGCGCGTGGATTTTTCTAAAGGGTGGTGGAAGTTAGCTGAAACACCCTGTGCATATCCGACATCGGTATTTGTCGGTTTATTTGTTGTTAAGAGGCTATTTGACGTTGGGTATCATAGGGATGTGCTTGCGGCGCGGTACGAAGATAGGAAGGGAAAGCCTGTTGCATCAGGTACTTCTGAATCCATTACTATGTAGCTTCGCTCGCCCTTTTCTATTCTGTGGCTACGTCTGGGGCGAGTTCACTCGGTAGCAAACGTAAAGAGAGGATGTTCGGGTCGTGTGTGGATATAGGAATTGATTCTATATTGTGCTGTATATGTACATCTGCAGATTTAGATGCGGTGTTATCCTTGCAACACTAACAGCAAATTTAGGCTAGTTGGTAAAGGTGCGTCGTGAAATGAAGCGCGAAGTAACGACAACAGCTGAAGAAAAACGAATAAGACAGGACCGCTTGGGGCTGGTTGACTGGCTTGTTGTTCCAATGAATGTCGCCCTTGCCTTTCATGACAGTTCTGAGAAAGCATCGTTGGTGAACAACCTAAAAAACGAAGCTTCATATATATATATATATATATATATATATATATATATATATATATATATATATATATATATATATATATATATATATATATTCTTGTAGAGAGATCATTACCAGGGCAGCAGTAAGCTGAAATTGAATGGAAGAAGGAATTGCAGGCCGACTGTTCGTATAATTAACATTTCCTCACTTAGCTTGCAAGATCATCGATGATTGCTTAATAGGGTTTTACGTCCCAAAGCTACGATATGAACATAACAGACGCCGTATAGTAGAGGACTTCGGAAATTTCAGCCACCTGGAGCTCTTTAACGTGCACTGACATCGCACAGCACACGGCCTCAACATTTCGCCTCCATCGAAATGCAGCCGCTGCGGCCAGGATTCGGTTTCGCGACATTCACATCAGCAGCCGAGTGCCTTAACCACTAGATCGCCGTCGCGGGGCTAGCTTGCAAGAGCAACTGCAAACTTATGCCGTCACTGCCATGCGGTGACGTAAGTCCATCGTTGCTGCCTAGCAATCCGGCGTAGTAGTTTGAGGCACACAATCGCATTTGTCGCTTTCAGGTTATAATACGAAGAGACCCATTCTAAGCTTCGCGGGTTCATAAGTGGGGCTCATGCCTGTACAAGTAGGAAGGAGATATACATATGCGTCATTCACAACAGCCCGGCCATATATACAACGCTTTTATCGTGCAGTCTTTGACTTTATAACTAAGCGACTTCAATTATGGGACCAGTGATCACTAAAGGAAAAGGTTTAGCAAACTTGTCAGCCGTCTTGCGAGAACAGATTGAAATTCCTCGACTCCAGCGATGTCTTATCTGGCTTCGTTTGGTTTATTCAAGACAAGTTGTGTACAAAATTGTCTTGGGAGGCACGACTAAGGGCTGTGGAAACGCCTGACTTGGTCGTGTCACCCTATAGCAGCAAAAGCAGTCGTACAAGGCGCTGTGACTCAAATGAAATGAAAAACGCATAACGGCACCTATTTTACACAAGGGTATACTCTTAGCACGGCAACCTTAAGTTTATTTTATAGGTACACAAAAATATGAAAATATGCTCCTTTATAAAGGTTAAAGTGCTTTAACCTTTAGTAAAGGAGCATATTTTCACATTTTTGTGTACCTATAAAATAAACTAAAGGTTGCCGTGCTAAGAGTGTAAACAAGAAAGCACACAAGAAAACAAGATTGAATATACGTATACTGTACATATAATGTAGCAGCTTGAGAAATTCGGAATTAATAATGAAAATTCACCCGTGGCTCAACAATAAATGTGAGCTATCATGTAATAAGCGCATATATATCACGTACATGTCAAAAAACATAAGAAGTTAGCCCCACAAAATTAAATAAAAATAATGTAATGAATAATGTATTAAGCAATACTAGGCATCATTGAAGCTCTCACTGTATCGAATGAAAATCATTTAGCACAACAATATTTCGAAGAATTTTGGACACTCATGTTAACTAGGCAATTCTTCAAGCAGCAGTTCTCTCGTTATTTTTGTTTAAATGCACTAGGTGAGGTAGCACCTTCCTTAAAGCGCAGTATGTTTGGGTATTCATTCAGTATGTCTGGTATGTGCGGAGCTAAACCTTGGTTTCCGTAGTTGGTACCTGATAGGGGTTTGCGTATTAAGATGTGCATGGTCCCTACTTTGCTTGTTTTACATCAGATGGGTCCACCAAAAGAAACGTATTTACCCTGTACGGTCGTACTACCTCAAAACATAGTCTGTGTCTGTATAGCTGTTTGACTGACAGTATGTTGTAACTTATAAACTACGTTCGTGTGTCTTCCTGAAGTGAAGTATTAGAAATTGCACGTATTGCCCGCTTTTGTAAAACTAGAAGGGAATTCATGTTTTTATGAGGCCCCGCCATGGTGGTCTAGTGGTTATGGCACTCGGCTGCAGATCCGAAGGTTGCGGGGTCGAATCCCGGCCGCGGCGGCTGCATTTCGATGGAGGCGAAATGTTGAGGCCCGTGTGCTGTGTGATGTCAGTGCACGTTAAAGAACCCCTGGCAGGTGGTCGAAATTTCCGGAGCCCTCCACTACGGCGTCTCTCATAATCAGAGCTGGTTTTGGGACGTTAAACCCCACAAATCAATCATGTTTTTATGAGTCGTCCTTAACCGCACCAAGGAACACTACGATAGACGAGGGTGTACTAGGACATAGTAAATTCGTAGTTTGACTTTTGTTAAAACGTGGCACCTTAGCCTATTTAAAATGCCGTTTGTCTTGGAAAGATCTTTCTGACTGTATTAATGGGGGGGACCAAGGAAGTGTTCGTAAAAGTGTACTTTTAGGTATTTTATTGCTGATGATTGCTTAATCGGGTTTCCCCGGAGCTAATGGGTTCGGCGGGATATTTTTTATTCCTGTAGGTTGGAAAAACAGATACCTTTTTCAGCTATGTTTAGTTGAAGTTTGTTTGCATTCAACCAAAGATTTAGCTTCGTCATCCATACATTACCTTCTTTATACAGTTCACACACTTTCGGACCAGAAAAAAAAAGATTCGTATCATGCGCATACGAATCTTTTCTTATTTCCCTCGGTATTAACAATATCCCTCATGAGCGACAAAAATAGAACAGGGCCAAAGATGGATCCTTAGTATACACCTTACTTAATGAATTCAATTTGCGAATGTGTATTATTTCTACGGTATATCATTTTCGAAGTGACAAATAACTTCGTATCAGTGGCAATGTTGCACCGCGAATACCATAGTACGGAAGTTTTCGAATAAGCTCTTCGTGTTGCATACCGTCGAATGGCTTTCTGAAATCCAGAAATATCTCTATGCATATTTCATTTTAAATGTCTAAAATGTATCCTTTGATACTAATTAGAGTTGCCTTCGTAGATTCGCTTTTGCAAAAACCGTACTGTTCTTTTACGATTATGTTGTTCGACCTTAGAAAAGCGGTAATCCGCTTATTTATAATGTGCTGTGCTATTTCTGCAAACACTGAAAGGACAGATATTGGTATATAGTTGTTTATATTGTAAAGAAAAACGACCTTTATAAATCGCAGACACTATAGCAAATTTCATTTGATTGGGAAAGACACCTGAGGTTAGCATCAGATCATAAATGTGCATCAGGGCTAAAGGAAAATTCTTAACGCCTTTAGGAGCTTCTGCTTGATGTCGTCAGGGCCAGATGCACATTTTTCCCTTAGAGATGCAATGAACTTTTTCACTTCGTGTTGGTTAGTACGAAACAAGAAACTGAACGGGCAGTTTGTAGCTATATGGTAGTCACAAGGTTTTTCTGAATTGACATCTGTTGTCAATTCAGAAATTCAATTCAGTCTTTCATGTCCGGATTTCAAAGCTTAATTTCCTGGTCATTTCTGTTTTGTGAGTTAGCTGAATAATTGTCTCCCAGAGGATGCGTGCATCTGAGGAATGAGCAGCAAATTTACTAGTAAAAGTATTCAGAGAAAGCCTTTGTTTGGTTTCTTACAGAATTTTGTAATTAAGAAGGTCGCTTTCTTTTCTGGAGGACAGAAATGATTGGTAAAGGCTACTTCTTAGTTTAATTCTCTCGTATAGCGCAACGGTTATCCACGGCTTCCGGCATTCCCGGTGTTTTTTCCGGGTTAAAGTGGAAAGCATTTCTCATAGATGGTTTTGAAGCAGTCCAAGAATTTGTTGCACGACTTATCCAGGTCAATTTCTTGGATGACTGGGCTCCAGTCAACACCAATGATAAGCTTCTTAAAACGTCCTATAATATGGTCTGAGTAAATTTTAAATAGGGCTTCATTCTTCTTGCAGTATATTGGAAAGTGGTAACTGATGTCACTCATAATGACACCTGATTTCACATCATTATGATCGAATCTAGTGCTGCATAGACGTAACATTGTCTCGGTTGTAGCTTTTATTCTTGTAGGTGTATTAATTACATTTATACAACCATATGGTTCGATCAAATCATGGCGCACATAACATGGGTTCCCTAGGGACACATTAATATTAAAATTACCTAATAAAACCTTTTGAAAGCGAGCCTATTGAGAACTTGAAATAGTTTCTCAGTAAAATCAAAGAAACGTTCGAATGAACCAGAACGAGGGCGATAGATAACAGAAAATAGTGCGCCTAAACACCCTACTTTTATATAGTCGTAGCTATGGCCTACAATTTTAAAAATCAGGAAATATTCTGTACGCCAGGTTTGCATGGGCGTACAGGCAGACGCCGCCGCCACGTTTTCCTGATCGCCATGCAGGGATGCAATCACAACCGTTAATCAAAATGCAATCATCTGACGAGAACCACGTTTCAGTAAAGCAAATTGAATCAAATATGCAATTTAGTTCAGGTAACAGAAGACCAATTTACCCAAGTTTGTTTCTTTTGCTTCTTGCATTTAAGTGAAAAGCTGAAACTCTAGAGCCAGTACGTAAGTCTTGTGTATGCCGTTGGAATTCCGCTGGGGAGTATGACATGATGTGTGAACGCTCTCAGATACACACAGGCATGCTGCTACCTGCTTCAAGTCAAAGGTGAGAGGTCCTCGCTTCCTCTAATAACCGTCGCCTTTTCCCCACTTGCTTCGCCCTAGGTGCATTGCCGTTTGCATGCCACACGAATCCAAAACCAGACTTCGTCGCCCATTCCTTGGCTACTGAGGGCAGTTCACACACATGTGTCATGATACTCTCAGCAATGATTTCAGCTCCCTCGATGACAAGTATGCAAAACGATGCGTGAAAAATCTCCCGCAATTTGCCACCGAACAGAGGCGGCTTTCGCAGCGTCGTGCTCGCGGTGCCTCGATGAAGCATAAAGAAGTATCTAAATTATACAGAAATTTATGCGCGCTTCTCAGTTTTTACGCCAAATTTTAGCTCATCAGCACAATGCGTTGGCGGGCTGGCTAGTTCTTGCGAATCCATAATTGCTTTTTAACGCAAAGCAATAAACACAAAAAGATGACAGGTCAAGTGGACTGTACTGTCATCTTTATTGTATGTGTGTGTTGTTGCTGTTATTGTCTCGCGCTAAAAATGAATTAATTATGAATTATAACTACTGTTACATTCTTAGCATGGCTGCTGTGCCACTTAAAATATTATTGCTGCGCCATAAACCCAGTGTGCATGCCACGACGGCCGGATTTTCATCAGGAAGAAGTGATCAAGCACGCGTGTACTAAGGCTATGGTAGGCGTTAAAGAGCCTCAAAAGGTCGAACTGAATCCAAAGTCTTCTATTGTGAGATGTTTATAATAATACATTGGCATTGGCACTTAAAACTCCCGTTCAGATGAACGCCTGACGCTAACTCGCTACGAAGCTTATTTATAATGAGTGAGCGATGAAGCTTTACTAACCTCTTTGTAAGAGAGGTTAAAGTTAGCGTAAGCGCGCATTAAAGACGTGCCCCCCTCAGGCACGTAGGTTTATACGGACCCTCACTCAAGAACACTATTGACGTTGTTACATGATGTCAGTTTGTACGGATAACTTTATTCTGTCCTACTATTACTTTATGTTACACTCTTTGTGCAACAAAAAGTGCTCGTAAGTGTTTAACGCAATGTGGTGTTTGGGATTACGTGTCCAGATACTGTCGACCTGGTGGGCCGCGTTGACCTGGGTCTGCTCCCTCCGGGTGTCGAGGTGCGGCCGGGTATCTGTGATCAACGACCGGCTTGGCTGGACGCCGATGGCACACCCATGTTTCTTGGTCCAGACACTGCGTACGGCATCTCGCGCGGCGCCAACCTCTCGGTGTCCACGGCTGAAGCATTCCTATGTGCGTGCTATCGGATGGCAAGACATTTCATTCTCGTGTTTGTTTATTTCTGGCTAGACAAGACGTATACACGTTACTTCTGCGAGCTTGTAGGATATATGTTGAAGTAAAGAATAAATTTGTTCTGGCGAAATTGCACGTTGCAGTTCGAATAGTCGCAGCAACCGGTCAAACCTCTTTTGCGAAATCCCGGAAAAAAAAATGGCCGACGCTTAATTCTTCTAAACCTAGTTATCACGAGCGGAAGGTATCTTTGACTTCTCTGTAACGTGCTGATCTGGCCTCCCTTAAATCTGGTATTTCAGCAGGCAACTTTTCATTTGCTTGAGATTTTGTAATTTGCCGTGTAACTATATTTACTGGATGACTGGATTGACCTCGCCGCTTGCGTCGAAGAGCGCGCGGTGCCGGGGAAGCGCGTGCGAGCGTCGAAATCCAGAGAGCAATGGGGCGAGCGCGCGCGGGAGGGCCAGCGGTGCGCCGAGGCGACTGCTCTATGCGATGCTTGAATCGTTGCATCGATGCTTGAAGAGACGTGCAGGGCAAGCCAGTTCTGCGGAGCGCGGAGAGGTACGTCTTTCTTCCGCGTAGGTTCAGACTAGACTCCAACGGTTTGCAACTAACGGGCGCTCGTCGCCCGGCTAGCAGTTGTTATACGGCATACCCACGCCTAGCCACGTGGTAGCGCAGCTGACCACGTGGCGTGACGTAACTCCCTTGCGTTCTGGCCCTCTGTCGGCTCAAGGCCACGCGACCATGAGTAATGACCTTGCCAAACAATGAGCAGTAGAGCTTTCGCTTTCAACCTAGCAAACACAAATGAGACTAAAACAAGCAAGTTCACAGTAGTTTAGGCGGCAGGAGGTTGCAGGAGCACTTGCAGTAATAAAAATAGAGGTTGGCCAAGAAGCGGTAAGGGTTAGTGTGCGTTAAGCACCGCAATTATTTCTTCACCTGTGTTATAAATGCATCGTGCACTGTGTACGCTCGCCGGACAGCGTTCCGTTTCAGTGAATGTTTGTGACCAGCAACAGTTGGTTTCCACACCAACGCACGCCTTGCTCGCATATTTAATCCAATTATTCGCCGTAAGTCTCTATACCCTAAACCGAACGTACATAACAACGCAGGAAAGTTAAAAGAAACGAGAGGTTATACAGACATGCCTGTCGCTGATGAGGAATGGAGCGATCCTTCCCATTTGCCTGTCTTATTGTGAGAAAGATTTGTGTGAAAAAGCATTGGATTGAGTGTATGCGTGCACTGGTTGTCCCGATATATATATATATATATATATATATATATATATATATATATATATATATACAGTAATCCCTCGTTAACTCGAAGTCGTCAAATCCGGGAAGAATTTCGAGATAAGCGGTATTTCGAGTTGAGCAAAACGCCGAAAATGTTTGCCCAGGTCACTGTAAAAGAAAAGCCAGTGCTGCCAGGAAAAGCTCCACTGCACCAGAGAGCTACCGTAGTAAATGCACAAGAATTCGCAGGAAAAAAACAATTATTACCGAGGATCAAAAACTGCGTGATGCTCGCCTGTTTCGCGTTCGCGTTCGGTCCGAGAAAGGCGTTCTCCAGTTTCTCAACACATCGCATGAGCCGTTGGTCGCCACCGCTGCATTGGACCTTGTTGCGGAGCAAGCGCAGCACGTTACGTGTTTCTGTCGTCGTGGGCACTTCTCGGCGCTCTTCCTAGTCTGCATTGTCATCTGCGTCGTTCACCGCCATCTCAACGATATCGGCCCAGGTGCGCACACGTGATCACTCGCACAGTTACTTGACAAGGCTGATAGGAAACGGCTGCGTCCGCGGGAATTTCAAATTCGCCCTTCACGACCGCGTTCGGCCCGTATATGATAAGAGCTAAGCGTTCGCACGGAGCCCTCGTTTCCTGTTAGCAGTGGACTTTTCCTTCTGCCCTCCCGGTCAAGATTTCGAGATATCCGCTGTCCTCTCCGAAAAACGTTTCGAGATAAGAGGGGGCAAATACATAGCACCTATATGAGCGGTTAATGCACGGCGAAAAAAAGTTTCGACTTAACCGAGATTTCGAGATATGCGAGTTCGAGTTAACGAGGGTTTACTGTATATATATATATATATATATATATATATATATATATATATATATATATATATATATATATATATATCATTTGATGTGTGTTGCTTGTATAAAAGAACCGTAAGGTCCAGCGTTGCTTTAGCCGACCTTTCTCTCTTCCCGCAGCAAATAAATTTCTCCATCTTCTCTCTGTCTCCATGTGTGCGTCTCTCGATTTCGCAGTTCTCTTTGTGCGAGGAAGAAGAAGCCTCATACGAAATTTTGTTTTTCTTGACCACCCCTGTAGACGGCTTCCCGCGAGACTTTTCGTTGCTGGCCACGTTTCGCATGCAACAGAACACGCGAGGCTACCTGCTCACTGTGTACGACTGGGATGACGAGGAGCAGATGACCCTGCACGTCGGTGAGAACCTGACGTTCGCACTGCGCTCCGACAGCAGCAACACAAGTATCGTCTACTCGGCAGTCTTCACCGAGCCTTTTAACGACGGAAAGCAAGTATTCCTGAGTGTTTTGCTTCGCGAAGTGCATTTCGTAAAACATCATTGAGGATCGCAATTTGGGCTTGTAGGAATGCATGCCACCACGCAAACGTTTAACGAAGCACAACTATAGTACAACGACAGACGCGGGCGCACGCAAGTGCCTTCCGCTGCCTTCATGCACTTGTCGCGCTACACTGAGCGTTTTCGTGGTGCGATAACATGACAACGGAATTTTGAGGGGGAAGAATACCGCAGAGGGCTCCCGGCATCTACTGCTCGAAAACTAGGTTGCTCGTGGGTGAGCAACTCTACGGAACACTTTCGTTTATTGTCGCTTCTCCACATTTAGACCAATTTTGGAGTGAAGCCTTCACCTGCAATTAATTTCGTTTTATATGACCTTCAGGCGCGAATCATAATAGACTGTCTGTAAATGTCCGAAACTGACACGACATTATTCTAAGGTACTCAACATTCACTAGCGAGTGTGCAAACGTGGCAATGCGTTGATTTCTGCATTTCGTACTTATAGCGTAATTAGATATGTATATAATCGTAGTTACAGTGTAAATAAATATGCGCTTATATACCATAGCTGCTAGCACTTAGATTGTGCTGCTGAGAAAGTTGTCATTGCAGCGGTATAAGCGTCACATAATTTTGTAACAGCTCGCGCGAAAGCTTTTGCTCGTGGACGTACACAATACACGAGAGTTTCATTCTAGCATGCGATAATTATGCCAGAGTGGCGCAGGGTCGGCTCATGAAGAGTGACGGGCTTGTGTGACCCCAAGTGCAGGTGGCACCGTATGGGGCTCAGCGTGAAAGGAGATGCAGTCACCCTGGTCAAAGACTGCGTGGTGCGCGAGACGGAGGCGATGGCCCGCACTGACGACGTGCTTGTCGACACCTCGGGCGTCACTCTAGTCGGCCAGGCGTTGAACATCACTGTCGACCCATTTCAGGTGCGACCATGCGCGTGTATTGCGCTCCTTATCGAAGGCTGCAGGTATCTCTGTAGATATATACACACGATGTTACAAGTGTGCGTGAGAGTTTTTCTTCTGGCCCGAAAACTTCTCATAAGCGGGACAACAAGTACCACTACGAGACACCTCTGTTTTTCGTTAAGATAACTGAGGCTGCGCGATCACTCGAATATTAGACCAGCAAAGGCGCGTCTCCCGGATTCATTTCAGCGAGTTTGCTGTCTGGAGGTGCAAAGACATTTTCAGACGATTCAGGCGAAATTATTTATCGTGCGACGCATTCGTGGTGAAATAATGGGCTATAACATTGTGCGCACTTCGCCCGTGGAGCAGCATTCCTAACACACACACACACACACACACACACACACACACACACACACACACACACACACACACACACACACACACACACACACACACACACACACACACACACACACACACACACACACACACGTTTCTGTTAATGCAGCTGCGTAATAGCGCTATGCGGGCTGTCCCTCCTGATTTGTCGTTTCTTGTACCATGTGTTCCTCTTCATACGTTGGCAACAGGCAAGTATCCTGCACTTTCACACAATTCGATAAAGCTGCCCAAAGTATAAGCTCGCTGGTTCGAGAATTATGCATGGCTTACGTAACGAAATGCTGCTTTGTGGATAAAATATCTATGTGCATTCATTCATTGACAGTGTTTAGAGTCCTATAGAACGGCGCCATGGGAGACCGCCTAATGGAAGGGTATTGGAACTCCCGACTTTGTGCTATCAGCAGAGTGGCGCAACCAGTGTACTACCACTTTGTAAGCGCAGTTTGAAGCAGTAAATCAACTGAAGCCGATTGCTAGGTTAAAATAAAATAAAATAGTGCTAAGCTATGCCCATACTTTCCTGAGCAGTCTGTTTCCTTAACAAAAAGTGCGGCGCAGTTGCCATATAAAGCACTTGGGCATCAACTGCGAACAGCAAATCGTGTCAGTGAGTTGTACTATGTCCCAGAAAGTGGTCGTTCTTTCGACTTACCGAGTAAGCCATTAGGCCTTATATGATTCCCGGAATCAGGCCCGTAGCCAACGTGGGGGCGTAGGGTACGTAGGGTCCCGGGCACCTACCGAAATTTTCGTTGGGAGCTAGAGTTAATAGCATAAAAATTAAGCCTATTGACAATGTTACATTTAAAATGTCGCTTAATTTACTTACTTCGATTTTACCGTAAATAAATAACGAAAATAGAAGCTTTTATCAAATAGTCAAGGCCTTCAGCAAGTGTCCTCCCTTCCCCCCCGAAAAAAGTTCCTGGCTACGGGCCTGCTTGGAATGACACCTTAATATTGCTGACGTTGCAGTGACATACTTGCACATGTCTGTTCGCCTGTCTGTGCACATGTCTTCTCGCGTAATGTTTATGCATTTTTCGCGCATGGGAAATTGTGGCCAGTCAGAAGGACTCTCGCTGCGGAATGTATCAAGTGTCCTTACGACGTGTACCATATATACAAACAAAATAACGGATATATATGCGCACTCACAAGCATTCCTGAATTTAGCGTTTTTATCAGAAAGAAGGTTACATATGGCGGTCGCGTTAGATCAACCTTTTGCTCATAGGTCATAAGCGCCGTTTTGAGCCTTGCATCCGTGATGTGCAGATGCCCTGGTGATGTTTGTAAGTATACATGTTGCACAGGCTTATACAAGGGAGTTCAGGCGCGAAGTATTTTACTCATGCTATAAAGTTTTGTATATTAGATTGGAGCCTAATCACGGCATGTGATGCTTGCGCTTGCCTACAGGGAGACCTGCAACAACTTCTCGTGGTCCCAGCCCCGGACTCCGCTTACGAGTTGTGCAGTAGCTATGTTCCTGGATGCGCCATCCCGCTGCCGGCCTTAGATGCCGACTACGGAGACCCACTCCTCAACAGAACCGTTCCTCCTGCCGAGAGGGAACCGCAGCCGGGTGGAACCTACCATAACGAAACAGTCGGTGGTTTCATTTCGTTCGGTCGGTCACTCACTCACTCACTCACTCACTCACTCACTCACTCACTCACTCACTCACTCACTCACTCACTCACTCACTCACTCACTCACTCACTCACTCACTCACTCACTCGAGACAACTTGTTCACCTACCTGCACCACCTGCTCATTTTACTGCCACATTATATCTCCTTTATAGGTGTTTATAGGTGTGGAAATATGGGAAGGTAGCTTACGCTAGAGCCGGCTATTAGAAGTTCATGTTATTGGAAAGACAACAGAACGCTGAACCACGAGAAAGAATGAGAAAATACGAAAAGAAATAATCAAAAGGGGGGGACACTATGTCGCGAAGACACATTCAGGGACCTATACATACACCCTAACATCACCTCCCAAAAAGATTGCTCCCCCCCCCCCCTTCCTTTCTTACAACAAAAAGAAAGTCATTTCACCTTGACTAACCAAGAAACAATACTTTGGTATGCATATCCACACGCCCCCATATTCTGATGCTAAATCTTTTCAGTGCTAACTTTTCTTGCTGATTAGGTACTTGCTTTTTTTAACAACTTTTCAGACTCCGTATTATCCGGACGGAGTGGCAACCCCGGTGCCACCTTATTATCCGGGGATCAGCTATCCGGTTGAGGTACGTTTTTTGCGCCTCTAATTCGCGTTGACTTGAGCGAAAGTTTGTTCGGAACCGTCGGAAAAGGCAGTCACTGGCATTTTGGCAGATATAAAATATAGGTAATAATGATCCTTCACCATGCCATACAAGACACGCAACGTATGGCTCATATGGTTAAACTCTTTCCTTAAGGCAGTGGTAGCTAGGCTTAGGCTGTCTTACGCAGCACCATTTGCGAGAACGGGCAAAACTTCGAGTCCTTTCAGAGATGCATAAGCGACGGCGCAATGATTGGAACAAACCTCCCATAAAGCGGCTAATAGCAATGGACGTTTTAAGAGAGTTACCTTACGGACCATCTAGTTTCATGTATCCAAAACTAAGTTTAAAAGGAAGTGACCTGTCGAGGAGGTATTGGTGCTAACAGAATGGGTCTGGCTGTTTCTGACAGCGTACGGCGTCGGCGTGTCCAGTATAGGAGTCCTTGAATGTAATTTTCTACTACGTTTCCTGACTCATGCATATAACGTGTTCCATTCTGCAGCGTCGGGTGCATATTTCCCACGGTAGATGCTGTGTGTGTTTTCTATCGGAGCTCAAATGGGGTACTGCGTGCTTTCAGGTATGCATCTGCCATGTAGCTCTCACTGTTGAGAGTATCAGCCATTCTCCGGAGCCTCAAGGCTTAATAAAACGGTGTTATTACCCCTGCTTCACAAGTGGTGGAAATGCAGGGACCACTGGCGTCCATATGCAGGAGATTAGGTATGGTTTCGTCAAAATGGCGGAGTACGGGTTCGGAAGTGAGGGCGTGCTTCAATATTATTCTATATGTATACCTACATATCCTTGTGAGCTTCGGCGATCTTTTGCCAGATGTTACGCAATTCGAGTTTCAGGAGATTTTCTTTCGTTCTGAGATCATAAACCTTACTTTATCACTCTTTATTACTCGCGAAATAAGGTAATAAAATGCAGATAAATATGCAGGAGGAGGTCCCGAGGTTACAAACTGCGGGTGGGACTTCCTATGTTAATGCACTAGAAAAACTATATAGCGAACAAGGAGCCATAAAAACAAAATTTAATGTATTACTGGCATCAAATACATTATTAGTGGTTCAACGTTGTACTTAGCGAATGGTATACACATGTAGAAACTTAAGTCAGCGGAACTTCAGAATTACGCATTCAATGAACACATTTTATTCAATTATGTGGACAGTCTCAACGTGTTTTTGACGTCGCCGTCGCAGTTTCCGTCAGCGTCATATCCTGTATAAAGTCCAAATTGATAACAGCCCCCCGCGCATCGTACCTTCTACCCGCGGGTAAAAGCACGCAAGCGAACGGACGAACGCGGCTGAAGCAGAGATCAAACGAGCCCGGCCCATATATGTCGCTCAGAGCGCGCATGCGATAACATCACACCTCTCGGAAGGCCTACGTCGAAGCGGAGGGGAAACGCCCCGCCTGTCTTTAACGAGCATCAAAACACGCGATAAGGTGAGAGGACGGCTGTAGCTCGAGCAACAGCTGTGGACTTCGCGTGGTTGCCATCGCTGGCGCGCGCGCTATCGGCGGCCATCAGACGTGCAGCGTACTGCGTAGCAGCGCCCTGATCGCGTGCTCCGTTTTAGGCGCCTCGCATATAGTCACAACGATGGCAGTGCCCTCGCCACACAATGCTCGCGCGAATGCGTCTACGAGCGCCGGAAGGAACGTGCTCGCTTGATGTCGCTGTGCTGGGCCAGGTTTCTCGATGGTGCAAAGTGCACGCCGCTTAGCGCGGTCGCGTGGTGTGAAGCGCGGGCCAGAATACATCAGAACAACATGACTTAGCTTGCAGCTCTGCTAGGCCGCTGTCTCTGCCGCTCGACCGTCACATGGTACTTTACGCAACTGTATGCTTACTTAATAAGCCCACGTTCACTACAATTCAGATTGCCCCTAAAGATGCTACTCTTACATCGCGTATCATATCGCGCATTGCTATCGCATTTATTGCTTCGACCCTTTGGCGAAACTGTGATTTTTGAAACTTTTTTCTCAAACTATGAATATGCATTCTTTCTTTTAAATCACGTGAAAGTTAATTGCATAATGAGTTGGATGTGAAAATGAAACCCAGACATCAGAGTGAATGAAGTCCGGGTACCTCGGTGTTCACACTTCCACCGCTACAATGACCCAAATATAGTCGAAAAAGAAAAGAAGAACGTGGAATGGTTCTAGCGACATTACATGTTTCACCGTTTTCAACGATTTTGCGATGGCTTCAACCTTCAAATTTCACCTCCTCTTGAATCTCAGATCTTGTACAGATTTGAACTCCTATCGTGCTATGCTCAATTCTATGCCATTGGCATCGCTTATTATGCCATTTTACTAGCTACTCCGCGCTCTTGAGACGCACCGACTGGATAACTAAGGGTGACTGCCCTATCTTCTTTAATTGCCGTTGTGAATGTCTTATAAACTACGCTTTTGAGAGCTAGTTCACCAGTCCGCCTTCCATTTCTGACGTGTTTCGCTGTGCATGTCTGCAACTTATCTCTTCAAAGCGTCGTTTAACTTACCACCACAGAACCATTAGGAAATAAAAGGATATGTGCAACTCTTGTACGGCCTGGATTTTTCACACGTGTAGTTCGGTTTAGCATCCTGAGGCCGAGAGAGAATTTGAGGTAGTGGATTTTTTTAAAACTTTCACAAATGATTGTCTTTAGTGCATACACAGAAAGTTTCACGTTGTTCTCTAGGATTTCTCACTTCTGCCTCTCGTACATTCTCGCCGTTACATTGTGTAGCCTCCCCAACGAGTCCACACCTTTGGCTTTTATTCTTGTTATGCGACAGACATTAAGAGTTGGCTTACCGCAGGTCGGCGTACCTGCCTTTAACATCCCCGATCTCCGCGGGGTAGCTATGCGCAAATTATTGACATTGCTTAGTACCCGCTCTAAAAACTCGGCGCGTTTGCGCATTTATCCTCAGGGACCGCCGGGACCTCAGGGTTTTCCCGGTCCTCCTGGATTTCCTGGACCTAAAGGCGACAAGGTGAGGGAAGAGCATCGAAATGGCCGCGCCAAGCGTCGCCTGCTTCAACTTGGTTTGCGGTGCACTTGATTCGCCAGAGTTAGGAGCTACGATCACTAGCACACCTTACAGCGTAGTTGTGTTTGTGTGACACGTATATTTGTGCGTCTTTTCAGGGAGACCCGGGAAGGGACGGACTCGCCGGCACGGCGGGGCAGCCGGGCGCCCCTGGACACATCTTTATGATACCAGTAAGTAGATGGCAGTGCATGCTGACGAAGTTAGGATTGAAATATGTTAAGGTAGCTCACGCCTGTGAAACGTTTCTGTTGTCGTCTTGGCGTTCATTTCGATGATTTGATTTGTGGGGTTTAACGTCCCAAAACCAGTTCTGATTATGAGAGACGCCGTAGTGGAGGGCTCCGGAAATTTCGACCACCTGGGGTTCTTTAACGTGCACTGACATCGCACAGCACACGGGCCTCAACATTTCGCCTCCATCGAAATGCAGCCGCCGCGGCCGGGATTCGATCCCGCGACCCTCGGATCTGCAGCCGAGTACCTTAGCCACTAGACCACCGTGGCGGGGCGTTCATTTCACTTTAATCTGTAAAGTTCCGTCTCCATTGCCAGCGTTATAAGTGCAGCAGCGCTAAAGAAAGTAACGTAGGCGTAGATGCTGAAAAAGCCTGAGAGCCGCATGTTTAATCTGTGGCATTAGATATTGCTCTTATGCCATAAATTTTGATAGAGCATTTGGCTATACTTAACTGTTTATATGCAAACAAAAGCTACATTTCACTGTAAAGGGGCCAGGTGGTAGCTTGTTGAAGAGTTCAAAGACATTTAAGTAAGAAGCTAATCACGCGAGTATACTTCGTAGTTTCTGACATCACACTGATGCAGTCTGCGAGAAATTCAGGAAATCGATGTTTTGCCCGGTCTTCAACTTATTACGTGAAATGTCTCAATTAGTAATGGAGGCGATTTGCAAAATAAACATGTAACGAAAACATGTAATGCAATCTTCGCTTGTATTTTTGCAGTCGCACTCTGCGCGCTTCTTACCTCTGTGTTACACATATCATTTCCTGCGCCATTGCACGCTGCATGGTGCTTAACTTTCTCTCTGAGTCTTTTGTTGTGCTGCAGGCTTCTTCGCCGTATGTTAGTGCTGAGCGCTACATATTGGTTGTATAATTTTGACGTCGGGGACAGTGGCAACTCTCAGGTCAGGATTTGAGAATGCCGGCCGTATGCGCTCCATCCCAACCTGAGTCTTCGGTGAATTTTGTTTTCATGAGTACAGTCTAGTAACTATTCCACCTAGGTGCATAACTCTTTTGCACACTGTAAGGTCTGATTGCCACTTTTTAACTCCTGTTGTTTAGTCAGGCTATTGACTATTATCTTTGTCTTTATCCTGTTATATTTTATAGCTGCCACAGTCGCACAATGATTACGGCGCTCAGCTGCTGGCCTGAAAGAAAAGTGCTCGATCCCGACGGCGGTAGCCACATTTAAGTGGAGGCTAAAATGCTAGAGACCCGTGTGCTGTGACATGCGACTGCACGTTAAAGAGCCTTAGGTGGTCGGAAATTCCGGAGCCCACCACCTTGAGGTGTCTTTTATAATCATATCGTGATTTTTGGGTGTAAAACCCCAGAAATTATTAGTATTATTGGTGCCCCCATTCCTGAAGAGCCAGATGTTGCCTGCAAACCATACATATTCGACATATTCTACGTCAATCTGAATTCCTTTTTGTTCCTAACCTATAGTCGTCTAAAAATTCTGTGCATGCGTTAAGAACGCTGGCGAGATTGTATCTCCCGGCAGGACCCTTTTCTTGATCTACGTTTTCTTTTTTTTCGTTTTTGCTTTCCTTGTGGAGTAGCAGGGTATTCGTGGAATCTTTAAATTTTGCTTATGGTTTGCACACGTCTCAAGTACCCCTTTGATTTCTTTTGAGACAAACGCCTTTTCGTTGTCTGTAATATGCATATAAAAGGGTTTGTTGTACACTGCAGGTTCCTTAATTGGTATATTTATAAAATAGTAGCGATACATTCTGGAATCATTTTTCCCCAAGCGAGTGTGCAAATTGTTCTCTAGGTTGCTTAAAGTTGATTATTTCTATTGTCCTGTTCAAAGTTACTTCGGTGAATAATTTGTATATTACTGAAAGTATGCTGCATAGTCTATAATTCTCTATTTTATGTGTCCTTTCTCGTGTATTAGGATTATTTTGATATTATTCTAGCTTGTTGATGCATTTCAGATCTCCTTGTGTGGCGACCGCAAGTTTCTTGATTATAAATTACCCTCCATCTATGATCAAATAGACTGTTATGCCTTGTCTTGTGCAATATACAGCTAAGTCAGATTCGTTCAGTTGTGAGCAATCTTTCTTTTGCTTAGTGAAATATGGTGATGGTGCATTTTTTTTTAAAGCTCCATCTCCGGGCCTACGAAGAGACGGGAAATATTAGCGTATCATAACCGCGGTATAAATTCAACATTGTTCTTCATTCTCCCTCTCAATGTTTACGTTTGGAGCCTTCCGACCACAGCTACGTTAAGCGTGGTTCTCTTTTTATCACCGTGCCACCAACCTGTAATATAAAAGAAAAGTGAAGAAGACAAATGTTGGTTGCTATAACTTCTTTCTCCGTGTCTTTTCAGTACCCGAGACCTGGCGAGATCAAAGGTCCCGACAACACGGAAGCGCTGCGACAGATGCTCAGCCAGCACATGGTTGGTTGGGTGGTTTCGTTCTTGCACCGGTGTTTTGTGGCTGCTCATGGCACGAGTCACACTGCCAATTTGTTTCTGATTATGTGCAGATGGCAATGCGGGGTGCCCCTGGGCCAATGGGCTTGACTGGTCTACACGGGCCTGTGGTGCGTATACCCCGATATCTCGCACTTTGTCCATCGATGTCGGACGTTTACTGTAGCCCTCCATATACCCGAAAAAGTAAGAAAAAGGCCATGTACCGCGTATTATTTTAAATCAGATATGCACGAGAAAAGCAAATATAAGGGCTGAATGGGACGCTGGTTAGTCTTTCAGCTAGTGTTGCAAGGGTAGACCATTTACGAACTCTAAATGGCAGGTCATCGTGATTCTGTACCAACTAAGGAATAAGCACACGTTAACGCACCCTATGCATATATTTAGTTTATTCGTTTCTTCTTGAGCACATTTAATAAGGTGTTCGTAATATTGAGAAAATTATGAAAGATGAAAAGGCAGGCACACAAATGGGAGCACAAATGGATCAAGAAGGGCAATAAAACCACCAACTTGGTCTATCTTCACTCGTTCTAAATTGATGGCAACAGAGGCAGCAGGTGACTCTGTGCCAAACGCCAATGTCTCTTTTACCTGTTGAGGTAAAATGCCATGTTTGATGTGAATGTGGGAGGTAGATCTCACAGTGTTCGATGATGAATGAAGTGGCGTCAGGACCGTTCGCCTAAGATGTGCTGGTGCGTGCATCTATATTCAATATGGGACTTTTTCACTGTTTTCGTAATGTAATTTGTCTCAAATGCGAGAAAATTATGTTTCATGCGTTTACTCTAGTGCGCTCATTTGTATGCATTCATGCATTGTATTAAAGCGATACCACCATTTGCTTTCGTATTTCGCATTACATCACACAGCCTCTTACTTCGTTGTTATTGGTTTCGTACATCTTATGCATATTAGATAACTTAATGTAAATTTGGTCAGTATCATCCGAGGGAAAACTAAACTCAAAAAGTAAGATAAGAGGGAATATAACAAAGGGGTGGAGTTTCGTAGCACAATTAACTGACACTCCAAAATGTACTGGTGTCTATCGCAGCATAGCAGCGATGCACGATACGCAGTGCACCGCACACAAACGTAAGCACGAATGCATGGACGCAAATTTTAAGATGTATATCTTTAGGAACATTTAGTATCTTAGTTTCTGTTTGTTAGGTTGAGACATTTCATGCTGCACAAAATACAACCACAGAAGGAAGGAACTATAGACGTCGAAGTTGGTGAAGAGTTGTCATAGACTTATTTGTTCAAAAGCGGTCTCGGGTCAGTGCTTGCAGTAAAATCCTACGATGGTAAGCATGCTATTAATGTCGCCTGCAACATGCCTTCACTTGTTGCAGGGTCCCACGGGACTACCGGGTGATAAAGGAGAGCGCGGGGAGCAAGGGGATGTGGTAAGTGCTAGATCACGTGGTGAGAACATTTAATATGTTCGCACCCTACCACCCTGCATTGCAACAGTAATATATAAAGGATAGGTCGGGGCGTAATACTGCGCACATGCTGGCCCTGTTGCTTCATGTACGTGTTCGATAGCACAACCAAGTCCGTTTTGCGCCGACTAATATCATCTACTGCAACAAACACGGCCATATACAAAGTTTCTTGTGCAAATCGACAGGATGAACTTCTCAATTTATTGGCCCCGTGAAATACAACATGCGGAACCGAAATTTTTCAGTGAATGAAGGCGAGGGCGAGCGCGTTATGGAAACGAGCGTGTTGGCGAGAGTGACTTTTTGGACGAATTTGATTTCAAGAGAAAAGCTCATAGTAGGCTCTGGAGTGGTAGGCTGAACGATAACGCACGCCATCGAATCCATTTGAAGCGTTCCGACAACGTTAGCTTCAGCACGAAAAGACACGCCAAACGATTCTTTTCAGTGCCATTGAAAGAAGCCCACGGGGCCTCCTGGATAGGAAATTAGTAACGAGTTATACGTGGGGAGGACGTTGCATCTATTGAGGACGTAAAGAATGATTGAACTTTTTTACAGTTGGAAAGGCCGAGCACTACCTTTGACACAGTAGGATAGTATCGAGCATTATCTTTGCAATTCGAATAATACTTGCATTTTTTATTGGTATATATATTTGATAAAAACCGGTTCGCTGCGCTGCCTGTTGGTAAAGCCTTGGTGTTGCGGAAAGTAGTCGTTGGCATTGCTTTACGCACGCTGCTGTTATTTAATTTTGTGCTTAGAGTATATACGCATATACCCCCCCCCCCCCCCTTTATTTTATGGTTAAAACAATGTTGAAGGAGTTGACAGTGAGAAGCGGCGCTTCTTTCGCGGCAACCCACTCTGCGCTTGTCGAATGGATTTGAGGCTAACAGTCGATGGTGGTCGGAATACTTTGTAAAAAAAAAAAAAAAGGAATTGAACTTCGGTTCACTTCCCAAGGCAGTTCTTTGCATCTGTACACGTGCGCACTTGCTCAGCAACAAAGGCTTGATAAATACAACGTCACCTTCTCATAGATGGGGCCTCACTTGTTTGCTTTCCTATATTGCCACCGTGTAACCGCTATTGTGCTCAGGTGCTACTGTTTGCAGCATGTATTCCGTGTACAACTACATCGGCGCTGCAGGTCGAAAAATTTTGATAAAATATGCTTCACGGCACTTGCCGCGTCATCATTTCGTGACTGGACACTCTAAATTGTAAGCTTTTCTCTGCACTAAAGAAAACAGATGGCCATAAAAGTTGGATGTCAGCCCTTTCAATTTAAAGTGCAAACATATTCATGAACACAGTCTTTGTGATTGGTATTTTGCGGATATTTGCTTGTAAACGCGCTTGAACGAACAACCTAAATAACGAACAACCTAAATATTCTATTGTGGCATTGAAAACGCCGCAGCAACTGCCATTGTAAATGTTTCGAGTTTAGTATAGAGTGGTTCGCATGCTTTACCGCTCGGTCTATACCGAAAGAACAGACAAAATGTTTACAGGAATGCGAATGTTAGGAGAGGGAACGCTCAGACAGCAATATTGGGCGCGAGGGCCACCACTGGAGGGGCTGGCGCTGCGGTCGTTCTGACGTGCAAAGTTGGATCACGTGACCCCACGATCCCACCTCGCGCCGAGCCTCCTCCGAAGCGGACGGTTCACACATTTCACGCGCGCTTCAACAGCCATTCGCCAGCGTTTTTATCTACAAACATCGTCGATTCGCGTTTATTTCACGTTCGCGGACACCTAGCGACCACAAAAGCTGAAAAGTGCGCTCGGAGTTATTGGAAACTTGGTATTTTCTAAAAAACGTCGTCTGCAAAATGAACCCAGCCAGTATCACTTCTTCCCCTTTTACACCCAGGCCATTAACCAGGCTAACATCTCCGGATTCATCAATAAAATATTCGCTCTCTCTCCCTCTCTCTCCCCTTTTACACTGCAGACAACGACGTGGCCAGCTTCAAACATAGATTCTCCTTCTATCAGCAGCTGCGGGGTGTCATACGGCTTATCGATGAAGGTGTAGATGCTGGACACTGATAGTTTCACTGAATCATTTAGACCACAATAAGTTACACCTTGCAGCGTACTAGTGCAAAGGGACTCCGAAACGTTTTTCGGAGTGTGTGTGTGCGGGGGGGCGGGGGCATTTATTATCGTCTTTGCATGTTGTGTTGATTACTTTTGTTCTCAGTATTTGTCGATTCTAATTTATTTAAAATGCATATTATGTATTATTATTTACTATAATATTAATGAAATCAATTATTGTTTTAATTCATTTTAGCCGTTTAATATTTTAAATATTTACATCATCGCCTATTTCACATTGGTATACATTTCAAAATGTTTGGGACTTTCGGAAGTACTGAAAACCTGCGGCACACCGCGCAACCCACGTGGTTGTGTGATCCAGTGTTTTGGAAAGCACTGCACCACAGAACCACCAGCTAAATTGATTGACTGATTTGTGGCGTTTAACGTACGTCCCAAAATCAGCTTTGATTATGAGAGACGCCGCGTGTTGGAGGAATCCGGAAATTTCGACCACCTGGGGTTTTTTTAACTACCACCAGATTGAAAATTCTTGTCAAAAATTTTTATTTCCGCGGAAACGGTTGGAAAGTGGGAGGGGGGGCCGGGCCCCCTCTAGCAAAATGGTAGGGGGGGGCGACCGCCCCCCCCCCTCGTTCCGGAGTCTCTGCTAGTGCATTCAAATGAGTAAACTAATACGTCCGGTCTTACGCTGTATTTTAGATCGCTATTGGCCCCTTCGTGCAAAATACGGATGGGAGTCATTCGTCGAAAAATGCAGCCATGAACTGGCTCGACCGCGATCGAAAATCGCCGTGTGACGACCGTCTTGAATACGCGGGAAAAATAAGCAACAGAAAGAGAAGCAACGGACAACTGTGCTCCAGGCTAGTGTCCTTGGGGTTATACTGGCGAGAATTTAAATTGTGATCAAGCCACAGCGTCCTAAGGTGAACCCCCTGTTCAAAAATAACAAGGTTTAATGAGGCGCGCATGTGCGTATGTCGTGTGTACACCTTAAATCATGTGAGAAAGGTCGACGTCGCAATTGAATGCAGCTCTATGCCTGCTGCTTTCCGCAAAAATGAAGGAACCACTCGCATCGCGCTGCATAGGGGTATGCGTGTTCAGCATGGATACAAATTTGCTAATTCGATTTCTTCTTGTCAACGGCGGTCCCTTTGTTGATGCAAACATACAATGAATGAATTGCACGAGAAACACGTCGCACGCCTTTCTTGCGGCCAAAAGCTATGTGTATTTACCGCAACCACGCGCTAAAACCATCTGATGCTTACCTTTCATTCATTTTCATTCATCAAAATGCTATCTCACCTAAAAAAAACCAGCGGACTCCGCACGCGCGGTATCCTCGCCGGTGACCATAGCAGACGACAACAGCAGTCGACGCGGTGTCTAAAGCTTTGTAATGAACCTATTCTTTTTCCGGAAGAGTTAATTACCTTGTTGAAGAATCAATAACGTAGCCACAACAGTATTTTACAGATATCGTCTAGCTGAAATAAACGGCAACAACAATAAAAAGGCGACGCGCAAAGCAGCTCCGGGCTGAGCAAGGCAGTGCTGTCGGAGCAATCCAACTTTGCGCGTCACACCGGTTCTCCCGCGTGGCGGCGCCACGGTATGTCCTCGCTCCCAATAGGCACCGTCGCTCGCTGTTTGGGTTTGGCGGCAGTTCAGTGGCATACATAAGTGAGCTACCGAGCTGTCTCTATGACATGTTTGTCGCAAACTTGGTGCGGCCATTCGCAGGGGCCAAGAGGAGTGCGGGGTCAACAAGGAACACCTGGAAAGCTCGGAAGACGGGTAAGCGCCGGTGGTGGGGTACCACGCCTACATTTCTACGCTACCGTTAATGCCATGTTTACTATATAATGCGACAATGTGCCAGAACTTTAACGTTGTAGTAACAAGTGAGCGTAAGATCATACAACGGCGCAAGGGATGTTGCAGTAATCGCGAAAGAATAACAGTGGATGCTAAATTATATGTGACAACAATAAGTACTGATCAATGTTTTCTGCATTGCACGAATAAAAATGCAGGATTTACATGAAACAGTATTAAAGATATAAAGTCGTGTCTTACTGAAACGATCCACAAGATTGTGTCAACTTTGCAGTAGCCTGTGTATTTCACTACCTAATTTTTTTTTCTGTGTGGATTGGGCGTAGGGACGAAGTGGCAAGGATGGAGAACGTGGAAAGCCAGGACCTCCAGGTCCAAAGGTCAGTTCCCAAGAGAAGCATCAACTTCGGCATGTTTGAAATTCACTAATCACTTACAAGTGAAAATGATACTGATATTAGACTGAAGCGGCAAACGTAATTCGGCTCTGAAATGTAAAAGCATAGCAGCCTATGTTAACAGCGAGAACATTACTTGTTTACACATCGATAACCATCATAATATGTATGTAGCTGTAGCTTTCATGCTACACAAAGGCAGCACAACAACTCGCTTTGTAGTCAACTGCCTGAGGACGGTGCTGAATGTTCGAAAACCGGGAATGAGTGCTTCAAATATTTATTAATTTTATTTAGGCGATTTGTCTTGTGCAGAATGAGTGGAAGTTGTGAAGAAAAGTCGATAAAAGTTGTCTAAAAAAGCGTTACTTTACGAAAGCTGCTGCCTGGAACAAAATGTCGGCTTTGCATAGAACTTCACAACTGAGCTATATCTTGCAGGCAGACGTAATTTTCGCATTTTTTCATAGCTTCACTATTTTTGTTTCTTATGGCGCAGGGGGATGTAGGTCTTCCAGGTCTTCCAGGTCTGCCGGGAGAGAAAGGTGAAAGGGTCAGCATTGCATCAGACTTCTTCAACAACGTGTTTCACATTGTTAAAGCACATGAGAATGACGAGAGCCACTGTTCCTGATCTAATCATGTTTATTGTATTAACCTTGCAGGGTTTCGTCGGTGCTCCTGGCGATCAAGGGCTAGTCGGCCACGAGGGCCCTCCGGTGTGTTGTCTTCGATTTATCATGTGCTCCTCAGTAAAGGCAAAATGGTTAATTGAAACAGCTTGCCTACACATAGTTCGAAGAAGAGAGGCAATTTTTCCGAGTAGCGTCCTACGCATAGCCTTGTATCTGTAGAAAACTTGTATTTGTACAGCCTTTCGCAGCCGGTGGCAGGGAAGACAATATCTCATTGTAGCAGCGAACACATTAGCCAATCTGACATATCAATTCTTACGAAAGAAGATATTTGTGAATGCCGGTGAAGTCATTGTAATGCTGCATTATATTGCGAAAACACGAGGTAGCTAGAAGCTTTCTTGAAGCACGCCTTTCCAAAGACGTATCCATAGTATAAAAGCTTTTGTAATTACCGTGTTTCCGAGTGTTTTCAGATATATATGTCACATTAGTGCGTTGACATAGGACGGCGCGAGACACTTTGCGTGCTATAGAAGGATCACACCACACACACACACACACACACACACACACACACACACATCCCCAGTTCTTTCATTTTATCTTTAACACAGCCCTTAGACTCAGTCATTTCCCAACAGCATGGCGCACGGGAAAGATAATATTCATTCTTAAACCCGGAAGGCCTCCCCATAAACCTAATTCATACCGCCCCATCGTAATGAATTCTATTATAGGTAAAGTGCTAGAGCGACTTCTCAATTCTCGGTTGTATTACTTCCTGCATTCTAATGATCTCATACGTGAAAACCAATTTGGATTTACAAAAGCACGCAGCGCAGCACTGGCCCTCTATCAACTACGGCAAAAGTTAGAGTACTACAAGGCCCGCAAGTTACCTGTCCTTCTAATATCAATTGACTTCACCGGAGCATTTGGCAGTGTTTGGCATGTAGCAGTGCTTAATTTTTTCAGGAAACACCGCTGTCCAACTAACCTATATCACCTCCTAAAATCATTCTTAACTAACAGAGTCATCACGTTTCCTTTTAATACGGGTAAAGAAACAGCCTATCCGACGGTGGGCAGTCCACAAGGCTCTCCCATAAGCCCGCTACTCTGGAATGTCATTATCCATTCATTACTCGACCTCAACCTTCCCCATCAGACACACATCCAGGCATATTCGGACGACACCATAATTTTGCTCCCGGGTATTTCACAACTCGATTTCAAAAATAACGTTGACCGCGTCCTTGCACCGGTAACACAATGGGCTAAACAATATAAACTTACCATCAATTCGGACAAATCACACTTTATTTTCTTCAATAATGGTCATAAAGGCACATCTAAGCGTCGCCCTTCCGTCAAGTTGGGTGGCGTTTTCTTTAAACACAAATCATCCGTCAAGTTTCTCGGAGTAGTATTCGATCCTATGCTCAACTTCCATACACATGTTGATTACCTTAAAACAAAAGCAGATGTTTTCGCCGCTCGATTTCTCGCTTTCATTCGTGCACAACATGCCCTCAATAGCACATTAATTCGCCGTTTATATAAACAAGTAATTTTCCCTGCGTTAACATACGCATCACCCGCTTGGTGGCCATCGCATCCTTCCCAATTCCTTAGAGACCGCGTCTTGTCACTGCAACGCACCATTTTAATTTCTATCACTGGCTCGTTTTACACCACCCGAACTTCTGCTCTCCAAATCGTCGCCAATGCTCCCCCATTAGATCTCGAACTTAGCCGACTAGGTGCAGAGTTTTCCCTTTTCACCCAGAAAATCGTCACTTATTACGGCACTTGGACATTCCATCCTGACCAAATTTTGCACGACACCGCTCCATGCACCTACCACCCCAGTTTAAAACATAAGTATTCGTTCACTAAAATTGATCCCTTAGCACACGCTGACATGTTCCGCCTTCCCGTTCTACATGCTTACACAGATGGCTCCTACACATCACACTCGGCCGGATCTGCGTACATTATAAATGGATAGCCGAACGCGCATTTTGCAAGCTAACAAATACAGAATAACCCACGCCTCAAGTGCTTATACAACTGAACTCATAGCTGTGTGTGAATGTTTACAATATATTATGACGCTACGCCCACAAACCCCCTTCCATCTTTACACTGACTGCCTTTCATTGCTTAGTAAACTTGCCTCTCTTAATGATACCGACCCAAGAGTATTAGATATTAAGAACATTCTTTATCAACTTCAGGTGCAAGGATTTTCCTTCCGATTATTTCATATTCCTGGACATAAAGGTATCTTGGGGAATGAACTTGCCGACACCCTAGCGTCCTCAGCTATGAACAGTGGGTCTGCGAGGATGACCAAAATTTCCGTCCGCGCGACAAGGTCCGAATTACACAAAATTATGATTTCACATTGGCATACACATTGGCAGATAGAAGGACCGAATACTTCATTATTCCATTGGATCAAAAGCGTCTACCAAATCCCAAAATGGTTTCCCCCGAATAGAAAGTTAACACACTTAATGACTGGTCACGGGCATTTTCAGTATTACCTTAAAAGATTTAACATTACCATGTCCGACCGCTGCGCATGCAACCAGCTTTGTACAGGAGACTTACACTACTTCAATGAGTGCCCACGAACACAACATATAGTTCGACACCTGCGTCACCACAACACAACTATTACCTACGCACACTTCCCCCGATACCTTCATTTAAAACCAGCCCGCGCATTCTTAATGCAATTGGTGACCCTAATGCGCGAATCCGCCGTTGTCACTCCTTCACCTTCCCATTCCGCAGACGCCTCCTAGTTTCTTCTCATCACCTTACAAATCTTACTCACACGAGGTATCGTATTGGATGCTGTACGCCATAGCCGTTCTTCAGCCTAATGATGGCGAGGGCACTTCTACGGCTATGACGCCCGCACCAACCATCAACCATATTATATCATACATCACCTCACTGCAGCTCACTGCATTGCTGCTATGTGGCTTTGTAAGATGGCCTGGCTACCTGTCTAGTCTTTAACCACTTGCAGGCCTGAGCCCTCCCTTCCCTCCATTCTGGCAAGCTTCACCTGAACTTAACCGGCACTCCATAACAGCCCGTCTCCTCAAGCATTTTTCCTTGTCTCCAACTCTTTGGATCGTCATTTTCCCATTGCCACCACGCCCTCGTCAACTGAACATGTTCTACATGCTGGTGTCCCTCGTCCCCAAGTCATCTGCTGCACAAGGACCGACTCCTTCCGCCCGCCTTCTCATCGCCTTGCCCTTCGGCACCAGCACCACGTGAAGGGGACACGTTCTTTAGAGTGAAGGACAACCCCGACAGCAGCATCTTGTCTCTCCATCACAAAAACACCTGGACTAACCCATAGTTTATACAATTGGTAGCTGCTCAATTTTCGCGATAGGGCATTACGTTTGTTGCATTTCACGCATTTAAAACATATACATTGGCACATCTGCACTAAACTATACCCGGGAGCCTTCTCTGCTGGCAATTCAAATCGGCATTATCGTAATTGGCATGACCTTAAACTTTCACGCCTCATTACGCGCAGATTGACCCCTCACTGCTTTGGCCTCCTACACGCTCCCCCACCTTTTTTGTTAGATAATTGGCTCTCCCTCGAAATTCACCTTTCGGGAATATTTCCCTTCTTTTTTTTATTTTACAATTGGCTGTAAGCCCGATATACCCTCGGGTGGTGCGGGCTACCCCCACATTATTTTAATTTGTTTTCGATCGCAGGGGGACAAATTTAACACACACACACACACACACACACACACACACACACACACACACACACACACACACACACACACACACACACACACACACACACACACACACACACACACACACACACGCGCGCGCGCGCGCGCGCGCGCCTAGGAGTTCTTAGCTATTGCTCAAAGATGTAAAAGGCAAAAGCCGTGATCTTTGGCAGTAGAACCCGGGACCTAGGGGTTCGGAACACAGTCCATTCCATTACATCTGCTTTTAAGCTTAAATCTGTTTTTCTGAGTCACTGTCATTTTTTCTGAGTCATACTGCAGACTACACTCTTAGCACGGTAACCTTTAGTTTATTTTATAGGTGCACAAAAATGTGAAAATATGCTCCTTTATAAATGTTAAAGTGCTTTTAACCTTTATAAAGGAGCATATTTTCACATTTTTGTGCACCTATAAAATAAACTAAAGGTTACCGTGCTAAGAGTGTATGACTTCTGCCGCCATCTTTTCGCGTTTCCTTAACCTACTACCCACGCACTAACCGATTCTATCAGTTCGTGAGTGTAATATATTTTCGCCGAGTCACTGCATTTTTGCTGAGTGATGCTCAGGAGTAGAGCTTCTACCACCATCCTTTAGTGTTTCCTTGAATTGGTACCTACGACCGAACACATTCCGTCGGTTTTTAATTGTTAGCATTTTTTTCGTCGAGTTATTGTAACATGCTGAGTCAATCAACCGTTTTTTGAGTGTTGATCTTTTTCGTCGAGTCATTGTCAATTTTGCAGAGTCATGGTCATGGCTATGACCTTTACCATCATCCTTTAGTCTTTCCCTAGTAACCACGTCTTAAGCCATTTCGCTGTTTTTCCAGTGTTAATCTCTTTGCTTGATTTCTGTGATTTTACGTCCCAAAACCACGCTATGATCGGTGTTAATTTTTTTGCCTAGCAATGGTCATTTGTTCTAAGTCATGGTTATTATTGTGCCATTAATATGTTATACTATCATTAGTATTAGCATCATAACATTATTTGAACCCATAACGATAATTCGTGATTCTAGGACACTTTTGAACCTTTTCACCCCTTTTCCCTCGCATTGTCATGCCCGTTATCATCACCAAAACCCTTTATCTTTTTTTCAAGGTAATCTCAAAACGAGACATATAAGGCTTTCGCCTTAATGTGTGGATGCAGGGCCAACAGAAAATTGCCCAATGTAATGATTAACACATAATTAAACACTAGGTGTACTCTTTGCCATTTTTCCGCGTTCCCTCTGTTTCAGAGATATGTTAGTTGTTTAGAAGGGGTAGCTTAACTTGGAGCTATAGCTGACTTATTTATTTTCGCCTACGACACACAGGGCGACGACGGAGCTACAGGACCTTCCGGACTTCCTGGTGAGATGGTAAGTTTTTTCTTCTGTTTTACTCAGCATATGCGTGCTAACTCAGTAATTCACCATGAGTGCTTGTCATCAAGTTGGTTGAAAAAATATCACAGCAACAGAAAAAAATGCTGTTGTGACTTCAGCTGGCGACAGCTAGGCGTTTGGCAAGGCTACCGACAAAAATGCGCAAAGCCGTGCTGAGAAATTAACTGCCAGCGTGGGTCTACCACGCTTACCGAAAGGTTCACCGGCAGGATTCCTGCGACACTGAGGAATAGCCAGAAAGGGAAGCAGATAGGTTCACTAAGAAATACAAGATTAAATAACGAGACGCCTACTCCTTTGTTCCTGCTTACTACATGAAGAGATGCAAAGTTGTTTGTGTTCGCCCCATCCCCCCGACAAGGTTCGTGCAAGAGTTTCTTCGTTCCTGGAACACGGCTACATCGGCCAGAGCGATTCCTCCAAGCTGCGATAGCGATGCGCTCCGTTTTGAAAGGCCATATTTCTGATGGGCCGTGTCGTGTTCTTGGTTAATTATCATTCAGAAGGAGGGTAAGACTTCAAGTGTTTGAAGGACGGCGCGAACTCTTAAGAAGCGCTCTGTACTATGGATACGAAGTCCACCCAGTCACTTGTCGCTGAACTCTTGTTCCGTGTATAAAACCATTTTATTAAGCATCTTAAAAAGCGTGAATGATTGTTCTCCTTCACGTTTTCTCAACTTCCTGGCATCAGTATTTCTCATCCCGAAGACTCCACACGCTACGAAGTGAGGTGCGGATCCGACATAGCCCGGCCTCATGACAGGGCTTTCATGTGCATACAGAAATAAAGAAGACTAGAATTATAGTGGCAGGTGAAGCCACCAGATAGCATAATCCACGCGGAATCTCCTTTGGGAGCTGCCTATGTAATGGATAAGTGTGGGCTGCTGCTGTTTCGTCGCCATTTAATGCCTTGCTCCGGCGAGTAGTCCGCTCTTCCTTCCTAAAGACGCGATCATATATCCTTCGCTTTCTCTGGGAGCCATCGATTGATTTTTGGGGTTTAACGTCCCAAAACCACGAGATGGCTATGAGAGACGCTGTAGCGGAAGGCTCCGGCAATATTAACCACCTGGGGTTCTTTAACGTGCACTGACCTCGCACAGTACACGAGCTTCAACATATCGCCTCCATAGCGATACAGCCACCGCGGCCAGGATTCGATCCCGCCACCTTTGTATCAGCAGCCGACTGCCATAGCCACTAGACCACCGTGGCGGGTCTCTGGGAGCCATCGGCACCACAGTTTTAATTTTATCTTTAGCGTTCGTCAGCGTATTGAGTGGCTCGTTAGGAAACACGTATCATGGCCACCGAAATGCATCTGGTGGAGGCGCACTTGGCGTTGAATTTTCGCAAAGCTTGAATTGTTGTAATGCGTACAATGGTCAATGTAAGTCTTACACGTTGTTCCATATAAGACATTTATTGTTCTAAGTCCTCTCTTTTTACATATTTGCACTGCCGGTACAACGCGTCCACATGGTTCGGATGTAAGAACTGCTTGCGATCGTGGGTGTACAGTTCAGTGCAATGAGGAAAAAGATAGGGTGTATAGCTCAATCTCTATGACACCCGGTTTTTGAGCGTAGGATTATTGTTGCGAAGCACAACATTATGAACTGGACTTTGTTTTCTTTAACACATACATTTATTTATGCTACTCATCTTACTTGAGGGAAGGACGGAGCGATTTGTCATGGAATCGGCATATGATGCCTGAAGAATAAAAGCAAGCGCAAGAACAACGTATTTATATGTTGTCAGTCATAGTTAGAAAGATTTGCGACTGTCTAAATTGCGGCATCCCTTCCTCATAACTGTAGTGACGTGAACGGGTTCGAGTCTGGTTTTACAGTAGAGGCATGACTTTTCAAAAAAATCAAATGCCATTAGTGATGAAACTTTGACTCCCCCTGCATTCCCGTCCCCCTAATTTTCCTCTCCAGATGCAAGTGTGTTTGACAAAATGGGCACATTCGTCCGCCGCGGTCGTGTAGTGGTTATAGTGCTCAGCTGCCACCCAAAAAGGCAGCTTCAGGCCCGGCCGCGGCGGTCGCATTTTTGACGGAGGCTAAATGCCACAGTTCCGTGTGCTGTGCGTTGCCAGTGCGCGTTAAAGGACCCCGAGGCGGTCGAAATTTCCGTAGCCCTCTAATACGGCTTTCCTCTTCTATCTTTCTCAGTCCCTTTCAGCCCGATATGGGCTGCAGAAATTAACGTCCTGTCCTTGGCCTAACCACAGTCATCAGAATGGACGTATTTCATTGTATCTAGAGGCGAGCAGTTCTGATACGTATTTTCGTGTTGCGCATTCGTGTTGCACATCGTTTGTTGTGTCAATAGCTAGTTTGCACTTGTGAAACAGCGCGTGTTCACAGTTAATTTCCTTTATGCTGTCACGCAGGGTCCACGAGGATTTCCAGGCCCCCGGGGATTCGTAGGACTCCAAGGACCACCTGTGATTACTGGCACACAATTCTTGCTATCTCAGTGACAGCTAATAAGAACGCAAAATTTGGAAGCTGATTTTCTGTGTGTAATGTTGCAGGGAATACCGGGATCCGAAGGATCTGTAGGACCTAAGGGTAACACGGTATGTTAAGTGATAATTTGCTAATTATGCTCACATTTTAACTCTTTCGCGATAAAGAATTTCACGTGATGTCTTTTAAATATTGCTGCTGCTAGCATTATGCGTGGTGACTTAAGGAAAACACATCTGAAAGTCTTAAAGGGCCGCTGGGAGTAAACGTTATGACGTCAGTTATATTTGTAGAATGCACGTGCGAAAAAGCAGAAATCTCATGTAAAAAGTCTTGGTGTCGGTCGCAAGTAAAAAAAAAAAATGAAGCGACAGGTAGGATAGGGCGCTATCCTTGATACTCTAAATTATTTTGTCGTGGTGCTATAAATGACGACAAAGACATGCCCATCGAATTAGATTGTAAAGTTATTATGCTTGGTAGCGGTCAGATCGAAAGTGAAGTTAAAGGGACACTAAAAATTTGATTCTGTGTAACACTGAAGTCGTTTACACTGATAAATATTTCTTCAGGAACTATAGCGCCGTCAACGTCGCCATAATACGCTCAATATTTTTAAAAGAGGAAATGAAGGTCAAATCTTAATTTTTTGAATATGCGATGAAGTTTTGAGCACATGACGTCACGAACACCAGTGTCTTTTTCATATTCTTGCCACGCTCAATAAAATTTTCGCAAACACGCCTCATTAAGTGTGTGGCTTCCTTAGAAAACAATGCATAACACATTTGCCTATAAATAATTACGTTGGCTTTACGCTGTGAAAATCTATGACGTCAAGCGTTACCAAGAGGGTTCTCCTTGCAGCAGCGGCACTTAACATTGTGAAATATTAATTTAGTATACCAAAAAAAAAAGCACCTTTCACTGCAATGCCCCTTTACATTCAACCCGGCTAATTATATGATGTTTTATTGCTGATGAAGGACACGTATTTGCAAGAGGTCGCGGTATATAGTGTACAGCAAAATGGCCGAACTGAAGCCGCAGAAAAAAAAGAAGAGAGAGAGAGAGTGAAACAAGCTCCACCTCCACTACAAGGTTACCTCTTGACGCATAAAAACTTAACAAGCAGGCGGAGGGCTTAGATCAATGCATAAATGGCCCAACAAAGTACCGGCCTTTAGCGCTCCTAAATAAAGTGACATCAAAATTTATTATATCCACAGGAAATGAGCTGATTATACGAACACGTACTAGTGCAGTAAACAGGTGAATTGACAAGTGACAAAAAGTGTCCCCATGGCACAGCCTCACAGACTAGTTTTTTTCCTCAGTCACTAAAACTTTTGAGCAGCTTTTGTGCTACAGTGTCTCTAATGCTATCCTTAGAACAGTGTCAATGAAGAGTACAAAATAAACGGCCTTCGTGCTGGGGTATTGTAAGAAGTTAAACCACTGTGTATTTTTTATGTCCGCACGTTCTTTTCTTTCACGTTATTAGTCACAGGTTTTAATAGTACATCACCTGTCTTTTGCGCTAATATTTCGTCACATTGTTAGGTCTGAACATACCGAGCAGCGGAATAGCATACTGTATGCATGGCGCGAAAACAGCTTTAGTTAATTTGATAGTTTTATTACGTCGTTGTTCCCCTGCGACCATTGTTAAGGCTTTCGACGTATTATTTATTTATTTATTTATTTATTTAAACATACTTCCAATCCCAAGTAGGGATTATTGCAGGAAGTTCAAAAAGCACACAGTACAAAAGTGGTGTTGCTGTACTATTTAAAAATAAATACGAAGATACCAATGCAGGACAAATTATCAGATTGAATAACTATCTTTTAAATAGTGCAAATAATACTGTGAATTTGTTAATGAAATTGTGCAACACCAAAAAAAGTGCTCACGTGAACATCTTATAACAAACCAGAAAGGCGGAACACACCAAAAAGAAGAATAAAATTTAAGAACTAGGAGCAGCAATAATGAGGTTGACGTGGTAATTATGAACTTCTGTTTAAGTGAGTATAATGAGTCAATTACAGCGAAGCTTGTAAGTGAACCTCATGGGATTGTAAAAAATGTCTCGTGATGGACTGAGAATGATATATGAAGGTCGGTCGTTCCACTCTCTGGTTGCAACAGGAAAGAACGAAAATCTGAAATACCCAGTGTTAAAGCGGTAGTTTCACTGTGTTAGGGGGGCTTCAAACGTCTCCCTTGTATCAAATTTAGTCAACTAGCGGGAGGAATCTACATACAGCATGTGATGCAATAGTTTGCGCAATAGCTTCACGCGAACTAGTTTGGCGCGATTTTTTAAAGAGAGTGATCCGGCATAGTTCATTAGTTGCGGCGGTGAGTAAGTTAGTTTATACTTTCTGTAAATACGTCTCATTGTCTTTCTCTGTATTCTCTCTAGCTATTTGTTTGTCAGTTTACCTGTGTACGGAAACCAGGAGACATTTGCATTTTCAAGAATGGGTCAAATGAAAGCAGGCGAGTTGTTTAAATATGGTGAAGTATAATGGAGCCGCCTTCGAAAAAGGAAAACGTTTTTTAAAGCTGTGGAGGTTACAAATTTAGCATGGGGTTGGTTTGTGCATTTTTAACCAATAGTTAGGGACGACTGCATTACCTGGTAATGTATCGCGTATATTAGTGTATTTACAATCGCAGTAGCCTTGGCCCGCAAACAAGCCTTAACTGACAAATATACTTGATTTGCAGGGCCCTCCAGGAGGCCCTGGCCAGCCAGGACAGCAAGGAATGCAGGGACCTGTGGTAAGAAAACGGTATATCGCGCCATCGGTCCTGCCTGGTGGTTCGGCCGTGACTTTATAGCATATGCCCAACCTGCAGTTCTGTTCTACAGGGCAGGTCCTATAGCCCCTCACAAGGCGTACAAGCAGCTCTGTCCTTTAGGGCAGGACTTGTCAGGACCTTATTTAGTAAAGTTCTTTGTCTGTCTGTCCCAGATGTTATAGGCATGCGATACTGTTGTGAAAGTAGGGGCGAGAAGGCGATTAAAATGCGGTTGTCGCACAGCCTATACATCCTTTTTCTTTCCCACCTTGCATGAAAACGCGTCGGTAGAACCTTCACGCTTTCGCTAGGGAAGTTCAGCAGGCTCTACGAAGCTTTCTTATACTTGAAATATGAACTGTATTCTTTCATAACTGCGTAGGAAGTCTGCACAGCATGCATTCCAGGCTCTATTTTTCCTGTATTTTAGGGCGCTAGCGTATAGCGACATTATGTTTCTTGCTCAGTGCCTGGGATTCACCTCCAGATGAGGTTTGTTACGGAAATAAAAAAATAAAAATAAAAATAATACAAAAGCATAAAGGTTGCAGTTGTATGAGGTATGAGGCATGTGTGATATCAGAGGATGGCTTCAGTACAGTAAAAAGTCATTTAACGACCAGCGTAATTGATGAAAATTAACCAAATGGAGGTAGGTGCACACCGCATTTGATACGCGGGCATGAATCATGCGAAAAAAAAATTGAAATAGAGAGAGATCGAAAGAATGAAATCCCGTGTGATTCATACCGCATTGGGTATGTGGCTACGAGCTGGTCCACCTAAAGTTAAGCTAAACTCTACTACGGTTAAACAAAAGTGCATCGAACGCTAGGGTCTAGCGCCATTCAAGACACTTAAGTGTTCACTTAAGTCGCCCTGGGACATTAATGGGAGTTTTTATTTTATGTTCCGTTTGCATCATAAATCTGTTCAGAATTGTTCTTTGTTCCTTCTGTGTATTCAAAATGATTTTGGTCACAGTAACACTTGAAAGATGGAAATATTTTACTGGATTTATCATCTTTCACTAGATGACGTACAATCAAGCACCTCTAAATGCTCTAAGACCTTCGAAGCTTACCATTAGTACGGTATTGTAAAATATCATAAGAAACTACGATGAGAATTAAGGTTTATTGTTAAACAACCACCCTACCGAAAGTTACCAGTCCGGAAATAAGCGCACGCCTTGTGAGGGGCTATGTAATTTCAACCCCATTTTAAAACTATATACGTAAGCAGTGCTAAAAATAAATTTCGCTAATATAGCTTATGTTTGCTAGGATATGTCGCTGCGCATTGGCTTCTTATAAGGGGTACTCCAGTGTGAAGAAAAACAACCAAGTCAAAATTTCGCATTGCACCTTTGTTAGTCAGCCAAGAAATAGATTTATTTTATTATGACGTTTTGTTTTCAATAACCGATACGCTCCAATTTTTTTAATAACGGGACTACCAGTACTCAATTTAGGTCATGTGATTTGTTTTTTCATTTAAGCACACTCTTTCCTCTATATGTGCGACCTCACTTTTTGCCTGCCTCCTATACGGGACATGTTCTGTTCCACGCGCTTGCGCTGTTCACGAAAGAGAATACCGGCATTAAAGTTCCAAGCCCAAGCTTAAAAGCTTTCTAATGTTTTATTTCAGGGATCGCCAGGCCCTCAGGGTCCTCTAGGACCACCGGGACCACAGGTATGGATGTAAACAATACATACCTGTAAAAGCTTTGCATATCTCCCGATAAACTCGTCGAGGCATTGCCAGAAAACTGAAAACGCTCCAGTTATATAGGCTTGCGGGGGAAGAAGACCGTAGGATAAAAAAGTATGCGGTGTTAAATTGCCAACAAAATACGAACCGTTGTGTGATTTGTCGATGTGGAAAGGGGTCATCAAAGGAGATGCATTATGCTGTATCCATTGTAGCTCTTAAAGACTGCGAGAATGAGGTCTATGCTCGTGATAACCGCATCATGCCCCACAAATTCTCTCATAAAAGTGATTGGCTCGGATGTAAGCCAACGTTACGCACTTATAAACTGACGTCGGTGGTAGTGAATGTAGTACGTCCGTTGCTTTGTCTTTAATCATCGAGTTTGAGCCTGCGAACAGTGTATACTGAGGTTCTGGGCCCGTATTAACGAAAACAACTTACGACAAAAAAGCTCTTAAGAGAAAATTTCAGCCAATGCCGCTGCTGGACATATCATTAGAGACGCTTCCCGACCAATGGCAAACAGCACTTACGAAAGAGAAGTTTTGTGAATTCGGCCCCTGATTCATAAATGCAAACACGCGAGCGCGTGTCCTGTGTTTTGCGGCGGCAGCATGCGGCGGCTCTTTAGAGCACCAGCGAGTGGCAGCAAGAAAGATTCCGCCTTTGGCACTAGCTGTCGACAACCAGAACAACCGTGTTGAAGAGGAGGGAATCTACCACACGTCCACCTATAGCCGTCGTGCCTGGGTTATTGTGCCCGCCAATAGGCGACACCAAACGCGGGCATACTCTCTCTTGCTGCCAGTTAGCGGTGCTCTTAACATCCGCCGCAGAACGCAGGCCACGGTCTCACGTGTGCCCTTCATGAAGCGCAAGCCTGTACATTTAAATCGCCTTCTAATTTCACTTGAAGATAGCGGATATCAACACAAGCATTGCCCGTACAAAGCGTGAAACTAGAGTATCGGCCACGCCTGTCGCAGGCATTGGCGTAACCATCACGACGTGCGAAACCTTGACTTTTATCCTTTGGTATTCTGAAAGTCATGTTGATATAAAGAGCTCTCACTGGACCTGATCGCATAAGGGTTTGTTTTTGTTTTGCGGGTAGAAAGAAAAGCTACATCAGCAGTACTTTTGTTCTGCCAAAGTTTTTGCCTACTGCCACTTTTCAGGGGCCTAGAGGAAAACCGGGACTTCCAGGTCTCCCAGGAGCGGATGGAATGCCGGTGAGTAGACAGCCCAGTGTGTTATACGCAGTTTATTTCTTGTATGAGCAAGAAACGTGTCGCGCTGTTTCTAACCAAATAAAAAAGAACAAAAGGTGTAGCTTTTATGTTTAGACGTAGCTTATTTTTTTATGTTTAACAGCAATGCCCAGTGGTATAAGAAAACATTTACAAAGCATCCACAGTAATAGAATGACACGGAAAGACGAGAACATGCAGTCAGTGAATTGACATGCTCCTCCTCTCAAGAGTGAATGGAAGTCACGTAAAGTACAGTCAATCGGCTGAATTATGTTTATAAGTGCAAAAACAGCGATAGCTGACGAAGATATAACTTTGGACTCGTTAATGAAGCAGCAGCGGCGGCAGCAGCACACTGTTGTATAAGTTGTCTTTGCTGTAAGGCGTACCATACATACGACACCTTTGAGACATGGCTGATTGAACATACGCACAGTATAGCCGTGCGAGACTTCGCAAACCTCAAGAACAATACCGAACTTTAAAGCTGAGATAGGCTAGGATACCGACAGTTCATGTCTGCTGAATGCACTGCTGAATGCAGTTGGAATGTTTAGGTGTAGACGTCGTAAGCAAGTTTAAGCGGTAAGCTTGGTGTCGAATTCTACAGACGTAGCCTGTTTTAAATGCGAAGCATTTCTTAGAGAACTTCGGCGACGAGCGCATCCATCCATCCATCCATCCATCCATCCATCCATCCATCCATCCATCCATCCATCCATCCATCCATCCATCCATCCATCCGTCCGTCCGTCCGTACGTCCGTCCGTCCGCCTACGACTTCGTGCTCTCATGGCCTTGCGTTAATTATACGAAAATTGGTATGCCACAACATGACTGAATGAAGAACATAAATGACAGATGGTAACATGAAAATCATGACATGCATGTCATGATCGTCATGATTTCAAAGCGCGGTCTCTGTGCTCTCATGGCCGTTTCTATCCGAAACTGGTATGCCACAACATGACTGCATGACGAACACAAATGGCAGGTCATAACATGAAAATCATGACATGTATGTCATGAGTGGCATGATTTACGTGCCACGGTCTTGGTGCTCTTGCAGCAGTTTCGTTAACTTGATATAAATCAAAATAGGTATGGCAAGACAACAATGCCTGACGACCATGGGTGACACGTTCTAAGAACACGAAAATCGTGACATGCATGTCATGAGACGCATGATCTACATGCCACGCGTTTCATTAATAGGATGTATACCAAAATTACTATGGCACAACACGAGTGCATTAGGAACGTAAATGACAGGTCATAACGTTACAATCATGACATGCGTGTCATGAGCGGCATGGTTTACAATGGTTTACATGCCACAGTCTTGGTGCTCTTGCGGCCGTTTTGTTACCTTGATATGTACCAAAATCGGCATAGCCAGACAACAATGCAGATACATTTTACGTTCCTGATGCGTGCTTCGCATTTCCTTGATTTCCACTGCACGTGGATCTGCCATTTCTTTAAGGTTCCACATGGCGCCATTCACAATTGGTTATAATTAATTAATTAATTATTACGGCGCACTGCAGCTCGGTTTAGGGCTATCGCAGAAGTTGGGAATTACAAAAATATAGTATGAAAAAACAGAACAAGAGTATAAACAACACAGAAACAAAGTATACAAACAAACAAAACAATGAATCAGTAGCTCAGAAGTTTAAACAAAAAAATCATCCAATGGAAGACAGCGAATAACACCAGGTAGCGAGTTCCAACGTTCGAAAGTGAAAGAAAGGAAACTACATGTATTTAAACTAATCGGTTCGTGACCTGCTACTTTTTCAGTGTTCATGAGCAAGTTGTGCAGTAGTGAGACCAGTAACACGGCAGAGCTTAAACAAAATGTCACTGAGAATGCCTACGCGAATTGGACAGTGATGGGCGCATATAAAAAATATAACTACGTACAAAGTCCAAAGTGCATACCCAAAGAATCGAGCATATATTCCGCAGCCTTAAGCTCCGCGCTTCTGATGGCACATAAACGGGGAGAATAGTAAAAGCGCGATTCTGAAAAAGAAGTGATGGTACTGGTTGGCTTCTTATAAGTAAGAGTACAGGATATTTTGGGCGTGTTCACTAAAATGACTTTGATGACGGAAATAGGAAGGGCCATTGAAAGAAATGAAATAGGGCACAGTCTAAGTGTACGTGTGGAACTTTGCTTGCTCTGATAATTGCTAAATGCGATTTTTTTCTAATTACAGGGGCCACCAGGAAACGCTGGTCCACCTGGTGGCAAAGGTGATATGGTGAGAAGGGGAAAGTACTCATGATCGCCATAGCCGTGGGGAAACAGTGTTCTTATTATACTGCCCGGTGTAAGACTTTTCCTTTCAGAAAGGAAGTACCTGAACGGTCATACGAAATGCTCCAGCGTCCAAGAAACAGTTAGTCTAATGGCGCAGTACAAAGATGGTACAGATGTGTTAATTTTCATGCCTGGGCAGCGCAAACAGGTCTGCGAGAGTGATTTGATCTACTCATGGTGAGCCACCTTTACGACATAAAAAAAGACACTCAAGGAAGTCACCGATCAAGTCTTTCAGGCTGCACCTGCAGCATCACCATCAGAGGCGCCGCCTGCTCAGAGTTGCCAGAAGCGTACTGCTTCCAATTTCTTCAGTTAACTGCATATAATTATAGCTACCTTCTTTTGACAGCCAAACGCTATACCATTCGTGCTTGCCACCGTAGTCATCGGTATGCCAGTAGACATGAAAGAAATGAGGGAAAAACTGCCATCAGACAGTTTTAGCCGAACGTTGCTTGCGGTCCACTTCCCCAAGCCCGTGAGCGAGCTCATATCTGCGGAAGCGCTAGCACCCGTCCACTATCGCACTAGCGGATTGGAGTCTCCGCTCCGTCGATCACACGTCGATCGGACTGCGTAAACGCAGTGAGCAAGACCGGCCAAAAGAGAAAGTAGCCACCTCCGCTGCCGCAAGTCTGCTGGCCCACTGCGAATATGCTTTGCACATTTCACAGAGTGCCTTATAAATCGACAGTAGAAAAAAAAATGAAGCTTAAAATAAATTCGGGCTCGGGAGTCGTGATGGTGCATACAGTATTGTTAGCAAGAGTGCTTTTCTTTCAGCTATTCGTTAGCCTCGCGGCTTCGGCAGTATATCCAGTTTTATATGAACAGCAGTAGAAAAATTAATAAGCATGGTTTATATAACCTCCATCGCTACAAAAAATATAAAAGATGCTATACTTGACTGGTGGTACTTATGGATATCACGATACATCTAGGGCTTTAGTCTCATTTTCGCAGATAGCGCATGAAGCGACTGCACGCCTGCCATGCGCGTAAAGCTCACTTCAACTAAGGACTGATTGGGCTTACACGAATGGAGGGGGCAGCAGAAAACGTTTTGCTAAAACTGCCGGCATTTTTTCTTCACCGTCATGTCCTCGCCTGGTTTTATAGCCCATGCATCGGCTTCCTTCTCTTTTTCAATAGCGTATTTTCGCCGTCACAGTGACAGCGGTCGCCATGATGGTTTATAAAAGTAAGAAGATGTAGTGGATGCAAATGGCATTCACGCAGTAATCAGCCAAACAGCATGGAAGTTTGGCACGTATTGACTTCCCTCAAACCCAATATCTGAGGTTATGTAATTGAGAGTACGCTAGGGGAGACAGAGCGCGCGTCTCCACCTCTAACTCGGCGGAGGCTCGGCATGTTAGAAGGAGCAACGATCAAATATCGCCAACGGCCCCATGCGCGCATCTTCTCACGCCTATAATGTCGAAGGTAACGTGACCTTAGTTTTGAAGGCGCAGCACAGTTGACAGGCGGAAGCGAGTGGCAGCGTAAGGCGTTCCGTTAACGGCGAGGTCATGCCTTCATCGTATAGCCGGCGCCTTTTATCAAGCCGTATTTGTGACAGCCAGTGGTCGCTGTCACTAAGGTTTGGTAATATTCCTCCGTGCGCGCGTGACACTGTGCTTTTTCTAATTAGCGCCGTGGATGTATAGACCGTATGAAATGAAGTGAACAATCGCTAATTTAGTTGATGCGATAGTCTCACGACGCTGATATTTTTATCAATGCACCGCCGTTGGCCGGTACCACTACATTTTCTACCCGTTTCCGCATGGTTTTGTATTGAACAAGGTTAACTTTGTTAAATTTAACATTTTTTTTTTCGTGTTGATTGTGTTTCATGTTCCAGAAGCAGTAATATTACGCCTGTCCTCAAGACTCTAATTATAACGATAAATCTCTGCGCAGGGACATCCTGGACAACAGGGACCAACAGGATTCCCAGGTCCCCGCGGCGTCAAGGTAACTGGACATTTTGACCTAGAGCTAATTCGTCTCGTGAAATGACTTCATTTTACACTAACGACGTCTGACATCGCTTGCCTATTTCGATCTGTGAAATGCGCTAAAATATTTATAATGCATTGTTCAGGATATCATTGTTTTTGGATTGTAGTACCAGGAGCAATTAATCGAGTTTAAAGTAGCCATATGCGCGTAGCATATGTACAGTGTGACGAAGCAGCAGAACAAAGACAAGCATAACATCGTGCGGGTTTGTCGGCTTTGTTTCGGCGAAACAAGGTTATACAGACATAACTGAATTATCGGAGAAACAAGGAGAGTATGGGATTGGAATGATAAGCAAAGTGCCAAATGTCTACTTTCTGTTCCATGGCAGTGATAAGAAGACGCATTAGTAAAACAGGCAAACGTGCAAGTTTTCTTGTTCTGTGCGACTATGTGTAGTGCAGTTTTTCAATATAATGTCATAAAGGAGGGCATTTTGTGTAGAGAAGTTTTGACGACGACAATGAATGGACGAAAAGGGAAAAGAACGTGCGTGTATGCAGAAGTATGCGTCATATGTAGGTTCGTCATATATTAATTCACTGAGTAATGGCGGGATGAATTTACAAAATTGCGATTCGTTATTGTAGAAGCGACTCGTCTGGTTGCATAAAAAACACTTTCGCATAGAAGTGCACAATAAATTTCGGATCATTTGAACACAAATCCACTTATCTCGCAACAGACTGTCTGCTCTATATACAGGGTGTCCCACTTAAAGGCAACCAAGTTTTTAAAAATGACGGAGGATGCTAGCGAGGGGCAACAAACTCGGCTGTGTTGAGGATTAAGTGCCCTAGTGTTAGATTTTTTTTGCAAAGTCAATCAGCATTAGATAATTACGCTTCAGCAAGAAATTGTCAAAACGAAAGATGTAGACCAAATTTAAAAAATTACTGACTGAAGTGTTTAAAAGTAAGTACCACTGATGCAGCTTTATACATATGCCGGTACAGAAAGCCCACGAAATGCAAAACTAATCACGTTATAGCATTACCACGTCGCCCTATGCTAGTCACCCCAGTTGACTGGGCAAAAGACTACGCATACGCCTGCATCTGCAGCGCTGTCGCAGTCGGATGCACAGCGGGTGACAATGAAGGTGATCGCGCTTCAATGATTCACACACACACACACACAACACACACACACACACACACACACACACACACACACACACACACACACACACACACACACACACACACACACACACACACACCACACACACACACACACACACACACACACACACACACACACACACACACAATTGGGGGTGGTATGACAATCGGCGGTTGTCATACCACCCCCAATCGCTATGCAGACATTTCTCAGACCATAACCGGATACCTCACCGAAACTTCTCAACCACACGTGCGTTCGCACACTTTTTCCTTGCAACAACCCATCCCACACGGCATGCCCAACGCTATAGTTGAAATTACGCCAAAAAAGGAGAGGCCACCTCGGCAGCTATGATATGAGCATCAACTTTTCAACCCACATAGGTCCATTGTTCATGTCATCTTACTGCTATAACAAAACCCGCCTTCTGTATCTGCGCAGAGCTTTTCTCATCGCAGGCTTCACCTCCTCTTTACTCACAGTTTCAGCCGAATGCTTCCGCCTCAATCTGCAGATGACGCGTACACGTCCGCTCTGCAAGGCCGAGTTCGCCTGGCGCCTGGCTCGAGTTGTGGCTTGCACTACGTCGTCGGCTACTGAACTCTAAACCACACATACCAGTGCACTACCGCTTTCCCATTGTTCCAAGGACGCTCTCGCTGCTGGAAGCTCTCACTGCTACGTTCTACGTGGCACTTACATTACCACAGTCTTCCTCTCCTGCCTTTATTATACAAGAAAAAGCCCTGCAGGCCTCGCTTCCGAATACATATATTTTTTTTCAATTGGCCCTTCCGCAAAATTTTCTTTTTGGGAACACTTCCCCTTATTTCTTTATGGTGCAGTTCGCTTTAAGCCCGATATACCTTCTGGTGGCGCGGGCTACCCCCACTTTAAGTTCTTATTTTCCATACCATGGGGACAAATTTAAAACACACACACACACACACACACACACACACACACACACACACACACACACACACACACACACACACACACACACACACACACACACACACACACAAAGTCGCAGTTTCGCCGGCAGGGCGAACCAATGAATGCGATAGCAATGCATGATATAAAACTACAAAACGCTGGTATAAGAGAATACGGCTGCGCCAGGGACACTTTTCGCAGTCTCTTCGCGTTGAGAGCGCAGCACGTAGAACGGTTCTCTTCTCGTCGGTCTAATCAGTTTAGCTGTCAGCTCTCTTTCTTCTCTGTCCCATTTTTTCCTTTGTTCGCGCGCTCTGAAACTCGCCGTCATGAACACAAACCAACTAGCCCAATCTTCTGCACTTGTAAGCTACATTTCTAGTACACCGAACATCTGTCTCTACTCTTCCACAAGTCCTTCTCCTCTCGTCAGTATAATCAGTTTAGCTGTCAGCGCTCTTTCTTCCCTGTCCCATCTTCCATCTGCTGCCTTGTGAGAGAGAGAGAGAGCGAAAGGCGCGCGTTGACTATGGAAACGCTCTTTCTTAGGTGAACGCTCTACCAGCTCGCAAAGAAGGAGAACGCGCCCTCACCCGCGAGAGACAACGTTGGCGCAGGCAGCGTCTCCTAGCGAGTTTCTTGATTGAGAAATACCGACTGCTCGCGTTGGAGAACCGTTCACCGGCCACCCAAATATATATATATATATATATATAGGCACTGGATCTTGACTTGCAATGAAGTGCCGGTGGGAGATTTCACTTGTGCATAATTGAACCATAAGGATTCGTAGCGTGCGCGTTAACTAAATTAATCCGGAACTTGGCACCATCTACTATGAACCTCCCGAGCTTCGCCCACTCATCATCATTCACTCCGTGGATATGCTGTAGTTTTTTTCATATGTTCGCGCGCTGTGAAACTCGCTATCATGAATAAGTGGTTGCTTTCTTACTGGAAATGAAGAAGCTACGGTCAGCATATCTTCATGGTGTCTGAATAAAAAAAAATCAATTTACCCAGTTTGTAGCATGCGAGCCGTTAAGAACCAACCTGTAAAAATAGATGTTAAAATAAGTCCGGGTTCACCTTTCTTTTCCGTTTTTTTTTTTTTTGCAATGCAGGGTGACGATGGTCCAAGGGGCCCGCCAGGTGACAAAGGGGATAAGGTTTGTGGTTTCTCGCACTGTCACGTCCAGAGCTTCATTTGTGCACAACTCCTCGTATTCAAAATAAAAAATGCTAACTGACGTATTGCGACACGCAAGCACGGCCACACTGGAGAAACAGTGAGAAAACGGGACAGGCGCTGCGTTTCTCCTGCGCGGCTGCGCTTCAGTGCTGTAATGGACCACTTAGCAAACACGAAATTGTCCAGCAATGTATACTTCTGAAGAAATGCGAATTATTATTGTTTTGACAACAAAGATCGAGTTGCAGAGCAGGGAGAGCCTCAATCCAGGAGAGCCTCAAAGTGGGTGGGGAGATAGACTCGACTAAATAATTGAGGCCCATATTCTATAAAATTCTGAAGAAAAATCAGAATCGCACCCCGTGCAGTGGCTGCAACACCGCGGTAGATTGAGTGACCGGCTCAGCAGCATAACGAAGAGACGGCCATGTCACTGCCTAGCTACATAGCGGATGTCGTCAGTAAGCATGTTTCTATCGAAAAAAAAAAGAACAGCAGCCATGTGATTGCACCAAGAAGGATAAACAACACTGCCAGAGAAGACGGCGTAACCACCGACTTGATCAAAGATGGAGGAGATTTCATATTTAGAAAGCTTGCGGCACTATACTAGCACAGCCTCATAATTTCAAATGTACAAGTAAGTTGTAAAACGCAGATATATGTTAATTCACAAGAGCGGAGACGTATAAGACTTGAACTATGAAGCGATAAGTCTACTTCCTGCATAATATGAAACGTTCACCTAAGCGATTTCGAATAGGTTGAGAGCCACACATAATTTTAATGAACCCAGACAGCAAACAGGGCTCAGACGAACATACTCCTCAATAGGACACCTTCATACGATCAATCCAGTAATTGAGAAATTCGCTGAGCATAGCAAACCGCTCCATATAGATTTCGTACACTACAAAGAGATTTTCGACTACGTAGACACTAGCACTTCTGAAGACGTTGCGCCGTCAGGGAATAGGTGATACATACTTTGAATACTATACCCATCACCTATAAAGATGCCACAACCATACTACTCCTGCTTAAGGAAAGCAGGAAAATCACAACGAAGAAAGGTGTCACACAAAGAGCTACAATTTCTCCAAAGCTATTTACTGCACTTTTGGAAGAAATCTTCAAAATACTAGGCTGGGACGAAGCAGGAATAAGGATTAACGGCGAATATCTAAGCTACGCAACATACGTTTTGCCGACGACATCGTACTCTTCAACAGTGATGGTGATGAACTGCAGAAAATGACTGAATGTCAATACAGGCGATATAATTAATCGATTGAAAATTTAACCAATCGCCCAACGCAATGCATACTAAGAGAGACGAAGCGCGGTCGTGTATGGCGAGAGTAAGGTGGGTGACCAACTTAAAAATATTGTAGGCGCAAAATGGAATTAGCTTGCGCAAGACAGGCAAGGATGGGGAGCTTTGGGAGAGACCTGCAGTGGAAATACGATACGCTCATGATGATGGTGATGATGACGATGAATACTTTATTATATACAGAAGACCACGAAGGATTTTTTGCCGGCAGCTCGCCTGCGCAAAACGATTGCTTAGTGTCCGGAAGAATCAAGCTCATAGCAGATGAATCTTTGACTGCACGTGACAGCTGTAATTTCAGGGCGCACCTGGAGTTGACGGCCAGAAGGGTGACCATGGACTGCCTGGGGACGGAGGTCCTCCGGGCACTGAGGGTGCCCAAGGAATAGAAGGCCCTGAAGGACCCAAGGCAAGTACGCATGCGTCGTCGACCTGTACACTCATGGGTACGTCAAATGAGAAAAACAAAGCGCTTGGTGGCGAGATTAATTGCGGCAGTAGCGTAATAGTTACATGATTTTTCCTTTCATATACGCCGTTGCGTCTTTAAGAGATCTGAGCTCCTTGATGTCTTGAAATATCGCGCAGGGATTCGAAGGACCACGAGGAGAGAAAGGGCCGCCAGGACCACCAGGTGAAAAGGTTTGTTGTTTCTTTGTGCAATAATCAAGCAATCATTCGACTTGTCCTGTTGTTTAATATAGCCTTGTTTCCCATCAGGGCAAACTGGGCATTCCAGGATTTCCAGGATATCCGGGGACAACTGGACCGAAGGTCAAGTATATATTTAGCGCTAACTTAGCTCTAGAAGTACCGAACTACGCGCATGTTACAAAACGTCTGCATGCTTTCAATAGGCATCATGAATTTTAGTGAACAAACATCCTTGGAAACTGTGTGCCCCACATTCACAAAAAGTGACGGTAAACTTTGCACAGATTCTTAACTCGACAGATCTCAGCGACAACTTATCGACCTGCTGCCCACCATGCGTGATTTCGAGTAGTACACCTTATTCCTCCTTTTTTACTTCGTTTCCTCTCTGTATTATCTTACCTCAGCGCAAGGCAGCAAAATGGGCGCGCATCTGGTTATTATTCTGTTTTTCCTCTTCATTCTCAGCGTAAAAACAGCTGCACTAGCTGTTGGTGGCTACATGTTAAAAACTCATGCACATTCATTTTTTTAAAAAAATAGTGCAGAACCACAACCTGGGCCATGGGATACACGTGATAAACACTCACAATCAACGCAAGGGCAGTATTTTCTATGTAGTACTTACTGTTTATTCGTTACCCCATTTCGTCTTAATTACACTGAGGGTTGCAACAAAATTCAGTATGCAAGAATAAGGCAGTTCACAGCATTGGAGACGCATTCAAAAACACACTTACTTAATGAAACACAATATATGAATAGTTCTCATATTATGAATAACTTAAGACATTAACGTATTGCAGTAACGACACTACATTACGCATATCATACAAGGAATAAAAAAAGATCAGTGCTCCTCCACTCTGGAAGAAGGCCAGTGAAGAAGGCCAGTGAAGCTGTGCTGGTGGATCGGCCCCCACCGCGGTAAAGTTCTTGGTTGGCGCGACCGGATAGACAGAAGCACTTTAGTTACAACCTAGCCACAGGAAACCTTTGAATGACCTTGATTACATTTCGTTCCCTTAATTCACATGTTAATAATGTCAAGTCACGCGCCTTTGATTCATTTTAATTATCGCTTGGTTTACTTATTTCATGTTTAATTTTTCATATTATTTACTGTTACACACCCCGCGCTCCCTCCGTCATCGGCCCACTGCTGTAAAATCGATGTTCTAAGTGTCATTTTAGGGGCGAAGCTCCTCTTGCTCGGGGCAAGTCCCTCGGCGCGTCGTGTTCACTAATTCTCGAGGCGACCGCTAAAGGCGCAGCTGTGCAATAGTTCATAGGTCGCCCGCTAGATGGCACGCCGCCGCTCAAGGCGGCGCGGCACACGCCTGTACTACTCCGTCTCCGCTGCATACTCGGGCGCGCGCGCTAGTTAGAGAGGCGACCGCCAGAGGGCCGGCCCTATATAGCGCTAGCGCTTTTGGCGCGCTTCCTTTCTCATCGCCGGGAGCTCAATGAGTGCACATCTCCACCCAGTCTCGAATCGGAGCGGGCGCGCGAAGCAGCGGTCAAGCGCCGAAAGCGGTCGCTACCTGTTGTTGGTGGCGCCGAGGCGCGCTTCAGGCGCGACTTCCTCGATCACTTGTTCGGCCTCAGCTGTAAGGTGTGCGACCGCTTGCGTTTTTACAAGAACCTCATCACCATCGCCTCCATCTGCAACGACCTGTCCCGTGCCAACGCTACCGCCGTGCTCAAACGAGTTTCCGGTCGCTGCCACAAGATGCAAATTATTACATCTTGCGCGTACATAAGTGTATATAATTGCATCAATATGTAAATAATAAACATCGCGTATATAAGTCTATATACAATCACCCCTATGAAAACGTGTCGAGTCCTTATGTGATGTGTGGGCGAATGTTTCACGGTTTTAACGATAAGCATTGGAGCTTCGCCCCACTCATCATCATTCACTTCGTGGAGATGGCGGGATTTTTTTTTTTCGTGGACGCGATCAGCCAGAATTTAGAGTGATACACAGGTTCGCTGTAAAAATCCGACTAGAAGTGCCTGTTTAATGCAGTGGAGCATAATGCATGAAATCCTGTCCAATCTCGTTGTGACACGAATGGTAAATGCCAATTAAGCGCACCAAGAACATGATCCACACAAAGTTCGTGCAATTTTCAGCGTGCAAAAGAACGTTGCTTTGTTACCGCTAGTTTCAGAACTATTGATGGCGTAATGTTGTCTACACGATTTTCGCTAGAAGGCACCTCGTGCTTTATAAAGAACGTTAGCGTACACTAGGTACCCGTAAGAATTGTGCAACGAAGATTGAAATTAATGCTTGTTGGTACAACGTGGTTGCTATGAAGAAGTCAAAAGAATGCAAGACACACCTAGAGGCTTACAAGCTCTAAGGGGGGTGCTTAAAATGATGAAGACTCTTTAAAGGTCGACTCCGGCGTTATTTCTTTTTTTCTACATAGCACGATGTCGCTGTTCTCCATTGTTACTGACAGTTCCGTAGCAGGAGGGCGTTCAATTTTATCATAAGCTCACCAGTAATCTTAAATAACCAGAACCGATACGGGTTCGAACCAGATACGGGGGTTCGAACCAGAACCGATGCGGGCGAGTGAGAGTATGAGAAAAAGAATGTCAATATGAGAAGGAGAGAGAGCGATAGAAAGACAGAAAGAGGCACGTACATGCCAAGCTTCGCGTGCCTCTAATTTCTAGATAGAGAGAGGGCTTGTAAATGTTTGTTACAGTACGAAGGAGAGCATGTACTGAAAGTTTCATTGAGATAACTGTAAAAACGAAAAAAAAAGAACAGCCAGAGTTGCTATTTAAGGCTCAAGTATGTTTTCGCTTGCTATTTTTGCGTCTTGGAAGTTTGGAATTCTGCAACAGCTCCTCTCTCACAGAAATTTCAAAGATGCATTGAGTACCTTGCGTATCTTAGCGAATAATGTGCCCTTAAAAACGCTGAATTTCAGGGTGAAAAAGGATTTCACGGGAAGCCCGGAGAGAAAGGTGACAAAGGTGACCGGGTACGTATGCACCTGACCAACTACCTCTGGGCGTATATTCTGGTTTACGTAGTTACCTACATATGCGAACTCGTGGGAGCCATTGTATCTAGTAAATAAGCCTTAATCCAAAACTTGCGCTGCAGTAATAAATGCTAGAATGTCTTCAACTTCTGCTAAACGATTTGGGCGCCATACTGAGCGAATAATGGCCGTGGGTGGCAATATTCTGATTATGCATGATGTAGGAATGTTTGCACTATCTGACCTCACAGTTGCTATTCTTGCGAGTCTGAAAAATCACATAATCGCGGCTCAGGAAATGGCTATTTAAACATCACAGCGGGCTCGTAAAAGCGTCGGTTCATATGTTTGAAGGTAGCAGGAGCTGGTTGAAGCCTTGGTGTTGGTTTATTTTCATTTATTTCTGTGTCGCATAAGGAACCTGGAAAGTAAGTCATTGTTGTTATGATAACTGGATATGTTTTTTTTTCTCTCTTGCAGGGGCCGACAGGCCCTCCCGGAGAGCGAGGACAAATGGGACCACGGGTAAAATGAAAATAACGATACAAGCGAAATTTTCGTTATGTGCTAACATCAAGTCCACGAAGCAAGTTACGGTGACAGTCTAGGAAGAGTCATGTACGGTTAGCGACCAGGAGAATTTTGACTTGGGCTAGTTGGTTCATACTCTTCAAATTGCAGCGCGACCAAGACGAAGACAGGAGACACATGAATTGAAAGACACATGAAATGAAAGACACATGAACGCTCGTCTGTGTAATTCATGTGTCTCCTGTCTTCGTCTTGGTCGCGCTGCAATTTGAAGTAGCGACCAGGGCAATGTGACCCTTGTTTTGTAGCAGGGTAACATGCCCAGTACTACGCCTCTTAAAGAGGGTTGTATGGAAAAGCTCTTTTACGTAAAATAAAACCCTCCATTATACATTCTGTGAAGTATGCGAGCCTATCATTGGATGGCGTTGTGGTCGATGAGTGACTTATTGAAAGGAAAAACAAATTTGCCTTACGATATAGATTCCTATGTGAAGGCACAGAAAATATAGGACATTTTGTAAAGTAGCGCCGTTTTGTAAAGCTGCCATTTTGGGGATCATCTTGCGCCCTGTTTATCTCGTTATCGAATATGAGAAATTTTTGAAGGTGATATTGATGCTTGTGCGTGTGTGTGTTTTATTCTTACGCCAACTTTTTCTTGAATTCTTCACCATAACACTTCAGTATTATGCAATGCCTGTCACTAGACTAGTCACTAGACTAAATACTTCAGTTATCATTCAAGTCTCGCAATTTCCTGCTGTAATACAGTCAGTGAATTGTACATAGCCATTAGGTATTCACAAATCTTTATGTTTATTTTTTTCTTCTACTCCTTCAAGGGAAACAGGGGCCAAAGGGGGAGAGTCGGAAAAAGAGGGGCACCCGGAGAAAAGGTGACTACCACAGATTGCTTGTATCATTTACAGCGCAAGTTGAAGATGCTGCGTAAAAATGTATAAGCGTTAACGTTTATTTGCACCATAGAATATGCAGCGAGCACCCTACGTTGCTTGTTCAAACGGCGTAAATTGAAGATGATGCAGCAGAAAGAGAGAAAACAATATACTTGTACGCTACTCTGCACGTAAGTTCTTAGGAAATACGAACAAATGCCGACATTAATGCAGAGCGGAAGTTTATACGAGGGCGTGCTCAGCGACAAGTTGGTGCAGGCCTTATGGGCTTGAAGAAATCTTGTAGCCTATAGTGAGTCGTTCTGCTGGCAAATGTGCATGATTTTGATTTATACATATATGGCTGCACCTGGTATATAGCGCAATCAATTTGCATACGAGTGTCTTGTAAGATGACAAAGCTGACAAATTTGCTTCGTTTGCCACTCCTTAAGGGAATGTCGTGAACGTCGCATGAGCAGGCGGAATATTCTTCTCGTGTGCTCTTAGGACAAAGGGCGTGCACTGACGATATCACTATCAGTGAAAGGAAACTCTGTGACGACCAAGGAGGTTCTCGTGTATGGTATTGTTGTTAGTGTCAGGTACACTGCGAAATGAATGCATGGTGCGCAAGCCCGCGCTCATTAAATGTTAAGGTGAGATTAGAGCCATACCCACAACACGACTATCCCGCAAGTGGGATTTCTACTTCTCTGAAGCGCCAATGAAGGTCGCTTTTCAGTATTACGAACCTGGATATCTTCCTTTTAATTATATGGCCAGTTTTCACTCTCATACTACTAACGGATGCCGAAGATGATTCTTCTTCGGAAACAGAATACGTGATGTTATATTCTTCAGCCCCGCTGCCAGAGTACGACTCTTCATCATTACCCATACTAGCACACGACTAACCACTGCTGCTCGCTGCAACACTTACCTGTACGGCTCAGCTGATTTCTTCTACGCCATTTCAGGGCAGCACCGGTGAGCCCGGACCGCCAGGCATTCCGGGCGAGAGAGGGCCCCAGGGCCCTGAAGGAGCCAGGGGGTTCATGGGAGTGCCAGGATCGCCCGTGAGTTACGCATATGCCAATGCACCTTCTGTGTAGCGAGTGAGAGGGAAAAGAGGAAGAAAGAGAAGCCTCTAAGTAAATGAATATCACAAGTGAATATCACCATGCCCACCACAAAATACATTATTACGATGGTGGCTTTGGTGGGTTATTGTAATGGACGACGGTGGGATATTCAATAAAGTAGGCAGGCAGGACACACCCCTTTCCTCATCAAACAATCACCTGAAGAGAACAGGCCTGAAGTTTCCTGTATTGGTGTTCCTCTAATAAAGTTCAAGTATGCATTAGTAGACGCAATGCGAAATTAGCGACAAGAGAAAAGGCATAAGCCATCAAAAGAAAAAAGACATTTTTCAGCCGCTGCCGCAACCACAGTTAGCGTACTGTGGTTGTGCTCGGGTATCGATTATATTGTAATCAAGTTTTATTCTACTTTGCCCCTGTTTTCTTCGTATAATGAGTGCTATTTTTTAGTACAGCCTATAAAGCAAAAGCGTCCAGTCAACGTACAGCACATCTCGAGGGAGTCAAGCACCAAACTAGGTGTTAAGTTACCAGTGCACGAGCAGCAGGGGAAGAACTTGAGTGGCCTTTAACGCAACTTTGTTGTTCTCCCAATCAAGCGGTGTATATGAGAGCCGCAGCAGGCATATCCCACCGTATCAGCTATTCGCTCCAAGTTGCCTGCCCTCCATCACACACCGCTTCTTTTTCCGTTTCAAGATTTATTAGAACGTCTGCAGAGTGGAACGGCCCACTTTATGACATCGTTGCCACGGTCTCATAATGCACTTTCCAGAAACGCGGAACTCATTTTAAATCTGAGGTGCGGGGGCTACTCGTAATGTAAGGGTTGCTGGCCTATATTTAAATACTGGTGGATCAGAACAAAGCATACCATATCCATATGCAGGGCTACCCAGTGAGTTTCTGATGGCACTGCAGCTATCGTTTGCACCTAATTATATTTTACTTGAAGGAAAACGCCGACAATAAGGTCCATGAAATTCGTCACTATCGCCACTCCTCCAAGTGTCTGGTGGGATTCGAATTTTGTGTGCACAAAGATCATCAGCTTCCGAAATTTATGGAGAGTGGTGTCTAGTTTATGGTCTCGCAGTACTGTTCAAAGGAGAGGCTAGAGAATGACGTGAGGGCTTCAAGAAATGGCAGCTTAAATGCATCTGATAAACAGCGAGTTATATAGGCCCGTTAGTCATGTCGATGAAAGCCAAGAACTGCGAGTTGATCGGCAATTCGAGATTAGTGTTCTAATGGACAAATTTACTCTTATTGCGGCTCTCCTCTACTTACACGATTGTAAAAGGATTGTTGAGATATCACTAACTGTGGGAAATCGGCTACTGGAAATCCTCGCTGGCCAATACAAAGGAAAAGGGATGTCACGGGAACAAGCCTTTTCGAACCACTATCGAGAAAAATGGACACGAGTTGCTTCCACTATTCGTTGCAGGCGTCGAGATATGGTTATCCTATTTTGATTTGGTTAATTTCTGGGGTTCTCACGTTCCAAAACCAGCTGTGATTATGAGAGACGCCGTAGCAGAGGGCTCCGGAAATTCTGACTATCTGGAGTTCTTTAACGTGCACTGACATCGCACAGTACACAGGGCTCAACATTTCGCCTCCATGGAAATGAGCCGCCGTGGCCTGGATTCGATCCCGCGACCCTCAGATCAGAAGCCGAGTACCATAGTCACTAGACCACCGTGGCGGGACATATGATTATACTAGGCTGAGGAAAAAAGCACTAAACAACAGTAAAATCATTCTTCTGCACCGAACACCCCAAAATGACGACCATCGTTGTGAATTGGCGACTGGCACGCGGCAGTCATCTATGCAGATATATCAGAGACGCTAGTTCAGCATGAAGGGTGCTCGAAAGTTAACCAGACTATGAAGGGAATTGAAGAAGGGTCGTGCGAAACAGAAGGTGCCACGAAAAATATTTACTATTAAAAATATTTCTTTTCACGAGCGAACAGGCCTTGATTTGAGTTTTTGAACAACCCTTGTATTACTGTTTGGTTCTGTTATTTCAATTAACCCTACTCTGTGTGTAATAGCTCCCTGATACGGGGCGTTAAGGAAATAAAACTGAAGTGCACTGAAATGGACCTCACACGGGATATCCTGCCAACATAAAGAATACTGGCCGAACATTACTGCTCACAACACAAATTTTCCTTATTTAACAAGGCCAACCGTGACCCATCACAAGATGTCACGGGAATTCTGATTCTAGAAGTTGAAACAAATGATACAACTCGAATTAAAGAGATACTACGCGACACGTAGCGCGTGCGTTTCTTTTATCTTTTAGAACAAGTTGTATTTCAAAGCTGCGCAACTTATTCGTCTTAGGAATTCGAGGATTGATTATTCTTTGGCGATGAGCCTTTCAACTTTTTTTAGGGGTACATACATGTAGGCTTTCTTGATAAAATACTTGCTATTTTATAATAAATAAATTCTACCGTATTTATTACCGGAAAGACATGATATGACGATAAGGAACGTTGAATTGGGGAACTTCTGATCAATTTTGACACTTTTGGTCTCTTTAATGGACACGCAAATATAACTAGACTGGTGCTTTTGTATTTAGCCGCCATCGAACTCACTGGTTGCGAATAACACCGGTGTTTCTGAGTCTTATCTGCCAGCACAACTTGGCGCTTAATTACACCCCCCCCCCCCCCCTCGTCCCTAGAACGTGCGTTTATTCTTTTCTTTGTAACAGCACAACGACAGCCCGCTCGGGGTTCCAGCTGCTATAGTGGTTCAGCAAGCACTTGGGCTTCTTTGTATTCATTCGCGAATGTCGCTGCGACATTCTCGAGCTATGCCTGCATGAAGTTGTTCTCTTTCTCGAAACGTCGCCGCAGGGTGCGCCAGGAAAGGACGGGCATCCGGGACCTCCAGGGGAACGAGGGCCACCCGTAAGTTGCCGGTGTCTGAGCCTCGCCGCAAGTTTACTTTTGTGAGTTACTCAGATTTGGCTGGCACCTGTCACATTCACTTGTGCCGTTTTCAGGGCGAAACTGGCACCGCGGGACCTCCAGGGCCGCCTGGCGTAATTGGACCGGCGGTATGGCGAATTATAATAACGTCTTTTTTTTAATATTTGCTATTAGCAATTTGGCCGCTAAACTTGCCATTGTACACAAATCCCCTGAAGGCATACATTTTTGACGATGGTGGTTGTAATGCACTCGTCATACCCTTTAAGATGGTCTGGTGTTTCTCTGTCATTCGAAAAGTGCAAGTTACCCAGACGATCACGCTGTGCGAATGTTACACTTGATTACATAAATTGCGGCAGGCGTGTGCACTACGTCTCGATACTACGGTATCGAGACTTTAAAGATATACGTATATATAGCCTCTAGTGCTTACAGTCAATTTCGGTGTGCCCATCTGACAACCGCATAACATAATTACCGAAAACCTATTCACTAACACGACTTCATGTTTCTAGGAGATATATATCCAGGAGATACTGATAAAAAGAAGAAAATGGAGAAACCATAGCAGCTGCCACTAACACGGCGGCTTTTCCAATTATTTGTTACAACCATTGCATTTACAATTTTTCCTCGCAGCTTGGAAAGGAGAAAATCTGGATTCTGGATCATTCGATGCGTTATAACCGTGTCGTTATTCTTGAAATGCGCGTTATCTCTATGGGTGTTTTACGTTTTCACCAGGTTGAGCATCTTTGCCATTTGCACACACTGACACACTGCACCGTATAGTTTTGTTGATAACACGCTTTTTTGTTTCTTCAAGGGCCCGCCTGGTGAAACAGGAGCTTCCGGTGACATCGGACCTCCTGGTCGTCCGGTGAGAATACGCTGAGACGTCGCTAAGTTTCTTTTCTGAATTCTTTTTTTTTTTCTGGGGGATTCTAATGGCAATGCATATTGTGGCGTCTGGCGCATTTCTCTTTCAGTAAACTTCCTATGTTTAGATCTTATCGCCTTATCTGCGTTTTCTAAACGTGCAAAGGCCAGTCTTACGGAGCCAATTTGCACTTTCTATGCACAGATATTTATACATTAAATTTTAAAAGACTCTGCCTGCATTAAGAAAAAAGTTCAAGTTCACAAACATAAGCGCATGATATCTTTAGAGCTGCTTGAGGAAAGGGGAGCTTTTCTTCTGGTTACTATGCACAATGTAAAACAATATTTTATTTGCATGAATTTTTGGTTAATGATACCGAGGGTGTTACACCCCCTTTTTGTGGGAAAACTACATCAATAGACGTCATCGAGATTATTATACATTTTAAGATATTTGTTGGTCCTACGCAGTGCAGTCCGTGCGATAAATCATTGACAACTGTCACGAAGCTGGTTAAAGAAGTGTGCTGTCATTGTTAACGAAAGAAAAAAAAAACATGCTTTTGCAGGCGTCGAGGACTGATATGCAGGAAAATGATATTCGAAGACAGGTGGTGAACTAACATCCGGGAGGGATTTGAGCGAGCGCTATGTTATGTCAGAGACTGTGGTATCGGTTTGCTATCACCCTAGTAGTTATGCTGTGGTTAAAAAAATGAAAGGTCGTTTTTCTGTTACAACCAGCAGTAAATAGCACTCATGATTGATGAACTCCAGTGAATGCAGGAAAATAATTATATTCGCCATGACATAGTGGCACTTTCTAAGTTGCTGTTTTGACCCAATCGAAACTGGGACAAAATGTTTGCTTTGTTTCACCTTTAATTTTCCGTGTAAAGCACTCTGGGACACAAGATAGCAACATGCATGTCTAGCTGTCTAGAATGACCTTGTTTTATATTTTTTTCTTTTAGTTAGAACACCTTCAAGCGCATTTCAAAGGTCATCTATTAGCTATGCCTTTTGTTTGGTACACTCAGTGAGCTTCGCCAAATATTCGTATTGAATACACTGTGTCAAGCTCGGCAAGTCACCTGCTATTTGTTTATGTGAGTATAGCAGCGGGTCTATCTAAAGCAGTAAAGAATAAAATAATATGCCAAGAGAACAGCGCTTAAAGTTCAGTTAAGACAAGAAAATGAAAAGAGGCTTAGTTCGAGAAGTTAAGAACGCATCTTCCTACTTGACAGTTAAGCTAGGAGTAATGATCTTGGTATGCATTAAGAAGGTAGGTTGGTTGTCGTGGCACATGCACGACCACTCATCCATACAGATGAGCAAATGCGAGCTAAATATAGGGCTGCATTTCAACCATTTTTATTATTGGAAATATCAGTGCCATCAAAAAATCCGCGCGGGAAAAAAATACCAGTAATGGACAGTACTTCTAAACAACATTGCATGTAATCACTGTGCCAGATAATGTGAGGCATCTGTAATGTTTCCTCACACACTAAACAAAAATAACCAGGAACGGGAGTAAACAGCTTGTCCTCTAGCGCACTACCTTTTCTGGGTTTTTTTTTACTACGTCACAGTCAAGGTAAAAATTTACTCCCACGCTAACCGATTTTTTGAACGTAGAAACGGCAGTAATTATTTACCCCCCTGGAGGTTTTCAGCGAGTATACGCGGAGTAATTTTTTACTGCCTAAACAATGTTTTCTCGGCTTTTTTCAGAGTTATTTTTAAAGCTCATTCGAGGTTTACTGTGGCTGGGTAAACACTAGGCTTACGCAAAATGCAGACATCACTCAATTTATTGAGCAGTAAACGAGGACTCACCCTTCGAACTTATAACATTGGAAGCACGTTTTCACTCTTTGAGAGCGCAACAAACACAGGCACAAGCGCGGGAGCAGAGATACTCAAAAGTGCGTTTTCACTTGGCCGCCGTCCACCAAGACCGGCGCTAGTCCTAGCGCCAGCATCGCTCGATCTCAGCACAAAACCACGCCACACTGTAGCACTCGGGGTAGTTCGCCATGTCGTTGCCGTACTGGTTGACGATGCGGTCAGTCAGGAATGTTTGCGACCGTAGCTTCCGTGCTTTCCCAGAACTCGGCGGTGCCTTCGAAACGACGGTCAGTAGGCATAGCCGCCGGAGATGTCACAGTATCACGTTCTAATGGACGAACGCCGGCTTACGCGTGCGCCGATACGCATACGCGCCGATCACACTCACGCCGTTCACACTCACGCCCCGAGACGTCGCGTCCCTTCTTCCGCCACCGACGCTTTTGACGAACAGTTGCTTGCAAACGCGCACCATGTGGCTAGGCCTCACGGCCTCCGCCCCTGCGCCACGGCAGTTTGGAGTTTTTTACCACGTGACGTGGTACGTAGTTTTTGATCACGTGGCTTTAAACTCTTGAGTGGGGTTTTTTTATCACGTGACACAAAACCCCCTACGTAGTAAAACAGGGAAATTACGTCCTTTTACTACCTTTCTAACAGGTGGTAGTAAAACTATGTCATGTGCTCCTTTTATCTCAACAAGACTTAGTAATTTTGAAAACAAGGGAGTTTTTAAGGCTCATGAGCCGCAAAAACCCAAATATCGGGCAACTTTTGCTTACAGTGCAGCGCACTCAAATGCGACCTTGGAGCTGCGGCATCTCCTAGGCCCGTGGCAAGACAGCGCCTGCGCACTACGCGGCACCAAGGCGCTGATAGCGTTTCTACGGGCAACATGCCTCACTGAAACGCTGTAAACTGAGTTATAGTGTATATATGTATATATGAGTGTGTGAGTAAGTGTGACCGTATGTACGTGTTATGTTAGATGTGATCACTGTAAATATCATAATCACCGCAAAGTACCTGGAGTAGCAAGCCAGGCCATTAACCAGGCTAACATCTCCGGTTCATCAATAAAGTGTTCTCTCTCTCTCTCTCAAATGCGACCGTCTGTAGCCCAACAACCACAACGGCCGTCAGGCAATCCATGGCACAGTGGATGTTACGTTCTTGAGCTCGACGTCGAAAATTTTATTTCCTATGTGTTTTATGAGCTAATGTGTTAACAAGCTATTAGGAAGTAAACACTGTCTTGCGCCATGTGTGCGATGAGAACGTCTACCGTTTTTTTAGGTCCTAGAGCTCATTTTCTGGAATAATAAGCCCTTATTACACGTTCCCATTGCTAATTGTTAGTGCGTTCTCGTGATATACCTGTATGCCTTTTCCATAGGGTGTTCCCGGCGAGAGAGGCCTGCCCGGACCTGCTGGAAAAGAGGGTTCAACGGTACGTCGCTCACAGCTCGCTTATCGCGGTTGTGGGGGTTATGGCGCGTTAAATTAATCGCTGCTATTATTTTAGGAAGGTTAACTTTGCCATAACCGTAAAATTTGACATGAAATGCGCCGTCCTTGGCTGCGCTCTCAGGGACAAGGGTGCTTATTACGTCTCGTGGCTTTATGCTCATTTTTTGCGGATGTAACTTCTGCACGTTGACAATTTTAATTTTTTGTAGATTTTTCGCCTGAAGAAGGCGCTATAATGTTACAAAAAGAGATAATATATGTGTTTACTGAGAGGAAGCTTACTGCTTCGCTTCCAATGACGCCAAATATGCTGTGATGTCAAGCACAGCGGAAAAGCAGTTATATCATGAAATGATACGTCATGAATTTGAGCACATTACCCTAGCGAGATACACGCCAGCGGGACGCAAAATGAATTAGTTCGCGCGAGGCGCACACTACTAACTGCAAGTCTCACATTCGGTCTACCGGTCGCGTATTAATTTACTATGGCCACCACAAAGACTTATGAGGCGGGCAAAAATGCTCGCACTTTCGACGAAAGACCCTCACAAACAGGCGAGGGGCCTTCGACCCGCTCCGACACGCAAAGAGAGTGCCTTTCGTGGCAGCTAATCAGAAATTTGTGAACCGGACAACCTCTTGGGCTTCGGTAGCACGATTTGCGAATGCTTGCGGCTGCGGAATTTATCTTCCGCTGTATCCACGCGTTAGGTCAGCTACATCAGCTATCACAAGGAATTGCTGATGGTGTTCACTGGAGCACTCAGCTGCAATGTGAACGCAACCACGTCAAGGCTACCATGATAGCTCAGTTTCAATAGACGCTATGCAAATGTATTCTGTTCTAGTTATTAACGTTACTCTCTATGAAGACGCATTTCGATTTCGTGCTTTGAACTATTCCCACGAAAGACGTAGCAGAATTTCTTCTAACGATCTTGTGAAGATCTGTATGGATATTTATTCTAGCTTTCAAGCTACCAACGGGTGAATTAAGATTTTTCTCTTTCGTAACTAGGTAGACGCCAGCGCTTGTAAGTTGCATGTAAGTGAACCTTCACGGTGTGTGTTTGTTACTCGTGCGTGGTGATTCGCCCTGTATAGATGACATGTAAAATGGAACTAAACATCTACTTGCGACGTAATTCTAAAACGGCTGGTGCTGCTTTCTAGACGCAGGCCCCGCCTTTTAATGATTGCAGTAGTTACCAGTGACAAACAAACAAACAAACAAACAAACAAACAAACAAAAGGAAGGAACGAAACTGGCCTACCCTATTTATGGTATTGGCTGGTAAACATCAGCATGACTGTTCATGGTGCGATCGGCTTAAATAACGCACATGCTCCTCCACTTGTGTTAAAATGTATATCGTCGAATTAGGCACTCGTTATTATGCTAGGGTCGTGTGGTTTAGCTCGCTTTATTATAAAATGAGCGATAAAATTTCATTCGCGCTGCATCTTTATATACCTAGGACTTCTGGAGGCACAAATGAATACACAATTCATACCACAGGGCACGTCGTACAAATGCATACTCGCACCCTTTATTCATCGGCGAAGGCCGCCACATAAACATGAAAAAACATGGCACAAAGGAGCACTTGCGCAGGGCCGAAATATCGAAGCGGTATATGCACACGCGCCTTACGAGAACTATTCGCTCTATTGCTCATACCTATACGGGGATCACTTATTGCCAATACAAGGGTGGCGCGTTCATTCGGAGAATACCATGTTTCTAAATGCGCGTTTTTCCCTCCCAGGGCCCCGTTGGTCTTCCAGGCAACAAAGGACCCCCAGGACCCCCAGGTCCGCCAGGTTTTCCAGGAGAAAGGGGAAACATGGGACCACCGGTGAGTGCCGTGTTTATAGATGGGATGAGCTCTCCATTTACCAGTGATCTGCTTGTCCATGCACAGGTAGAAAGTATGTTACGTATTTGCTCTTGCCGTCATTCCAGTGATATTGCGATCACACCGCACATTCATGTCGACAATGCTGTACAGGAGACAGACTGAACGATTTTTCTCGTGCGGTCGACGGTAGAGTTTTGCGAATGGACAACAGTGGTATAGTGCTCAGTAAAATTGAATTCAAGCGGAAGTACTTGTGGTTTTGATTTGTGCGTTGAATGACGTAGCCAGGCGTTTTCTGTGAACCCCTGTTGTCTGAACCATTTACTACCTTCGAATTCGGACTCTCTGCGACCGAATCCTTGTTACTTCTTATGGCAGAATCAGTCTTTAATGTTGTTAAGAAAGTTCTTCGAAGAAGACAGAGCTTCTCGAGTGAGCGTTACCGAGTGTTAATAGGCATTTCATGATTTCGCCTTACTACACTCAATAAAAGGATCACAAAATATCACTTCGCAACTTCTTAAATTCTGATGTAGAGTGTGTAGAACAGTTACGCTTGGGAAATTTGCGTGCTCACATTGTATACAGCTGGCGAGGATTATAGCACGGGGGATTCAGCTACAGTGTATATTCCCGAAAGCCAAGCCGTACCCAGCAAATGTAACGCAAAGCGAGCGTTCGGAGTTGTTTGGTATATGTTAGGATTTTTCGAGAAGTTCACGCGCTATTGTACATTCAGTGGTGCCTCAGGAAAAGCAGGTCGTAAGGTGTAGTAGATACTTATAGAAAATGATCAGGTGTGGTATACAATAACACGCTGGAAAGCACTAAACGTTGTTGCTTATTATGCGCTGACGTGATAAAATGCAAATTCTAGTTAAATATTAAAGTTCTTGGAGGCGATAATGTTTGCCAGTGATTGCAGAATAAACTGATATCTATAGTGAAAGGATGCGCCAAGCGGAGTCAAGTGGCATTTGTGCTCAGTGAATAAACTGCCCCATCACCCGGTTTTTCTTTTTGCCCCTTCATAAAATGGGGTCGGATGTTCAGCTGTTTGACATAAGCTTACACAATAATAAGCTGAAGAAGGTTGAGCCGAATGAAAAACAAAGTTCCACACTTCTGCTCTTTTTCTTATTTTATCCTCAGGGGTTCCCGGGTCCCAAAGGTGAAATTGGGCTTCCAGGAGCACTCGGCCCACCCGTGAGTATACAGCCTTCATAGATCCATCTAGCTCATTATGACATTCACAGATAGAAATGTCTGCCATTTCGAAGACCAGCACGAAAAAAAAAACTTATTTGATGGAAAAAAAAAACCCGCACGCATGTTTAAGTGAACTATGTATAAAAGGCCTAAAATCTGACGTGGTACACTTAGAACTACCGCATTATACATGAAGTCTGTGATGCGGTATGTGGGCCGTTAAAAAAAACAAGAAAAAAAAAAACCCCGTTTCGCTACAGGTGAGTCTGTCACTGTACAGAGTGTTTGTGGCAGTGCCCACTATATCGCGGTGGCTGACTTCCTATGAAATGTGATGAATGATTGAATATTTCGAACGTAAAATTTTAAGAAAGTATAAATTTTATCAAACCGAGTGTCAAAAAGCATGGTTGTCATTTCTGAATTAAACAAACAAAAAACTTTTCAGATACTTGTGCACTGCCGATATTTCAATTATTCGCGCAGCTGAACAAATGTCATCCTAAAGATGGCATCATAAAGCTCGCATCTAGAGCTGGCACTGAATAAAAGAAAGGCAAAAAGCACAACAAAATCAGATGTGTATACAGGCTCCTAAATGATATAAAAACAGTTCGCAACGCAAAATATTAAAACATTTCAAACGCTAATTTACTCTATAGGAACGCATGATAAACAAACAAACAAAATTGGCCGCCATCTCGCCCTACTAGCGTGAATGTCCAGCGAAGCTGTATCAGACACAACACATTTTGTATGATATGATGGTGGGGACGATCCGCCTTCGTAGCTCAGCGGTAGAGCATCGGATGCGTTATCCAAAGGTCGTGGGTTCCGTTCCCACTGAAGGCAGGTTTGTCCTTTCGTACCCTTTAATTCCTTTCTACTTACTCCACAATTCCAATACTACAAATAACTCCCCTGTGCTTTCCTAGGTTTCAGTGTTTGTTGGTAACAATAAGTTAAACGAGCCCTTGACCCCTTTCATTATATATATATATATATATATATATATATATATATATATATATGGAGTATACATCACGGCGCACCACGTTCGTGAAAAAATTGGGGGTCCCTTAAGATTCGCCTTTAAGAGTTGAACGCGATAGCGAAATCCGGCCCCTAGTGTGCACTTCAACCACTCAGTGCCTACTTATTAATGTGTGTTGTTACACACACACACACACACACACACACACACACACACACACAGCACAGACACACACACGCGCTCGCGACGTATCTATAGTAATGGTAGAGGTTTTCGATCTATTTAACAGCACTTTTATATCAACTTCATGAAAACTTTGTACAGTGATGTAGTCACATGGTCCTGTATTATGAACTGCGCGTAGACGCGACACTTTTATTCGTAAAAGGTCACATTCTGTCGTCCTTCGTGCGTTAACTATCTGGCAGCTGTTCGATTTGTTCTTCTGGAGACCTCTTACGGCCAACCGCAACAGCATCGCCTTATGGTCGGTGAAATGGCAACTGCAGTACTCCGCTTCTTTAATGGTGTCGTGAGAATGAAATGCTAAAAAAGTGGATGCAGAGCATCCGACGAGACCGCATATAGGCTCTGCTGTAGTCGCATGGCCTCCGGGATGGCGGGCGCACTTGCCGTCTCGGAGGCCATGGTAGTTGAGACATTGCTTGATATGTCTTCCGCTAGATGGACATAGTTGTCCTTTTTTGGAGCTGTTATTTTTCGCTCACGGACGATTTTTCGCTCACAAGAGACGCGTGGAGACGCCGACACCGACGGCGGTATTTCTGCGGAAGGAGCTCTCTAACGCTATCGCGTTAATATACTCTAGAAGAACGGATTGTTGGGCTAGTTGGTCTTCCATAACTAAGCGAAAAGTTTAGCCAAAAACAAACCACAAGGCACATAGAGAGAACCACACACACACACACACACACACACACACACACACACACACACACACACACACACACACACACACACACACACACACACACACACACACACACACATATATATATATATATATTAGATTTATACTCTGAACTGTACAGCTCTCAGACAGACCATGCAACATTAGTTGAAATCATATCAGAAAGGAACACTGTGGTTACATGTGTAAACACTGACGAAATCACAAAAGCTATCAAAGGCACGTCCCGCGGTAAAGCAGCAGGTGAAGACGGCATAAAAGCGGACTTGATCAAAGACGGAGGAGACATTATGTTTCAAGAACTTGCATCGCTTTTCTAGTGTACCACTCAGCTGGAAACACATCGAGTGTACCGCTCAGATGCAAAAACGCTAATATAATCCTAATGCACCAGAAAGGTGACATAAAAGAGGTAAAAGATTACAGACCAATTAGCCTATTTCCAGTAATGTACAAGCTATTTACAAAAGTAATTTCTGCTAGAATAAGAGAAACACTCGACTGTAACCAACCAAGAGAACAAGCTAGTTTAAAAAAATGTTATTCAACAATCGGCCACAGTCATGCTATCAACCTATAACCGAGAAGTTCGCTGAATATAACAAGCTTCTTTATGCGGTCTATATAGACTACGAGAAAGCATTTGATTCCATAGAAATACAAGCGGTTCTAGAAGCTTTGCGTCGACAAGGGGTGCCTGACGTATACCTGCAAACCATAAGTAACATTTACAACGATTACAAAGCCACACTACTCCTGCATGAGAGGAGCAGAAAAATTCGGATCAAGAGAGGACACACACAAGGAGATTCGATATCCCCGATGTTATGAAGTGCATGCCTAGAAGTGTTCAAATGTCTAGACTGGGAAGAAAAAGGAGTTAAAATAGTCGGAGAATATCTCAGCAATTTAAGGTTTGCAGACGACATTGCACTCTTTAGCAATGACGGTGACGAATTACAAAACATGATTGAGGAGATAAACCGGGAGAGTGTTAAAATAGAACTAAAAATGAATAGGCAAAGGACTTAAATTATGCTCAACAGTCTACCTAAAGAAAACGAATTTAAAATTAGCAATGAACCTTTAGAATGTGTGAACGAACACGTATACCTGGGGCAGTTAAGAGGGACGCCTACACTCTAAAAACTGCAGCCGGTTTCGCAGGAGTGAAACGACCCAGCTACTCTTGAGGGCATCTTTCTACTCTAGCAAAACGTCGGATGGAGTGAAATGTCCATACCTCTTGCGGCATGAGAGAGTAAAATGCAATTTCACTCCTCCTCCACCCACGTGATCCTCGCGTTCGCAGCCGCAAACATGGCGGCTGAGGTTGGAGCGGACGATTGAAGAAGACAACAGCCGCTTGGTGAAATGTTTTTTCGATAGAACTATATAGCAGCGGCCTTCCTACGACTTCCACGTACAAGCTTTCGCGTACAAACGCGTGCAGTGTACGTTTAATGAACGGTGCCTTCCTCGACTACGAGCCTCAACCGACGGGAGTCATAGCGAGCTGCCTCTCCTGTGTTTTTCCCCGATCGAACGGCCATACCCGTGCTATGTGAAACCCGCCAGCCTACACGCCTCGGATTCTTCGCTTACGTGTGCGAAACGAAGAGGAATACACTTTCAGCGACACAGTAAGCTGTTGTGATCGTCGACGGCTGGTCTCCGACGACTCACTGGATATAACTCATACATGTAAAGAAAAAGGCTTCGCTACGACTTCGGCATCGAGCCGTATGACGGCCATGAGCGCGTCGACGGTGAAAATACCGTTACTGCGATCCGTCCCGTTCGCAAGTCTGGTAAGTACAGCATAATACCCTAAACACTTCTGATGTCAGAGACTATATTTCATCTGTGTGCAGAATAACGAACAACGAGGAGTGCATATTTTGTGATCGCCAGCGGTTGTTCGCCGTACAGACGTGCTCGACGGACTCGTCGAGTTCCAGCCGCTTCGCCGAGCCCAGCTGCTTCGCCGAGCCACTTCGCCGAGCCGCTTCGCCGAGCCCAGAACAGTCACAGATTGGAATTCACTGCCTCAGGAGATTTTTAACACCGAAAATTTTGCTACGTCATTGGAAAATTATCTTGTTGGCGTCTAGCGTTCCAATATGTTGTAATGCTGTTGTTTGACAGGCGTGATGCCTGTTTTAGCGTACGGATGTCTGTGTTATTTACTGATGTTTTTTAATACTGGAAAATTATCTTGCTGGTGGCTAGCGTTCCCATATATTGTAATCTTGTTTTTTTTTGTCACAGATGTGATGCTTCTTTTAGTGTACTGATGATTGTGTTCTTTTGTTTGCAACAAAGTCATGTATTTTTATTTTTGCTGTATCAGTTCACTTGATGTTTTCTTTTGCCACTCCTGCTTGGACCAGAATGTTGGTCCGCAGTATATTTAAATGAATAAATAAAATAAATAAATAAATAAGGGAACGCCGTCGGAATGAAGCGGGTGGTAGCGGAGCACCCGGGTGCCGCTTTTCTTCGCTGGCGTTGATGAAATTCAGCCGCTATTATGTTCGTACTCGCTTCCTCAGGTGCATTTTACATCGCGAACCAACACTGCGAACTCGCGTTTGCCCGTAAAACGGAATGCCACCTCATGATAGGAATGCGTTAATCTAAAAGACATTGTATATGTTCCGCGCGTTTAGATTAACAGATCTGTGTGGCGAGCGGCTACCTATGAGCCAACGCTAAATATACACCTGTTCTGTGCATACTTTTTGTTTAATTACGCAGAACAGTACCTTACCACTGGTGCTACATAGCAGGTCAAGTATAGCGGTTATATATACGGGACTTCAGTGTAAGACGGTGTATCGCGAGTGTGTTGTGGTCTTTGTGCTTTGCTGTGGTTGTGTTATTCGCGTGTATGTGCGTTCGTGTCATGTTAGCCTGTATGTTCTATGTTCAGTTTGATGTAATTAAATGCCTGCTTATTGTAGCATGGTCGAAAAACGCATTTGTTGTTTTTTTTCTTTTTTTTTTGTTACTCCCTCTGGGAGTACTAGCACCCCGCTTGGTGGGGTAGTAGAGCTCTCTTCAAAAGAGTCTTCGAATCCCCTTCGGAGGCGTCCTACTACTCTCTCTTGGCGAAAGTACCGGTACCCTGCAACGGGGTTGATCTACTCTGAAAAAAGGAGTTAAATTTGGGACACGAAAGTACTCCCCCAAAGTGAGTGCCCAGCACTCCCTTTGTTTTTAGAGTGTATCCATGAAAAGGAAATTCTCCGTAGAATAAGGATGGCTGGAGCGCATTCGGGAGGTATTCCAAAATCATGAATGGAAACTTGCCGCTGCCTCTAAAGCGAAAAGTATTTAATCACTGCGTTCTCCCGGTACTAACGCACGGTGCAGAAACGTGGAGGATAACGAAAAAGCAAGAGATGAAACTGAGGAGCACGCAACGTGCAATGGAAATAAAAATGATAGGTGTAACGCTAAGAGATAAAAAACGGGCGGAGTAGATCAGGGAACAGACAGGAGTAGCTGATATTATTATGTCAACTAAAAGAAAAAAAGTGGGCCTGGGCAGGACATGTCATGCGGATGACAGATAACAGGTGGACAGTAAGAGCGACGCGATGGATACGAAGATAGGGATAATGCAACAGAGGCAGACTAAAGGTTAGATGGAGCGATGAAACTAAGGAGTTCGCAGGCGTAACGTGGAACCAGCTCGTTCAGGATAGAGCGGATTGGAGATCGTTGGGAGAGGCCTTCGTCCTGCAGTGGACTTAATGGATGATGATGATGATGATGATGATGATGATGATGATGATGATGAGACCCATTGATTGAACTGCGCCTTGCAGTTCATCATCTCTCCTCACACCTCCGACCGACGAAGCGGTGTACCACACACACACACACACACACACACACACACACACACACACACACACACACACACACACACACACACACACACACACACAGAAAGGACGTATTGAGAGTGTTGCTTTATTATAGAAATTGCGCTCGCTGTCATATATTTTCGCTACGCTGATGATATGAGTTGCGGTTTTACTGCGTAGCTGTGCAAAGAAGAAAAAAATGTACAGTCAGCACACCTTTGCAAGTAACTTAGGTGTGGCTGCATATTGATCTAATCGAGTGTTGTATTTGTTAGGTTTTTAAAGGGAACCGAAAACCAGGCAGGAGCCATCTATACATGTCGAGAGCAAGCGGGACTTTACGGGACTCTCCGAGATGTGAAGATATATTGCGAGGCCTTGTGTAGAAGCTCCTAAAAGTGCATCGCATTAAGAAATCACCAGGTGAAAGCGCCGTTGCGCCAGAATCGAAGGGATCGTTGGGCAGGAGGTATGTCGAAGCCTTGGTAGAAACTTGCAACAAAATTGGATAATAGGGGCGGGAAGCGGATCGTCAGGGGAACGTAAAAACAACACTTGCTTGCTTAAGGCCTTCTTGGTAACTCTTGGTATATGCGTATAATAAAGGACTTTTACCGGTAAGACCACTGGTTTCATGAAAATGTTTTTATTCGTTGATTATCAGCGGTGGGTATGCTTCTCTTCCTGCAGGGAGAAAAAGGAGAAATCGGTCTGCCTGGTGACCCTGGACCTACCGGTGAAAAGGCTAGTATCTTGACTGTTACATGTGCAGTACGTCAAAAGATGAACGCCGTATTTTCCCACGCTTTGAAGGTATCCAAGAAATATGCTGCCGGAACCTTTCATTATAGAAAGGCATAAAACGCTGCATTTAAAGGAACTTTATGGGGCACGCGTTATCGCGTAGGCGAGTTTCCGTAAAGTGCTCTAGCTACATTAAACCGAAAGATCACGTGCAAACTGCATGGTCCTTTTGACTTGTAGCGCGTTAAAAGAATAAACTAGTCTTAGTATCAAACTTCATGGCTCTCTGCGCGCTCCTCACCTCTGATGTCTGACCAGGACAAGTACTAATAACAATAACACTGTAGGAACTAGAGTTGGTCTTGCTGCGTAATCTTTAGACTAATGATAAAGTAGTAACATAGTAATTTTTGCAGTGGTGCTGCAAGATTTGAAAGAATGGATTCCGAAGATATTTCAAGAGAGATGTGGAGAGCTACTGCTAGCTGTAAAATGCTTAAAAGGCTCAGAAATTGGGTTTGGCGATCGCTACTATCCTATAATAAAGTGCTGTCCACTTTTGAGGTGCATCATTTCCGTGGTCACCAATGTGAGGGGCGAGACCCGAACGCCGGAAAACCTGATAACAAAGCATGCTAACGTAAAGAATGTTCTCCTCACTCTTGTTTCATACTTCTTGCCTAGAAGTGCACATTATCACATGACTGATCTAAACAGTCTTAGAAACAGTATTGGAAGTGGCCCTTGTGATACTCATGTCCTATTTTAACCAACTTATTGTATGGTCATTGGTATATTCTACTCATTCTTTCCAAAAACAATAAGAGAGTGGAACAGCTTAACTGACGACTTAGTAAATACAACAAATAATGATTTATTTTTTTCTATGCTGTGAAATTGTTCTTGCATTATGTATGTACTACGTGTATTGAAAATGTATTACGTGATCCATACTTATGTTCTGATAAATGTGACGGTGATTTTTGTATGTGTGTTTATATGTTTTGCTGCGCATTCCTTTGTACCGATTGTTTTTGTTCTCCCCCTACGTAATGCCTATATGGCGATGTAGGTAATCTGTAAATAAATAAATAAATAAATATATGAAATGAAGGCCCGAAGCAGCACCCAGTCATCATAGATATAGTCTCTCATCTTTAAAAAAGTCTCTTTAATAATTAAGGAACATTTCGTTTTCTATCATATTGGTTCCACACGTTCAAGATAAACGTTACTTTTGCTATACATTTGTTTTACCTACACGCGTAATTTTCTTGCTGCTTTTTTGCAATACTTATTGTGCGGTATAATCGTTAACGTTTACACCAACTTTAACAGAATGGAAAGTTCAGCTTGTTGGTGGTGAATCACAATGAGCTTGAGAAGAAATCCAAGCACTGCAGAAGGAGCGCTTGAAGGGAAATGGCAGGGTGTGTCAAGGGACTGAAAGACGGCGATGTGGATAACATCGAACAGGCATATGTTATTCCAATCAGGATTAAGAGATAGAAATAGAGTTGGGATGTCAATGTAAGGCAGAGATTAGATAAATGGCTGTCGATATAGTTTATTGCAATAGGCTCCAAGGAGAGGAGGGCACACTCGAAGACGACAGTGCGTTAGGTGCTAGCCGTAATCGCATTAGAAAATTTGCAGACTTATGATGCCGGGCAGGTGTAGCCGGAAAAGCTTGAAGAGGCCGTGATGCAGCAGGGTGCAGAAAATAAATTAACAGTGGTGGCTTAAACTTTAATTATTGTGAATAATGAAGTACGGTGTGGGAACATAAGGAGAGGTGAAAAGAATGGGCGTGCTTTGGCCTGCTGTTGTGTTCCAGTGCTGTGCGTTCAAATGTTCGAAATTTGTTCAAGGCTGTGATGGCAAAACAGGGATATTTTCTTTCGCACTCCGGTGCCCGACAATTAGTTTCAGAACTTGCATCGTTTTATAAGCAGGAATCATTCATACGCCGAACTAATCTCATGTTTCTGGACGCTGTGCCTGTGATTTGTTGGCGCAAGATTCACATCAGTGTCCCAGCATCCTCATGACTTCTCCTACACAAGTACTGTAAACCTGACTAGGCATTTTCTTCGCTTCCTCTACAGGGACGTAGTGGTCCTGTCGGTCCACCAGGGCCAGTGGGTCCAAAGGGAGACAAGGTAAGAAGGCGCGTCGTAGATGTATCTACCATCTTATTGGTGCGCTTGATCTTTCCTTATTTTTGTATGGGGCATACACTGCTTGCATTACCAGTATTATACTACAGAAACAGCAGACCGTGCTCTCAATATCCCCATTACTTTTCGTGGGAGAAACCGAATGGAGACTTGATGAAACAGAGGAAACCTATGAGGAATTAAAGAAAAAAATTGGAAAAAGGCATGGACTGTTCGTTAGCAGCTGTGCTGTAGTCATACTTTTTTATTTGCATTAGCAATATTTAAGAGATACTTGGAAGCGCTAAGTTAACACGCGATAAAAACACTTAATTACGAAGCAGCATGCCTTCGTAGCGTTTCGTTTTCGCGGGTGCGTAACGATAATTTTGCAAAAGCTTTCGACATGACGCAGCTGGCACGCTTTTTATATCTCTTTTATTACTCCAGGGTGACATTGGAGGTCCTGGTCCTTTGGGCAGAGACGGACTTCCAGGAGCCAGGGTGAGACTTTTTTGTTTTGCTATTGTAATTATAGAACTATAATTCCAATAAACGAACAATAACTTTATTGTTCGTTTAATTATTGTGTCCTTAAATTAGTTGAGCATGTTGCTTGATTGGTGAATGGCAACAAATGTCTGTACAAACATTTGATGATACACTTGCTCTTACTATAGCTGTGTATATATTTTGTGTTCTGCAACTTAGTAGGAGGTAGTTTGCTGTGTAGGACTTGTCTCTTTCGCTACCCCCCCCCCCCCCCGTTTTGATTTTTTTTTGCCCAGAATAACTACAACGAATTATCATGGAAGTTCAATGGAAGTTGCATGGTCTCCTCTGCGCCATCCCCCGTTTCTATTTTCTTTTTCCTAACACGACGTATTTACGGCAGGATACACACTATAGAGAAGTGACTTCATATGATATTTGATGCTTCGCTTACTTGTTAAAATATACGGGACTCGATCCGAGTGAGCATTTGAGGACAGAGCGCATGACAGTTGTGCATGACAGGTGCATAGTCAAGACCGTTCTACTAGTTACGACGTTTCTTACTTTTCATGGATATGTCAGTTCAGCACATATTCTAAGATGACTAACGGATTTAGGAAATAATTATAACGCTACTTCTGGGGTTATCCGGGTGATTAACAAGATATAATGCTTGAACGGCGGCTCATAATCTGCCTATTTGAGCGCGTGTCAGTGCCCGACACCCTGGAAAGGTTTCTGCAAAGTTGGCTTCTCCGCAAAAACTGTGCTTATGAGGTGATGCCAGCTTCAAAAATTTGCTGTGCTTGACAGTCTGAGTTCTAGAAGCATTTTTCGGGGCAGTGAACGGTAAGGAAATAGTACCACATTTAATATCTATGCACAAGGCGTTTACTTTACTAGTACACAATTAAATGAAAGAAAAAAGCTTATCACAGTTACGGCGCCGCAGAGATTGACTTTGTAGACAACCTCTACGGCGACGTTGCAAAGTTTTTGCCACTGCGAAGGTGACCCTAAATAGGCTGTTGAACAACATTTTTAGTGAACCTCTTAATTATCAACTTGAGAGTAATTGTTTATATAGTGAAAGTTGTAAGCCGTAACAGTTTATGACGTGCCATTTTTTTTGGAAGTCCGAAAAATAGCATATAAGCACCCGTAACGGCTCAACTGCTCGTTGTAAATATGAACATAGGAACACTTACTTCAATCATAATAAATTTCTGATTCAAAATGGCAGTTCCCACTCTGAACAATGACGTATCTTTTTATTTTCATCCTCGTTCGAGTCCCAAATGGGACTCTTTTATACGAGCCGAGTCCCGGAATAATGAGGATACTTCATTTGTCGACGGTAGGGACTTCCGGGACCGCCGGGACCCGTTGGACCACCAGGAGAGGATGGAGACAAGGTGAGCGAACATAACACAGCCTTGTTACTTGCACGAAGTTTTATCACAGTGCGCATCCTTAGACGCGTTATTAAATAAAACATCTCGAGCAGAATGAAACTTCTCCTAGAAATTGTGTTTTTTTTATGTTGTAACAGTTTCACCGAAAGCTCCTCCTTATGCACATTGCTACTTTTCGTTCTTTCTAAACCTTCTTTCGTAAATGTTTAAAATATTAGTAAACATTAAATGAAGATGTTTTACGAGTGTTAACATTGACAAACATTTTCTCAATGAAAGACTCAATTAAACTTTAGACGCTCAAACTTCTCCCCATGCAGGGTGACTCTGGCCTTCCTGGTCAGAAAGGACTGAAAGGTGCAAAGGGTGATACGGTAAGTAGCCTTATCAATCCACATGAATGAAATAGTTTTTATGTTCGACGATGCGCGACTTTCCGCCTACCACCATCGGCAAGATGTAAATCTAAATGTTCTACCATGCTTTAAGCAAATATTGCGCGCTCATTAACTTCGCACTGATTTAAACTGCAAATCCCCTTGTCGATATTTGTCACGAAATGCTATAATGTTATGTGTAATTAAAGGCAACAAAATTAGCTTACATCCTCTTTCGCGCATTTTGTGCATGATGTATTTTAATTTGCTTGTATATTACCTTCTTTTGTTTTATAGGGCCATAAGAATGGCAGTGCATGAAAATGCTGTCAGTCTTTGTGGCGTGTACATCAACGTTTCATAACAGTATATCTGTAGGTTACTTGATATGGGCATTTATTCCAGCTAAATTTATAGAGATTTTCACAATACGCAGAATAACTCTACGAGGGCGTGACCAAACACTTGCCGTTGGCCATTTGGAGCAAATCACACTAGATTTCACTGTGCCTAATTACGCATAATCGAAGCTTACGGTAGACTAATCTCTTCAGTATTAGCTCTGAGACCAAACTGTCAATGAGAGAGCCGTAAGGCACACCGGGAAACATAAAGTACAGGCGCTCGATTGTTACTTCCTATTTTTGTACAGCAATGAATTTTTTGTGGTTGATAAATCAAGCTGTTGAAACATGAAAAAAAAATTGCGGACATGCGAGAAGCTGACCATGTACCACGTGGCCTTCATTGATTAGGTGGATGTTCGAATTTTAATTTGTTTGTTTTGCCACCTTCGATATCAAATACTGATGGTGTGATGGTCAGTAAAATATACACATGTCTAGTTGCAGAAACCCACAGCCCATTTTTAAGTACTTTCAACGCAGCAAATACGGCACAGACGGCCATTATCAAATCATCATACAGCAGAAGCAAAGTACAGCATACATAAGGTTAGATACTCAATTCAGGATGAAAACAACGCTCTTAACATGGAATAATATAGGAATGTCACTCACCAGAAGCAAAACACTGCACGCACAAATAAATTCATTCGCCCAAATACAAAATTCAGAATTAGACTAATATTGTGATCATACAATAATGCAAGTAGAATATGCATTTCACGTAGCTTATGGTACAACAAGAAACATGAATTCTGTGATATGAAGACTGTCAAGAAGGACGAGGTGTACGCACGATCCAAGACGCTCCCTTTGCTTTCGGGTAATCAGATATGGTCTGCTGCAAGCGAGCAGATCTACAAAATTTTGTGCATTTGACTGTGTTTCTAGTTTAACTTATAATAGATATCTATGTAATCTAAGCTGATGATCTGAGACACTTGAACAAGATCTGGCACTTGGTGACCCGTACATTGCATTACAAAAATGCTGAATATATATATTTTCTAATAAAATGTATTAGCCACAATTCAAAATGCGTTGTTTCTCATACAAAATGGCGATAATTGATGTAAGAACGAAACAGCGAGTAATGGACAAGTACTTTTATTCTTCACTTCTGCAGGCACTTTATACGACGCACTGTGCTTCAGATTTGGCATATGTATTTCACTTACCAAGCTGTGCATACAATTCTCCTTAGGCATGTTCAACAAAAATATAACACCATTGTTGGTGCACACGTATGGAACTGGCTCCTTTTTGGCTAGGTGGAATACACGAGGCAATGCTTAAATTTAGCATATAGAGCTACATTTTCAAAGTCACAACAAAGCGTTAAAAAATGTACATAGAGCACACAGGTTGGGACGGACATGACGGAATATAACTGCAGGACACCGCAAAACAAACTCTAAAAATAAGTATAGTAATGTCACATAACAAGTAGCTCTCAAACCAGCGGGTGACGCACACAACAAGGCCTTAAATAAGTCCGATTTTGACTACAGTGATTATTATATTTATTCCGCAACCTCCACTTTCGTCAATACGACTTGCAGATATTCCTCTTTCTGTCTCCCGCTAAAAACGATTGAACGTGTGACGCTCGAATTTTATACCAAAACTAACGTTACAAGTGCTTTAATTGACTGACTCGGAGATAACTGCGTTGCGCAGTACTCGAATTGTTAATTGTAGCTTTTACGTGGCCATGCCTTTGAACTTTGAAACACCAGTTGTCAATCTACTTTACAAAGGTGCTCCTTGTGATGTGTCAACATTATATCTCTTATATTCGAGTTACCGCTATGTACCTTTAAGAGCGTACTTTAGGAGGGTAATTAGGCGCGTGGATTCGGTACTCAGTCCGGCTCTTGTTTTTGAACAAAACAACCCAGTATTATTTGCCTGTTGTTTCAGGGGCCGCCTGGTGTAGCTGGCCCTCAAGGACTGAGAGGAGAGCCTGGCGTACCGGTAAGTACGTTACGACGGTGACGACTTGGCACTCGTTCATTTGTGTGCTGAGCTTCCAGAAAGTGCAGGGCCTGATCACAAATTCTCAGGTTTGATCCAGGCCGCGGCAACTTTATTACCATGGAGACGGATTTAAAATACGCTTATGTACGGTTGATATAGAAACCAAGCTGGTCACAGTCACTTGAAAGTGTCACGTTCTGATTTGCTTCAAAATAAGATCGTGGTTTCAAGAAACAAGTTCAAAGAATTTCATTTTTATGAACTCACTGATTGCTTAGACCTTTTCTCAAATAGGTGATTCTAGTTTTAACAATATTACCGATTTGTGTTTTGTGTTAGTCGGCAGTTAAACTCAATTAAACATGAATCGAAAGAGGGCCTCGAATAACCTTTCCGGTGTCTAACGTTTAGTTAAGTACATAAGTCAATATGCCATATTTTCGGGGTTATGTTAGAGAGCACCCTCATTTACATTTCGCTCGGCCGCAGCGAAAGCTCAAACGTCAGAACTGTTTCGTACTCACGTCATTCTCATTTTAGGCGCTTTGATGTTTATTATTATACTGAGACTGCTTATGTAGTATGCCTTTAACAACTGAAGCGATAGGTGAAAGCACAGAAGTGTAAATTCGGTGCGATTAAAAAAAAAAAGTATCTTAGGCGGGCGCTGCTAACGTAAAATTTGTTTCGTCTTATTTTGCTAACTAAATTCTCGTCCTTTCTTTTCTGGTAAGCGTGAGTTGCTTGTTGTTTCACAATACCTTTTTTGCTTGGGTGTACACTCATAGCAATACACACTCAAGCCACTTGATAGCAATAGAAATTATTTTCTAAATCTGTGTGTTGTTGGGACGAGCATTATGCACATGGCTTATTCATGGCCTTCCTTTTCCGTTCATTATCGCTTTCCAGGGTGCCGAGGGCGAGCAAGGTCCTCGAGGTCCCGCCGGACCGCAAGGAAGCAAGGGAGAGGATGGCCCTATCGGAGCCACTGGCAGCGCTGGGGCCCCGGGACCGCAGGTGAGCTTTCTCGTGCTGCATGCCCTGGAGGTAGGGCTCCGTGTTTTCGGAGTTTATTTTTCTCGAAAATCGAAGCGCGTTTTTCGGAGTTTATGGCGGAAATTCAGCGTTTATCCGAATTTATTCCTCGTAAATTCCCAGTTCTGCGAAATTCGGAGTTTACCTTTACTATATTCTAAATACTCCAAAATCTTAGATCAACTGATATCTGAATACGAATACTAATAACACACCAAACGTACTTACATTTTTCAAAAAAAGTTTAACGCACAAAGACCATATATATATATATATACACAAGGAAAATACATTATTACAAAACACCTGCATTTGTGTGTATTACAAGCTTAATTTAAAGCTTGTTTTAAAAGACGCAAGCATACTTTGCGTGGTTGCTGTTAGTGGCGGAAGCGCGCTCCTTTCGATTGATGATTGTCAGCTTTTAAAATGCCCTTTCAGCGTTTGCGCTAGAAACAGGAAGAGCCAGAAGACACAGCGCACAGCGAAAAAGCACTGGCCACTTGGCAATGTTAAGTCTCCAAAACGACAGGGATTCAACAATGTTAAATATTTCATAGCAGTGATAGTTCGCAAAATCACTCAGGAACTGGCTCACGTCGTTAGTTTCAAGAAACACTTACTTAAAAATAGGTGCATAGATTTCGAACACGTGGTGTAACTCTTGCTTCACATTTGGTTTCACATTTTCAACAGAGTACCAAAACGATTCTTTGGTGTACTGGAGTTGATCGCACAGGTTCCTCTCAACCGTCGTTCTCCACTTTTACGCGACAGCATGCAGTAGTATCCCTGAAAGTCCGCGACAGGTGTTGAGCGGTCATTCTCGTCAAGGAGGTCCAACAGGCTTGTGACATTCGATGCCTGAGATGGGTCACACCATTGACTTAGGAGTGTGTGCATATGAACCCGCAGTGTAAGGTAAACTTGGTCTACCAGGGTACTTTCTGCTTCAAGTTTCTCAATGATTGAGAGCACATCACGTGAATTCGTCTACAGAAACCTCATCTTGCCTTTGTTAAATGTGTGATGGGTGTGGTCTGCGAGATACTGTCGACGCGCGGTAAAGTCAATATCGGCCAAAGCGGACGGTGTATGAAAGACCTCTTAGAACATACCTTTTTGATAAAGAGTGGAACCAGCTCATATTGGCCGTTATAATCAGAGTTCATCGGATAAATCTGAATTGTCAAGAATTTTACCGGCTGATGTTTATCGGATTTTTCGGATTAATCCGGAAACACAGTACCCTATATTTACAGGGCTCACATGGTTGATGATGATTGGATTTGATTTGTGGGGTTTAACGTCCCAAAAGCAGCTCTGATAATGAGAGACGCCGTAGTGGAGGTCTCCGGAAATTTAGACCACCTGGGGTTCTTTAACGTGCATTGACATAGCACAGCACACGGGCCTCAACATTTCGCCTCCATCGAAATGCAGTCGCTGCGGCCGGGATTGGATCCCGCGACCTTCGGATCAGCAGCCGAGCGCCATAACCACTAGACCACCATGGCGGGGCAAGGGCTCACATGGGGCTTCTCGTTCATAAAATAATGCTACTTTAGTGCGAAAGAGCTTCTAGCCCGCCTATAAAGATTTCGTTGATGTAAATATAGAGCATGAGGCTTCAAGTTGATTTAGTAAAGGAACGAACGTTCAAAGTGTGCCGGTTTCTTACATTATTCACGGTAAAACAACGATCAGTACCTGAACGTTTTCAAAGGAACAGTTTAATGTGACAATGAGTGCAGTTCCCTTAATCAAACATACCTCTCCGTGCCTCTTTAAAGCACTTCTAGAGATGTCGCGGATGCCAAGAAAGAACGCTAGAGAGACTCAGTGGGGACAACTGGTCGCAGCCGAAGCTCATGGCCAGGCGTTCGTCGACTCTTCGGCGCTTGTATGCGTTTGCTTCGGCCAGTCGGGCCTGGCCTTCCTCGTACGTTTCCGCAAGGCATCTGTCGCCTTTTAGGTTTTTTGAGGTTGCAGCATCGCAACCGCATTTTGAGTTGTCCGCGGCTATCGAGTGCGCTGTCTCATAATACTAAGTGGCGGAACCAAACCGTCTATTATTTTTCTCCTTTAGAGAAACCTTGTGGCCGGCAATAATTTCGACCACACGCTTATAAACAACGAAGCATCCATATCTGTCTAATGGTGGTGTCCAATGTGTCTGTGCCTCTCCAGGGCCTCCCAGGTCCTCGCGGCGAGAAAGGTGACAAAGGAGACGTGGGCAAGAAGGGTCCTCCTGGACCGTCGGGAATGCTTGGAGAGCCGGGCCCTGTAGGAGTCAAGGTGAGAAAGGCCGCGGCGTGTTCATCCTGAGTTTCTAAATGCACGCTTGTTGAGCACGTACACTTCAGAGTTCTTGTGTGTGTGTGTGTGTGTGTGTGTGTGTGTGTGTGTGTGTGTGTGTGTGTGTGTGTGTGTGTGTGTGTGTGTGTGTGTGTGTGTGTGTGTGTGTGTGTGTGTGTGTGTGTGTGTGTGTGTGTGTGTCAGGCGAAGGCCAAGCTTAGCTCTTAATGTCTAAGCAAAATAAAACAAACCATGGAGCTCCAACGAAGGTGTAGACATTTTTTATGTGTCAGCGATCCTTTAGTGAAGGGCATATATAGCTTCCACACAAATAAAGCCTATGCGTGGGATTTCATTTTCACTTTTATTATATGCAATGTTTAACCTCTAGCGATGTTAATTTTTTGCTTAGTCGAAATCGGCGACTTTATCCTCAAAAGTATTTTATTCTGGTGCACCACAAGCTTCGTTCGCAGAGATGCAGGCGCCAAAGTGGGTGTATTCACACTTTCAGATGACGCCAACACAGTGCACACACAGTGATATACAGTGTCTAGAATATACTGGCCAGTAAATTCTAGGCACTATAGTGATGTCGTCAGGCCGAAACTACTGCTTGACGAGGCATTTCGAGGGAATATTACTGATAGTGTTTGCACAAAGTGACCCGATTTGAAGGTTACATAGGCAAATCTGAAAAAAAAAGAAAATGTAACACAAGAAGTGCATTGTTATGGTTGAAGTTTTTTCTTTTATTCAGAGACAGTGCAACAATGCTCATTCTCCACCGCATTAGCGCTGGAGGTGATGATTTGCTTCATAAATTGTGCGCGTTTTAAGTTTCGCTCCCTGTGTTCGAGTTGCGCCAACAAGAGGCTTACATGTTCTGTAATCTAGATAATGAAAATGCAATGCGCGAGGAGTCTTACTTTTTGCAAGACAGTTGTATGAATGCGCAAAAGCAAGCCCGCATATTTACAATTCAACAGGGCGGCGAAGGTATTCCTGGTTCCCCGGGACCCGAAGGTCCCCAGGGCCAGAAGGGCAACGACGGAGTACCAGGGCCCCCAGGCCCACCGGGCAAGGACGGTGAACTGGTGCGTACTATATGCTTGTTTTCGATGCGGCCTCTTCCATATTGTTGACTCTTGTTTCCCCAGCACCACTGTTTCAATATATAAGTAGTTCTGTATACACGCTTTAGTTTAGTATAAGTGCTTTAGATGCCACAATTACCTCTATAGAAAATAAAGTCTCAGGATCTCCCGAGGGGACACCAGTAACACAATTATAAAATAGCGGTGCTAGTCCGCCGAGAACTATATACGGCGAGGGCTACGGCAACAACACAATGGCAACGACGAAGACGACTGTAAAGGCGGCATAACGACGAGCTCTGTCACCATGCATGAATAACACGAAACCACGATAACTGGGGAGATGGCAAGCCGACTCACGCTTCGTCGACACCGAATTTAACCATAGATGATGTCAAATGGTTTAGTCTTTGGTCGATATTTAAAGGAAAGCTGCATGTGTGTCATACAGCAGTGACCTTGAAAGAGCTGGCAATGACCTTGCAGGAAAGCGTCGCCGCGACTTGTCCAAACAGTCACGTGACCACAGGAAGCCTATCAGCGCGAGATAGCATGCTTAGGCATCTTTAATACAGTAATTATCGAATGACAAATTGCGACTCAGTAATAACTATTTAGACATGATTAATTAATTAATTTTCGCATGTAGCTTGAGTACAAAATTTTTTATGCATTTTCCTGCGTGAGCATTAATTAGTATGCATGTTCATAAAATGACGTTGCAATAGAGAGTCCGAGAGCAGATTTGCGAAAGCGTCTTCATGGGGATTATGCCATTTCAGGGTCCGAGAGGTCCTCCGGGACCTAAAGGTGAAGAGGGGAAGCGCGGTCTTCAGGGCGTACCTGGTGTCAAAGGGCCTCCCGGCCTCGAAGGTCCAAAGGGCTCACCCGTAAGTATTGTTCTGTATTTTTCACCACTTTCATCCTTGTCCAGAATGCAAGGTGTAAAGCGTATTTGAGACTCCAAAGGGAACGTTCCTACTCTACTGATTCTTTCCGAAAGACGATCGATTGCAGATTTCTTGTCATAGTTTGTAAAGCAACCAACCAAGTTTCTTTTGGAGCGTTCACCGGACCCTGGCCTTCGTCGCGACGGTTCTAAGCACTGTCGATTTTTCGCACGACAACGGTCTGCATTAGAAGCTCTCGGCTTTCCTGTTCTTATTTGCACACCGCAATTTTCATACACCTCCTTAGCGCTTTTCTCTCTATCTCATGTTGCTCCCATTTCCCAAACTAGACGAGAAGCTGAGCGGAAGATGGAGGCTTTAATCGATGAACAGATGGTTAAAAACGATGGAGAGCAGGGAACGTCACTGGAGCCGACGTTTCGACTAGTGGATTTGTCTTCGTTGGCTCCAGCGATATTCTCTGTCATCCATCGTTTTCACCAATTCGTTCATCGATGCGTCCGTAAGACACGCAAAGAAATTAAGCGAGCATTGGAATATGTTACCAATGCCTCGTAAAGTGAATTTGTTATCCAGTGGTAGCTATTTGCGCACCACTTTTTATCTATCTATCTATCGTGCGAGGGCAGTTAACGCAGATAAGTGTTTCGCACTTTACCGTGTCGGAATCTTCCTGCAGGGTGTGCCAGGCTTTCCGGGGCCTCCGGGTGCATCTGGATTGCCCGGTATAAAGGTGAGATGATAAAATGGGCCGATTAGACCCGCACTAATTAGTTTTGTTTCGTGCGACAATATAAGCTTCTTTTGAAGTGGATAGTTGGACAGAATTCTGTCTTGTGAGGGTATAACATGGACGCAAAAACACTCATAAAAGACGTTGCGGCTTCCGAATGGGAGCCTTGTTGACGGGAGGCTTGTTATAATTATGGGCAAGGGTCCCATGGACAAAGTTCCAAGCAGGAGCCGGAACGTGCTTTTTAAGAATACAGTTTACATTTGGTCGGTGCTGTGTCTTTTTTCAGCATAACCATCTCATAACGCGAAGCATTTATTAGGCTGAAAATTACCTTGTGAATGTGAAGTACGACGGCAGATCTGCACGTACTACACGCTTCTGTTCGATGCGTCCTCCGCCTCTACAATTTGAGTCTCGTTCCTTCAGCACCGCTGTTTCCAAATGTAACTGCTTCTGTATACGTGCCTTTAGGATCAGTTATCGGCGTTCGCAATTAAAGTACCCTAATTTTACCTTTTTTTCGTGTTTGGCACTTCTTACGTAAATATAGTAACTTTCCTCCGGTTTTGTCTTCAATGAATAAGTAAATACACAGACAAAGACACGAATGAATATAACGAAAAGATGAAAAAGAAAAACATTGGGGAAAGATTACTAAAGAAAAATTGGCACCTTTCTAGGGTCACATACGTCGCAGGTTTTCTGACGAGAGATTGAAGCAAAGCCAATTTTACTAATTTTCTATTTCAGCTATTGTTCATACAAATTACCTTATAAAATTTTAGTCATTTCCTAGTGAAATAAATTTGCGCATGAGTCGTCGTATGCGATGTCTAACCTAAGTAAAAATCGTCGCTAGTTGCTGCTTTTTCTTTATCGGAATTATGTCGCAACGTTTCATCTTTCATTTTCCTTTCTTATTCTTTTAAGGGTGAAAGAGGCGCAGACGGAGTCGACGGTCAGCCAGGCGCTCCTGGCGATATGGTAATATTTTTATTATTTTGCTTGCTTGTCGTGAGAGTTGTGGCAAAAGGCAATGCGTACTGCGGACACAGCAGCGCGTCGGGATTGGAGTGGTGCCAATCCTTTTTTCTTTTTCTGAAGGTATTGGTTTGTGACTGCAGGCGATTCTTGCAACTGCACCCCTGCTGTGATGGACTGATAAAAAGCATCCACTTATCTTTTAGACACCACTACGAAACACGGTCTTCAATGACGATGTAGCTAAAAGGGGCGCTTGGTAGGAACAACGGCCGAAGCAATTACAGAGACTTCAGTATTCTTGCGGTAGCGAATTTTCCTTATTCTATCACCGCTTCATGTATATTTTCCCGTTTTAGCGGCACATTACAAAATAAGCGAAGTAGGCTAGTAATGCTAATAAAGCGTCATATACCACAAAATTTCACAACAATCCATATTTTACGCACGTAGCGATGAGAAAATGTTGCTCTATTACGCCTGTTAAGCGTTGTGTTCTGGTGTGCGCAGCTTATTTATATCCTCTTAGCACCACAGCGCATTGACAGCGCTGTAATCTACTGATTATGATGGTATTTCGTGCTTCACTTATTTTGATCCCCTTCTAAATGTTCAGCAGCGGTAAGGGCTAACTATGTTTTTCATATTTTGCAGGGTCCAAAAGGCGAAATGGGAAAGATGGGAACACCTGGAGCACCTGGAAAACCGGTTAGGTCACGCTCTCCTACCTATCTTTCTCACTTACTCTTTTAATTCCCTTCCTCCTACCCCGTGCGCTACTGTTGAGGTGTCCTCCTCTGCGAGAGACAGTTACGGGGCGCACTTTTCCTTTCAATCAAAGAAAAAAAAAAGTCACTTCCCCCCCTTGTTATGTAGAAAAACTTCCTGTAATTACTACACTCATTTATATTACATTCATTTCACCCATGGACGTGAGATGAACCTGTCATTCTGCCGTTTTTTGTTTTTGTTTTTTTACACTGCAAGGACGTGAGTCTATTAGGTTAGGTGAGCTGGTAAATGTTTATTGAAGCTGCGCTTAGGTTTTTGTTTTCTTTCACAAGCGAAGTATATTCAAATCTTCCGGCTGCCAAACGATATGGCATTAATCGCTTCGTTACTGAGCGGTTGCTGTAACTTCCACTATGACCCAGGGCCCGATGGGTCCCCCCGGTGTGCAAGGGGATGCCGGTCTTCAAGGAGAAAAAGGTGACAAGGGCCAGATGGGGCCACCAGGACTCCAAGGTCCCACAGGACCACCGGTTAGTACTTCCCTGTTTATATAGGTCATTTACATTTGGTTTCAACACCTAACAAAAAGCTGACTTATCACTACTTTTATCGCAGGGTCCGCCTGGACCAGCGGGAGCACCAGGTCTGCGAGGGTCTCCGGGCGTTGCGGTGAGTGTGGCGATGAGTTCGCCATCTTTTGAAACTGGTAAACTTTTGCGATTCGAAAAGAACAGCTCACATTTGGTCAGTTAATGTTGTTAACATCTCACTTTTCTTGATAGGTGAGATGTTGTCTAAGAATCGCCAGTTCTGTTGTTGTAGTGTGATTTCAGTGCTCAGCGTAAGAGTAGGTGGTTTCACAGTTACGTATCGCGTTATTTATCAAGACCCTGAAACGTCAGAATCATTTCGCAAACAACTTTATGACCATCCCTGCTAAACCGCACTCGACATGTAATTATTACAGTATTCTGTAATAATCCTGCAATTCTACAACTAAATGCAATAAATTAGTTTACGGATAACCTAATGTCGCGATGTCATCTTGCACATAGTGAAAATCTCAACCTGCCCAAATCGTCCGCCAGCCTACGCAAGCAATCCTGTCTTGAAATTGTATTAGCCACAGTTTGGAAATAGTGCGGAAAATGGTGTGTCGAATTACAGTCATTTTCTTCATGGTTTTATCGAGAATCCGCAAGGAATTTCAATAATAGGGCAGTGAGAGTTGAAGACTTTCATCACGTTGATGATAGACCAGTCATGGATTAGATACTACACTAAACACCCATAAGCAAGATGATCATTCCTTGTAAAGAAAACTTGTGGTGCTCTCTAATCAACCATACGTCTCTTTACGAAAAATACTAGAAAACCAGAAAAGTGTCTGAATTTTATAACCATATTAAAGGCAGGCTCAAGCGACTTAAATAGCATACATACGTTAAAAAAGGAATACTTCAGCTAAGGTAAACGAACAACGTGTCACAATTCTATGCAGTAATTATCCTTGCATTTATTAAAAAGGACCCTGCTAGCTTTTACAGATTTGTGAGCCAAAACAATAAAGCAGTTGATAAAATGAAGTGGACGAAAATTTTAGAAATGATGATTTTATAGCGTCGCAGGCATCTAATGTATATTTTGACAGCGTTTTTCCATCTTCAAGTGCTTAAGTTCTCCAACCCACCATTCTTAATGACAGGGACATTCTAGTCGTTACAAGCGCAAGGTTTCTTAATTCTTTAAGAAAAACTGCGCCAAAAAAGAAAGCAGCATAGGGCGTGGCCAAATGTGCTATACACTTTAAACCGCTATCCACCATAACTAAGCAAATTCCTGGCAAAAAAAAAAGTCTCCTTATAGAATTATCCTGTCCCGGACGACTAGAAAATTTCACATGTGCCGGTACATAAAAAAACAACAAAAACAGGTGAGGCAGTAGTTTCTGATTAATAGCCAAGGCCAACCTATGCAACACCTGTGCGTTGCAGCTTTTTGAAGCATATCATGACTCCCAATATACAGTGCTTTATACTTCACAATAATGTCTTATGTCTTTGCCCATACGGTTTTAGGAAAGGGATGCCTACGACAACACAACGTATCAGCATTTCACGAATGCTCTGGAGTACACCATCGTTCTGGGTAAATTTATTATACGTCTGCTAAATTTTTACAAAGCTGGTTGATAAGGTTCCACCGAGTGAATTAATTCTAAAGTTAAATAACTTAGGATTGTCGCTTTAGGTTATCAAATGAGTTTGGCAAATCATTTCTACGGAATCCTGCAAGGTGGGGCAAAAGTTACACGGGAGAAAATTTGCACCAACCCACGTGTAGCGTAAAGCTACAAGGAAACCCATTGCGGATTTCTCAGAAGGAATGCGTCTGATTTGAAAAAAAAATGTCCTGATCGGGGGATCGAAATCGAGCGCTGTGCCTGTGCGGGTCCGCCATCCTGAAAATTGGTAGAGCGACCGCCGTAGACTTTAGAACCTAATTAGCAGATTAATTACTGAGGTTTTAATCTTCCCACGTGATTGCGAGGCCACATGACAGGAAAGCATCGCGAACCGTTTTTCGTTTACTGTGGTTGGCTTGTGGGGCCACGCTATGCACCCGTGAAATTTTGCGCATTTAGCCGGAAAGTGTTACAAGTGCACGAATTTTGTTTGACAGGGCGACGTTGGAGCGCCTGGTTTAGTGGGGCCACCTGGCCAACCTGGAAGTACGGTATGTACACAGCACACGATTGGTTGCTCTTCGCGCTGTGTTAAACCTCTCTCGATAGTCTTTGTTCACGACGTAACGCTGGTTGCCGAAACATGCTAATGAGCGCTTGAATTAAAGAGTCTGACAGATTGCTTTTGAGTGCGTCATGCAAATTTCTCTTGCGTTTCAGCGCAAAATTAGCAGCCTATGTAAATACGCTCATGCATCAACGTATGATTTCTTAATTCCATTCTATACGAGCCACATAAAAAAAGGGGAGCGGTGTGTTCATTTTTACGTGTCTCTCTTTTCTGTACTCTAAACCACGCAAGTGAGAGAAGATATAAACAAGCGCACGCTCGAATATTAAAATTAAAGATGCAGCAAAAAAAAGGAAAAAAAGGTCTCCTTGAGTACTGTGATTATGAAACATCCTTGTATGCTACATAGCCTCGCTCATAGTTACGTATGTTGTGCACAACTAGCACTGCAGCTTTTTCGTATTGACACACTGATGTGATTCCGCTGCGGGCGCTACCAGCTCCCATTACTTTCCACGCGTTTGCTTTCTGCGTCTACAAGCTCATCTTCTCGTTACCTGTCAGTCTTTTGTCATTACAGTTCTCATTTTATCTTGCTCTCTACGCTCACTGATTTAGGCAAAGCTCTAATGGCCCGGTTTGAATATTTCCTTTAGGGTGCCCCTGGCGAGAAGGGCATGAAGGGTGATCGAGGAAAGCGTGGCCTGAAGGTACGGTTCCATCATACACATTTCTAGTCATATTAGTGGGACAAAATAGTTTGATTTCATTCGTTTTTATTTCTCCGTATGTCCATTTTTGGTTTTACTTGCAGAGAGAGGTTCTGACTATGCTAGAACGCGAGCCACCCACTGACTTATGCAAAGGATTGTTGTTTACTCGTGATTATTTATTTATTTATTTATTTATTTATTTATTTATTTATTTGAGGATGGGGGAGGTAACGCAATATAACAAGAATGAAGCAACGAAAAGGAATTTCACACAATGTAAAGAAATAACGAAATGCGTACATTGGAATTAAAAAATATATATAAAAGAAAGCACTGTGTGCAAACGAAGTAACAATCAAAATGGAACCCTTCAAGGGACCACAAGAAGTTCCAATTGTTTGTAATGATTGAGCATATGCTACAGATTGCGTTAAAAGAGAGATTGAAGTACGATTATGTAAGCCCGCGACAGTGGAAAGTACAACTTTCACATTTGCCTCGACGTATTAAGCGTGCGTATAATATAGTAGAATGTATATCCTTGCGCAAACTCTGTTAATGTAAACTACCTTACTCAAATACCTCAAACGGCGCTTTGAAACTGTGTCGCCCTTTAGGCTACAGCCTTATCAATGCATTAGCGCCTTGTATCAAACAAGTTGCGTATTTTGCGTTTCGCCCACCTTCGTTGCCCTGCTGTTCATTGTCAACTAGCAGGGAGGCTGGGTCCACACTATCGACTATAGGTCACATTACAGATCGGCTGCTGCGCCTCCCGCGGCAGTCGCAACGTGGCAGAATCGCGAGCGCATGGTTCAGCATTGCGGCGCTATGTGCCGCAACGATTTCGCCAGAAACATTTTTTATTACAATTAACTTTTGTTGATCTTGAATATATTTCCTATAGTACGCGAATAATCCGTAAGCGCTAAGAAGTATTCCAGTGGTCCTCAGACAGGGATGTGTCAGGGCCCCTTGTGGAGCGGCGGAAGCGACAGGGGGCCCCCCCTCCGCATAATTTCGCCCCTTGCAGTGGCGAAATTATGGGGAGGGGGGGAGGGTGTAGGAGCTATAGGATAGTACAACATACGGCAGGACACAGCTAGTAATGCCGGTTGCACAACAATCCACTAGAATATAATGCCTCAGAAAGTTTCACATTGTGCAACACATTTGCTCGAGAGCAGCCACACTTGCAGTCATGGAGTACTGTGGCCCGTGACAGCTTGTGGTCACTCCCCACTCTTAGTACACTTCACCGCATGACACTATGGCGAAGCTTGCTTCGCCGTTATACACTACTGTCATGCGGAGGAGTACTGCAATAAAGTTGTCTTCGTTGTGACACAGTTGTATCGTGCGGCGGACCCAGCTCAGTAAACGGGCTTCCACATCACAAACAATTTTTTCTTTCTTTTGTGGTCACAGCTGTCATAGACCAAACCTCCCCTTACCCTCTACAAAGTAGCTGCGTGGACCGCGATTTGAGAACCACTGAAGTATGCAGACAAACGAACGCTCTCTTACAACGATCACCCGGAAGCGTAAATACGTAATTGTGGTAGTATTCTCGGGCAAAAATTACGGTTGCAAACGCTAGTAACAATGTTCTGCAACTCCGCTTGCTGGTCGGCTTGCAGAGACACGAGATATCATAGATTTATATGTCGCCAATCACTAGATTTGCAACATGGAACGCACAAAAGGCGCTTGATAGTGTTAGAGAAAAGTAACCTTGAGAGGAACAGATAGCAGCTCGCGTCAACATCTATCATGTTGTGATGCAACCAGACGTCGCTCGCTGTGCACCCGAAGTTCCTGAGGAGTAGTAGTAAATTGTGATAGTGCATTCGCTTTATGGTACTGTGTTATTAAACAAAAGAAATCATGGAATGTTTCAACTATTGCGAATATTTGTTTGCGATTGAGATAGAAATATCACTCATGGTGTAAGCTGACCAGTGATCGCGTGCGCGGCGCTTCTTGTGCATCGAACGCAAACGTCCCATGCACAGGTGTGGTTGAAAATGCTTTTGGTGTTGCCACTTCAATCTGTAGTGATGCGTATATCTTTAAAACATTGTAGCAAATTACACACTTAATGCGGAACATCTATATTGACCTCCTAATGATCACGAGGGCTCGCGCTACGGCTCAGTACCTTCGTGCAAAATTATAAAAGCCATTTCTGGGTCAGTTTAGCGCAGGCACTGCTACTTACGCTCAAGTATGGCAGGATCTCTGTGTGTAAGCCCTAGGTAAACTATTAACATAATCAATCCTCTACATCGGCACTGAGCGACTTATTCGGTCGGATGATGATGAAAAACATTTATTCATATATACAGAGAGATAAGTGGGGTCGGCCCTAAGGGCCGATCACTTACAAAATGTAGGAGGGGTCCATAGTCCGGCACGCCTGTGGCATCCGCGGCAGCTCGGGCCCTATCCATGAGGGCTCTTTGGTCCTCTATAAGGTAAAGCAGCCGAGCAAGGCAGCCTCCCAGCGCTCTCGGGTATGGGTGGGGGGTACGCCCGGTTAGAGGGGCATGCCCACACCATGTGAAACACGTCAGAGAAAGTGCACTCACAGTGTGGACACTCCCCGGTGAAGGTCGGGTTAAAGTATTGAAGCACTGTCGGGCACAGTGTTGTGTTAGTGTAGAGCAGGAGAAGCCAGCGCTCCTCTGCTTTGGTTAGGCCTGGGGCGGGGGGAGGGAATCGGCCGTGGTTAGTTTTGTAAAGTTGCGTGATTTCACGGAAGTTGATCGCCGGGTTGGGTTCTGGAAACTCAGGCGACGTATGCTGAAACGGTGCCCTGTGATTAAGCGCGCGGGCTGAGGTATCGGCTGCCTCATTACCACGTAGATCCGAATGGGCCGGAGTACAGATGACGGTAAGACTGCGTCTGGCTGATGCACATTCGTACCCTCTGTTCTTGTGGATCGGCGCATTCCTTGTGATCCGTTCTGGTTGCAGGGTCATAGTGGACTGCTGGGAAGGACAGGGGCCAAGGGCGACGCCGGTGAAAAGGGAGAAAAAGGTCAGCGTGGAGATACTGGACCTCCTGGACCTCAAGGACCTCAGGTAATTAGCGAGCAATCTGCGTACTTACGCTATTTTTATTGACCTTCTAGGTGCCGCATGCGTTCTTATGATAAAAAAATAAACCAACAATTCTTTGTTTGTAGCCCCGCCATGGTGGTCTAGTGGCTAAGGTACTCGGCTGCTGATCCGAGGGTCGCGGGATCGAATCCCGGCCGCGGCGGCTGCATTTCGATGGAGGCGAAATGTTGAGGCCCGTGTGCTGTGCGATGTCAGTGCACGTTAAAGAACCCCAGGTGGTCGAAATTTCCGGAGACCTCCACTACGGCGTCTCTCATAATCAGAACTGGTTTTGGGACGTAAAACCCTACAAAACAACAAAACAAAACAACAATTCTTTGTTTGTAAGCATACGTAGGCGTCATTAATCTAAGAAATCCTGGTTGGCACAGTAGGTAACGGGAAGTCGCTTGGATGGCCTCAATATTGATTTCTGTCATCGATCTCTTTCGAAAATTTGAGAAATGGGCAATGGTCGCCGAATGAGGATAATGCAAAAGCAATAACACAAGAATTCTTGCACAGAACGCTCTACGAGTCCTGGCTGTATATGCATAGCCGCAGAAACTCAACAGTGACAGCGTGAGTGTGAAACGCATCCTTTTCTTGTTTGTTCAGGGACCTATCGGCATGGAAGGACCTAAAGGCTCGGATGGACCGCAGGGAGAACCGGTACGTGACGAAAAATATTCAGTCTGTTCTGTTCATGACAGTACTTACTCAAGCAACTGAGGTGAGATGTAATGAAACGGGGCTGTATCTTAAAGCTTCAACAATACTACATAGTGTGCGCGCATTCAAGTCACGTAACTATGTATTTCTTGACATATATGTGATCTTGGAAGAGAGTCACAAATGCAAGCACGGTAAAAAAAAAAAGACACGAGAAACTGAAACAATAGTCTTCTCTTTCTTTATGTGCCATTAATAGCCCTGCTGTGCAGTATTCGTGAACGACATAGTGTTTTTTTTTTTATTAAACTCCGCTTGCAGGGACCCGAAGGACCTCCTGGGCCTAAAGGCGTCCAGGTGAATAAGAATATTGTTGTCGTGCAGGCATCAGAATTTTTTTGTTTTGCTCTCGACGACGACGTTCTAACGCTTATTTTTGTTTTTACAGGGACCAGCAGGAATGAAGGGTGAAACAGGACCACCAGTACGCAGCAAATATCTTTAAGACAAATGTTGATACGACATGCATCGCGTTCATTTGTAATATGAATTTCTGCTTTCTTTCAGGGACCTACTGGGCCTCCGGTAAGTATAGTTTGTTGCGTAAATATACTATACGTGGCGACATGTCTACTCTCTGGCTGACGTCGATAGAAGTGTGCTTACATTTTCTACATTTCGTTTTACTACAGTTGGAGTGGTTGATATCCGATTTCCTTGTACCAGATGGCCTACTTGATGCAACTCTTCCATGGCTCTATAATGGGTCAATATAACTAACGCGCGTTGAGTTTCTCACTTTCTTGGGCCTTTGATTACCTATGCTACTGCATAAAATTGTGGGTGTGCTTCTTCTTTCGCAGAAGGCGAGACGAAGATGAGTACTGCAGGAGTATCATCTTCTGCGCTGTTTAAACATAAATCCCAATCAAATGGCCCGATTCTCCTTTTTGCCGAACATGCTTCTGACTCGCATCTCGCGGCCTTCACGCAGGGCCCACCAGGTGAAGGACCCCAGATACCACCTGAGATGCTGTTCCAGAGGGACCGCCACAACAGGTTCAGGCGCAGTCTTGAAAAACTTCAAAACAACAGCATCAAAGACGATTACACTGCCACCGCTGGTGAGAGTGACGACGACGTCAAAGAAAGCAACTCGACAATGACTGCCGAACCACTGACCGAAGCATCGTTCGAGAGGGTCAACCGAACGCTGACGCACATCTTTGCCAACGTTTACATCATGCGGCGTGAAATTGAACAGATCCGGCGGCCCGTTGGCTCGCAGCCCAATCCGGCCAGGTCGTGCCGCGACCTGAGACTCGCGCATCCGGACACCCCGGATGGCTGGTACTGGGTGGACCCCAATTTGGGCGCCTCGGACGACGCAGTGCGCGTCTACTGCGGTATGCGTGCCGGCGGCGAGACGTGCGTGTCCGCCGACGAAGGCGCGGACTCTGCCCGCATTTTCAGGTGTGGAAGACCCGCGTACTTAGATTCACAGTATTAATTAATTGTGATAGTGCTCATCTTCACGTCAGGCCTTAGGCAGGAGTCGTTTAAAGACAGTGCAATAAGTGAGTGCATAAAAGAAAGCTGTAGCAAGCAAGTGCGAAAAATGTAACAATAAACGCAAATAGGAAGACTGAAACGAAGAGATTATTAATGAGAATACTGTTATGAAAAAAAATAATATATCACCCATGAGTGTTTTTTTTTAAATCTCAAAGGGATATTCAGCGTGTAATGAGATTCAGTTTGCATTGCCAACTTTATATGACGTGTTCGTTTCTAAATGTAAGGTATAGTCTGCTTTGTTTATCATTTAAAAGTGTGCGTATGTTCTATAGCTTACATTCATGACATGGGGGCCCTTTCTTCAGTGTGCTTTCTGTTTAGAGATTCAACTGTTAAATATTTCGGGAAATATATTCTTGCGCGTCTTTGATCCGGTACTACACGCATAAGTTTCTTAGAGAAACCACGAACAGCACCTGTGTTTTAACCATGCTACTGGGCTACGCCATTGGCATGTGCTGCAGAATATCGACAACGAGGAGTAGGAATAAACTTTCGTGTACTCGCGAAATTGGGGGATGCTCTGCAGATCACGCAGGAAGAAGAATAAGAAGAAAAAAACAACAGCATAAGCGACGTCTTGTGCATACATGTTTATTTATTTATTTATTTATTTATTTATTTATTTATTTATTTATTTATTTATTTATTTCAGAAGGACTAGGCAAAAGTGTGCACTGTGCAAGTTTTGAGATGTGCACTGGACAAAAGAAAAACTACAAGGAACAATAAGTACACCAAATCGATAATGCAAACTAGAAGAGAAGCTCAGGGGAGATAGGGGCTTGAGTCGATGAACAGATCGCTAATAACAATGCAGAAGAGGGAATGTCGCTGGGGCCAACTTGTCTTCGTCGGGACGGCAACTGCCGTCCTGACGAAGACAAGTTGACCCCCGCGACATTCCCTGGTCTGCACCGTTTTTAGCGATCTGTCAATCGAACCAAATCGATAAGGCACATGAAATGGCTCAGTTTGTGACGTACAGGGTCATGTGCTGCACAAACATTCAGATAAGAGATATCAATATCACTCGTTAAGTGCTAAGCGGACTCTTGTGTCGGTAACACTGGCGGTTGAGGCAGGCAAGAAGTTGCAAGTATGGCAAGTCTTTGGCTGAAAACAGTCTGATTATGTTACTTAAGACGCACTGGTGGACTAGTTGGTGGACTAGCGCACAACAGGTGACGGGACGACCACCACAACAGCAAAAAAAAAAAAAAAAAAAGAGTACATAGATGACAAGCATTCAGCGCTCGTACTCGTCTTCTGTGTATATTTTTATTGTTGTTGTGTCGTCACCTTTTGCGCGCTTTCTATTGTCACTATGATTATGTTACAGTGTTTACTCGAGGAATTTGAACGTTACAAGTGTAATCATGGTGGTATTGCATGGAAGACCCTGGCTGCTACCAGCGCGATTTAAGTAGGTACTTGTGTTAGCACATCTTTTTAAAAACAGAAGTGGTAAGGCAATGTTCTGCGCATAGCAAGGGATGGGATCAAAGATAGCTTTCATGGTAGCTACAACGTGTCTTAGGCGACAACTCAACAGTATAAAACGTGCCGAGCAGTTCTCAACAACTTCGAGCTTGTTCTGAGGTGTTACCTGACCGAGGTCCCGTACGGATGAAATGTAACCTAGCACATAAGGCGAATGTGACAAACGATTATTTATTGAAAATTGCGTAAGGGAAAAGCTTTCTTTCAAATAGTCCAGCACACGACTGGATTAGGTTCTTACATAGTCAGTGTGTCGAAATTGCGAAAATAGTTGGTGATGTGCGCACCAAGATGATTTTAGAACCAAGTACAATCGAGTGTAACTGCGCTCAGAGAATATTGTCAGTAAAAGGGAAACGTCATATCATGAACGATAAACGCTTATTTTTCTATATTGTAAGATATTCAATGCTATTTTTCAGAGGTCGCACCAACTTGTATGTTGTAATGTTATGGGGGCCCGCTTGAGGGACTTCGACGTGGGAATCATTACTAATTTAGCAGCAGAAAAATTGGTCACTAGGAAAAAGAGAAACATGTGGAGCAATATTACGAGGTTACTCATTAATTTATATCAATAAAAGTAGTAGTCTAAGAACGACACTTGAATATATGCCTGAACTACCCAGTATACCTCGGGGGAATCAGCATAAATAACGGAAAAAATGTACTTGTGCCTTATAAATTTGCCTACATCATATGCCTCAAACTTCTATTTTTATTCTCATAACATTTAACAGATAGGGATTCTGCAGGAATGTGTAAACCATAGAACACATGAATACTGATGCCTTAAAACATCAACGGCTGCATTGGAAAAGACGCTAAACATGCGACATGACGCGTGACCTAACTTCGGGATATTCTTGGACTGTAGTAGTTCTGAATTACACCTCACTGAGGCTCTTAATCATAGCACTCCTGCAGCAATGATTAGATACTGCAATAACATCTTGTAGCAACTTGTGTGCAGTGCGTACGCCTGTGTGCCTTAGTGTATGCGCCTTCTTTCTCTCGGTGCCTTTCCCTGCTCCTTGATCACTTCGCCTGGAATAATTATCGATTGAATCGACAGGCAAATCTCCAAAAAAACATTAAACTTCCCTCTCTCCTTCTGTAAGAAGTCAGTGCATGCGCATGGATACATAGGAAGAAGAAAGACCTCATGGTGAACTACAGAAACTCGTTCGTGCGTAACTTTCGAGACTAAATATTGGGTTTCGGATTTAAGCGGAACAGGTTCATAGGCGATTGTAGCCTTCAAATACACAACGTTCACCAGCACGACGTCCCCAATCACGTTGCTTGCCATTTTTCATTCCCATAATTTCTCTGTATCAAAGACCTTGCTGCAGAAGATGTCCTGCTATGATGTCGAGTGAGTTAAATAAATAAATAATAAATAAATAAATAAATAAATAAATAAATAAATATGACATTGAGTTACTTGCTGCGGATTATGGTATTGTTGGGTCACCTTATTACCCTGGGTGCGCAGGTGGGAAAAGCCTTCATCTTCCGCGGCTGGCAACGGCTCGTCATGGTTCAGCCAACTCAAGGGTGGCTTCAGGGTGCCCTATCGCACCATTGGCGATGTTCAGATGCGCTTCCTTGGTCTTCTGAGCACGGGAGCCTACCAGAACTTTACGTTCGTTTGTAAGAACGTGAATGCTTGGTACAGCCAACGCACCAAGAACCACAAACATGCACTTCGCTTCCGAGGCCGCGACGCTGCTGTGATCACCTACGAGAAGAACAGCCCGACGGTGCCCGTGGACGACTGCCAGGTGCGCATGAACACTACAGTTTTGTTAATGTTGAGACTTCGTGAATTCTAACTCGGGAATATCTCTGTATGAATTGACGCTTGCCTACAAACGTACTACAAGAGCAGGCGCGTTCTTGAACTTTGGATGCTATTCTTTCTTTTTTCGCATAATTTGCTCTGAAAAAAAAAGATAAAAAGGTCGGGGTGTCTAGTTGCATAGCCGGCAGGGTAGCTGGCTACAAAATTCATGTGCCTGATAACCGTAGGGCTGATAAGAGAATCTTGAAAGGAAATGAGCAGGATATGTAGTTACGAAAAGTTTTTGAAATAGCTCCATGAAAAATGTTTATATATATATATATATATATATATATATATATATATATATATATATAATGACTATGCCACAACAAGCGTATAGAAGGATAGAAGGCTGCATTTCTAATGGTGCAACAAGGCGCACACAACCAAAGAGAACGAGGAGGCATAAGGAAACATATTTCCGCTTATGAAGCCTTAGACTATTTGTTACGCAGCGACACTCCGCACAATATACCGCGCATATCTTATACTTACGTGTGCGCATGTGCTTTTCTAAGTATACAAAGCGATGTTCATTACTAACAAATTGAAGGTGCAAGAGTCAGTGGGTTGATTTTATTGATGGGTAGAAAGAGCGCTCCCGTGAAGCCTTGCAAAGCAAATAAGCTGGCATTGCGCAGACAAAAAAAAGAAAAAGAAAAAAAAAACCTGGAATAAGCCCCAGCTAAGGTGCTATAGCGCGTGAATGACATGCCACTATTTTTTTTCTTTAATTCGTCTGCTCCATCTTCAGCTATTGCGCCTGACAAGGTGGAGCGCGGCTCATTGAACGTCAAGAGCGCGAGAGAAAGCTCTGATTTTTCAGTAGTCTTGCGTTGAATTTGGATGACAATGGTTTTGACAAAAATGGTTAAAGTGCGACCTTTCATGAATGAGGCTGACTGTACACTCATCTACAATACTGTAAGAGAAGAGGGTGGCGCTATCATTGAACACCGCAGATGTTCATTGATCGCGCCACCCTCTTCTGATACTGCTACGATGCCGCTATGGTCACCAGATCTTGTCCTTATCACAAGTAACCAGGTTCACGTGAAACAATTGCCTTTAAAGCGCAGCGGGACGTGATACGTAAAAGACAGCATGAATTACAATTCACTGCATCGGCCAGATAAGGCAGCAAGTGCCCATGTTGCTTGCTTACAAGGAGGCCCTTTGGATTTTTTTAGCGTAACAAAGGTATACGTCCAGAATTCAGCGTTCACGTTCGGCCTAGCCTGTGTAAAGGAAAATCGTTCAGACAAAATAAAAATGAAAAAAGACTTTTGTAATCTAGATATGATAACCCTTTGAAAAAGCGCTGGAGTTCTCAGTAAGTCATTTTGCGCGACCATGTAGACAGCCATTTCCCTTTTATCTCTTTAGTTATTCGAACTCAAGTGTATGAAAGTTCGCTTCTGAGTGTAAGCGACGCAATATAGTTTGTTTACCTACTAAAAATAAATTAAAGAGCGCGAATGTTGTTGCGAGGATGAGGCGTCCTGGTCATAATCGAACTTTATTCGGGACGGAGACAGGGGCGAGAAGAATTTGCGTTGCGTTGAGGAACACCGAAATGAGGTGGTGAAATGCAAGGAAGTATCTCAGAAAATAGGGAATATGCTACCTTTCGAAACGGGAGGGCTGGATAGGTATAATCGTGTTTCGCCGTCTCCCGACCGACATAGACTTCCGTTATGTCGGCTTATGGTCCCGTGAGCCTCTGGGCATGTTAAATCTCTTCCAAGAACGAAAACGGAGTCATTTCGGTTTCGATTACAGAAATCGCAGTTCACACAATTGGACGAAAGCAACGCTTAGGAGTCGTTAAGTAGATTATTCTCGAGTAAATTACAGTTGACAGGAGCTGGCGGCGTGCCATATTTGTGCCATGATGTCCACGCACATGACGTTAGAACCTCAGAAGCATCGCCCCCATTGCTGTTCCCGTAATTGCTGTATGCCCTGCCGAAGCTGCCGCTGTTTCAAATGTACACTAGGTGTCCGTGCGGGCACTTACACAGCGTGATTGCTAATGGCGTTGCCCCAGGGGCTGTACCTTTTAATCAATCAATGTGACATACACTTTCATTGGGATTCACGGTGTTGTGCTATAGACGTTGCCGTGATAGCAGTCATCTTTAATAGAATGTATATTTTCACTTCACTTTGTGCTTGCCCGTTTCAGTACCGGGATGGCAAGACGGTGTTCGTGTTCAAGACCAAGCAGCCAGCCACACTGCCAATCGTAGACTTCCAGCCATTCGACTTCGGCGGCGAACACCAGTCGTTTGGATTTGAGATGGGGCCTGTTTGTTTTCAATAAAGCACAGAACGTTTTTTCCTAGTTGTCCAGAAATAGTATAAGCAGAATGATGCGTTGGATACGTTGCGTTGAGTAAGGTGTCCCGACAACTGTAAGCACTGCGACTATTTCGATACTGTTTTATTGATGGGACGAGCCAGGAAAAGTCCGAGCAGAGAGAATTTGCAAGTATTTTAGCCTGCAAAAAAATAAATAAAAAATAATGCAACTGTACGTGTGCTGTATAGTAAAACGTTTTCAAAATAAAGCTGTTTTTCTCGAAAGAACGAGCATTATAGATTCAGCAATATTAATCTGCTGCTATTCTCAAATCGTTGTTTCCCATAAAATGGCTGATACTTAGAGAAAGACGATAAACATAACTACCGTGGGCCCGATAAGACAAAAGAAAATGCAGGCATCTGACCTGCCTATAGTGCGTAGTTTTATTTCGCTAATACATTGCGCACGAAGGACTAAACGCGTGCGCATGCACACAGCTAAACAGATGTCACTTACCGTATCCAGGCATATAAGTTAGCTCTTGGACTAAGGGAAATGAAAACTAACACGATCCTGCGCTTTCAGAGACCTCGCCACCAACTCCTCATGTAGCTACATTAGGAAAATGAAAAGAACAATGCCATCCATCTCTTTGTAGCACGCAGCTACAAAGCAAATCTACATATGGAGCTGTTAAGAGATACACAGGAAAGCTATTGATAAACATGCCTGCATCATTAGTCATTGCCAAAATAACCGAAATGCAATTTAGTTCTTGCAAATTGACTTTTCAGTGGGATTGGTGTAATGAGGGCATGCTTCGTCCGCTACACACGCCATCTAAAAATACGTCTGGTTCGAAATAGCGGGGGCTTTATATGTCGAGCTTTTATAACATGTAAAAGAATGCTTCTCACGGAATCTGGACATTATACCTGAGCGATAATCAGGAGTGAAATGGAAAACTTCTCGGTACTTTGCATTCCTGTGATCTGGAAGAAATCCCGGAGCCTCAGTTGGAAATCGACAGTGTTGTACGCGTTAGCCAAGAAAGTAACCGAAATATTACTAGATACACTGGGAAAAGAAAAAAAAAAGGAACGCGTTACTGGCCCTCCTCACGTGCAAAAAAAAAAAAAAGTAGTCCGTTACAGTTACCGTTTACGAATACTTCTGAGGTTACTGCGATGTCAGAAATTTCTTTCAGTCCGTCGTCTCTACAGAAATCCACAAAAACAATTTCATAATTCTCATATTTCGCATACAACTTACAACCCAAACAGCGACTTTACCAAAAGTACTCATCTAACGAGGCTAATTGGCACAAATGTGCTGGGCCTTAGCAATATCTCAGTGGCCTAAACTGGACTATGGACTTACATGCAAATGGCTTCTAACTCAATCGCGCCTGTTGAAGCCATTTTTCTTAATATAATATTAAACAGAAAATGAGATTATAGGACAATATTTCGCAGTTAGTGTGCGCATTGTGACGTTTTCACCCAACAAAAAAAAAAAGAAAGGAAGGAAGAAAGAAAGAAAGAAAGAGAGAAAAATAAATAAAAACTCCCATACCTGCGCAGAGGATGCAGCACAGTGACAGCGTAAGCTAGATATTCCTGCGTGCCCTCACTTTCTTTTTTTTTCTGTCTTACTTTATTCTGCTTCTCTCTCTCTCTCCCCCTTCTCTTCCTATTTTATTGCGTGCCTTTTCTGATGATAATGATGATGTTCCTGAACACATACGGCACTCAACCACCAGGGGGAATTGGCCAAGAGTTATTTGATAATTACGTTTTCTTTTGCAATGTTTGAAAGGAAGAGATAGGAAAAAGGAGGATTTGTAGGGAATTTAATTCGTGGAATTATGCACTTTAACTATTCAAACCAGACAGATGATTGACAAAACCTATACAGAAGAATAACTTAATTATGTTTTACAACACAGGCGAGAAGAGTAGTCTATCTTTACGCTTGATTTTTTCTTAACAGGAATAATCAAAATCGTATACGGTTTATCATTTATATGAAATGACAAACTTCATCGAAGACGCCCCTATGACAATATCCCAGTGCGGAGGCACTAAAAGACAGACCTATTTCTCGTGTTACATTTAGCCCCAAATTACAAATCGGAATTTATAGAAGTCCTTTTCGGAGGAATTTGTACCGGCGACAAGCCAACAAATAATGTTCAATGCTTTCAACTTCGCGACATAAAATGGCAGAGAGGCGATAATACCAAACCAGCCCTGTGTGAGTGAAGATTTAGCGGGGGAACACAACATCGAAATCTGCTGAGCATTACCCCCGCTTGTCTTGACGGAGACCACTTAGTTTTCCATCGGTGCTTTAAATGTCCATATTCTGACTATGTTGCGATAGATTCAATGGAATCTCTATGAATAGAAAATTTTCTATATCTGACTGCCGTTATATACGGCACCACACGAAGAACTGAAATTATTTTCTGGTTCATTTTCACCGTTTCCGTCGTCATCCGCTTCCCCTTCTTCGTCGCCACCTTCTTTCTCTTCTTCATTGTCTACTTCCACACCCTCGTTCATGAAAGCACCGGCGGCGGCTGGCAACATGTCATGACCTGAAAGACTCTATTACAGATCAGGGTCGCGGCTGAGAGCCCAATATGCTCAGCCACGTATAGTGAGAGCCAGGGGTGGATGCCACTATACCTCTCCTACCACATCAGAGTCGTGGCTGAGAATGCAAGATGCCCAAGCAAGTGGTGAGAGTCTGGGAAAACTGTAGTGGCACCACCCGTATGGAGCAGGGATGAAGCTCGCACAGGCCCGGAGCTTTTTTTTTCACATTGAAACTGATTGCGGTTACGGACACAGCCGGCGACGGTGCACACCATCGCCACTAATTTCGGTCACTGTAAAGAGCTCGTAACAGCTTACGCTGTGAAACAGACGCGTGGCATCGCTGTTGTAATCGTCGAGTACGCGCTTGCGTAGATGTTTCCTGTGAACACGTGTCAGTAATGTGCGACTGGCCACTGCTGTCATCTTTCCATCTAGTCGCTTTATGGCATGTATGCCATACATGCCATACATGAGGTGCAACAACTGTCGTCGTGAACACTAGTGCATTTTACAGCGTAAGCTGTTATGAGATCACAACAACAGCGTCGTAGTTGTCCGCCGCCGCCGCTGCCGCCGCCGCCGGTGTCCGCCCATGTCCGTAACCAATATCGCTCCTCGTGAAGAACAGGGCAACTGCTGCCATCTATAGGCGCTGATTTCCTCCGCATAGCCTTCGCAATGTGTTTTTACGAAGCGCTGCCTCGTGAAGCAGTTTTGTCGTATCGCTCCATGCATCACGCGACAGGCGACGTGCGCAGCCCCGACAGCAACCTGACATGGCTCTTCGATATACCTGATGGCGTCTCCTCGCAAGATGCGGACCGCTGCTGAAGAAGTGAATCGCAGAGTTACGCGCGGGGCTGCAGTAGGGCGACGTCGGGCACATCAGACCGCTGTGCAGAGAGGAACCCAAACCGCAGAGTTATGGCGCAGGTGATACCCACCGCCTGTACTTGCACTAGTTTCCCCAAGCGTTTACAATGGCCTCTAGGAAGGTCGCTCCTTCAGCTTACGCTGTCACTGTCCTGCGATTCCGCGCAGGCCTGGCTCTTTTTTTCTCATTTGCAACATCACTTCAGATACTCTGTACTTCCTTTGTTTCTCTAAAAGAGCTAAGGTCGCTGAAATAAAGAAAAAAAAAGCTGTTGTTGTCCTTAACGTTCCCTTAAGTGACGTTTCGGCTCTAGCCTGTGACTCTTCATGTTGCATCTAAACGTCAGAGTTAACTGAATCGCAAACGACATCTTTCTATCGCTATTTGCAGTGAACACTCAAAGGTGACCCACAGATTCCTACCACTCCATGCAAATTTTGGTGCATATCAAGGTAAAGAGACGCGAGTTCCTTTTTTATTTTTTTTCTGACATTTTCGGTTTTTCAGGTAAACTTTCGTATGATACACTTATTTATTTACTTATTTATTTAAAGTGCCTTACATGGCCACATGAACATTGAGTAAGGGGGCTTCATAGAATTTATATAAACAAACGGTAGCGAAATTGCAATAGGCAGAAAATAAATAATATAAAAACACACCATGTTAAAACAAAGCATAATCAGTGCAATAAAGATACTCTAATAGGAGAATAATATAGCAGAACCACGCACAAAAACGGAACGTCAGCGGCATAAATAAAAACGCCCCCAATAAATTCTTAAAACGCAATCACTATTTCAATCAATAAAAAACAACCATTCCGTCACATTGAGAGCCAGGAAGCGTAATGATCAACGTGTGAATCTCACCGTTACCAAAAAATAATGATTTAAGCACGTTACCCGTTACCGTTCCGAAATACTAACGAGTACGTTGCTAAATTACCAAAAAATGTATCGTGTTACCTACAAAACTGGCAATCGACAGGGCCTCGGCACACTGCCTACGTCAGCAACTGAAGTGTGTTTGTACACCCCTTATATTTCGCAAGGGGCGGCAAGATTCCACGTGCCTCAACACCTGCTGCTCCCATAGCAAAGCTCTCGTCGTTCGCGCTCGTGAGTATGAACACACAAGATGCAATCCAACCGCGGACTTGCTGCCGTTTCAGAAAAAAAAAAAGATATGCAACACTTAGTGAACTGCTCTGCTGGCTGGGGAGGGGGGGAGTTAGCGGGCAGGATGCATGCGTCCCTTTTATGTTTGACCGTAGCCAGCCGTTACGATCAAAGAAGAGGTGTGGGCAGGGAGAAAAGTGGTGCAGGAAAGGGAAGGGGGCCCACACTTGGGGATAACTGGTACTGCATACAAGTTGAGTGCCTGGCCACGACGCACCTTCGGTTCAGCTCCCCTTCTCCGCGCAGCACGGCGCTTTGTGTCAAAACTACTCAAAGGAGCTACGGTGGGGTCGCGATTTCATCGATCACACTGCCCGCTGGCTTACGCTCGAGGGCTGCAATGACGTTTCATAACGGCTGCGTAATATGTGAAAGTGTGTCGCGTAGATTCATCTCACTGGTGGTTCTCATTATGCTTTAAAACAAATAAACAAGAAAAAAGCCCTCGATTGAGTTCTGACGCTGACACACAGTCCTCCAGTGTACAATATCCATTTAAAAAGTATCTGGCAGTAAATACGAATGAACCTGATGAGTCCCATCGGGTTCAATATTTTGGCGCATCTAACAAGAGAGAAAAGGCTGAGACTTGAAGAGCCTTCCTTAGGAGTCCACAGAAGTTGCTTTCAGTGGGAGGCCTTCAAATGCCGATCAGTTTGTAAGCATTATGACACAGAAGGGGAATTAATTACCACGGATGGCGTCGTTGGAGGCAAGTGCAACGTTGTTTTAATTCTCTATGCCCGAGAACAGTGAGCCGGGAACAGTGCCCACTTTGAAGCACCGCATGATTCGACCGTATTCACAACAATTATTCACTATTATTCATGGTATGATAGTCGACTGCGTCAATGGTATGTGCCGAATGTGATTGCACCAAAAACATCTTCCAAGAACGCTACCATTTAAAATTCAGTGTATACCAACAGTAAACCGGAAACGCATTGCTCTTGAGTCACCGTCGTTATATATTCCTCTTGCATAACGATATAGCAGAATATTTTTGCAGCCCTAATTGGCAGCCTACATTTAGCAAACCAAAGGCTTTGCCGTAAAGATTCTTGCTACGCGCACGCCAGGAAATTACAAGCGCGCAGCTGAATGAATTGCTGAATACATGAAACCGGTCACGCACGGACGCGGAGGTGCTTGCGATGCATTTAAGTAGTCGAGGCTGCTTTAACCTCACTGGTGTTTACGCCTTTATCAGTGCCACACAAGGCCGACGACGAAGACTTGGCTATCTTGTACATCTCGTCTGAGTAATTATTTCAACAAGAACGCGACAGGTGTGCGAGAAATTCACAGTGAGGCATAAACCTTTTGTGTACAGCAAAAGCTTGTTAATTAAGACGTTTAGGGACTGCAAAATATGTCCAAATTAACGAAGTGTCCAAATGATCGAATGACCAAAATAAACACAATAAACGCACGTAGCACGCTGCAGCACATTCGGATCGGGAGTACGCAGTTCTAAAAGCATGCGGCACACGCAAAAGTGCTGCTCCCGCAGAGGAACAGACTACTATAGATGCGGTGAACCACGGACGGCGGCAGACGCGGCACGTGTGGCCTCGGCTTGACGCCGCCCCACCTCTTTGCTATACTACACTATGCATTTGTGGACAGCTTCGCGCCATGAGAGGATGCAAACTCTCGTGGCTCGAAGCGATACAGAAGCAAGACGCTGTGGACCGGACATATCGACGCGCACTGTCTTTGTCTTTTTTTTTTCTTCTGCCTGAACCTGTGTGCCCGCCGGCAGCACTTTTGCCAGTGTAGTAGCGGGCTGAGGGCATGAGTGCAAGAGAAGGAAATAAGGGCACGTGCGAACGCCGCACATTGGGCTTTGCATGTAGAAGTGCACGCGCACTCCTGGGAAGCTGCCCCGCCACGGTGGTCTAGTGGCTATGGCACTCGACTACAGATCCGAAGGTCGCGCGGGATCGAATCCCGGCCGCGGCGGCTGTATTTCGATGGAGGCTAAATGTTGAGGCCCGTGCGCTGTGCGATGTCAGTGCACGTTAAAGAACCCCAGGTGGTCGAAATTTCCGGAGACCTCCACTACGACGTCTCTCATAATCAGAGCTGGTTTTGGGGCGTTAAACCCCACAAATCAACTCCTGGGAAGCAAAACTAATGACGACGATAGCCTTGTGGTACACCACCCAGCGATACACCACACAAAATTATGAGAGACAGAAAAGCTTCGCTGCCCCGCCACGGTGGTCTAGTGGTTATGGCACTCGACTGCAGATCCGAAGGTCGCGGGATCGAATCCCGGCCGCGGCGGCTGTATTTCGATGGAGGCTAAATGTTGAGGCCCGTGCGCTGTGCGATGTCAGTGCACGTTAAAGAACCCCAGGTGGTCGAAATTTCCGGAGACCTCCACTACGACGTCTCTCATAATCAGAGCTGGTTTTGGGGCGTTAAACCCCACAAATCAACTCCTGGGAAGCAAAACTAATGACGACGATAGCCTTGTGGTACACCACCCAGCGATACACCACACAAAATTATGAGAGACAGAAAAGCTTCGCTGCCCCGCCACGGTGGTCTAGTGGTTATGGCACTCGACTGCAGATCCGAAGGTCGCGGGATCGAATCCCGGCCGCGGCGGCTGTATTTCGATGGAGGCTAAATGTTGAGGCCCGTGCGCTGTGCGATGTCAGTGCACGTTAAAGAACCCCAGGTGGTCGAAATTTCCGGAGACCTCCACTACGACGTCTCTCATAATCAGAGCTGGTTTTGGGGCGTTAAACCCCACAAATCAACTCCTGGGAAGCAAAACTAATGACGACGATAGCCTTGTGGTACACCACCCAGCGATACACCACACAAATTATGAGAGACAGAAAAGCTTCGCTGCCCCGCCACGGTGGTCTAGTGGTTATGGCACTCGACTGCAGATCCGAAGGTCGCGGGATCGAATCCCGGCCGCGGCGGCTGCATTTCGATGGAGGCGAAATGTTGAGGCCCGTGTGCTGTGCGATGTCGGTGCACGTTAAAGAACCCCAGGTGGTCGAAATTTCCGGAGACCTCCACTACGACGTCTCTCATAATCAGAGCTAGTTTTGGGACGTTAAACCCCACAAATGGATCAGAAAAGCTTCGCAATAAATATGCTACTTCTTCATGGTTCATGGTACAAACCTGCCTTGAAAGTCGAAAGCACACCGTCAAATTCATTAACTGACAATGGAGGATATTTTATTTAGAAGCAAACTGATGGGAAACATCGAGATTCACGAGGACACTGATCAATTTCTCTTCTGGCGTGTAATTTGCACATAGCAACTTGCTCATGGTGCAATTCTCGCGTTTATTTTTTGCACATGTATCTTTTACGAATGCCGCATCTCGTGGTTCTGACTTGTCCAGTTCGCGTTCGTAGTTTCCCTGCGTTCTCTTGTGCTTGTCTTAGTAACCTGCTGCGACTTTAGCTAGATAGAGCTAGTTAAGCTCTTAGATTTTTTCATCCAAATAACGTCCGCCGCTGAAAGGAACATAAAGAAAAATCGAGTCTTGTTTGAGGCATTAGGTGGGGCGGTAAATATACGAGAGACAAAGACAAGAAGCTATTCAGCGCCGCACCTATTATCTCAAGTAAAGAACCAAGTAGCTCAGCAATATGTCCGTTCGAATCTTGTTACGTGCCACGGGTGCTTGCTAAAATGATGTTAACGATATAAAGAGAACTACCTCGTATGCCAAAATTACTGTATCTTTGTCGTCGTTTTCGTCATCTTGCAGCCGTCAAGAAAGCGGCCAACAAGATTTACCCAGATCCTACATCCATTAAAGAGCGTAATAATAATAAAAAAAATCTGAGTGCAGTACTACGCAGTTTTCTTAAAGCTCTACACCGCCTCAAAAAATGTGTGTTATTTTAACTGAAGTCGTTTCAAAAACAGCTTCTCTGATGTGAAATCTAGGGACGTGCGAAGTAGTGATGCGCCAGTGTCTCCCAGAGGAACACATTAATCGCTGAGCTACACCAATTGTGATCAATTATGAGCTTGTTTTGCACTGTCGACAGAAAATACGGGAGGGTCCTGGAGGCAGCGCGGTCAGACAGTGTATGTGTAGGGTTGACGCGTCACAAGGCAGTCAAACGAATTTCCGTTAATTAACGAAATTAACTCCTGATTATTGCTGTAATTTAAAGTAGTTTAAGTGATATTAGTTTATTCGAAGCCACTTTCGACCAATTATGCACTTGTTTTCGACTATAGTTTGACAACCTGCTTTACCGTGACACGTGACAGCGACGACGACGACGACAGGAAACGCCGACAGTCCGAGCACATATGAGTTTAGGACAACAAAAACAACATATGGTGCATCGCACCTAAAAAGGCGGTGTGGATCGTTCAGATGCAGCAGCTTTCATATTTATTTTAGGATTATGATTTCACTGCGCAGAAATCCGAATGGTAAAAAGAAAGAAGAAGCGGTGATCGGACAAGACCTATGTCGAAACCAACGTTTTTGGGAAAAAAAAAAGTCCAACTTAATTTTCATCATGTAGCCGTTATCTCAACGAAGAGAAATATCCATGTCGAAGAAATGGTTCCGATAGGGAGGCACCGTTTGTGAGACCGCAATAGATTACTCTAAATGACCACTCTGCTATTGATCTCTGCATTTTGGAGCTGTCAATGGGCACTCTGTCATTACTGAAACAAGGCGCTCAGTATTCCTTTATAATAATATGACGTAGGCAGAGCGGAAACCTAAAGCAATATTATGCGAATGAATTTCCTTGTTATATAACTATACAGTCGAGCTTAATCTGACAATAATTAGAAAGGCACTACTGGCCAAAAAAGTAAACGGACTCGGCACGTCCGGAGTGGCTCCAGAGCCAGAACGCCGCGCTCCTATCTTGCTCCGCGCGCTCGCATGAAGAGTGCCCTGATTAACGTTAAGCTTCGCCCTCGCTTTTAACTTCACCCGCGTTGTGGGTCCCGCAGACGTGCTCCGGAGTGGTTCATTTACTTTTTTAACCGATAGGACGTAACATTTCCAGCCGTACGTTGTCAATATATGTTTACGCGGAAAGGTAGAAGCGCACAACACTAAAATGGCGTCGCCTACCATTTCTCCTTAGTGAGGGAAGCCAGCGAGTTTCTTGCCTCGATAAGCCTTGACTGCTTGGTGCTGTTCTGTAGGCCAATGAGTTCAGTTTGATTTATTGAGATTCATCTACTTTGTTAGGCATATCGATTAAAAGTGATTTATTGTCACTTACTGCTTCTTTGCTCATTGAGAGCATTCTACTGTATACGTGGATTGTTACGTCTTGGATTATTACTACTACGTGGATTGTTACGTGGATTGTTATGGCATAAAACGAGTATTGGCCGCCGCGATGGTATAGTCGGTACGGTTCTCTGATGCTGACCCAAAAAGATGCATGTTCGATGCCTGCCGCGGTGGTCGCATTTATATGAAGGTGAAATGCTAGTGGCTCGTGTACTGTGCGACGTCAGTGAATGTTAACAAACCCCCCCGGTGGCCAAAATTTCCGTAGATCTCCACTACCACGTGCCCTGTGTGATACCACCAGCTTTGGCTCGTAAAACCCACGAAAATTATTTTAGAAGAAATGTTGTTGGAGGAGGACCACGAGGCACGTGCATCGGATCCTGTTTATTTTCGTGCTATAAAATACCGCTATTTCAGCAGGCAGTTAGTTAATTGCACGAGCTTGGGTTCAAATAGAGTTGATTTCGTATTCCCTCCCATTTACGGTCACGAAGGTAAGAAAAGTAGTACCAAGTGGATCATAAAGTGCAGGCACGCACCTAAAGGAGGAAAAAAAGAAGACTATATATATATATATATACGTTTCACGCACGAGTGAGCGAGGTTTTATATTGAACAGTGATAATAAAATGACGTTTCGAGTACAAAAAGAATTAATTTGAAGGGGCAGCGCCTAATTGTAGTGGTCAGCGTATTAATAATGAAGACATTGACCAATAATAACATACCTTACGAAATATTACGTCATTTAAGCTCCATTTTCTCGCATTAGTGCTCCCAACAGAGCCTCATCGAACTATATACGCCTCAGCGCAGACTTCGTTAACTATTATATACATTTTGCGCTCTGCTTGTCGGTGCACCTAAATTTAACAATACGCAAATTTGAGAAGTAGATGTATTTTGTTAAATTCGGAAGCTGAAGTGGTGCACTTTATTTTTCGTCGGTTATATTCTGCTCTTATCGTCGACAACTCATACATGTCTTTTTTTTTTCCGAATTAATCCTGTTTTATTCGAAGTAATCGGCACCATGGTGACCGCTTTTACGAATGCTTAGACGGGAAAATGGTTTGATGCGTTCATCGTTCCTCACTGACAGCGCCCTTGCACCTACACATAAAACGGTAAGCAGCTGCACACCCACGCTTCCCACATATATTACTCGAGCCAAATATTTCTATTGTGCCACGACTCATTATATGAGCCGTGCACAAAAATATTTCGCTACAGAGCCATCGCCGTTGCTCGTGCACAACAAATGTCGCACGTGTTGGATCATATGGAGGTATGTTGCTGTAATATGGAATGTTTTCGGTGCCTTTATCTCTAGCAGCTTGCGAGAGACCGTTAGAAGAAAGGAAATTTGCTCACTCTTTACGGCTGGAAAAATCCAGACCACAGGATATGCATTCGCCTTATCAGATAGCGGCAGAGCCGGCTATTTCCAGAACACCGGAGAAACGGTGAAATACAATAGCCTGTGCAGTGAGGAAGTTTAAGCAAGGCGGGTTATTTGTCAAAGGAAAGGCAGGAGAAGGTTGTCTGAACGGATATACGATAAACGCATATGACTTCATTGCTGTACTTCACTATGGCAACATCGAACTTCTTTTATTTTTTACAGCCCTTCAGGATATTTGTGATATGGTAGAAGCATTAAAGAAAAAAGATAGGCGACCCTGACATTTGATTCAGGTGCCTCTGAGCGGCACTCGCGCGTCACTGGTGCGACAGGTGCCCCGCGGTGGCCAGTTCTCCGCGCTTTTCCTAAATTTTCGGCGATTATCCTGATAGTTAAATTCTTGTTTGGCATAAAATCCCGCGCTATGATATCAAATCTATCGTATACAAACTTCACATGTTACTTTTCGCTCAGTTTATAAATGTTTTATGCTTTAATTCCGTAACGTTTTTTAAAAGTCGGAGGTGAGCGGTAGGTACCGTGCAAGAAACAAGAATGGCCCTCGGTGTTCGTGCCACTAATAGTCAACGTGAAGTCTTCTTTGTGATCAGTCTTCATTTATATAAAGTTCGCACAAAAATATGTTCACCACTAAACGCCAGCCACATCAATTACATACACGGGCAAGATGGTCTTGGTAGTTATCCACAGGAAAAAAAAAGAAAACGAAAAACACACGCGAACTTCGTACGCATGTAGAACGCACACAGAGACAGCTAAAATCTTCGCACATAGGAATTCACTCATTTGGTCCGATGACTGTAAGATCAAAGGGTCGTTCAATATATGACTGCATCGTTTGTAAGCAGCTCACAAATGGGACGCTAACGAATATACCGGTGTGATGCGACGAAAAATAATGAAAAACAGTTGAAAGGAGACAAAGCTCTGGCCAGTTTCGCAGTCTCAAAATAAGGTGTCTTTAGGGTACTGACTGCATGTATATAAGTGCATAAGGAGTAGGCAGCGCTCGTTGAATGAGTGCTAGATGACCGAGAACCCCGGATTGCTTAAAAATTCAATAACTACGCTTTCACTAATACCTGCATACATGACAGCTCATTCATTTGCAAGGAAACTCCTAGTTCTGTTAGGAGAAAACTTAATTACGTTACGATGAATCTCAAACGATTCCAGCCCTTCAGACAGAAAGTGCCAACGCGACCCCCGTGCACACGACACTTGCGTACGCGTGCAAAGCTTCCACTGCTCATGGATGCCCACAGAAAGAGCTTTGACGTCAGCGGTAAGGCAAAATGAGCTGCTGCGCGCCCTCGTTCTTCGCACTCGTGTGTTGAATTCGGTACCGTGTTTTGGTGCAGGGCGCACCGCGAAGCCTTCCTCATCGGCGAGTACTAATGGGGCGCCTGCGTGAAATTGTACCGGACCCCGAGGGAGGTCACGCAAGACGGAGGCAGAGTGTGAAGTAATAAAATAATGTTATGCCATGGCATGTACGCAGTTATGGGACTCAAGGGTATGGCAAGCGAATGAGAAAAGGGGATGCGAACGGGGCACAATGCCGCTATCGCGTTCTTCCATGTTTGAAGGCGAAGCTTAAGCGCCCCCTCAGTATGTATATTGACTACTCAATCTCTTCGTTCTCGGTGTCCGATATTTCGCTACGCTGGGCTTCGGTAAAACGAACATCAGTTGCCAACATCCTTATTTTTACCGCGTTCACTGACAAATGCGAAGAAAATCAAGGAAAGAAACATTCGCAATGACAAAACAGCAGGCGTAAGCATTACAGGTTATGAAGCTCACTCACTCACTGAACACTTGACTCGTACGAATTTCAGTGGGAACTGGCACTGGCAGTACACAAGAAGACGAGCGAGCCAAGTGACTGTTGTCGTTATCCTTGGCGCATTATAATTCAAACGTAGCTTTTGTTTAGAATCAGCTATAAGTGCCTTGAGGAGGTTTCTACTTCTGGCCCAAGTTTAGATTAAGCTTATTAATGATAGAATAATTAAATGGCGTCGAAGTTTCCAGTACGCAGTTAAGCTGAGTAGCCGCACGCTGAGTCTCTCTTGAGAAAAATGTGTTTTGTGTTCTCTGAAAGAGACCAGAAAAAAGAAAAAAAGAAAAAAGAAACCGATTGAGAGAGACCAGAAAAATGCAAAGAAAGAAAAAAGAAACCGATAAGTGAAAAAGAAGAAAAAAAAAGTATGCGGAGCGAGAAATGAGAACCGAGGAGGCCTCCTGTGTAAGTGAAATACGAGAACATCGTGGAAGAAGCGAATATCGATCCTCTCCTTTGCCCACCTTTTCGCGTAAACAGGTCTGAGAAAACTCTAGATTCTGCAACAAAGTAGCCCAGAATGCAGAAGAAAGCATTTCTTACCGTGATGAAGCACTAAAGCAAAAATGGAACCTGACACGCTTCAAAGAGCAGACTTATAGGTAACGAATTAGAAATAATCAGCTGTTTGTAATGAATTACATTTTCTGGCGATTCTGTAGCTAAGAATTGCTTCCTTTTTTCTCAGTAACGTTTAGTAGAATTCAACTTTTTCGGAACCAATTATATGTGACCAGTTAATTTGTTGACGACTGATTGATTTGTGGGGTTTTACGACCCAAAGCTAAGATTTGATTATGAGAGACGCTGTAGTGTAGGGCTCCGGAAATTTCGACAGCCTGGGGTTCTTTAACGTGCACTGACACAGCCCCGCCACGGTGGTCTAGTGGTTATGGCACTCGGCTGCAGATCCGAAGGTCGCGGGATCGAATCCCGGCCGCGGCGGCTGCATTTCGATGGAGGCGAAATGTTGAGGCCCGTGTGCTGTGCGATGTCAGTGCACGTTAAAGAACCCCAGGTGGTCGAAATTTCCGGAGACCTCCACTACGGCGTCTCTCATAATCAGAACTGGTTTTGGGACGTTAAACCCCACAAAATCAATCAACGTGCACTGACACAGTACATGGACCTCAACATTTCGCCTCCATCGAAATGCAGCCGCCGCGGCCGTGATTCGATCCCGTGACCCCCGGATCAGCAGCCGAGTACTGTAGCCACTAGACCACCGTGGCGGGAGTTAGTTTGTTGAGGAGGATCGTAACAGGCAAACCAGGTTTGAGTACGTGCATTTGGTGGGAACTAGTGAAGAACACCTGCAGCCGAGCCACAAGCCACCGTGATTTCGTGGGCTGCGCATTTACATACAAGTAAAACAGGTGCGCTGTGTATTTCTTTCTTCACCTTGCAACACTCCGCCAGATGTCGGTCCACTAATTGAAGTAGCCACCAATGTATGCTGTGGTCGTCATTTCCAGTTTTCATGAGCAGCCTCGGGTCGTAGCGTTTTTTCTGAGCTCTAACAATATAAAGCGCTTTGCCTTATATGGGACCCCGACGCGAGCATCATGGCAACGTGGTTACAGTTTTGTGCGCAAGGTTATTGGTTCGTTATACTGGAGCCCTTTCCTAGAGTGCGCACATCAAGCGTGTTTTCAAGGTCACCCCTAGCGCTTTGAAAAAATAAACGAGGAAAAGTTATAGAAACTATGGGAAGGAGCTTATAGTGGATAAAAATATTACGTAGCGCTGCAACGGACGCAGTAAAACAGCCAGACCATCCATTCATCGTACTTGGGTTTGGGGGAAAGCAAAGTCTACGAGTAATCGAACACGGTTAATCAATTTCTGGATTACTTTCTTGAGACAGTCATTGGTCAATAGTACCAGACGCATTTCTGAAGAAGGTAACTCACCTTTTGATGGGGTACATTTTGGGTAACGTGCGCCAGGGGTATATAAAGTCATACGATTCACGTATAGCTGAATCATGTTGAGGTTAGAGGTGACGAGGATCGAAGTTCTACTTTCGCCTTATACACACATGAATTTAGAAATCGCATGACATATATTACGTAATGCTGTGATGTATACTATGTAGCAGCAGCATTCATGGTGCCTACGCCAAAACGTTCGGGACAGCTCCTTATGTGTAAAATCGAGGCCGTCCTGAAGTCACCTAAACGATTACCGACCATTGCTTGTAGGTATAAACGAAGCAGCGCTGAATAATTGCACGTTTTACGGACCAACTGGCCATGTGCACGCAGACATCCTGCGCAAAAGATTTACTTGAAGGAACATTTCATATCCAACCACGATTTGTGACGTATCAATAGAGAAGCCCGCTCTCCGGTGGAAAAAAAACAAACACATAAATGAAAATGTGGTGAATTCAGCCACAAACTTTTCAGATTTCTTGACGGCGAGTTAGTGTGAACTTTGAGGATTACACCCTTCTTATGCAACAATTATAAAATAATGCTGCAGCATATCAGCTAAAATGAGAATTTTAATAAATATAATCCCTAAAATTCAAAGAAAAAAATATCACTGCACGCACGATTTATGCATATCTTGAAGCCGAACGAGGCCTTATGGAAGCATATATATATATATATATATATATATATATATATATATATATATATATATATATATATATATATATATATATATATATATATATATGGACGTCTCTCAGCAGCACCAATGATCGATTTGAAGCTGCCTCTCTTGGTGGCGCTACAGCGTTTTATACAGGCCTGTGGGTCACATGCCAGAATTCTGTCACAATGAAAGGTGACCGAATTCTACATAGAAGTCCCTGCTGGATGGTCAACACCATGTCGAAGTAGCGGGGTTGATCACACAACAATCTTCTTTGTTTCAGCTTTACAAGTTTATCGCTTTGTGTTAACGCAGAAGCCCTATATGTCTCATACGAAGGTGCGAAAAAGAAAAAGAAAAAAGGTGGCAGAATAGAACAAGAAATGTGGTAGGAAACCTCGTACAAAATATCGAAAGCCTGTTTTTTGTTCACTTGGTGTATACGAAAATCGGCGTGTAAAGGTACGAATGGATGATTTACATGACAGGTAGTTGCATCAGTAAGATGACACGTTCGCCACTTACGTCACGATTAGCGATAATACAATCTGGCTCATACCCACACTGTGCAGGAAGAAATGAGGCACCCGTGAGTGAATGTTAACATTATATAGCCTACGCCAAATTATGTTCGCGTGATATTCGACTGTGAAATTTTCCGGGTTCCAACCCCTACGTCTTGATGTGGACTTCCAAAGGCCCTGGCTATTGCTTCTACGTCGCTGGAATGAAATGATCCCTAAGAATTTTTCTTAGGATCGTCTACAACTCTGTGAGAAGTGGAGCTCGGATTCATAACGAAGAAAAAGTGCCAGTTTCGTTAAACACTCGTGTGTTCCTGCCGCTGAGAAGAGCATAGACTACCCCTGAATGTTAAGCGTTTTAGCTCGACGGGTAGTGGAGTTACGCTTAGTTGGGCGCCGTTCATGGCACAACAAAAGTAAAAAAAGAGGACTAAATGCGGCAATGGCTGCACAGCGGTACAATGAAGGATACCTGATGACGAGGTGAGTGACGATAACTGAATACGAAATCAGCTTCCGGTGCAGATTTCCCATTCAGATACGAACTCGTATAATTGAAATGCATAAGATAGAAGCAACTATCGAAATAAAAAAAAAAGAGGTCAAATTTCGTTAAAGGTGACGACGATGAAGGTTTCGACACTCAGAAAGACAAGCTTCAGATAAAAGCTCGTTCCCACGGCGCATATTAACGTACGTGCAATAAGAAGAAATAACAATCGCAGCAACTCTCGTTGCGCAACCATTGAGAACGGCGTTTAGACACAACAAGCATTTTCCTGCTCCCAACTTTGCACTTGGCACGGCATCAGAAACCAGCCATTTCATTTTAAAGCTGGACAGTGGAGCCTATACACGCAATGTCACGAGAACCGGCGAGACCATTTCCGGGCATTTGGCTATCGGTCGTCGCTTTCGTCTGGAAGCGCCATTTCGTTAGCTTAAAGCGGTCGACAACGGGGTCCACTTAAGATACACCTTTACGAGCACCTTACTCGGCTGCCTCAATGTGAGCCTGGAGAAAGGCGCCTTGCGCACGCGCGAAAAACACGCGCAGGAACACGCACACCTAAAAACCAAAACGACAAGCAAAGGAGCTAAGCTAAGCGGCCTTTTTACGGCGTCGCCGGAACGAGAAAATGTAATTTCTCGCATCTTGCGATCCTCGACGCCGAATTCTCCCATCGCTTGCACTTCCTTGTGCAGCAGGTCTATACTATTCTGCTTGCTCTGCAACCGCGTAGTTGACACGAAGCCTGTACAAGCAGCGCAGAAAAAAAAAAAAGTGTTATAAAGCCGTGAAGAGCACGATCTCTTCGGCAGGGCCTTGCAGCTTCTCGCGCAACGGCGTGTTTTCTTTTCACGCGCCTCCCGATTCCGTTTCCGCACCGGGGGCGTGCGAAGCCGGCCTTGAATTGCGCCCCACCGGGGGGCTTGCCTGCCTCTCACCGCGAGCGGTAGGCGTAGGCCCGGCAACGCTGACTAAGCGCGGCTCGTGACAGCAGCGCGTGCAGGAATCACATGAGCGCCGTGACATTTGAGATGATGATGGTTACTTAGGAAGGGCCAATGCCGGAGTCTAAACTGCGAGTCTTGGAATGGCTCGGCCAATCAGGGCACTTTCCTCTTTTAGCATATTGTTGCACCTCTTTTGTATATGTCTTTCGTTATCGTTTCCTCCGCCTTCCTCCGCTGGCATTTACGATGTGACGGGCGTGCTTTTAGTGGGTATATAAGAGATTCATAGAGTCACGCCCTGTCAGAATAGCTCTCCCGTCAGTCTTCCAAGAGCGGTAAGCAACTCCCTCGTTGATCACTCAACATGAAGGCTGTCTTCCTCTCCGCCCTGCTCGTGGTCGCCCTCGTGGCTTCGACTTCGGCCCATCACCTGGAGCTCTGCAGTAAGTGCCGCAGGCATTCCCCTCTTCCACGGGTCAGCACAGGTGTCCATTGATCCACTCGTGGTTGTTCTAAAGTCGTATACACGGTGTTTCAGAAAATGTGTCCAATAATTTTGTAAATACAAAGAAATAGATATTTGGGCACTTTTTTGCGAAAGTACTTCGTTCATGGCGGCACGAACTGCAAAATGGATAGGAGTGATGCTGTGAAAAGTCATTAACAAAATTAGACTTATTAGCTTGTCAATCAAGCCAGACAAACGCAAAAGCCATATACACAGGGAATCCATTATCCGTTGTAACATTTGGAAAAGAGCAAAGCTGGTAATTTCTACAGATCGCTGAATTATGGCTAACTGCACCCCGGAAACCAAAATTGAATGGTGAAAGAGCATAGTTTCCGCTATCTTGGGTAGGTGTACTGCGCGACACTTTTGTCCCCTTCGCATTGCCGCGTTACCACGAGCATGCGTCGCTGTCGGGTGACTATTCCGGCAAGCGCGATCAAACACGGAAACGAAAAAAAAAAAGAGAACATGATAACAACGCTTGCTCATCGTCGCCCGGGAATGCGGGGGGAACGATTCTGTCACTCAAGCCACTACCGAAGGTATACCGGCAACTGCGCTGTTTTACAATTCAGTTTCGGTTTCCTTGGTGCACTTAGCCAGATTTAAGCGATCTATAAAAATTACCAGTGTTGTAGAAGGATGGTCATGTGGGCGAGTTGGAACTGATTATGCATATTGATGGTCAGCGCAAACCACGAGGACATAAAGAAGGAAGGAACACAAACACAGCGCTGTCTCACAACTATATTTTTATTTAGTAACACACCCATATTTAAAGCAATGACCACAACCCACGTGATGCCATGACGCAGATGGGAAAGTGTGCACCAGAATATGAAAACCTCGTTAGAACTAAGCCAACAAAACTACGTGATGTACTGATTTAAAAAAGAAATCTCCCTGTCATGTAGGGCTATCGATGGCAGCATGCCATCGATAGCCCTACATGACAGGGAGAATTCTTTTTTAAATCAGTACATCACGTAGTTTTGTTGGCTTAGTTCTAACGAGGTTTTCATATTCTGGTGCACACTTTCCCATCTGCGTCATGGCATCACGTGGGTTGTGGTCATTGCTTTAAATATGGGTGTGTTACTAAATAAAAATATAGTTGTGAGACAGCGCTGTGTTTGTGTTCCTTCCTTCTTTATGTCCTCGTGGTTTGCGCTGACCATCAATATGCATTACCAGTGTTGCCCTTTTGCAAATATTACAATGGATATGGATTCTCTGTATACGTGACACTCATTCATCAATTTGGCCTGAGCCTCTAGCTGTTTTAGTTGAAGGATAAGTAGCCAATATTGTTAATTACTGTTCGAAATCTTATCCTACCAATTTTGTAGCATGCCACCATGAACAAAGCAATATTTACACGCCTTTAATAATTTCTGGTTTGCATGACATCCGACAGCGGAATGACTGACGAAGAGTTCATATATTTACCCAATAATCAAACGGCCTGAGAAGGCCCTCGCTTGATCGCATAAAATTTAGATACGCACATATTCCAAAACAGCAGCTGCTGTACATCCCCAACGAAGAATATCTGCGACCAAATGAGCGCATCGTTCTGACCCACTGAGAAGTGCACCCGGTTCCTGAGTCACGGCCGAGTTTGCAACAATGAAACAATGACGCGTGAGCTGCTGTACTTGGTGTGGAACATTAACGAAAAAATTGCAGGTGTTATTACATGTACTGCAACATTCGCTGTTCTCAATCGTTTTTAGCGATATGTTCATCGATTTGAGCGTGCAATGGCGTACATAAACGATCGCTGGAGAAGGCAGTCGCTGTCCTGACGAAGACAAGTCCACTTGTCGAAACGTTGGCTCCTGCGAAATTCCCTGTTCTCAATCGTTTTTAGCGATCTGTTTATCGATACATGTACTGGAGATTTTCTACCGTTATCGCTGATTAGGTGCATGAAGAGGACACAATGTGCTTACTGCATAAAAACACCGTGCGCCTCGAGCATTTGGCATGTTGTTGCGCACGAACCAGCATATATTATGTATTTCTGTTATTTTCTCGTCGTTGCAGAGAAGACTGATGAGGTGTTGGTGACGGAGCTGGAATGCATTAAGCATCATATTACCCCACCGGTAAGACGGCTCTTCATTCTTTAATTTATGCAAGTTATCTCCTGCAACTAATGAAATAAATTGGGTTTTCGAGGTTGAATATTTTCAACATTATTCTTGTGCTCAGCGGCTGAACTCTACGGAAATGCTGTTTCTGTAGCCTGCGCCTTCAGTACGAAACCTCCGCGTTATGCGCTATTAGCTTTCACGCTGCGCGCATATGAGGGGATTACGTTTATGCTGTTATATTTTTCACTTGCAGTGTGGTACAAACAGTAAGCAGTAATACCTGGGTGGCCCGTGATCGCGTCTGTTTTACTCAGTCACTGATCATAGTCATGCTAGTTTGCAACACTTGGGCGCATTTTTCGACTAACCCACCGTAAGAAATTCATGGATACAGTATTATATTTCTAAGCTCGAGGATGTAGGTTCGATTGCCGGTCCCGGTGGCCGCATATCAGAAGGGGCAAAATGCGAAAACGTTCGTGTACTTAGACTTAGGAGCACGCTAAAGAAACCATGGTGTTCAAAACTGATCCGGATTCCTCAGTGGTTTAAAACCATATCACTGCTTTGGCGCCTAAGATCCCATAAATTTATGATTGTTTGTCCAGCTAAACCCACAATCTTTTTTTTTTTTACAGGTCAACGTAGCCTTTGACGATGCCGTGCAACAAATGGGCTGCCCCGACCGTGCTTGTGTCATCCGAAAGATGTGCGCTACAAACGACCTGGTGCGTGTTTCTTTCTGTTAATCTTGTTTCATCGCAGCGGTCTCTTCAGGCAAGGATGTTCACGCCTTTAACTATGATACGTAATATATGAACGATCATTCAGTGGCTCTTGCAATCGTCTTCGATGCCGCAAAAGATGCAGTGGCTCAAATAGGATCCTAGAGCGAATGATGACTTTGCAGACAAATCGCTAATAATGAGCCACGGAAAAAAAAGTCAAATCACTGTCAGTGCAGTTGTGAGAGCTACGAAACATATCAGCGTAAGAGATAGCCTAATACTGATCAAAAAGACTGCATTGCAATGTGTTAATGCCTAAGTGTGCTCAACGAGTGCCCGTTTCACAATGTTCAGTACAATAAACTGGTCGTAAGACGTTATAGACATCAACAAAACGAAGTATCTGTATAGACACACAAACAGGCGAAGTGATTGAGTCATTGACTCATTGATTATCTGAGAAAAATTATGGTGAAGTTGTGTCATACTATCGAATGAACATGATCAGCTCATGTGCCAGAACGATGCTTGTGAGAAATAAAAGAAGGTGTTTTATGCAAGGCTGAAAGACGTCTTCTTATATCATGCGTTTGCGTTTTTCCTATTTCTTATACACCTAAGCTAGAATAGGCCTGTGCGCTTTGGGCATCGCATTCTAAATAAAGACATTTAACAGCTCGAGAGAATTCAAGGGAAAGCGATTGACTAGATTTTCGCAAAGTGCAGGCGGCATATCTCCGTGATGGTGATGAATAAACAGTTTGCATCCGTTCCGGCAGGTAGGAGTGCCCGTATATATATGTCCCGTATAACATCCTGTGCAAGAGGGTAAACTGAACACCAGACTTTTTAGGTCAATCAACATCAAGACGAACACGTATTGTTGTTTGCCATTTCTTACATCATCTTTCGCTATTTGAAGCATAATCGTCGCTTTCCAAAACTGTGACGGCACAAGCGCCTATATCATAGTACCGTCGCTTCCCTCGAACGCTGGCGGCAAGCAAAGACTTAAACCAATTTGGCATAGCCTGATATCGTTCAATTTGAAGGGGTGACATCATAAATTGGGTAAATATTTTAAGTAATCACCTTCTTATAATGGTAATAACGGCTGAAAATACTCTGCCATATGATGTGTAAGGTACACGTCTCAGGAGGATAGGAATAAAGTACAGGAATATTTTAAATAAAAGTATAATTGGCTTACGTAATTTCGTATTCACCAGCTGCGGGTTTGAAAGCGGACTCAACTACTCCGCTTCGCCGCATTTTTCTTTTTTTTTTCTACACCTATAAAACGGGGGTGGATTCCTTCGGGACCTCAATAAAAAGATTTCTATCTATCTATCTATCTATCTATCTATCTATCTATCTATCTATCTATCTATCTATCTATCTATCTATCTATCTATCTATCTATCTATCTATCTATCTATCTATCTATCTACGGCCCAGTTTCTTGCATGTTTCGCTTACGTAAATGGTTCTCATTCTTCCGACTACATGACCACTGAAGTAAAGCCTGCATTCCCAAACGACTCATTCAAGTCGTTTTTTTTTTTCCCTCATGGTTTCGCTAACCGACTCTCGCAAGTCAATTTAACCATTGCTGTTATATTCGAGACGCAACCAGCGCTGTGACAGTCCCTCGCAGAAGACAGCTACTAACGATACCTTTGTGAATGGGGCCGTACACATGAAACGAGAACCTGTGTGTTGCCAGAATGTCCATGATACATGAGCCAAGAGGGCTGTGAGTTACTCAACATCTAACACCTACTCTCTTTTTCTCTCCCCCCCCCCCCTCCTCCCTACTATACAGGAAGCAGCTATGTCCGTTTACTTCACCGTAAGTACTTGCATTCTTACTTACATTGTGCGTACTTCATAACGTGTGAACATCGTCAGCTTATCCCGTGTTTAACCTCTATTGTTCTTAGATTTCATGGGTCTCGATGTTTGCTGGACAACCGTGTCATTTATAACCAAATCACTCAAAGCTATCAATATTTGTTCACTTGGGCCAATTTACGGCATGGTGAAGCTATGATTATGGAGTGATCATTTTCGATGGACAGTAAATCAGTGAGTCAGTCAAAGAACTCTATTAAAACGTCCTGCGATTGGTGGGACGGGCAGAGAGTCCAGCCTAAATAGCTGCCAGGCGTTAAATACACTAAAGACAGAAATGGTTTAGCTGTATTGGTAATCCATTCCTGTATAACACGAAAAGTCTCTATTACTCAAAGAAGATGCCTGCTAAACAAGAAAACACGCAAAAATTATGGGTTGCGTCAGATTTGAATCTCCCGCACTGGCTAGATTTGACGTCTTCGATTTTGACGTTTTTTCTATAGGACACAACATTATGCTTATTGGTGAAGATGGTGTACACAGTACTTTAAACAGGCGAATCATGAGTTCAAAGAGTTTAAGCACCTTTGACATTGGCGAACTCTGACGTCCCGGACGTAAAAGTATGTTATTTTGAACATAATTTTAGGTCCGGTACGTCACGTTGACTTAGTGGCATTCGAGACTTCAAGAAATTTAACATTGATTTTCATTATGTTTTTGACTAAGCAATAAGTTACCACAAAATAATGACCATGGTGCTTGTGTCAAAGAATGATTTATCCACTTAAAGTAATCTAATGCCTCCTTAAAAAAGCTCGTGACTTGGCATATAATAATAAAGTGAACCGATCCGATTACGCGGCTATCTCCATCAGATAGGAGATAAAACACACACAAGAAGTGAGAACAATGTGCACGGTGTAATAACTTCACTTAGCAAAGTATATGTAGCAAATTATGTGTAAAAACGAAAACAAACTAAGCAACTGAACGTACAACTGTATCAGTTATCGAATTTTAACAATAAATGTGGAATTTGCGTTTGAGTGAACGGGACAAGAAAATAATATAGCGAAGAGGGGTAGCTTTGGTATACCGGCCACTATCATGCGTCTACCAGTCTCCCAGCAATTATTGAGACCATTTGTAAAAGGATGGGCAGCAACATAATAAGGTTTCGAGGGCTGATGACACCTGTTCTCTACATTGCTTCTTACGAAACACGCGTGGAGAATGGTTACCAAATACCCAAAAGAGGTGCGCAAAGGACATTGTGAAGCGTTGAAAGCCTGATCTGTTGGATACAGAACTATCTGTACTAATGCATTGTTCTCTGGAACTATTCTTAGGTGACTTTTGATATGTTTATGGAGGCACACCTCTTAAAATCTACTCACTTTCAAATTCGCCATTCACAAAGAAGCACCCATGTGAAGGCTTCAGAATGTAAACGTTAATTAACGCCCCCTCTCCCCCATCCACTCAAATCTAAGTACATAGTATTGGTTGTATAGAAATGTACAGTAATATCGCCGCTGAGGTCAAATGCAAAACCTCGAACTTACTGAACGCCTAAACGACGGAGCTGGGGAGCGTACTGCATGAATACGTTAATTTGTGCCTCGCAATATGAACGACAATTTTGCCGTTAACGTCCATTGTGTACGCCTAGATCTCTTCCCATCCTTGTACTCGAATGAAACATTATACTACCGTCGGTGTCTTTGCAGAAGGAACAGATCAGCGAGATCCACGACGCAGCCACAGCATGCGACCCAGACGTCCAGCATGGCGAAGACCATTAAGTTCTGACGGTTGAGCCCCGTTACCAGCCTTTAATTATAAAATTTCTGGGGACGCTTTTTTTTTCGACATCTGGAATACGACGTAATATAGGGTTGCCCACCAGCTTGTAAAGCACAAACAAGAATAAACCGTTTGAACTGTTCGTCATTGACGTATATTTGGCTTCTTTTACATTGGACATGCGTATACGGGCTGCTTCGTTTGCCTAAACTTGTATTGGCATTCGCTAAAGCTATTAATTATGCTTGGCACTGAAATGTTGAGGGCCGTGTACCATGCGATAACGGTGAACGTTAAAGAACCCCAGGTGGTCGAAATTTCCGGAGACCTCCACTACGGCGTCTCTCATAATCAAATCGTGGTTTTGGGACGTAAAACCCCAGAAATTAATCAATTCTTGGCAGTGCTAGCTGTTGACATTATAAAATGACCGGCGCCAAGCAAAACGTTGCACTCGGTATGCAGTATATTAAGACAGGTGTTGCCTAAGAAGCGCAGTAATTGACTCTGCACATCAGCCTTTAGATTGTGCGGATGCACAAACAAACAAACAAACAAACAAACAAAAAGCTGCCGCTCTGAGTTGTGATCCTGCAGCAGCGTGCACCGTCCAGGGCGTTTCGCATGAGATTGCGAAATTTGATATTGACACGTGTGGGCAATCGCGCGCGGCGGCCTCTCAGTAAAACGCATGCGTGTCGAGCTTTTCCCGCCGACCACGTAAGTGCCTTGGCAGTGTATTTTATGGTAGACTGTTTAACGGCACAGCTGGTACTTGCTCAAGGACATATCTTAGCCGCAAAGTAAAACGCCTACAACAGTGAGGGACGCAACAACAGGATGAGTGCGGCATCTCTTGTACCCTTGGCGAGAAGTAAAATGGCCTAGAGGTGATACAAGGAAACTTGAAGAAACGGGAACCGTAATAGGCACAGCGATTTCTCATGTTATCAGGTCTTCCAGAAAGTGAAAGAGGGAGGCCGGCATAGCGTGCCGATTGCCTTCTCTTCTCCCGTTAATTAAGCTTACTGAGCTATGCTCAAGAACCACTGGTGAGACGCTTGGACGTCAGGGATGTGGCAAAAAAAGAAATACTACTTTCATGTATACGCTGTGCAACTCAACGAGCCAGGGAGCACCACCTAAACACAATGAAGGATGGCATGGCGCAGACCTTGAGGAAGGACTGCGCCTGTCAACCGCGTTTTGTCAGCCGACCAAAGCACCTTGCAACTTCTGTTTTCAAGCGCTCGCTCACACTCCTCTTTCGCTTTTATACATTGCAATAGAGGGCCGTTGAGGATGATTCACAGTGAAGCATGCCGACTGGGGAATCTTTATTCCGTGTGATCCTTGAGGTACGTATACTCTGTAATAATAAGAATCGTTGTGGTTTTACAAGCCAGAACCACGACAAGGTTGTGAGTCACGCTCAGAAGTGGGGGACTCCGGAGTAATTATGACCAACTGGGGTTCTGTAACGTGCTCTAAACCTAAGTTTCCGGGTCGTTTTCGCATTCCATCGAAATATGGCCGCGTGGTCATGATTCGGTCGCGCGACCTCGATCTCAGAAAGCCAACACCCTAACGGCTAAGCTACTACAGCCGACGTGTATTCCTCACAGCGACTGAGCTTTTATATTTTGGGAACCACACCCATCGGCCGGCTGGTCCCAGTGCGACACGTGCTGCGCACAGGCGATGCGCATGGCCTGTCCGTGCTCTTCAAAAGGCGCAGCCGAAACCCCGACCGAACAGTCGAAGGCGGGTCTGCGGGAACGTGCGGTGTCCGGCCAGTGGCATGAACGGCTGTAGGAAGTGCGGTCTGTGCGTTTCGTTTTCATTGTGCAGTTAACAGTTTCACATTCCTAATAAACCTTCTTGTTTAGAGCTTGTGGCACAGGCAGTTGCGTCGTATCTTTCGCCGAACGACGAACCACAAGATGTCTTTGACTCTATCATTGATTTCAACCTTGATGGCAAATTAAAGTCTTATACAGACAAGTCCAAAGAATACGCGGAGGAAAAATCTGCAATGGAATTGCGCTTCTGTATGGCGGAATACAGCTTACCACCCCGCGTAGTGATAGATCAAAAATGGCAAAATCACTTCTGAAATTTCATAAGATTACATTACCAATATAAACTTTAAGACGTCAGGGGAATGCAATTAAAGTGCATTACAAGTCACAGGTGGCAGAAAGTAATGACATCACATTACTATTACTTTCCACATGTAATGAAACTACATTGTAAAATGTTCATTTTTCATGAATTAACTTGTGTGCGCTTTATTTGTAGCGCATTTACATTGAAATTACCAGCTCAACCGTCGCGGCGATATCCTGTCCCTGCTTTACAGGCAAGGTCATAGCGGCAATTACAGGCAAGGTCATATGCAAACAGTTTCAGGAACGATCTGGTGCAGTTTGTTATTTTTCCTGGGATGATAGGCAGTAACACGGGGTCTTATCTGTGTGCACAACGTAATGCGATTACCATTCTTCGGCTCCTTCAGGCTGGTTTCCTTGTTATGTTTTTTAGCTACCACGTGTTCTCGGTGTGTTGACAATGTTGGCCAGTCTCTTCAGTAAATACAGTTGTATTCTTAATTCCGCTGGCCTAAATCGTGCCCACACCGCGTGGGTTTGTCCAGCTCAACATCTCGACTATTGAGCGAGTTGCACCACGAATGACCGCGAATGCACCACGAAGAAAGCGGCACACTTCATTGAACCTGAAGACAGCTGTTGTGGTATAGTTATATTATGTTTGGTCGCCTGCCGCTATCGCTGAGTTAGCCCGGACTGCTCGGGCTGACTAGCCGAAACTGCATCCCCTTGTCGACCACATCTCGACTCCTACCAAGGCACGGCAGGAGAATGCAGGCTGATCGGTGGGGAATTCGGCCCCTGCGTAAATGTATCTATGCTCATGTACATAGATATATGTCTATGTACACAGATATATTTATATCTATGTACTCTCGCAAGAAGCGCTACATGTTGAGCTGCCGCTGTATACGGCTATTAAAATACTGTATGATAATTCTTAATTAAGCTTACCACGACTAGGCGTATTTTAAGGTGACTTATGGGCATATTTCAAACATTGCGTTTTGTCTGTTTGTGGCATTTAATAGCGCATAAGATACTGAGACGACCGTGCTGCAAGTATACAGTACGGACACCATCTTATTTTGGTATGTTCTTCAATGAGGTTTAAAAGATACCTCAATGTAAATTCTCATTGAACAACCACCGCACGTATTCTCTGCTCGTACCAAGGAGAACTCGTTCTTGAGATATCGCTGCGTGGGTCGCATCGCGTAGTGCGGGTGCATGCGAGGAGCGCGTCCGCTTGTTTGCATTAGGATAAAGACGCAAAAATGAAATGGCCAAGCATTCGCCCACCTTACCGCCGTCGTCGCCGTTGTCCTCGCGACATCGACGAAAAACAACACCGCATGTTTCAGGATACGCAGTGTAAGTGAGAAAGAGGGGCACCAGTGAGAGCCACGATGAGAATATTAGTTCCGGGACGCGTTCGTCGCAGAAATCTGCTGTGTCTCTCTTATCCTTGGCCTTGTCGTGCCTTCCTATAAGAATGACCACACCATTCGTTTTTATTAAACAAGATATCCCCGGGTGAATAAATACCGGAGTTCTGTGTATGTACGGCGTGCCTCGTATCATGTCACTGCTTTCGTATGTTAATCCCCGGAAGGTTTAGAGTTTTTTCTCCCTCTATGAAATTTACCATGGTGGGTGAGAGGCATGATCGTTATTGAAGAGTGCAACTTATTTCGTGTCAGAACGCGCAATTTTGCCTTGCTGGCTCCTATAAGAGTCACGCACACAGACTGCCACCGTGTGTCAGACAAGGATAATTTTTCAAGGTTGTATGTACTTAGCGTATTTTGGCATACTGAGTGAAGTCATAAAACAAAAATCTGAAGGTGCCTTTTTGCTGTATTATCCTTTCTTCAAGGATTCATGCGAGGTGATCATTCACGACGCACCGCCCTGCAGAAGGCAACGCAAAACTTTTGTTATCTCATAAAAGCGTACTTATATTTATGCAGCTGATTCTCCGGTTCATCCGTTTGTGAGAAACCAAGATTGTGTTACGCGTATACATAAGGACAATTATCCTGATCTTGCGCTCAGAAGACATTGGCAAGTACGTGCATGCCTTGACACAACTGTCTCCATGTCGCCGTCCTTTTTTTGAAAATTCGGCATTTCCTCGAAAGTGCTGAATATCACATGATACTTCTTAATAATAATCGCTGAGGTTTGACGTGCACGCCAGAACCACGATATCATTATATGTCATTCCGTAGTGGAGGGCTCTTGAAATTTTAACACCTGGCATCCTTTAACGTACACAGAAAACGCACAGTACACGGACCGCTGGCATTTTCTCCGTCATCAAAAATGCGACTTTTGCGGCCGGGATCGAACCCGCGTCCTTCGCGTAAGCAGTCTAACACCGTAACCACTGCGCCACCGAGGCGGACAAATGATACTTCGTGTCGAATTGAAAACGCAGCTGCGAAAAAATCACTACAGCTGAGTTGGCTATAGATGTGTCGCACGCTCTCTCGGAAGAAGTATTGGTAGGTATGGAAATAGGGTAAATGTATAATACTTTAAAGAAATCAGATTCTTCAGACAGCATATAAGCGCGCGCACCAAAGTGTGCTGACTGCTAGGTGCGTGCATATGTACCTAACAGTTGGAAGATTGGGTTACGCAAATTCCAAACCGCGATCTCTGACACTTCCAGCTAGCCCCGGCAGGGGCTGATGCCAATCGATTGTGCTGGCTCCCGATCTGCTGAGTTTGCCATCACTCAAGCAGCGAGTGCCAATGGCTACATGCTATTTTTGCCAATTTCGGGGGGGGGTAAGTGTGCCCCGCCATGGTGGTCTAGTGAATAATTTGCTTTTAAACCAATACTGCGACAGCCGCTCAAACCCTACTGAATAATGGCAGTTATTTTACAAGCAATCCATACACGTTGGAATATTTGCGAAAATTTGAAGCAGCGAACGAGATATATTGGTTCATTTCAACCAGAAAGCCGAAACTGAGTGGTCAAAGGGCGCTGTTACCGCTAGCTTCGGTATGTGGCCTGTGTGACGCAGTAGTTTCCCTCGCATTGCCGAGCAACCACGAGCACGCGTCGTTGCTGAGTGGCTATTTCGGCAAGTGCGATCAGGCTCAGCAAACGAAACGATAAATATCGCCGCTTGATAACGACGCTTGCTCAGTGACATTCGGAAAGGCAAGAGGAACAACTGTGTGACTCAGGACACAGTCGAAGCTATAGCGGCAACCACGCTCTTTGACCACTCAATTTCGGTTCCCTTGGTGAATATTTCATTGATGTCTAGAAATGAGCAGCGTCGCATTTTACGACCATTACAACGGATAATAGAATCCTTGTATAAATAACTTCGATTAATCAATTACGTTTCAGCGTCTAGATTTTTTGGCTTAAAACTTAAGACAAACTGATGTCATGCAACACAGTGTATATATATATATATATATATACTGCGTTGCACGACATCAGTGTGTCTTTCAAACGCATTTTTTTATCATTTTACGAACGTATTTGTGCTGTAGGCCTATTCAACATTCAAATAAGCATTTACGCAGGCCGTGTTCGTACGTCGTACTAAACAGAGCGCAAGGAATCTCGAGTCAAGTCACGTGGTTGGCTACAAGAATTGGTGCTGTTTGTTCCATATACGCAATTCACATTTACCATAAACTCGTAGTCCAGCAAGTTGGAAACTCGAAAAAGCAATAGCTTCCTCCTCGGAGTCACATGATGGGAACTCGAAACGCCATAGCTATATGCATGCTCGGACTTTCCTTCACACCTTCCCTTGTTCTCCCTTATCACTTTGAATACACACTATACAATTCCGGCAATGTTTTACATTCATGCCACCTGCTTTTTATAGCGGTAGCTGCTTGCGAGATCCTAGATATAGCGAAGCACTTGACGTTCACAGCCGGAAATTTCCCTGAAAAATTTCTCGAAAATATTTTGAAATAATATGTGGAAAGAAACGTGGAAATGAAATAACTCTCGTCTCGTTCACTTGGCATGTACCGAAATTGGCACGAAGTGGTTCCAATGTATGACTAAAATGACTGATAGGGCACGACATCATCAACATGACACGCTCGCCAGTTACATCATGATCAACAGCAATACAATCACGCGCTCGTACCCGCATGGACATGTGGCTATGAGCCACAAAAAAGAAAGGAAGGAAGGAAAGAATTCGCTGGTGAATAGAGTTAGAAAGACGCTGTTTGGGTTAAAGTACACACGTGTTTAGAAATATTCTGAAGTCTAACAGGCCGGCGCCGAAATGTCACTAAAGGGAATATTTTCGGTATAACAGTATGACTTCGCATTGTTACTGTTTCCATCTTACGCTGTAAATATTGCTAAATGTGCAACCGCATAAGAGCACAGTGGACGTAAGGATGTTTAACAATACTATTTGTACGCAACCCAAAACAAGAAAGCCGTATGTTAAACATCGTGCACAAAAACGCCGTTAAACTCGACTCAACGAGCGATGCCGTGTTTAGATGAATAGCGCGAAGCAAAAAAATAAAAATAAAGGAAAGGAAACGAAGGTGGGGGCGGTGCAAAGCAACCGTATACAAACACTCGATTGTGAGTGAAGGTATGCGAACTCCAGGAACATTGCGCCACATAGGCCAACAGCGCCCGTGAGTTTTCAACCCTAGACCCATTGAAAGGAGCTCGTCAGAAACGTGAACAAACGTGGAAGTACTTTGGATAAAAGAAATAAAATTAAGGAACCTAGATTGCTGCAGAGGGCTCAAGATACACACGGTGCCTATAACGCAAAGCAGAGAAAACGTATACGCTCCTCGCGCTTAAGACTATATGACGCGAATACACCCTGCACAAAGAGGAAGGAACCACTCGAGGTCAATTTCACGCCATCGTGTAACCAACATTGCAGACAGTGGGAAACGGCGTACGCGTCTCTGGTGGCGAGCGATTCATGTCCTTGGCTCCCTCACGTGGGGCGGCAGTTTTTAGACGCGGAGGAGCGTGCTGGTTCATGACGCGGATTGCGTCAATAAGAGCGGAAGGATGTTTTGTTGGCAGCGTCACGGGTCACACGTGTACCTCGCCTAACTGACGCCATGTCTGACCAATAGAGACGAAGGAACGTCGTTTTCGTATTTTAATTCTTGCACCTGCAACGTCTGTTGTGGCTGGAGGCTGGCTTTGGGGGGTTGTGGCCAAACGAGGGCGGCGTTCTTGGGCCGCCGGTTTAAAAAGCGCGCTCGCATCGACCCTCTGCACCACTCGCTACCTTCAGCTTCTCTGATTCGCTCGTGTCCATAGAGCCAAGAGCCAGAGAGTAACCATGAAGGCTTTTCTGGTCTGCGCCCTGCTCGCCACAGTCGCCGCTGTGAGCTTTGCTCACCATCTCGAGCTGTGCGGTGAGTATACTGGGATGCGATATAAGTGCAAAGACGGGTAGTGTATATTAACCTGACTTATCGAAAACTGACAATAGCGCGCTCAGATGGAGCATTAGCTATGTGATAGCGAACCGATGTTCATTTGTCCTAGCCTCTCCCTTTTTTTTTTCTTTTCTTCATAATTGAAAGACTTGGTCGCGCTTTTAAATGACATTAACCTTGGCAATGGCTATGAAATGGCAGTATGCTCATTCGTAGTCATTGTGGCCTACGACAAATTTAAAGTTCCTATAGCTCGTGAAGATGAGCACTGCATTTCAAAAGAAATGGCTGAACCCATGTTTTATTATTACACTAGTTTGTTTCAATGCTGCTCTGTATCACTTTCTGGTGACTCGCCTGCTGTGACCTTCACTGAAATGTCGAAAGTGGAAATGACTCCTCCGTCTGACATAAGCACATGATTTGTAAAGTTAGAGTGTTGTGTGCATGGATGCATATGAAATCAAAGCGCTTTTATTCTGCAAATCTTGGAGTGCCTGCGTCAACGCATGGCATATAATGCGTCAACGCATTATCTGCCATCCTCGACCACCTCGTTTTTTTTTTTTGTCGCTCTTCCCTCTTTCATCTTTCTATTCCCCTTTCCAATCCCCCAGTGCAGGGTAGCCAACTTGACGCTTTCTGGTTAAACCTCCCTGCCTTTCTGTTTCCTCCCTCCTCCTCCTTGGGGTGCCTGCATTTCTGACCACAGTTAACGATTTTCTTTCTTGCAGAAAAACAGGATGAACAGCTTAAAACTGAGCTCCAGTGCATTGGGCTCCATATCTCGGCAGAGGTAAGAAACGTTTTATAGCAGAATTTTTGTCGTGAAAATTGCAACTTAGAAATCAAGAACGTGTTAGTTTTGTCTATTTTTCCCTTTACATAAGCATCCATTACTGCAGATGAGATATTGTTTAGAGAGTTTAGCGGATGAAGGGTGCCATTATGAAAAATGAAGCGGGGGGAGCAAATGACAAAAAAAAAAATCCAGTTTCAGGTGGTACAAATATTAGCCTCTGTATGACTGTCTATGGTAAGCTGCATATATAAAATGCAAGGTAACAACACCTGGGGACGATTTACCAGTTCTTCTCTCTTGTAAATTCGTTTTCTCATTGGCCAGCGGGCTTCGCTACTCACATGTCCAGCGCCGTGATGGGCTAAAATATGCTGTAGCGAACATTTTTGTGTAAGGTGTTTTTGTGAGTGCGGGCCCTGCTTTTTCTTTTCTTTTGCCTGCACGCGATTGTTTGGGTCATAAAGTGCGAACGGTTGTGGGCGTAGCACATTGCAGATGAATGCTAAGACATTGTGGAAACACATCGCCGCTGACCGTGAGCTTCGAAAGACTACGAAACTTTCATTAGTTAAGATATCTTTAAAACCTTGGGATGGCTGACAATTCATACAAGAAACTTGGAGGGGACTTTGTCTCAATGGATGTTCATTTTTTTTAATATTGATGATTGCACGTAATTCGAGATATTCATAGTGAGATACTTGTGCTAACCCTACACCACATAAAAACAAGTGGGCTGCGAGCGTAGAAAAAGCAACCCGTAAACGCGTGAAGAGGTTTGAATGATGGCGTGCAACAGCTAACACTGGTGCGGCATGTAGCTGGAGATGGTGTCCACGTAAAACTGTCGAACCAGTATATTTGCCACCAGTGGCCGCGACCTCAAGATTGAATTTTTGTCGCGAGGCGTTTTTATTTCTAACGCAATACAGGGTCTCACTTCCCGGCGCTTCCGACCCGGTCTGTTTCGTTAATGCACCCATTAAAATCGGAAATTCGATTCTCAATGCCTCAAATTGGATATGCTTTTAAGTAGGAAAAGAAAAAAAAAAGATTCATCGACGCGTGACCGCCTTCAAGTTCGCCACGTAAACAAGGATTCCCAATGTTGTAGTAAATGACAGTCAACCAACCTTTCGTTAATTATTCTTCCTAAACATACAGTGTTCACCACAAAGGATGTCCACTGAGGCTAAAGATTTGCGTATAGCAAAACCATGCTGGAGCATGCGCGCAGTACTGAAAAAAGAAAAAAAAAAGCCGCTGTTGACAAGATACACTTCGCATTTGTGAGCACTTGGGTGCATGCGCACCTAAGTGCTCACAAGCACAGCAGGTAGCACATGCTGGTTTTGCAGAAAAAAACATGCGAACCATTTTGTAATGTTCGCGTGAAACGAAAAAAGCCTAATGAGATTTTTAGAGAAGGCGACAACTTATTGAGAACGGTGATGCAAGTATACAAGTGCGCACGTGTGGGATTGGCGCACGCAGGCGTAGGAGCTGTCAATATTTCTGATTCTTACGCGGGAGCGTCTTTCCATTTACACCAAGTACAAACGACTCGCGCTTCAGTTCATAAGCGAATGTTAAGCCTAACCCGGCCTGACAATTGCAATGCAGGCGAACCAGAGCTTTGACAAGGCGCTGAAGACCCTTGGCTGCCGGGACAGGAGCTGCGTCATTCGGAAGCTCTGCGCTGGAAACGATCTGGTGAGTGTTCGTTTAAGCTACACGGAATATTTCACAATAAATCAGAGCTAGGAAACACTTCCCTCTTGTGATAAGCGCTTCCGTAGAGCATGACATGTTTGTGAGATGTAGGCCTACAAATGCTAGATAACACAATAGCTGGACAGTAGGGTGTTTGAGTGAAAGTTCGTCGAGGGAAAGAATTCCAGGACCGAAAACTCATAGTAGCTTTGAGATAATCGAGCGACATTTCTGGAGTGCACTAGAGAGACTCCTTGGTGCCGCCAGAAATAATTACTATTACACCATGTACAGAAATGAAACGATGATGCACAGAATTATCTCTACCACACATAAAAAAAAATACATTTCTTAAGCTGAACATCGCTTCCTGGCTTCACTAGATTGATATGAAGCTGTGATTGCTTGGGTGAGACGTAAACTGCGTCGATATTCGCCGTGCCTAGTGCGAGATACTACAGGCTCTGAGCCGTACTTTATAATTGCTGTGATCAATCACAGACAGAAAGTTAGACCCTGTTTAATAATAATGTGGCTAGGTTCATTTAAGACGGCACTGTTTTTGCTTACCTTGCGATACTGTCGCGCAGATGCTTAACGTATCCACGGAATGTGTTAGCAAAAAATCACTTTATTAGCAATAAGAGACACAATTTGAAAATTTTGTACTCTGGAACAAACACCCCACGAAAGGACACATAAGCAAATGGTGGTGTATAGTTGAAAAAGATAGTTTGCTTAACTCTTCTAAAGACTTAAGAGTTGTTTGTTTTTCTTCTGCAGGAGGCAGCCATGGCAAACCATTTCACGGTGAGTAAATTTGCCGATTTCTTTTTCTACCTAACCCGGGTGTCGCATTCATTGTGGTATTGCTTGAGCGGCGTCTTTTGGAATTCATGACAACTTGCAAATGCCTCTCTGTATTCTTCCTCGTGAAGTGCTTCTTTTTTCGCCACTATGAAGTACTAATCAAGTAAAAGAACTACCTAGAAGCTTTGAGAATTTCACTTTCCGATAACTGTGGAGCTTCATGAGTTGTGTTTCCCCATAACTCAGTGCGCAAAATGTACAGAAAAATGGTATTGCCAAAGATTAGAGCAGGTGAAACAACTTCTAATACCGTAAGCAGACATACTATTTTAGCATTGTATTTACTTCAAATTTCGGATTGAAATTATTTGAGACTCACCTGATCTCTCTTAAACACCGCTATTTTACCATTGTGCCCAGCGGAAATTGCTTTATGAACATAGAACAGGTGAATCGCAGCCGTACAAGAAGGCTGTCCTGACTAAACTTAAGTGTGCAATTACTTAACACGCTAGACAGACTACATGAAAGAGAATACTCAACCAGCGGTTCTACAAACATCTATTAAGCAGATGTTTCTTAAAATATTATGCAGATCTAACGCATTTGTTGCAACCTATGAGTAGTGAATCGTCAGTGAAGTAGTTCTGTGTATTACTTGCATCTAATAACTGCGCACTTAGTTTCGTTGTCCTTGCTTACATTCTACGTGAAATTTCCTGGAAAGTAATATTATTATCTTGGATTTTACGAGCAAGAAACACACCATGATTACGAAGCACGCTATAGTGGAGCACTCCGGATTCATTTGTCCACCTGGTGTATTTTAACGTACGCCTATACGTAGACACGCTAGTGTGCTTGAATTTTGCCCTCGTCTAAAGGCGGCACCTTTAGTCGGGGATATCCGTGCAAAGTGGGTGCTGGTCCACTACAATCGGCAGAAGTTAATTCCCATGCAATTTTGGTGTTTACACACACTACCACTCAAAATCCATGCCGAAGTATATGCAACAAATCAGTATGGCACACTGCAAAACGCACACGCAGCCAGATTGCGAAAATGAAAGTGAAAAATTGTACCTGTCAAGGAAAGGGGGATGACGACAGGTACATAAATATAGCGCGGCACAGCCCTATATAGCTACATTTAGGAATTCGGTGTCACTTGTGTTAGTGTCACAGAGCCACTGTTCAGCATCAGTTGAGACTGCAGAGCACACGCCCCGCGAGATTCCGAATAGTCAAACCAAGGAAAATCGAGTAATTGAAGGATATCTTGCACACAATGCGTCATCCCATTAACTTGACGGTTTGTTGTAGAACATCTCGGGAACTTACACCATAGATTATTTTTTTAATACGAATTTATATGTAACGGGACACGTCAAGATGTACTGACCCCTTCCGCACTCCTTGAAGTTTGCGTGTTAATCGCCAGTCTATGCACATGACGAACTCACAGAGTTCTTCTTCCCAGCTATTGTCATAACGCTACGTGGGACTCGAATAATTTTTTTCTTATTGATAATGAGCATTTCGTGCAATAATGATAATCATAATCCGCCATATGAAATGACTCTCCTGTTCTTTTACATTTACAGAAACCCCAAATTACGGAGATACACAACGCTGCAACCACGTGTGATCCAGAGGCTGGGCACCACCACCACGACCACCACTGAAGGTGGTCCACGCGTTGTCTTCTGCGAGCTCACAGTTCCTACAACTCCTAGGGTCGTGCCTCTAGGAAGTACTCCAAGGAGTTTTGTCATAATGAGCTAAAATAATTTACTTTGTCGCATGAAAGCAATAAAGACACGTTTGCTCGAAACCCTGTCAACTATTTCTGTACGACGTGCTGATACCACAGCAGCCTCCTGGAGAGCATCTGCTTGCACGTCGGTACTAATATTGAAAAATACTGACTGCCCCATTATTCCACATGTATAACTGTGGGGCATCGTTCAATGAAGGTACACGCGCACGTAGCCTTGTGTTGACATATGCGGGTTCGTGCGTGCAGCCCACCAAGCAAAGCCAGAAGCCATTTACACGAGTTGAAAGATATTGTAGCCTCCTCTAGTGCGTTGTGATCTCGCTATATCACGTATCCTAACCCTAGCTCATGAACTGGAATGCAAGCATATGAAAAAGGAACATTTCTTTTTTTCAGTTGGAGTGCATGTGTGGTTGTCTAGCGAAAATGCGAGCGTATTTCCATCCTTTAAAAAGAAATCCGCGCTTTGCTTACAGTGTGTTCCACGAAGGCGAATAATGCAAGTAACTATGCCCATTAATTGAGATGCATAAATTGAATTCGCCACCCGCGCAACATTGCATACTTCACAGAGTGACAGGATGCCATACCATGAAGTGATGGTTAGTGGGCATGTTCGTATATGAAATCATACTTCTGTAAACAGCACACAGATGGATACGAAATGATGGATACACAGACGGATACGAAATATTTTTTTCTAAACGCGAAGCGTTTCTTGGCGAACTTCAGTCCCTTTATCTATCTATCTATCTATCTATCTATCTATCTATCTATCTATCTATCTATCTATCTATCTATCTATCTATCTATCTATCTATCTATCTATCTATCTATCTATCTATCTATCTACGTTTCGGTGTTCTCCTGGTTATCTCGTTCACTTGCTATACATCAAAATGAGGATAGTGGGCCATAAATGTATCAAGAATGTGAATGATTGATACAGACTGCACCAACATGCCACATTTGTCCTGTACGTCACGATTAACGATAATGCGATCGCGGGTGACTCATACCCGTAGCGATTAGCCCGTGGTATGCTGGTATTCGCCACAAGTGTTTGAATCTACAAGTGTACAGCCTCTGTCAGCAAAGGATCAGCCAAAATATACGTTTGTAATATTATGAGAACACACATTGCGTGGGTTAAACGAGAGAAAGACATGAGGTTTGTTGTAGCTTTCGACTGAAATGTAGACATAACAAGCACATACAAAAAACCGAGCGGCATGACTGCATGCATCAACCAACGACGCGGTAGGTGGAATGGAACCCGGGTCCCCGAGATGCCAAGCAAACACGCTATCACTCGTCCACGGCAACTGTTACCTCACCGCAATTATTGTAAACAAACCTACTGCATCAGCAGTTGTGGTGATGGTGCTTGTCTGACGTAATTTGGTGTAGTAGTGTGGGAACCACTGCTGTAGCGATATAAGGAACAAAATATATTTACTATACTACCAGCTTCACGTATTTGCCCAGCTTTGCTGGCGTCCTAAAAGCGATGCTTACAATGCGCACATCAGCACAATGTAGAGTACGTTTTCCTTACAGAGAAAACATAAGTCTGCGCAGTAATGTGAGTGACAACGTTATGTCGGACCATGAGGTACTCCCGAGTCGCCGCAGTGCTGCCGACGTGCCTGATAACGCCACGTTAAACACACAACTATTCAATTCGCACAAATGCGTTCATCCTACTTGCAAAACTTGACAGAATGTCGAACAATCGTGCATAAGCAGTTTTCTCCCTGACTGTTTCGCATGGCACGGATTCACACAGTGCGTTGGATCTTAACAACACGCGTTGGATCTGCCGGATTTTTTTTAATGTGCATCCATTTACAGCGCTTTTTATAAGGATGCTATATGATTTATCGCCCTAGTCTGAGTTTGCTTTGTTCATCGATCAAACTTGCGAATATAAAGACATTGTTCGGAGTTAGACACCCGCTTCTTTTGTCAAATGAGTGCTGCGGAATTCCGCAACGAAGAGTTACATTAATGAAAGGGAAAAATTCTTATTTTCTTCAACTAAGCAGCCTTCCTTCTTGAGAAGTCCGTATGAATTTCCCTGTATACTATAGCTTTGTGCGACATACGGCCGGATACTGATTCACCCGCTTCTTTTCTTTCTTAATTATAGAAATCTCGCACCAGGACAGTGAATGATGTGCTAGTGTTGTTATAGTGTTCTAACTTCGAATGCACGTACAAACTGTGATTTGAAAGTTTATCCTGAGACAAAGTACGAGCTAAAATTATTTCAGAATATCAGCATTACGTGCAGCGCACTAAGCTTCTATGATTTATGAGGTGTACAGTAAGATATTCTATGTTATGGCAGCCGTCTGTGAGAAATGCAGGCAAGCACACTGTGTGTCAGACAGACACACCGAACGCGTTGAATGTTCTTCTGTGGACCATTACACGGATAGCATTGTCGGCCATTTACATGAGCAGAGTGAAATAATTCGTTTAGGCTGCTTTTAGGTTCTCAGTATGGCAACCCTTTCTCGACCAAAGTACAGACGAGCTTTTTTTGCGTCTGTACTTTTGCGAGGCAGGATGAAGTATGTGGAACCTCGCCTGAATAACTCACTGAAGATATTTCATATTTTGACAACTGATAATCCTCGCGGTAGACCAGCCTATAGTATGCACACTTAACCCCTGTACTACTTTCTGCAGTCTCATAGATCAAGGTACCCTAAAGACTATTAACTAACAAGTGGAGGCATTGGTCTTCTTAGACAAATGTGGTGTTGAAATAGAAGCCTTTCTCAAAATTATTTCGATATACTTAAAAGACGACGCTGCTTGTGAGGAAAGACGGCGTCTTTGTGCCTAAATCGGCAAGTTGCACGGCTTCTGATGTTGCTCCAATCCTTAGCAAAGATGACAAGTGCTCAGAGGGCACCTTAGTTGATTGTGCGATTAAAATATTTTGTGGCGCAAAAAATTACATGATCTTCTGTAATAGGGACGACATTGAATCCGCTGTTACCTCAGTGAGTGAACAATTAAAAATAAAGGTAGGAATGTCGAGCTTTATTAAAAGGTAGCCTGTGGATTGCGTAATAGAATTCTTAGACATTTCCATGACGTTTAGGATAAACTACGTCTCCTTGCAGCAATTGCATGGATCTTCTATAATTGTTACTCATTTTTCTTCATGCATTATAAAGTCGTATAAAGCGAAATTGCCAAATCCTAGCTGTCGTTATGTCCACTCGCGCGAGATCATTTGTGCACGAAATGAACGCCAGCGTAAATGCTCAAGTTATGCGCTTATTAGAATTAAATCATACTTGCGTTGCAGTCGCAATCATCTATAAAAGCTTGACAAAAAAAAGTCTGTTTCGTCAAGTTCGATATAAGGTCGCAGAAAGGAATCATAACAAGGGTATTCCGTACGCGCAGAAAGATTTTATATCGAATTCGTTGTCTGCCACAGTTCGCCCTTTCATTAGATAGTCGGTTTTTGTGTTGTCTGATTCTGTTCGCATGTGTCTTTTCCTGTATAACTTTTTTCTTCTATGATCCCTACCATTCAGGTCAACTTTCTGCCGTTCTAAGCTTTCACGTTACATACCCTTCTTTTTAGCAGCCAAGCGCAGCGAGGCTTTACCGCAATGCTACAGCTGATATAGTAAGAATTAAGTGACACAGAACAACCTATGGGTTTTCTAGGATAAACCAGCCTCTAGAGTAAGCTCATCTGATTCAAGAACCGTCGTCTGTATACCTGGACCGGGCTTGCTTCAAACGGGCTCAAGGTTTCTTATGCGACGTTCGCAATCATATACTTTTACACTCAGCATAGATTCCGACATAAACTTTAAGTTGGCTCACGTCTTAAGAACGCAGATAATTATAGTGTGTGTTACTCACAAGTAAACGATGTCCAATAAGGCTGTCACTCAACTCCCTGGAAAAAACATCACGTCACCTTTGAATTGGTACCATGTCACTTTGGTACAGTGAATAAAATTTTGCTGCTGGTGCCGCCTTTTCATACCGTAAATAATCTTCGGTACTTGTTTTATAACACTCAAAAACGGACACCGAGAACAGTCTTCGTTTCAAGACGCATGCTTTCCCCTATGCTCTAAAGGGACTCATAGTCGATATTTCGTTACAACTGCAACTGTGAATGGCACCTATGGTGCGTCTGAGATTCAAATTTATTTCTATTTCTACTTCTTTTCTATTTACGTCCTGTTCTTCTCATGTTGCTTCTCATTTCGCTGAGTTACGCTTGGTTAATAGCATCATTCTCTTATGTTGTTCACGCTCCTCAGCGTTATGAGTGAATTCCCGCATATAGTTTGTTTTTCCATTCCATTTTCTTTTAAGCATGAAATGATGCTTTTAGATTCCGTTGTCGGTGACCTTTAAGTGACCCTGAGCCGAAAGTCAGAGCGGTTTTTCGGGCTGTGACAGAAGATCAGCCGAGTACACAAACGATAACGTATGGGCATTCGAACGAGATTATCCAGGTAGTTATGCGACAACATCCGGGTAACCATCAAAAAGTTGAATGTATGAGGAGTGTGCATGGCTCTCCGTTATTTCTACAGAATCGCATTACATACGCAGTTACTAGGCAGACAAGCTAGACGAACATTGCTTCCGAGTTTTTTCAATGTTCCTTAACACTAACTTTTTGTACTCTGAAGTTTTATTTCAAGTACCGACGTTAGAAAAGCACACAGGTCACCCTGCACCTGTTATCTTTCAATGGCAGCAGGTCGTAGCAATCAGACTTTCGAACCATGCCAGCCTGCCTCGAAGATTAGGCGCGCGCAGGGGCACCGGTCCGGCGCGCTCAGGCGAGGCTCCTCAAGAATTCATTATGGAATGAAAAGGTGCCAAAAAACACGGACATAAGGGAATAGGAGTGGACAACACGAACGCCGGCGTTCTTCTCGTCCACTTTCCCTTCGATAATGAATCCTTACCAACTCGCTCAGCTTTCTGTGCTTTTGTGTTACTCCAGAAGTCAGCTACTGAAGTGGCACGACTACTGGCGATGCAGTACACGGCAATGGAATAGTTGCGTTCGCGTCTCTTGAAAACTATTTTGTGTAGTCCACTTAAAAAAAGAACATTTCATATTTCAGCTGACTTGGTGTATTGGTGATGATTGGTGTTAAGCTTTGTTTCGCTACGATAGTTTAATACAGTCACTTGACTTTTGCTAATATAAATTTTTATCTTTAGAACAAAACGCCCTTGCTTTCTTGAATAAAAGTCGTATATAGGGTTGTGTCTCGAACACTTAAATTATTTATTGAAAACTTCACACAAGACGCAGTGCATCCCCGCTTTAAAAAAGCAGTATAATATAGCGAAACCTTCTCGTTCTTTTGCTCGCAATATAACGCTTGAAATGCCGTTGTGTAAATGCTGTGTGAACACAAGCGTAGACGCATTGCCCGTGTGCTCTGTTTGTTATTCCTCTTCCTTTGCCTTTTCTATTCTTTCTTGTTGTTGTCCTTTTCTTTGCATCATCTTTAAATATGATTCTATTGAAATGTGAGACTGTCACACGCCATGGGAGACTGTCGCGTGAGACTGTCACGGTTTGATGTTTCAATGACGAATAACAAGTCCGCACATGTATTGTTTCTCTTGCTACCCTCCCCTCATGTAATGCCCATCCAGGGCCTATAAGAGACGACAACAACAACAACAACAACAGCAATAATAATAATAATAATAATAATAATAATAATAATAATAATAATAATAATAATAATAATAATAATAATAATAATAATAATAATAATAATAATAATAATAATAATAATTTTGGTGTTTTATTCGGGCGTATTCAGCAAGCACGTATGTATGAATCCTTCATAATTGAGAGAGATGCTTACGCTCTATCGCTATATAGTGTTCACATTCCCACATTATCGCGGGAGTTCGGATTAGTTTCAGAAAAGTGCTCATATGCTTTTGAATATACGAAGGCCGTTGCTTATCAAGGTGAAAGTGTTAAGCGGCTTATTGCGCGATGGCGCTGTAGGAGGAGGAAATAACTTTGTTACGTCATTTTTGGCCTGGCAATGCTCTGCAGCTACCTCCTCGGCTCTCTTACCCTCACTTGATAAACGCTCACTGCTCACTATGAGGACCCATGGCCTCCAGGAGTTTCATTCTCCGGGTCTCCAAGTAATTTATCAGTGCTCGAATAATAATTTTAAGAATTCATAGTCTATAGCGCAGTTACGGCAAACTAAAAAAAAATGGCAGATCCCACGTGCAGTGGGAATCAAGGAAATGCGAAGCACGCATCAGGAACGTAAAATGGATGTGCATTGTCTCGCTATACAGATTTTGGTACATAGGAAGTTAACGAAACGGCCACAAGAGCAGCAAGACTGTGGCATGTAAACCATGCCGCTCACGACACGCATGTCATGATTGTAATGTTATGACCTGTCATTTACGTTCTTCATGCAGTCGTGTTGTGCCATAGCAGTATTGGTATACATCCCATTAACGAAACGCGTGGCATGTAAATCATGGCGCTCATGACATGCATGTCATGATTTTCATGTTATGACCTACCATTTATATTCGTCATGCAGTCACGTTGTGGCATACAATTTTCGTATACATCCAATTAACGAAACGGCCAGGAGAGCACGAAGACCGTGGCATGTAAATCATGCCGCTCATAACGTGCATGTCGTGATTTTCATGTTATGACCTTTCATTTATGTTCGTCGTGCAGTCATGTTTTGCCATACCAATTTTCGTAAACATCCCATTAACGAAACGGCCAGGAGAGCACCAAGACCGCAGCGTGTAAATCATGCTCCTCATCACATGCATGTCATGATTTTCGTATTATGACCTGTCATTTATGTTCGTCATGCAATCATTTTGTGAACTACCGATTTTCGTATACATCCTATTAACGAAACGGCCAGGAGACCACCAAGACCGTGGCATGTAAATCATGCAACTCATGACATGTATGTCATGATTTTCATGTTACGACCTACCATTTATGTTCATCATGCAGTCTTGTTGCGGCATACCAATTTTCGTATACATCCTATTAACAAATCGGCAAGAAGAGCGCAAAGTCGTAGGCGGCTAGATAGATAGATAGATAGATAGATAGATAGATAGATAGATAGATAGATAGATAGATAGATAGATAGATAGATAGATAGATATGCTCAAATTAGCCGAAGTTCGCTAAGAAATGCTAAGGAAAAAAGAAGAAGCGTCTAGCCGAGGTAACAGGAGTACGCCACGGCGTACTTTTGCTTTGTTCCAGCTCTCTGGGAAAGACATTAACTGAAGAGATCAATGTAATGCTAAGCGCACACCACTGCATGAACTATGAGAGTGTTGCCACACGAGAGAGAATGCCACAGGAGGAAAAGAAAGTACACATAAGCGGTGAACAGATACGTGGTGAACAGAAACTAAGCTTGAACTAACGTAAGTGCTATTGGCACCTTTATCTTTGCAAGCTACCGCTACCGCGGAGACCTTCACGCTTGTAAGCAGAGATCAACATTCGCACGCCGAGCGTGAGAAAAAAAAATGCGAGAAAAGCAGCCACGCTGGAGGGACATCGCGTTGCACTCTTAAGCTGCACGTGGAGAGTGCCAAGGCACCTTGGACTGAGCTTCTAAGAAGTACTGGCGAAACCACAAAATAAAGTGCTATGAAGAAATTGCGAGTTACAATAAGAAAGGAAATAAAAGTAACTAATAGCAACGTGACACTAAACTCCGATGACTGTTACATAGCGCACAGCCTGCGGACGGTGTTCGCTAGTCAGCAGGCGGCTTTAGGAGGAAGGAACTGCGCGGGGTTTATTTCAAGGCGTCGTGCAACGAACGTTGCCGACAGTGGGAAACGGCGGGCGCGTCTTCGGCGGCGAGCAATTGGTGTCCTTGATTTCCCCACGTGCGGCGGCCGTTTTCTGATGCGGATCGTGCCCGTTCATATGCGGGTGCGTCAAAAAAGAACGGAAGAATGTTTTGTTGGCAGCGTCACGGGTCGCACGTGTACCTCGCGTATCTGACGCCACGTCCGACCAATAGAGTCGAAGGAACCTCGTCATTGCTCGCTTGTGCAACGTCTGTCTGACACCTTGTGTACAGGCGACAACTTTCCAGGGTTGCAGCCACAAGAGGACAACGCTCTTCGCAGTATAAATAGGGACGCCGTTCCAAACTTCCACACCACACGCTGCATTCAACCTTTCCGATTCAGTCGTGCCCGTATAGCGAAGATCCAGAGAGTAACCATGAAGGCGTTCCTGGTCTGTGCCCTGCTCGCGACGGTCGTGGCCACGAGCTTCGCTCACCATCTCGAGCTTTGCAGTGAGTATATTGGGTGTTGAAGACTGCATAGACTTAAATGTGAACAGATGCTATGGGGCTCAGTGAGCTTACAGTTATAGCTTTTTAAAACATATATACTCGTATTTATCTTTATTTTCTAAACAAAGAAAATAATGTCCGTTAAAAAAAACTTCCAATTTCGCGATGTTTCAGAAGTTAGCGCGTGCATTCATGTCATCGAACTGTAGATATGTGGATTGCTATTATAACATCCGGGAAGGAAACACTTATGTTTCTCTCGAAGTAATACCACCCAATTTGCATTCGCAAAGTGATTATGGTTGCTGTGCCTCCCATTTTCTGTTGCTTCTCCCGGCGACTGCCGCTAGCCCCGTTTGCATTTTCATTCACGGCCTTGTTTGAGTTGCCACTTCATGTGGTACGCAATGACACTTGGTCGACACATTGACGGGCGTTCGTTGAAAAATCGGCGCATGTTATATGTACGGCCAGAATATTTGCAATATGTGCCCCCGTCTTTACGAGGTTTCAGTGTCTACGTTCTTGACCACAGCGTCTGCTTTTCTTATGCGCAGAAAAACAGGACGGCGAGCTGAAGACTGAACTCCAGTGCATTGGGCTACACATCTCAGCAGAGGTAAGACATCAGCTGCGCACATATTGCATGTGGACAGTGTATTTTTCCATTTTCCGTTCCCTCTAAATTGTGACCCTGTATTCTAAGCGAGCGTGCGTAATGGGATAACACTGGGTGGAACGTAGCTATCGTGCGTGGCATATGTAGCGGAAAAACACGATGACCTGTTGACTACCAGCGGTTGATATAAACTGCTATCCTATATTTTGCCTATGAGCTGAAAATAAAAGACAAGCAATCGCTTTTCTTGTGTGTGCTTTTGTGTGCGTAGACTGCAGGCATGTAATTCGGCGTCCTTTGACTCTGTGTTGCAGGCGAACCAGAGCTTCAACACGGCAGTGAAAACTCTCGGTTGCAAGGACTGGAGCTGCGTTATCAGAAAACTGTGCGTTGGAAACGACCTGGTGAGTGATTCTTCACTCAACGGCATTTTAACACCATGTTGCATGTTGCTTTTTGAATGCAAATATTTTGAATAGTAAAATCACGAAACAAGAAACTGTATTGTTGATGGAAGGATAACATGAAGCGGCGCTGTGTCGTGTTATTGTTCCTTTACGTGCCCGTGTTGTTAAGTTGCGCTGTTACACAGAGCGCGATGAAACAGAATTTTTCTTTACTGACAAAACGACAATTTCTTTCTACACTTGTCTGTGCTTGCTTCCGCTGACCCGTGTGTGTTAGCGCAATATATTTGCCATGAATTTTTCTAGACTACCGGAGCTAGGTTCAGACATTTGAGCTGACTCATAAATACTAGATCGTGCGTGATATACCAGGGCAACTTCAAACACCAGTGGAACTGTAATCTTGTCATACCTTGTTCGTGAGACGCTAACAAACATGTATAACATTTTTCTCCCTGGATTTTTTTCTACAGGAAGCAGCCATGGCGAACCATTTCACGGTGAGTGTGTATTACACCAAACGGGTGCTACATTGCTTGCGTGAGGATCATATATAAGTATCGGTGGCTCGTACATATGCACTCCTGCATTTTACATTGCTCCTTAGTTATCTTGGTATAACGCAACATTGGTGAAGCTAGAAAATATGGAAAAAAGTTTGAAAGGAATTTAAAAGAGATGTCAAAATATTGTAGCAGTTGTAACATAATGACATTAAATTGAGAAGAAGACCAAAGCGAAAAGGCGAACTGATTAAGAATGATAACTTGTATTTAAGAACTTGATGTTCATTAATTTCGCCATTATATGTTCAAAATTAAAAGAGAAGATGCATGTCAAAGTTTCAGTTTTAATATCCGCACCAGAACGTCGCCATCATGACGTCAGAAGGCCAATTTTTTCCCCCCTTATTCTCGCCAAATTCACTCATCAAATTTTCTGAAACCTCCCAGTCCCTGGCTTCCTTAGAACACAACGTAGGTCTCTCATACCGATAAATAGATATCCAGGCCTTAGTAGACGCCGTAAAATATCTCTGACGTCGCGCATATTAGTGTTGGAGCTTTTAACGCAGCGTCGCCACCCGTATTTTCTTGTTGCACGTTTTATAGCTCACTGGGGGTCTTCTGCTCGCAAGACTGGTGTTTTTCGTATTGTGAAAAGCTAACTTAGTAATACGAGAAAATTTTTTTCACTTTTATGTTCCTTTAGTAATGACATTCAAAATGAAGAAGCTGTTATGTTGCTTCTGGAGTGTGGTAATTAATACTTAGTTACTTGGAAAGAGAAACGTATACTTTTGTCGTTACACTACTCTAGAACATTTATGTTTGAACATGAGAAAATATATTTCCTCATTTGGTGTTGGATGTCAAATGTGACTATAGCTTGTGATTGCTGAGGAGAAATCTGGACGCGATAGGAATGAGGATAACTACAGGGTGTCTACAATGCCTGCAGACACGATGCATGCATAAATTAATAAGGTGACCACATTCAGTGCACACACATTCTTCTTTTACGAGTGCGCTATATTATAATGTTCTCGGGTGATTAATCTCTGACAAGGTGAACGTCAGTTCGCTGTTCTTACCTCATTTCTTTGCCGTACGCTGTATTTGTGGTAGAGTATATTCAATCGAATCTTCGAGTGTTGTCGAGGTTTCACACAACTTCCCAACTGCTAAGTAATGTGTGCTAAGCGTTGTTAGAAAATGTGACCTGTGAATGTTGCTCTGCCGCCCCTTTCCCTTCCCTGCCCCCTTCAAGTTCATATAACGTGGCTTCCGTAGGTTCTAAACATGAAAACGAAGCACACTGAACTCAACGTGCCTGGCGCTGCAGTGCATTGTTGCTTGTAAAAGTTACAACTTTTCCCTTTGCCCCCCCTTTTTTTACAGAAATCTCAAATCGGGGAAATACACAGAGCTTCCACCATTTGCGATCCAGAGGCTGGTCACAGCCATCACCACCACTGAATGTAATCCGCTCCAAAGAAATTCCAGGACGTCGACATGTTGAGAGTTCCTATACTGCTGCCACGTACCTTACAGCGGGACTCCAGGCAGCTTCTTGCCCTGGCGCAGCTTTTCTTTTTTTTTTGCTCAGATTATGACGAAGACAAATAAACAATACTTTTGTTAAATTATTGTCTGTTATTTTTACTTTATGTGTGCTTCTTGTAGCCAAACCGAAATTTAACACGGAATTCTGCAGAATTTGCACGAAGGAGACAAATGTTGCTTTGTTCGCAGCCGTCCGCGCTTGTTGAGGCAATGTTCTTCAGTACGATTAGCTAAATAGTAAAAATTAAGTAGAATTTTAAATAATAGTCTGCAAGGCAAACGTTATGCTACTAAGTCTAGAGAGCGCTCTCTAAAGCATATCGTGTATTTCTTTCGCTAATATTTTTCTTTTTACAAAGAACTGTTTGTTTTTTTTCCCTGAGATTCCAGGAACATTACCGAACTACTAAGAAAGAGGTGCAACTGGCGCTCTTACGTGTTCATATGACAGCATTCTTAATGGTGTTTTCACATGTCACAAATACAAAATAAAAAAATACAAGACGAGGTCGGGCCAGTATGCAAATTATTTTTTCGTTAAAAATATTACTTAGTGGAATAGACTCTCGACGGGGCAAGTGCGCAGTGCCAAGGAAGTCGTTTTTTTTCCAAGATTGCAATCCTCCTGCGGTATCGCCTCTCGAGATAGCAGGGTAATGAATGAAGAAAGAATAAAAAACAAAGGTCACACCACCTACGTACAACCGTCGTCAAAATAAGTCGGGACGCGCGAGCGACGACCGCAATCAGATAAAACTGCATCGCGCGCATCTGACGTGTTGAGTCTGGTGTCGAGACATCACAGTGCGCGTGCGCATCCTTTCATTCTCGCAGCCATGTCTTTTTACTCGCTTGCAGCGGACCAAGTCATTACATGTAGCGTTTTGCGCTAGGCGTCGCTTTCTTTCTTCAATCGGCAACGTGCTCAGTTCGACGGAGGCACGGTGGCGGTGAAGCGTACGCGGCTCGCTATGCCCTGATTAAAGAGATAGCGTATCTCGTCTCAGTGGCAAACCGGCGCCACACACATCATTATAGTTCTCTTCTTTACACGTTCGTTTTGGGTGAAGCGTACTATGTGATATTGAAATACGAACGAGGGCACCGAAAAGGGGTTTAGCCGAAAGGATGCTTCAGTTTATTAACATAATATAAAAAGAGGCAGGCAGATCACCTTGCACATGCAACATACTAGGCGAATGGACGAGAAAAAAAAACACCTGCTGTATTGTCATGGGTTGGCCTTGAAATAACAAAAAAGGAAAGCGGCTTAGGCTGAGGGCGAGCGAAAAATAGCATCGGCCAAACTTATCACCAGTGCCCCCCCCCCCCCAAAGCCTCGGCACGGATTGAAGAAAGCGACATCTAGCGTTAAACGCTACATGGCTGCGAGAATGAAAGGACGCGCACGCGCACTGTGATGTCTCGACACCAGACGCTGCACGTCAGATGGCGCGGCGATGCAGTTTTATCTGATTGCGGTCGTCGCTTGCGCGTCCCGACTTATTTTGACAACGGTTGCACACCTATGTACAGGGTCGTCCACTCTTAGGGTGAACATGGCGCAGCGTGGCTGCCTTCTTTAGAACGCCAGCGCTCGCGATGGGACTGCGCGTCGACGCTATACTAGTGCAGGCGTAGAGGGGCTTGGATCACTCTGTGCGCCTGCACATTATTAGCTTCGATGCGTGCCCACGTCGCAAGCACTGGCGTTCTAAAGAAGGCAGCCACGCTGCGTCGTGTTCACCCTAAGAGTGGACGACCCTATACGTAGGTCACACCACCTACGCACATGCCAACGCGAATCGAGCACAGCCACAATGTCCGAGAGCCAAGTTGCCAGACAAACCTCTTCTTCGACCTATTTCTGCCAAAAACAGCATCTGAATGGAACCACCTCCCCGCCTCGGTCGCCAGCAACTCAGACCATTCATCTTTCCGAGCTGCTTTGAATGACATCGTATGACATTTGTATGCAACCACTTCTCTCTGTAACGCCATTTGGCAATGAGAGTATCTTTAATAAATAAATAAATAAATAAATAAATAAATAAATAAATAAATAAATAAATAAATACGCAGACATAAAAATAGTAAAAGATTAACACGTCGGTTTGCATTGTTGTGCAAAGTCAGCCCATATCCAATCATTTACTGCCCTGGACGACTGTTATCTTCAAAAAGAAGTTTCTGGTCTATGCACTGCAGTGTGGCCACTTGTTTTTAAAGAGGCAGATTTCACTTATGAGACAGAGAGAGAAATTAATCTGAGCTGTTCTGCTGAAGATTGCGACTGGCCTGACACATTACCGGGAATATGTGTTTGTGCGACATTGAGGAGGACTGCATACCTATTTACATTACCCATCGGCCAAATTTGTGGGTCGATTCTTCATCAGAATGGAGTTGATAAAGTTAAAAAATTTGCTTTGTAGTTTTGATAGGGACTGACGTATTGATTGATTGATTTGTGGGGTTTAACGTCCCAAAACCAGCTCTGATGATGAGAGACGCCGTAGTGGAGGGCTCCGGAAATTTCGACCACCTGGGGTTCTTTAACGTGCACTGACATCGCACAGTACACGGGCCTCAACATTTCGCCTCCATCGAAATGCAGCCGCCACGGCCGGGATTCGATCCCGCGACCCTCGGATCAGCAGCCGAGTACCATAGCCGCTAGACCACCGCGGCGGGGCGATAGGGACTGACGTAAAAGGTGGGCATGAGCATGTTGCTCTCCCTACATGTTTTGTTAGACAGTTAAGAGGTGTTTTAATTTTTAGCGAAGAAGAGTGAAGGCGAACTTGTACATTTCAGTGTCGGATATGACGCTAGCACAAAGCGTTTTATGCAGAGTGTATACTTTAACCTTACGTGGACTTCGGACACGCAGCTCGTTAACCAAATGCTTATTATAAAACACACAACACAAACACTTTCCAAAGGGTGGGCGCAGGCCCTCATATACAGTGCGGGTATGAGCCACACTTTTGATCATGGAATCCGTGTCTAACAACACATGCTGTTGTGTTTTCTGCTTATTGTGCTTACTGGTGTGTTTCTGTTTTGCTGCCAGGGTGGCATGACCAAGTCAGGCAATTACTCAGCCTTTAGTCGTGTCGTCCAAGCCAATTTTGTAAAAAATTTGCCTTGACTAAAATAAACGAAACCAAAAACCAAACGCGGTTTCTTTCTTTCTTTCTTCTTTCTTTCTTTCTTTCTTTCTTTCTTTCTTTCTTTCTTTCTTTCTTTCTTTCTTTCTCTCTCTCTAGTGGCTTATACACGAATGTTCAGTGCGGTGCGCACGTGCCTTCAAATTAATGCATTTTCGTCATTACCCTCCTGGTTAAATGGCTCTTTTCTGCAATAAACTTATGCTCTGATAATAAACCTACCTCATGTAACTATTAACAGAACTTTTTTACCATTTTAAATTTTTACCAGGGTTTCTTCGTTTTTCAGAACAAGCACCATCAGGAGTTGAATCGGGGATGCCGAGCCGGACACATTAATGTCCCGAGGTGCTAGCGCCGTTATAAGTAGAAAGAAAAAAGAAAGCACATGACTAGCTGGATAAGAAAGGCGCTGCAAAATGAACATAGGAAGCTAACACGGATATAAATTAAAAACGTCTTCTGCACGAAACATTAATGCGCAACATAAAATTGCACAAGCTCGTTTGATCAAATATAATTCAAATTATTGCTTGATTGTTCTGCCTCCCCCTTACAGCCAAACGTCTCAAAGCGTTTTCAACTGCATCTGCTTGTATGTAAAGAGCGAACAAATTAGGCGCCAGACAAACGACGTAGCCGAAGCATTACACAACCTAAATATTACGCGACCTTGTATGTTTGCGGGCAATAGGACAAGAGCAGTTGCCCTTAAAAAAGCAATGAATCAAGGTTGTCCGATAAATTTAGCCAAAGCCGTTGCACACACCTTGAATAACGACGCTCTTAAACCACCAAAGTGGTTTAAGAGCGTCGTTATTCGTGAGGGCCCGCCAGCGCGCATAATGCTCAAGCTGGCACGCGCCGTGTAACTGACCTAAAGAGGAAGCAAAGCTGCGATGTGCATTTCTTAATGTTTCGCAATGCGAATGCAAGCAAAATACTTCATCTACAGTATTGCGAGATTCGTGCTCTTGGTTTTTTCCACGCAAGAAAGCGATTGTCACTCGTATGTACGCCTGGTGCAGGCCGACGGATGCGCTACTGATGGCGCCCTGGCTAAGTATTCTCGGGAGAGTACGCAGCCATCCCCAGTACCTCTCTACGACGCTCTTCGTTGTCGCCTTCAGTTCGCGTGTCGCAACAAAATAAGCAACTTGCATTGTACTTGTGCAGTAGCCGAAGGTTCAGGGGATATCGAGTAACAATCAAAAAGAAATCAAAACACGACCCCTCCGCCAACGCAGGCATTTATGCAGGATTTCAGTTTCGTGGTGGTGGGTGCCAGCTGGGTGAAGCTTCTAGGGGCTTCGGAGGTGGGGCGACGGGGGTGCACATATCCCTTGCCCACATACACTTTGCCCAGCTTGTATGTGTTCCAAATGCTCACACAGAATGCTTTTCCTATAGCTTGGGACCACTTGTGCGTGACCTTTTTTCTTCGTTATTGACGAAATGGACAACGGCGGCAATATGCTTGCACCACCCGCCTTTATCTGTCTTGCAGGCGCAAAATGCGTCTTGCCGCAAAAAGGACAAGCACTGATGCCTTAATTCCATGAAGAGAGAGAGAGAGAAATAAGGAAGGGAAGGCAGGGATGTTAACCAGTCATGAGTCCGGTTTGCTACCCTACACTGGGGGATGGGAAAAGGGGAATAAAAGTAAAGAGAAGGAGAGAGGGGGAATGCCTACAGGGCAGTCCTATATAATATTATAGGCGCTCGGCTAGGCCAGATGTTTTTAGAAAGGCCAAAAGCGCTTTCATTGCTTTCTGAGCCGTTGGTCGGTGAGGACGGTATTCTAGGATTGTCTGTTCACTAAGTGGACGATAGTCGAGCTTTGTCAAGGACTCGGTCATAGGCAGTCGATGTTCCTCAAATTGTGGGCAGTGGCACAACAAGTGATCTATGGTCTCTGCGCATCCGCAGACAGCACACGCAGGACTCTCAGCCATTCCAATCAGCGCCGAGTAAGCGTTCGTAAAGGCCACTCCCAACCACAATCGGCAAAGAAGCGAAGCCTCACGTCGGTGCAAACCAGCCGGAGGTCCGAGTTGCAGCGATGGGTTTAGCCGGTGCAGTCTGGTGCGCCTCGTGTATGGGGTATTCCACTCAGTTAAGGACATCGTTCGCGCAAGAGTGCGAAGTTGTCTTGCAGCGTCGGTACTGGAGAGCGGAATGGGAACACAGCGGTCTTCTTCGCCTGATGTCCGAGCTGCCTTATCTGCGGAGTCATTTCCACTGATACCGCAATGGCCTGGTATCCATTGAAAATATATCTCATGTCCTTTTTCTTGTAAATTTTGGACAAGTACCGCGATTTCGTATGTAAGGTGGTTTTGCTCCACGTGTCGAAGAAACGACTGTATACTTTGTAGAGCTGATCTTGAATCACAGAAGATTGCCCACTTTCCAGGACTCTCAGCGTGTATAATATGAAGCGCTCCGCGGAGAGCCGCGAGCTCTGCAGCTGTAGATGTGGTGACGTGGGAAGTTTTGAAGTGATGGGTGACTCCCATTCTTGGGATAACTATAGCACCACCGGAACTGGTTGATGTGGTTGAGCCATCGGTATAAACTTCTGTGCAGCCCCTGTACTTCGCATACATGTGTAACATGCTTAGTTGTTTGAGTGCACATGGTGGTAAGTCCGACTTTCTCAGAATACCAGGGATGTTGAGGCAAACTTGAGGATGGTTCACACACCATGGAGGAATTGAAGCCTTCGTTGTAGGTGCATACCCTGACGAAAGAGAGGCACGGTGGGCGAGGACCTTTGAACTGAACGTTGTGCGGGGTCGTTCCACTGGAAGACCTGCGAGGTGGTGATTAGGGGTCCGGGCACAGTGTCTTATGTGCACACGCATTGTTTCAATGGTTACATGCGTTCTGACATTTTGATCGCGAGCGATTGCTATAACTTCTGTCGACGACGCGCTCTTTGGCAGACCAAGGCATATTTTCAGGGCTTGGGCTTGGATGCCTTGGAGTGTATGCAAGTTAGTTTTGCAGGTGTTCGCGATCACTGGTAGGCTGTACCGCAGGAATCCAATGAAAAGGACTCGGTACAGCTGTAGCATAGATGTGATTGACACTCCCCAGGTCTTTCCTGCTAGGAATCTAACCATGTGACAGATTCCTGTCAACCGTTTCCTCACATAGTTCACATGGGGTGTCCAGGACAGATTTATGTCAACAATCACTCCCAAAATTCGGTGACCTTTGCTATGGGGGATCACCTGCCCGTCGAGGGTTATGACGTATGGCGACATTAGTTTCCTGGTAAATCCCACCACAGCACACTTTTCACAGGCTAGCTGCAGTCCTTGCTCCCGGAGGTTGGATGATAAGGAACCTGCCTTCTGAAGCCGCGCACGAAGCTGAAGTCGTGTCACAGCCGATGCCCATATGAAAATTATCGGCCTAGATGGAGAGCCTAACGGTGCCAGGAAGGATGCCGGCGAGTCCAAAGAGCGTTAGATTGAAGAGAGTTGGGCTCAGTACTCCACCCTGAGGAACTCCACGGCTACTGTAATGTTGAGAGGTTGAGCCATCCTCTGTAAGTATGAAAAATGATCGCAGCTCTCGGTAGCTACTGATCCACAAAAGGTCTTGCTACCAAGTCCCCTTGCTTCTAACGTGCTCAAAATCGCTTCGTATGTTACGTTGTCGTATTCTCCCTTAACATCTAGAAACATAGCTGCAGATATTCGTTTGTGGGACTTCTGGTGCTCTACATATGTCACAAGGTCAATCACGTTGTCTGTGGAGGAGCGACCACGCCTGAACCCGGCCATCAGCGTCTGGGTATATCTGGTAGTGTTCAAGGTACCATTCCAGCCGTGCTAGAATCATTCTCTCCATTAGTTTTCCAACGCAGCTTGCAAGTGCACTTGTCCGATATGAAGCAATGTCTAAAGGTGACTTGCCAGGCTTGAGCAGTGGAATTATGCGACTCGTATTCCATTCCTTGGGAACCATTTCCGCCTCCCACAATCTGCTATACAAGAGGAGGAGCACATTCCGAGCCTCTTCCCCTAGGTTACGTAGGGCGTGGTGGGTTATATCGTCTGGTCCTGGCGATGACAAACGCTTGCACAAAGCAAGTGCAGCTTCGAGTTCGTCCATAGTAAAAAGGCAGTCCATGCGGGGGTCGCGTGATGTGGGTGAGTGGTCGGGCATCAAAGTCAGAGGTTCCAGCGATCCCCCTGCAGAAATTGTCTGCGATGTCTATCTCGCTGCACTGTTGGTGAAGGGACAAAGACTTGAAAGGGTGGCGCTGCTGAGGGGTTCCACGGAGACCACGAACAGTTCTCCATATCAGAGACAGAGGTTTTCTTGGGTCCAAAGATTCGCAAAAAGACCTCGTTCATTGCGATGCGAGTTTGTCTAAACGACGCTGAGTTTTCTTTTGTGTCCTTCTGGCCAAGCTCAAGCCATGTACAGACTTTGTACGCCTGTACCTACGCTCTGCGTTGCGACGAATTGCACGGAGTTTTTCCAGCTCGATGTATTGAGCGCGTGTAGGTATTTTTGAAAGGGAGTGTGTAGCAGCCTGCAAGGCAGCTAACACACTCCCTTTCCTAACAGCCACTCCTCAGCCTTGGGTGATGACCGGAGATTTTAAAGCTGACCGCCATCTCTCGGGAAGCTCAAACAGAAATTCGCGAGGCCGAAGATTAGTGACATTCGCTTCCGAACAAGAACTGTCTGTTGAATGATGGCAGCTCCACTTTTCTGCGTGGAACTTCCTACATTAGCTGCTTGGATCTCACCTTTGTTTCATGGTCCTTCATGAGAAAAGTTATGTGGTTCTCAGATATTGAAACGCGGGCAAGTGACCACATCCCCACTTATCTTAGGATTGAAGGGCTGATGGACTTCAAGCCTGCTAACAGATCTCACCATATCGACCTGCCGATCTTCAAATCAATTATGGAAGACAACCGCCGTGACGGCTTGACCTCTAGTCTCGAGGACACTATAAAGGTGGCATATCAAAGATGTTTAATGTGAATAAGATGGGTTAAGGTGGATTGACGTTGACGAAGGTGTGGATTCAGGTGCGCGGAAGATGTCACAAGTCTTTCGTCTTCGCGTCTCTTAGGCGGTAGCTAAGGACATGTGGGAATTTTTATCCAGCTTCATCTCCATTTGCCAGTCATTCATTTTCATTCATCTTCATTCGCCATGAAGCCAGCTTCATCTCCATTCGCGCTGATTTTGTCCCACGTAACGTTGTTTGAAGCGACGGTTGCCAATGCAGGAAGCCAATGGGGCTTAGCCTCTTAGCCTCTCTTCCTGCGATACGTCGCGGTGGCTTAGCATGCTAAGAGTCGCCCTGCTAAGCTGGGGGACGTGGGCGCGATTCTGGCATATGACGGTTGCATTTCGATCCATGTGACATATGAAACGCCGGTTTACTTAGGTTCAGATGGGCGTAAAACAATCGGAGGTGGTAGGTATTGTTCCGTAGTCCCTCACGACGGCGTACCTCGCAACCATATTGCAGATTTGGCACATAAGTCCCCATAAATTATTTGACCCCTCTTTCTTTTCTTTCACTTCATCACTCCACGTTACATTGGGTGGAACCGGTTTTCTTTATGTATTTATTACGCTATTTTTATCATTACAGTATTTTTCTTCCGTTTGCACTAGTTTATCGTATGCCTCTCGCCGGTTGCATTGAATCAGTTTGAAACGAAGCCTGAAGCATTCACGGCGTCAGATCACAAGCGTTGTCCGGTAATCCGCCACATAAATTATTGTGGCGGGTTTCCGTATGAAAGTGAATAAAACCTCAGCCCCCAAGGTCCCAGTCTTTATCAAGTCATGGCAACGCTTTCCCAAAGACGACTGGGTTATTTAAAGACTGCTGCCAGCACAAAACTGCCTAGCAAAATGTTAGAGTTGCTACCGCGCTTTCTCGCGCCAGCCTTTCGATCTGACGCCGCCAGATGGCGCCACCGATCTTCCCCCGGGCTCTGTAGATATACATTTTTGCGTCCTCGCAGAATAAGCAGAGCTCTGGTTTAGTGAAGACTGAACAGAAAAAAGAAGTACTTGCAAAGGTGATACTTGACTAAACACACATAGAAATGACACCGTAATTGAGAAAATTAGCTCGAACAAGGAATGTAGCCGAGATTTTAAATGCGAAGCACCCCACGGCAAACGTCAGCAAGATTGACCAACGTTGTTAGCTATTATTTTCAGTTGCCAAACTCTGCCGCTGCGCTTGGCCCCTTTCTGTCGCTGTTGGCCCGAGAGTGGGATCTGCAAGCCGGGACGACGATGCGTGCAGCTGCGTGCCGCGTTTCATCTTTTTTAGGGGCGAAGCTCCTCTTAGTCTAACCTTGTCACGCGTCACGCGTAACCGGCAGTATCTCCCTAACAGTATAATAGATGGCGCTGTCTCATAGAAGTACATACAAACTGCAGTTGAGTGATGATATTCTAGATGGCGCTGTACACAATCTGTGTCGTCATCACCATTTCTCGTCTCATTTCCTAGATGGCGTTGGTCCAATAGAAGTGTGTGCAATAGTGCGCTTGTGCGAATCGCCACTAGATGGCTGTGGAAGTGCCGCTACTCTCCGATTGGCTGCTGCGCGGGCTGTGCCTGGGTGCGCGGGAAACGAGTGCCTCTTTCAGTCTCCTGGATCGTCGCCGTTGCAAGACGGCGCCCGCCCGGCCCATCGACGGAGACCGATTTGGCGCTACAGCTGCGGCGGCATCGTAGCTACCCCGCACCGTCTCGGGATCCGCCAGGCGCCGCGCTCGATTCGCCGCCGCTTCTCGGGCTCGCCTTTCGGGGTCCGCTGCTCGGTGTGCACGTTGCGCCGCGGCGTCATTGGCGCGCACTGTCTCGGGATCCGCCAGGCGCCGCGCTCGCTTCGCCGCTGCTTCTCGGGCTCGCACCGCGGGATCCTGGGGACGAGCACAAGCCGCCGCGGCCCTTCGCGCCCGCCGCTCCGCTTCGTCCATGCCCCACCGACGATCCGACACCCATAACTTCCGGAGCTTCGCCCACCTCACCATCATTCACCTCGTGGATATGCTGTGATTTTTTTTTCTTCTCGTGTTTCTTACTTGTGCGCCAGGAAAATGCCACTTCTCTCGCGAGCAAACATAACTCTACGTTCTGTGACTGAATGCATGGAGTTACGACTCAGTGCGATCCTCGAACCAGGAGAGATATATTTTCCGGCCACCGGAGGCTCATCCTTGCTTTAATAGAGAGCTTTAGTATATCGGAAAGCAGCAAACGTAAAGATTTAGCGTTAAGGTTAACGTTAGCGTGGAACACACCGCGCATGCGCAGAACGGTAACGTATACGATACCCTTACGTGCCTGCGCTATTTTCGGAAGATATCGTTCAACGCTAACGCTCGCAAGAGACCCGTACGGCTGGCAAGATGGCGGCGTCAGTCGAAGTGAGACCACTCGCTTCAGATCTGTCGGGACATCGGCCTGCATTGTTTCATTGTCTCATTCACTACCCGCTCATGTTCGTATTTGCCTTAGGTTTGGCTAATTAAGCTTCGCCAACCGTGTATTGGTGACAATGTGTCGCCGTTTTCAAGATACGCTCTCAGTAAGCGGCGCACAAGGCTTAAAATATGAGTGCACTCGCTCTCACGGCCTTCGAGACTGCGCGCGCCGGCGCCCGGAATTTCAGAGGCCATGTCGCTTTGCTCACGTTTACGGCAGTCTCGTCGAGATGGCGGCACTACCACCGGGGCGTTTTTTCTTTTTGTACATCGGCTGTTTCAAGCTACAGCCAATTAAATAAAGCCGAGACGAGTAGTGCTTGAAATGACAGTAATGTTTGGCGAAGTATTCCTTCAGTCACAAAGGAGACTTGGATAAGCCAGCCTTCGAAGGCACATGCACAGTTCCGCACTCGCTGGGCACTGGAGAAATGTTGCGGAAGCTCCGGGGCACTGATGACAAGTGGAAAATCCGCCTTCTCAAAGGGGAAATGTCATCGAAATTTCTCTAACAGGGCATAGCCTCGACGTTAAGGAGGCCTCCCCTCGACGACACGGACTGCCTGCGTTGCTTCTCTGGTTTCCAAAGTATATAAATTAAGCGCTCCTATGTCATCGCAACTTCGAAATGACAGCCACTACGGGTCAGAAGGGAGACTCGATGGCGGCATTTTGAAACGAAGCGATGTTTTTCGGGCCTGCCGACACAGCACTAACAACACACTTACACGATACTGGCTCAATGATTTTGTGGCGCACTTAGGGATTTAATAAGAGTTGTTGTTTTAAGGTGTAGGTGTCGCCGTATATGCCTTTGCGTTAGCTTTGGCGTTTCGCTCTCTTCCGCTATACTAAAAGTCTAGTTTGCGCCGCTAAGTGCACCCAGCTTTACCATAACGTTAACCTTAACGCTAAATCTTTACGTTTGCTGCTTTCCGATATACTAAAACTCACTAATGTCTCGAATTGGAGCGCGCCATTCCGAGGCTCGACAATAAACTTTCCGTCCCTTGTGTGGTACATCACTTGCTCTTCCATTCAGAAGACATTGTCAAAGATTTTGTCCACAACACAAGTGGTGAAGTGGTCAGCACTCCTCGTGATCAGTGGGCGCTAGAAGACCATGTCTCAATTAAGTAACTGAAAGCCGTGAGATGCTGCGACTATATAATTGATCAAGTAGGATACCAGCTTTTTGTGCTATAAATAACCAATCAATACAACCTCTGCTGGTCAATTATTGGCAAATAGCTATCAGCAGTTTGACCAATATACATCCTCTATTTGCCTAAAAACACCAATAGCTGCCTGCTATATTGGACCAATACAGATATTACTGGTCAAATAGGATACCAATACCTACCAGCTACTGCACAAATACACACGCTATTGGTCAAATAAGAGACCAATAAGTGGCAGTTATTGATCCTTATTGGTGCTAATAAAATCTTATACAACCTATAGAACTCTAATATTACATTTCGTACATCATCATAATAGACTTCCAACAGAAAGGCCTCTCCCAACGATTTCCAATTCACCCTATCTTGAGCGAGTTGGTTCACCCTCTGCTGCTTCACAGAGCTGACCGCCGCCGTGGACAGATGTTCTGCAGCGGCTGGACACTGAGGGCGAGTGTACAATTGTAGAAAATCTATAGAAATTTTGTATTGGACCAATAGAAATTTCTATTGCCAATTTTGCTAGTGCAAGCGCTGTGCTCTTCAGCACCAACGCCACATTCAAACAGACCAGAGAAGCCTACAACTCAAAACATAGTGCTTGCTGACAATGCCACAGAGGCGTCGCTAATAAGTTGTCTGGGGCCTAGGAACTCACCATAACATGCTTGCAATGAGCACACTGATGCTAGAGGAAAATTACAGGAGGTTGTTTATTATCTGTGTCGATATATCATTCATGAATTCGCAAATGGCACGTGAACTATGCATAGCGGACATCAGCTCTGAAATTCCAGGTGCAGAGTACATGCGATGTAGAACAGGAAATGTCGCAGGAGCCAACGTTTCAACAATTAAGTGGACTTATCCTCGTCAGGACGTCAACTGCCTTGTCGAACTTTCATTTGTGTACGCCATTGCACGCTCTCCCCCGTCCACAGAAGGAGAGGAAGAGAAAAGCGGCACGTGCGAACAACAACAACAAATAAAAAAGGGGGGCGGGGGAAGTTTGGTGACAGGTTTAGCGTGACTAATATAAATGGAAAGAACGAAAGCTTCCAAAGAATCCGCTCGTGGTACATATCCTGGAAATACACTGTGTGCAGCGCTAGAAAGCAAGATGAAGAAATAGATACACTAGTTACAGGCGTTGCACCTACTGCATGTGTGCCCCCTCCCGCCCCGCACCAACCGCGCCGCACCCGCAGGTGCATTTCACTGAAAGCTTGTTGCTAAAAAAGTGACTACACTGTTTAACGCCGTTGTTCTCGTCGAACCCCCGGATAGTGGATCCACACCTGAAAATAGACTTTCGTGTAGAAACATTGTTAGCTTGCACAGGTGAAATACATTAACCTTTTGTCGTCTTTGTTAACCCCTCACCCTATCTAATGGACTCAAGGGTTCCGTTTGAAAGGTTTATGTGTACAGGCTGGAGGGTATTGAACTTGCAGAGATACGATTCCCTGTATTTTCTGTCCCTCGGCGAGCGGAAGTTTGCCCTGAAGTATGTAGAGTTTGAGTTCTTCAAAATTATTAACTACCACACTAAATTGCTGTGCCACCCCCTTTGGCATGTTATTCGCGGTGTCCGCGCGGTACCCGTTTAATCTAACATTAATTGGTTGACCAGTTTCGCCGATGGATTGTTTTGACAGAGCGAACATTCCAACGTGTAAATAACGTTTGAACTAGTGCAAGTGTGAAAGTTGATTTCATATGATGGATATAGTCACTTCCCGTGCTTTTAACTTTAAGATCATTTTGAATATTCTTGCAAGTCTTACATCTGGGACGGGAGCAAGTTATCATGCGGGCGGTGCGCTGAGGGTTTACTTGGGCATATACTAACAGGTCCTTAAAGTTTCTTTTACGGCAGAAGGTGACCCTTGGTATTTCAGGAAACGCTTTTCTAAGGCGATCATTGCTTGTTAGTATTGGATAGTATTTACGAAGAATATTATTTATGTTTGGAAGCGCATTGGAGTATTTTGTTATGAATGCTAGCGGCTAGTCGGTCTGCGCTTTAGGGTCTCTTTTTTTCTAGTGCCGGTGTTCTATCTAGTTTGCACGCGTAATTATATGCCTTGTTCAGAGGGTCGTACGGGTGATTTCGTTCAGCTAAGGTTGCCTTTAAATTCCTTAGGTGGTGAACGTAATCCGCGTCGTTGCTACAAATCCTTTTCATGCGCCTTGCCTGTCCTATAAATATCCCCCGTTTTGCTGTGTCGCGGGGTGATGACTATTATAATCGAGGTATTGCTGGCTATCCGTTGTCCTTTCTGTAAAGTGTTTTTAGTTTTCGGTTTTCGATAGACACTGTCGTGTCGAGGAAATCACTTTTACTAGAAGAGTGGTACATGGAAAATTTAATGCTGGGATGAAAGTTGTTAAAATCCTCAAACAATGGGCTTAGTGCACTTACACCATGTTCCCAAATAATAAAGATATCGTCTATATAACGGTGCGAGGTTTTAGTGGCAAGGATCCCAAAAGCTGTGCTTCTAGTTGCCCCATGAAGATATTGGCGTAGGTAGGTGCAAAAGGAGTTCCCATGCTGGTGGCAAAAATTTCTAGGTTGTAGTTGGTTACAAAGTAATTAAGCGTACGAACTAATTTCAATAATGCGAAATAAACTTCAGCGGCGTGTGCACGCTTGCTATTCTGTATTGCCTTGGAGAGCGCTTCGATTCCTTCTGTGGTAGGTATGTTCGTGTATAGAGAGGAGACGTCTAATGTTACCAGAAGTACCTGATCCGAGAGTGTTGGAATTTCGTTAATAGGCTCTATAATCCGCAGAAAGTGAGGTGTATCCTGAATGAAGGACGGAAGGGCGGACGGTATTCCAGATAGGTGGTGGTAAAGAAACTTCGATAATGGCTCTCTCGGGGGGTTGTTGTTGGACGCTATGGGTCTTCCCGGTATTTCAGCGGTAAGTAGTTCATCTATGCTAACCTTATGGATCATAGGAAGGAGGTAGAAACGGCCTGCTTGTTTATTATTAGGTATTAAGAAGCGGTACTCGGATTGTGTGATTCATTCGCTGGCTAAAAGGTCTGTCATTGTACGTCGTATCCTGCTGTTGTATTCCACAGTTGCGTCGGAATTTAATTTTCGGAGATGTGCATTGTTAGTGAGCTGTTTGATTGCCTCGTTCTTGCACTTTTCTATTGGCCATATTGCTATGCTACCACCCTTGTCCGCCGGTTTTATTATGATGTCGTTTCTGTCTGCGAGTTCTTTCAGGGAACCGTGTCCTTCGCGAGAAAGGTTCTTTGGCTTGCGACTCTGTCTCGTATTCAGGATGTCTCTTGTGACTAGTTTTATGTAGTGATGTATAGCTCTTGGCACTGCTCAGAATCTGGTGCTAATCTGCTTGGCGGTCGAGCCCCCGTGTAAGTATTTATGTCTCCTGCCTCTACCTTATCAAAAAAGAATTCTCTGATACGCAGACGCCTTCAAAACTCCGTTATATCTTTGTGTAGCTCGAATTCGTCAACCACATTATTTGTCAGGCAGGATGTTAGACCGCGTTCTAGAAGACCTATTTCAGCTATATTTATGCTCTGTGATACATCTACCACCTATCTTGTGTGTTCTCGGCGCCGCACTGAGGGACAGACTGTTTCTATTGTGCTTATAGAATTACTTTGGACGCACTTCGTTGCGTGAGTGCTTTTGCGTTTTTGTATAGCTAATATTTTCTCTTCCTTCCGCTCGACAAATTTGGCTAGTTCTTCCATTTCTCTACCAGTTCGTTTAATGCCATTGAGTTGGTCGGTTATTATATTAAGCTGATTGAGGCAATGTTCTTTTAAGATGTCTATTGGCGACAAGGAAGCATTTTCTAGGACACCCTTCCATTTTTTTTCAATAGGCTAGGAAAAAGTACACCAAGCACCAAGTACAAATGCACTGCGGGTGCTGCGCGGGTGGTGCGGGGTGGGAGGGGGGACACATGCGATAGGTGCAACGTCTGTACCTATCGTATGTGTTTATTTCTTCATCCTGCTTTTAGCGCTGCGCACACAGTGTATTTTTAATATATGTACTACGAGCGGATTCCTTGGAGCGGATTCTTTCGTTCTTTCCATTTATATTAGTCGTGCTAACACCTGTCACCCAACTTCCCCCGCAACGTCCTTTTTTTTTTTTGCTGTTGTTCGCACGTGCCGCTCTTCCCCTCCTCTCCTTCTGTGTACGGGACGATTTTCGTCTTTCAAATTATGTTGTTTTTAAGTCATCGCGTATTGCTGGAGCTAGCAGAACAATATCATGAGTGAGAAAAGACTTCCCATCAAGTGTAGTACAGTAGAGCGATTCTGATATAGCGGGGTTTGTAGCGTGCAAGATATCGCTTAGGAAAACGTGTATTGCTGGATATGTCTTTATCTACAACCTTTTAGCAAAATTGTGCTAGACAACTTGGAGAATGTGTTTAGTATCGCGATGTCATCTGTGCTGGTTTGTGGGGATTTCAACGCACGTAGCCTCATCTGGGACAGTGAACATATTTTTTTCCGCACAAACATTGTCGAGTGCGCTGCCATTTTGCAGTGTTAAGCGACAGCTCTCCAATGTTTCTGTGTGGGAACATTTTAGTAAAGCATCGGCTTATACTGAACCCAGGGACTCGCCGTTGCACAAGACATGCTAACTGGTAATATTTTCATCACTGCATAACTAACACACTGGGAGAAACTCCGAACTTGGAAAGCTTTACAGACGTATTGTGTGAGTTGTATAACAATTCTTAAAGACAAGCCGTTGTTCCAAATGAGTAGTCTGCAGTGGTTGGGGAATACGAATGTCTAGAACAATAAGGAGACGAGCAGAACGTGCTTACCCGCGAAGCGGAAAGCTTGAAGACTACAAGATGGCACAGAAAGTTAAGGGCATGGTGATGGCGCTCATAGTGCACCTCATTGTCTCCATTGACTCCAGTTCCAATGATATGGACCGCTATAAGATTCTTTAGTGGGGCAGTAACCAAGAGCCATCCTTCCCGAGCCCTTGCTATAGTCCGAAAAATTCCACGAACAGCGGTCACTGATGAATTCCGTCAGCTTGTACCTAGACCAAGAATATCAGTTAGTTGCTCAGAGCAAGTTCTGCAGCATCTCAAGATCAGAAGGTTCGTCCTTACTTTCTGTCACAACACCCTTAACTTGAATGCGAATTCAGTTTAGACGAACTCAAAAGTGCTCTTACGTTTTGTTGTAGGAATACAGCTGCAGACACAGAGGGCGTAGCGTATATGATGCTACAGAACGTCGGACCACTAGGCAGAAACGCTGTTCTGGATATATTTATGATATCTGGATAAGGAAGGGTCTCTCAGGTTTGTGAAAGTAGCTCGGGTAATCTCAATACTCAAGCCATGAAAGACTCCACTTCGTCTTGGCTCCTTCAGACCCGTCAACCTCACAAGATATCTTTGTAAATTAATGGAGAAGATGGTAGACAGTCGACTGCAATGATGGTGTGAACGCACTAAGGGGCTTTCGAACCGCATGACAGGCTTTCGACAAAAGCGGAGTGCAACGGACGCGATGTTAGACATTGTCACATCCGTTGAACACGAATACATCTGAGGAAATGTGGCAGTTGCAGTACTCTTAGACATTCAAAGATGATTCGACACGGTAGGAAATGGACGTGGAAAAGCCCCAACGGAGAAACGAAAAACGAAATAGATTTCATAATGTGCACTGATCTAGGTATAGTACAAGACACAGAAGTGGTTAATAAGATTAGAATTAGTGACCACAGACTAATAAGGGCGAAGATATCCCTCAATCTAAAGCGAACAAGGACAAAGTTAATCACACGGAAACAGGCCAACCTCGATAGCGTCAGGGCGAAAAGAGAAGAATTTAGCATTGCACTTAAGAACAAGTATGAGGCTCTAGGACAGGAAGATAAAGAGGATATAGAGAAGATGAACGAAGACATTACTAATCTGATCACCGAAACAGCAATCGAAGTAGGGGGCAAAGCACCAAGACATGTTGTGAGTAAACTCTCGGAGTCTACTAAAAATCTAATCAAGCAGCGCCAACAGATGAGAATAACTAACTCAAGAGACAAGATAGAATACGCCGAGCTATCTAAGCTCATCAGTAAAAGTAGAGTCAGGGACGTACGTAACCATAACGTGAAAGAAATAGAAGCAGCCGTCAGAAAAGGAGTCAGCATCAAAACAACCAAAAGGAAGCTTTGTGCGGGAAAGAACATAATGCATGCAGTGAAAGATAAGCAGGGCAACATCGTTACTAACTTTAGTGGCATAACCAAAGTGGCCGAGGATTTCTATTCCGAACTATACAGCTCAAATAGGAGTCTCCCCACCATGAGTGTATTAAATGCCGAGCAGGACTACGAAATCCCATGCGTCACTGCGGACGAAGTTAGGAAAGCAATACAGGGCATGTCCCGCGGAAAAGCGGCTGGAGATGACGGCATAACCACCGACTTGATCAAAGATGGCGGAGACTTCCTTATTGGAAAGCTCGCGACACTATACACTCAATGCCTCAAAACTTCAAATGTACCCGAAAGCTGGAAAAAACGCAAATATTCTATTATTACATAAGAAGGGAGATGTTAAAGACTTGAGGAACTACAGGCCGATTAGTCTACTCTCAGCACTTTACAAAATATTCACAAAGGTTATCTCAAACAGAATAAGGGCCACACTTGAATTTAATCAACCGAGAGAGCAAGCAGGGTTCAGAAAAGGATACTCTACCATGGACCACCTGCATGCGGTCAATCAAGTAATCGAGAAATCCGCTGAATACAACAAACCCCTCTATATGGCTTTCATAGATTACGAAAAGGCTTTCGACTCGGTAGAGATCCCAGCAGTTCTGGAGGCACTACGTCGTCAAGGAATATGTGATAGCTATATAAACACAATAGCCAACATCTATAAAGATTCTACAGCCACCCTGCTCCTCCATAAGAAAAGCAGAAAAATCCCAATACAGAAAGGTGTCAGACAGGGAGATACAATTTCTCCCATGCTATTTACTGCATGTTTGGAAGAAATCTTCAAAAGGTTAGACTGGGAAGAGACAGGGCTCAGGATTAACGGCGAATATCTGAGTAACCTGCGATTTGCAGATGACATAGTACTCTTTAACAATGATGGCGACGAATTGCAAAAGATGATTGAAGACTTAAGCCGAGAAAGCGCTAAGGTAGGATTAAGGATGAACATGCAGAAAACAAAGATAATGGTAAGTGGCACGGCGAAAAAACGTCTATTCAAGGTCGAAACCCATACATTAGAAGTCGTAGAAGAATATCTGTACCTAGGACAGCTACTTACTGGAGAACCCACCCATATAAAAGAAATCCACCGTAGAATAAACATGGGATGGCGCGCATACGGCAGACATTCACAACTCATGAACGGAAACCTACCACTATCACTCAAACGGAAACTATATAACTACTGCATCCTGCCAGTACTGACTTACGCATCAGAAACCTGGAGAATTACAAAGAAGCTAGAGAGGAAGTTAAGAACCGCGCAGCGGGCGATGGAACGGAAAATGATAGGCGTTACACTAAGGGATAGGAAGACAGCCGAGTGGGTCAGAGAATAAACGGGGGTCGCCGACATAATGAACGATATTAAGAAGAAAAAATGGACATGGGCAGGCCACGTGATGAGAAGGCTAGATAACCGATGGACAGTTAGAACGACGGAATGGATACCAAGAGAGGGTAAGCGCAGCCGTGGGCGGCAGAGAGTAAGATGGGGGGACGAAATCAAGAAATTCGCAGGCATCAAATGGAATCAGCTCGCGCAGGACAGGCAAGGATGGCGAGGATTGGGAGAGGCCTTCGTCCTGCAGTGGACATAAAATTGGCTGATGATGATGATGATGATGATGATGATGATGATGAAATCACGTGCCTGCTATGCACGTTAGGTCTTGGTACAAGCGGTCGAACACAGCGATGGATATCAATTTTTTTAAGCAGAAGTAAACTCTTTATGGAGACAACTGATTGTAAAAGCAACTGTCACATCGTCACACAGGGCGTTCCGCAGGGCAGCGTTCTTAGTCCGTTCCCATTCAATAGTGTCATGGTAGCCTTACCACGACAGCTACTTTCTGGCTTGCACTATCGACTTTACGCAGATGACATCTGCATATGTGCTTCAGTGTTGCATGTGCGAGTGATTCTAATAGCATTGCAACAGGGGTTTGATAATAACACGCACGAAAGCCGTTATTACTTTCCTATAACACGCGCGCTTGTTGTTTGCGGCTGGTGCCGTTATCACTTTTTGTTACGCGCAACGCAGCCCTAGTTTATCTTGCACGTCGCTTCGGGAACCGTGTTGACCGTTCTTCAAACTTCGCATGCCTGACGCGTACATTTGAGTGTCTTCTAGAATTTCAGAGATAACGCGAGAACGCGTTAAGAGGGTGTGTATAAAAGCTGGCGCATTTAACCGTTTTTCAGTCTTTCCGTCGACCGACGAATGTTCATGCCACTGTTGCTGTGCGCTGTGACTGGCTTTGTTTTGCTGGGCACAAGATCGCCCAATAAACAGTTCGCCTGACATCACCTTGAGCCCTGCGTTCTTCACCTTGAGATTCTGTGTGCATCACGACCACGTGACAATATTGTCGACAACTTTTTGAAAGAAAGAGGTAAAGAGGTATGAGTCTCTCAATCGCGAAAACCGGTGTACTCCCGTTAACTGGACGATATTTGAAGGATTCAAACTTACACTGGAAGGACAAACGCTCATGTTCGTGAAAGAACATAAATTTCTTGGCATTATCTTTGAGACTGTTGTCGTAGGCAGCGCATATCCGTGGCACTGAAAAGCAGGTCAACAAAGAAGTAAACGTACTTCGCCGACTCACTGGCACCTCATGAAGAGAATAACTTTCTTCCCTATTACGAGTGTATGACGCTCTCATAAAGCAAATAGTTGCTTATTACCCGCCTCTTTTCCATGGCTTATCGCAAAGTACCGAGGAGCGTCTTCAACGCTTACTCGCAAGGGGCCTGAGGGTTTGTCTTGGGGTCCTGCAGACGACCTAGTAGACGACCTAGTAGTCGCTAGTACTCGCTGAAGCTGTCGACCCGCCATTTTCCGTCTTGCGAACGGTTGAACCATGCCGCCAGTTTTTATCGCTATTTAACGCAACAGGAGGCTCATCTCTTCAGCCACGGACTAAGTGAACGAAGCAAAAGCAGAATTCACGACATTGTTCGTCAACATAAAGCATTATTGCCGCGTTTCAAAATATACAAAGTAGACAGTAGTTACCCTCTCTGGATGCTAACAAAGCCTAAAGTAGAATTACCAGTCGAAGGAATAATATCTAAAAAAGTCATGTTCATGGCAGCCGCTCAGTAACTGGCGCAATTCCAGATTCACTCATCATATCTACAGTAGGTTCACATGTATAGAGATGGCTTGTATAATCAAGTGCTCTTCTTCCGCATTTGTTATACCGCAGTTGGCGCTTAACGAAACATTTAAAATCTCTTCTGTGACATTCTTCGCTGTTGCAGAGCTTTTTGCGATCCTCTGTGCGTTGCGATTTATAACAGCAGTAAAAAAGGCTCAAAAATGCCTCATTCTTAGTTATTTGCATGGAGTTCTTGCATCGCTAAAAAGCAACTGAGAAAAACTCTTTAGACAGTATGTAGCTGTACGACACGCTCAAAGAACACACAAGAGCAAGTACTATGCATCACGCAATTGCGCTTCAGTGGGTACCAGGACATTGCAATATTCCTGGTAACATTGCAGCGGACGCACCAACAGGTCTTTCATATACTGACGCACAGACAATTGGTTTTGCTGTATCGCGCAGTGAAATCCGTCTCCTCCTGGGAAAAATGTCCTGTGAGCTCAGCAAAGACTGTCCGTTTGATGAAAAATCGAAGTGCTTATTCTTCGTTGACACAGGTATACAGCTGTCGATTTCAAAAAAATCTGAAGGAAAATAGAGCTTGAAACATTAATGCACCGCCTGCGGCTTGGTACAGGATTTACGAGTCACTTTCTCTACAGGATCAAAGGTACCTAGTCCGCTGTGTTCTTGTGGCCACCCAGACGAAGTAGTACGTCTGCTCGAGTGCACAAAGTACGAATCGCAACAGAGTGTGCGGCGAGCCAATTTGTCGCTTTTATATAGGAGGCCATTTAACCTAAAAAAGATGTTTTTATCTGTCGCCAACAGCGGGCCTTCAGAAAAGAGCACTTATTGTACTGAGAGGGTTCCTAGAAGACACAGATACTATTTGGAAATACTAATTTTCGCTTTATTCTGAAGGCCCAAAAAACGACATAACACTTATGTATTCAACAATGTTTTCTTTATTGTTCTCATATGTTTTATAATGTGCCTAATGTCTTGTGTTCGTACATTCTTGTAGCGCGTATTCGTCCGTATGTGGACTATCAATTGGAATTGCATGTGCACACGCGTGTACCACCTATTCTTCCTGCATGAATACCTGCAAGAAACTAACGCATGCACTGTCGAACTGTACGATATAGTGTCGACTCTTCTAGTGTTTCTAGAGAGCATATCTTGTGAGAATGTTCTTTCTTTCCTTTCTTTTTATTTATCTTTCGAAGTTTTCTTTGGATTGCTAGGCGAGAAGGAATAGCCGCTGCCGTGCTAAATGCACTAATCTCTCCTACTCACCATTAAAATAATAATAATAATAATAATAATAATAATAATAATAATAATAATAATAATAATAATAATAATAATAATAATAATAATGATAATAATAATAAAGGAATCCTGACTGCTGACCCGAGAGAAGCGGGTTCAGTCCCGGCCCCCGCGGTCGCATTTTCAGTGGAGGTGAAAATGGTAGAGATCCGTGTATCGGGCATTATCAGCGCACGTTATATGTCCGGACTGTTGCTGGCTGTTCCCGCAAGCATTGCGTGAAAGAGTGCTTATATAGTGGTTCCTGAGGAAGGAGGAAGACGCTTGTTTCTGTCTCCTTCACTATAGGGGCATGGCTAAATGCTTAACTATAGTGCTTGATGGCACGATGACCCTTTATGGAATGTTAAAAGCAACTGTCACTCTCTCGCGTTAATATCAAGTTGATATGCTACGTGATATGGGGGCAGTTAAAGAATCCCAGGTGGTCGAAATTTTCGTAGCCCTCCACTACGGCGTTCTTCATCTATCTCGTTCAGTCCCTTTCCCCTTCGCCTACAGACGCTTAGCCGTGCTTCCGACATGGGCTGCAGAAATTAGCGCCCTTTCTTTAACTGAACCACAATCATCATCATCAGTAATCCCAAATGCTAGTTGGCTTTGTGAAGAATATGTGCGCGTCGCATATTTAGCGCAATAATTCCTATATTAGGCTTTCGGGCAGTGGGACTCTAGTTCGAAATCTTTATCATCGGATACGGTGTGCTCTCTCTCCGCAGCTCTCTCCTTTGAAGGGGCTAAAAGAAGACGATGCAGGAGCAGATCCCATAGATTGGGGACGAGGCGGATATAGCGCGGTATTGATATCACGCATCCACTTGACTGGTCTGCACACCATGTGCACCTCGTGCTGCTAGGTTTGCACTAGCATTTCAAATGAGCGCTTCATCACAACGCATATACTTGTTTGCTTGCCTTACTTGAGAGCAAGGGCTGTTTCCGGTGTGCGATGTTGGCTGGCACCGACGCTTAATAAGCCTTCCACGTGCCGCAGTTGTCATCGACGTGCTTTCCTGTGCACCAGCGTTTCCTGCACAAAAAGACAGAGCACTTGCAGGTGGCGCAGTAAACCTACGGGGTTATTGGACCAGCGCCTGAAATATGATACGTAAAATGCCATAACAGTGCCATGAAATATAAAGCAATGCAAGCCATAGTTACATAACTGTGCAATCGAGCGGTACTCTGCAATAATTTAAGAGCATTCTTTACTTTCGTTTTTCGTTTGCACGGCACGGGCGTCCCAGTTATCATCGCCAACTCGGTCGAACAAATGATAGTAATATTTTGAATTGAATGAAAAAACCGTGGCGGCTGCATTTTGATGGAGCCGAAATGCTGAGGCCCGTGTACTGTACGATGCCAGTGCGCGTTAAAGGTCCCCGGGCGGTCGAAATTTCGGGAGCCCTCCACGGCGTACCCCATAATCATATCGTGGTTTTGGGACGTAAGACGTCGGGAATCATCATCATCATCATTTCGTTTCAGAACTGCAGCCATGTACGCAGGTGCCTGTGCGGGTTTTAGCTACCGGTGGCATCTCCTCTGTGAGCAACACACGACATAGCCGCAGCACGCAGTAGCTGCTATAGTTGCAGCTTTCTGTTTTATCGAGATTATTGCAACAATCCGCGCTTTCTGCTTCTATAGATATAGGATGCAGCACTCTGCAGCACTCTGGCCATAGCGTTTTATATATTGCGCTCATCGTGGATAATCCGTTCTGCTGCACTCTTAGCTGAAGGGGGAGTAATGCGAGGGTAGGACAACTTCATTACTCTACCCATAGTTATTCAACTCTAGGTGGGAGGAATGCGGAGTCAGCCGCGGGGCTTACTCTTCCGTTCAAGGAAGAGTAACATGGTCTGCGAGCTCCCATGCTGCTTATGTAGAGTTAGAAACTCGCGGAACTCCAGCGTCCGTAGCGTGAACAGCGCCCAGTACTCCATCGTTCGCAAATATCGCCGCACAACGATATGCGATTGCAGCGTTGCCGGCCTGGACGTGGCAAGCCTCAACGTACCTTGATATCCTGAATATACAGTCCGACAAGAAAAAGTACACGCGACTCTCTGCGAGCGCGCCGCGTAAATATTGTGCGTCGTCGCACGCAGTCGGATCGCGTCTCCGGACGGCCTGCCTGACGCGCACCGATCGGCACCGACAACAGAAAGCAAGCCAAGAATTCCACCACCGCACTTCTAGTACGCTGTTAAAGACGAGTGCGCGCGCAAGGAGACAAAACAAAAAAGCAAAAGCAAACGCAGGCGGGTGGAGAGATATCAACAGAACAGCGCCGGGCGCCGGTGAGAGGGTTCCGTCGGGCGCCAGTCTGCGCCAGTTGCGCCTGTGCCGGTGTGGGTGCCCGAAGCAAGCTCAGCCGTATCGCGGATATCGAAATTATATGGCCAGTTGGCTCTGTGAACGCTGCATGAGAATGGTGCTGTTGAGTTGACACACTGTGCGTGTTTTGTGCGGGCAGTCTCACTGTGTTCTCTTCGCTGAACGCGAAGGTTGTGATGCGACGGCAGGGCAACTGATGTCATGCAGCGACAGTGATGGTTTCGCCATGCCGCGACGCGCAAAAATAACCGTGCAAGCTCGGCCCATTCCGGCGCACCCATGGTAAGTCATGCATTTGTTTTGTTTGTTTGTTGGTTTTTATCGCCGCTGATGCATGTGTACGTGTTGTTCTACACAGCGCGCTGTCTAAGCGAAATTAAAGGCAAAAAAGAGGCGTTAGGCGCATATAGGAACGACGCGACATAAATGCGCGTTTAGGAACACCCGTGAAGGTAGTACAGGCGTCGGAAGGTCATTCGATCAGCTCACGAAATCGCCCCTTCACTGAAAAAAAAATATTGTGTGATATTATTTCATGCGAGAAGGCTTGAACTTCATGCTTTCGGTGAATGTAAACTTACGCGAAAGACTGCGGCTATCGCAAATAATAATTGCTCGTGTAGTACGTGCTAATACCACGATATGATCATGAGGCACGCAGTAGCGGAGGGCTCGGGAAGTGTTGACCATCCGGTGTTCTTTTGATGTGCACTGATAACGCGTAGTATACGGGCCTCTCGCATTTTCGCCTTTTTCGAAAATGCGACCGCCGTGGCCGGGATCTAATCCTCGTCATTCCGGTCAGCAGCCGATGTGTTTATCACGTCGTCATGTGTCTATATGTGCATGTAACCCATATTTTTAACATTCGCTCAGTTCCACATTTGCATATTATTGGCGCCTAGTAACACTGGGGCGGCCTTTGACAAGGCGCTCAAGTGCAACATGTGTAACTGCGCGATGGACTTTACTAACATTGCGGACATTTTTAAAGTGCACATGTAACGTTGTTTCGCGTTTCATTGCGTTTGTGCATTTCGTATAAATGTGTGTGCCGCACAGCAAGTATGAAGCTCACAACAAACCACTTACCAGAATCTTACTGTTAACTGTAACATGTGTTTAAAAACTAGATTGCTATAAGAGAAGCGAAGTAAGCATTTTCAATGAAGATTTCATTTTTATGTGCACAAATGTCTAATGGACCTCGTTATTTTGCATCTTTTCCAGGAAGATTTTTCCGGTGAAGCAGCGAGAGTTGCTGGCCCACCACTTTTTCCACAAGATCGATCATGGGAAGGCTTCTCTGTGCCTCACGATGTGCTGGATCAAATTCGCATACCTTTAAGACTATGAATGAACAATGGGACTTGTGTGGTTGGCTATACACAAACTGCTGGCAATCATTTGCAAACATTCTACTGCGGAAAACGTAGCACTTTTTAAAGACCCCTGTGGAAACTCCTCCAATTCAACCTTCATTAAACCCTGACTGCTTCACAGCCTACTCAGCTTTCATTTAAGCTCATGCTACTTACTAAATGGATCAAATGTAGGCAATACTTAAATGCACGTCATTGCTTAGGTCAAAGGGGCTTTCCAGCCATGGTGCTTGGTATTCATTTATTTTGAACAGGAAAATAAGGCATGTACAATGTACCGTGATATTAATGTTAAGCAAGAAAAGATCCTGCAGGTCCCCCACACTGTGTGAATCGGCGTCATGTGAAGCAGTCTGCAAAGAACTTGCCAATGATGAATTCTTTGTCATTCAGTGAAGTGTTACGGGTAGAATCAAGCTCCTTGTGCAAAATGCATGAATACCCACTCAAGATGTATGCTTAACGTGGGCTAACCAGGAACGTTGATAGTATGGTGAATGAGTGATAGCTCATGGTATGATGTAACATTGATACTCACATTAGTCCAAAGCACAAATGTCTATTTTGTCAAAGAAAAATGCACTATATGGTGCGTGCGTTGATGTGGTCTCAGAAGCATTGTTTGTTGAGATATTCCTAGGTATAGAGCAAAGTTGCACAATAGCATACAGACATATATGCGTTGCTATGATAGTGGTCATCATACATTAGAAATGCAATTCACATAACGCAAGCACCAATATAACAACTGCTGGTGCAATAGGCTTATTTACTCTAACCACGTTGGAGGAGCCGCCATAGTGGTAGTGTGCCTGCTTGGCGCCTTGAGGGCCCGTGTTCAATACCCCCCTACTGCTTCGTAGGCTGTGTGTGCATGTCTTTGTGTGTGTGTGTGTGTTATGTCTGCATTTCAAACGCAAGCTACGAGAAATGGTGTTCCTCTCTTGGTTTAAGAGCGAAGCTGCTTGAGCCGGTTATTCTGTGTCAATCATGAACAGCAAAATGTGTGTTGATCCTGGAAGCAATGCGCCATGTGAGGTGCAGAAAACTTCATGCAACGCTCAGTGTTGTGGGTTCGGTCCCTGCAGCCACGGTGTTTCATATGTCTAGTTTAGCTGGTCCTTGATTGACATAGGCCTTATCAAATCCAAACGCCTGTGGCGCATACTCGCATACTGTGGTCCAAGAACTACGGTTGTGAGCTATGCATGATTGCAGTATTGTTAATCATGACATATGTGATGAGTATATCAGGTTAGCAATATCAAATATTATGTCATTCGTGTTAGTCACACATGTATACCTTACCTCCAAAATGTTGGGGTCTACCAGGCAAATGATAGATAGATAGATAGATAGATAGATAGATAGATAGATAGATAGATAGATAGATAGATAGATAGATAGTAACTGTGTTCACCAGGAAGTGCTTCACATTTAATAATTCATCTGGTCACAACTCATAGCCCCAGCTAGCACGTAAACAGTTGAGTGCACTGATGTAGGCATGCCCATTATTGACAATGGGATTATAAGTGAGCTGTAGTTGTATATTAGTTGTGTATTAGTTAAAGAGTGATGCCTTAGCCTATGTAATTACCATTGTGTGTTTGCAGACTCTATGTACTTTGTGCTTGCCATCTGTTAGAAACGTACGAACACATTGGTGCACTGTTGTTAAGAAATGCATGCACCACCGAGCATCATAGTAACATTCAAACTATATCAGGAAACAGTTCTTTCACACTGTTTTACTGCATCAAAATGCCGAGTATTTACGCTGTATTGTACACATTATTGTTCCATGGGCTCAATGTTCAAAAACAGTTTCGTGCATGCTATGAAGATGTATATCTTTGCAGTGACATGATAGTTGTTACTGTTCTGATTCCAATAAAATATTAGAACAAACGTTTGTTGTGTTGCTTGTGGTGGGACAAAAAATTTTCATGCATGGGAACTACAGAATAAAACTTGTGAGTGAAAATAAATTGCTAAAATAGTGATCTGTCATTGTTACTACTGAAGTTCTACCAGGCAGATTTAATTGGTATTTCTTGCAACACACTGTACGAGAGAAATAGGTGGTGGAAGAGAACAGTGATGTTCAAACAACGACTGGCTGTTCATTTAAAATTGCAGCATAGTTTGATGTGCGTAAGTGTAACACCAACTTAAGCATCAAGTGCATGGAATGCTAAGAATATTTGAGAGTATATGTCAGTGACTTTGAGCTTTGAGGATCTCCGCATCTGTCAGTCAGTCACCTGTGCCTGCTTTGTGAAATCTTCAGTTGCCAACAGGCATACTGTTCTCCTCCGTTGACAACAGAAAATGCGTAGACACTGCGTGTTTTCTGGAGATGGGTCATTTCACTGAAGAACAGAGTAACAGATATTCTGTTTCTTAACATTGATACCGCAGCGTCTGTGTAAGAGGCCCAACGCCCACATTTGGAAAACAGAAATGCGAAATCCTTGGTTTTAAAGAGGAGACCTGTCTTGCGTAGGCACCTTGCGCGGCACGGCACGCCTTGCTCATTCGTTTTCATGGTCACATGCTGTTCAAAATAGGCGTAATTAGCAAGGAAAATAGCTGTCGCCGATGACCAGATTTAGTAGCTGAGTACAGCACATACGACGACAGCATGTCGCACCAAACAGCGCAATGCGCGCAGGTATATACTGATTGCACAAACAGCTGATCGCCAAGTCGATGTGGAAACGCCGCTGCCAGTGCACGATAGGTCACACGCGTATAAGTTATATATGTTGGTGTAGGACACCTAGTGACGTACGCAACTTTTGTATGCGAATGCGGGTGGTTTTTGAACCGCTAGGAACGCGCTGGTGCCAGTGGACGCGTGCGGCTCACGGCAGCATTAATCAAAATTCCTGAACAGCACATGCCTATGGAATACGCATACTTGAGTATGACACGCTGAGATACCTTACTTTTACGCAGATGTTTGGTTACATTTAGCGATCGAAACATCTGTGATGCGTAGGGTAGCACGAAATTGAACACCGATTTATAACGCGGTTGCCGCACGGCACGACGATATGAAGAATAATTCATAGCGCAGTGCTTTGCGGGTGGCTTTCTCACCGCCTCGTAAGTTCTGCATTGACCGAACGGAAACACATGCTTATACCGATCAACTTCGAAGCTCTTAGGTTCAGAAGTAGAGTAGCAATACATTCGGTAGATATATAAGGCCGCGGATAAAGCCACCGGCAGAGCGTGGTGTGGTGGCGTGATCGGTAGTGTGTCCGCTTGCTGTGCGTGCGTACCCGGGTTCGATTCTCATGTTGTTACTGCTTATTTTCGTAGTGTTGTATGTGCTTGATTTCTTTGATTTCTGTGTTGTGAAGTGCCCCTGTGATGTCCGGTACTGTCAATTAGCGTTGGAATGTTTACTTTGGAGGTAGTATCGACGAGCGATACAAGTGCCGTGCTTATACGAATCAGCTCACTTTCCGCGTTTACTGGTCAGGGTGAGGTACTGTTTTTTTTTTTCACTCGTGCTTCCGGATCAGCATTGTCTACGATTTCTTTTACACCTTGACGATTAATGAGAGCGTGGCTGCCGCTACGCTGGACCAGCCGCGCCGCATGGCACCGTACGTGTGCTCGGCACTGTTGCCGTGAAGAAAACAGCTGATCATAACGGTATTCGCTAATCGTAACGACGTCGAATATTATGTTGTTTCGTTTGAACAGGTAGTGTACTCAATATCCCGAAGGGTTACAAGGCGTTTCCGTGGATTCTGTCTATATTTAGTGCTTAATTACACAGAACACCGCTATTTTCACTGGCAATACAGGGAAAGTGGAGACACTCTGAATGCTTTGCGCAATGGGTGTTTATATGCTTAACGTTGTTGTGTTGTGTGTGCGTTGTGCATGGATGCATGTTTTATATATGCGATCTCTCGTTTACGCGCGTTCTCTTGACGTATTCGCTGTTGCATGGTACGATCGAACGCTTGGCGCCGCACCATTTTCTTTTTTTTCGTTACGTCCTTCATGAAAAGAGTGCTTGAACTCCTGCGAAGCATTACTTCACTCCCCTTCAGCCAGAGTGACAGAACTCTGTGCGAGAGAGTGCGTGCACTCTGTGCGGAGAGTGCGCGCACTCTGTGCTACAGAGAGTGCCTAGCACTCCTGAAAAGAGAGTGAAATATGGGACGGGCGTTTACTCTGTCGAAAGGAGTGCCCAGCACTCTACTGCAGCTAAGAGTGTGGGACGCCAGCACTGTCGCTGTGGCTTGGGCGACTACGCTGCATGTTGGCTCCCCTTTCGTTCAGGCCTGTTTGTATCCGGCCGAGAACGCTGTTTGCTTTTTGAAGGCTCTCTTTTTAAAAATCACGTCTCCTTTAATTCCTCCTACGCAGGAGTAGTGCACGCAAATTCTTGGGATGTTCTTTGCGTTGCGTATATTCCTCTTACTGGATATTATGAGTCTTGGATCAAAATACCACTGAGAGTAAAATATATATATATATATATATATATATATATATATATACGCAGTCAGTTCCATAGCCAGCACCTTGGCAGACTGCAAAGACATTGTCAGTTGTGAGGTGTCGCGTTTTCAATGCGAAGCATTCTTGTAGAATTTGAGTCACTTTGACCATATCTATCCAACCAGCCGCCTACGTCTCGATGTTCTCCTGGTCGTCTCGTTACCTGGTAGACACATGAATTTGTATGGTAGGGTATAAAAGTATGACGCACATGAATGATTGATGTTTAGATCACTAACCCGACATACTCGTCATGTATACGTCACGATTAACGATACTTAAATCACGTGTGCTTCATACCCATATTTGTCGTCCCATGGTATGCAGGTATGCGCCACATGTGATGGAATTTTATACAGGCCCTGTAATTGAGGACAAACTAAAATGGTCATTTCACATATCAATGAGACACACTAAAAATCAAAAGGGGCATATTGTTTGTCGCAGCTTGCGGTTAGTAATAAGTGCATGCGGATAGAGGAACGCGCCGTTATTTCCGAAGGCAACCTTTACCAATAAGGTGGGAGGGTAGGAGTGGAACCCGGGCCTCGCGGTGTCAAGCAAGCACGGTACCACTAGGCTACGGCGGCTCGTTAACTCGGTACATACAGTAAATAAACCTATTGCACCAGCAGTTGCGGTGATGGCGTCTCTGTAACGTCAATTGCGCTTCTAGCCTGCGTTGCGCGCTATCAAATGGAATGTAAAAAAACAGTACTTTTGTTCTACTATCCGTCGGGAGGCTTCTGTCCGTCTGTGCTCGATTTCGCAGGAGTACTGCATTAATGGACGATGCTTATGATATGCACATCAGCTCGTCGTAGCGTCTGCTTTCTTCGACAAAACAGACGTCTGTGCAGGCGGATACTGGACGAAGTTGGCATGGCTCCTAGGATAATGGAGGAACGGAGGATACCACTGACCCGGGAAACGAGGGCAACCTACATGGTGGGGCCCTTCCCGCGAAACGTAAATCCACAGCATAACGAGGGTAGACGTAAAGCCCGTGCACGTGCCATCTTGAAGAGAGTTAGGGATGACATAGACTCCGCGGTCTTCGTAGATGCGGCGCAGTACGGGAACAGCAGAACATTCGCGTTATCGGTGGTAGACGGGCGCGGAGTGCTTCGCTCATCAGCCTCGGTAAGGGCGGCCACCCCTGGTATAGCCGAACAAATCGCGGTTGCGCTGGCCCTGTGTGACACAGAGCGTTTCTACGTTTACACCGATTCACGAGACGCAATTAGGGCATTCGAAATGGGTAACCTCGCTCGAGAGGCGGCCTCCATTCTAGAGAAGAGGGCTTGCCCCGGTTCACATTATATTACGTGGTTCCCCGCACACATGGGGACGAACGTTCTTGAGGGCTTCCCAAACCTCAATGAGCTGGCTCACGACCGTGCGCGAGAACTCACGCGCCGCGGCGGTCTGGCGGCTCCGGAGGGGCAGGAAGAGGCTCAGCAGAACGACCCACTTCTCACATTCAATGAAATTACTAAACATTACCAACTTGGCCGGAGAGTCTACCCTCTTCCTCATCCGAAGCTCAGCAGAGGTCAGTCAGTTACTCTACGAATGTTGCAGACGGGCTCTTTCCCGTCCCGGGGCTTCCTCAGTAAGCTATACTCGGACGTGGACCCTGGCTGTCCCGACTGCAGTGAAACTTTTTGTTCTATGGCTCACATGCTCTGGCGATGTCCCGCGTTGCCTAACGACGTTCTCTCCAGCGAAGCTGAATGGGAGGAGGCCATCACAAGCACGGTGCTCCAAAAGCAAGCCCAGGCTATCCAGAGGGCACGCGAAAGGGCGGAGCGTCATGGCGTTCTTTCCTCCACGTGGGTGCGGCCAGCGGTTACAACGGCCTCCCGCTAGGGAGTCCTTACGTAGCTCCTCAGGATTAATTAAAGTTCATTGTCTGTCTGTCTGTCTGTGCACTAGCGTAAGTGCAACGTTACGTCGTATGACGATGTGCCATTCAGTCGGTACTGTGTTGTCGACATTCGTGGCTAGCCCACATTAAGCATACACCCACTCATGCACTTTGCACAGACGTTAATTTAATTCGTACATTTGAATGAACACCAAGTAATTTGTTATCGGCAATTTTCTCGCGAATTGCTTCGCATGACATCGGTTCCCACAACGCGTGCGATCTGCAGGATTTTTCCCTCGTTTTTTTTTATCGCGTCTCCTTTATATTGTATTATATCTTACTTAACCCCCTTTTCCCAACACAGAGCACCTAGGCGGTCTAAGTAGTGGTAAACTCCTTCTCTTTCCTCTTTGGAAGGGTAATTTTATTATAGAGGGCGTGCATACGCTCAATTTTGTTAGTTTACTTTCTTCCTTTCTTCTCCTTCTATTCTGTCGCGTGTCAAGACCGAATTTCTTCGAACATCCTCACGAAGACATCGACAGTCGCACCAAGTTGGAAAAGAGAAGCAATGTGTTAATGTAGACCGTACATAGAGCTACAGCAGAAGGGCCTGAAGGCAAGGTCCTGAGCGAGGAATGGTCACTGTGTGAAATGTCGAAAAGCCCTTATGAACACCATTGAAACAGTAGGGAATGTAGCAGAGAACAGGACGGAAGTCGGCTTGGGAAAGCTTATCAAGATAATAAACTCATTCGATACCTGATCGCATATTTAGTGGACCATATTTGTGAGTAAGGAGTAAGCATTTATTGCGAAACCAAGTGACGCATAAAACGCGGTGAGCGAAATGTACCAGCACGGCTATAGAAATGAATGTTATCACGTGGGAATGGGCTTACAAGAAGCGCCAGTAGATAATAGACAGGACGAGATGACCAAGAGAAGCAACATTAATGATGAGAAAAGCTGTTCATGGAATGAATCATTGGCAGTGAATGTGACGGTGCCCTATCGGAGCGCGAAATTATCCTGTCAGGACGCCTCAAGTGGCACTAGCTGAATTGGTTAGAGCAGCCGACACTGCAGCCAAAAAGAAAAGACGCGCCTCTACTATCATGAATTACTGACATCCCTGTTTTCTCCTCGTGCGATGACAATTTTTAGCTGCAGCGGATGTTTGTCCGCACCTGCCGTCTGTCAGTACGCACGGAAGAGATTCGACAGCATCGGCTTATCACGTGTGTGGCTTGTGCGTGGCTCCACATTCAGTCAGTAGGGTCAAGAGACCGATTTATTATGTTCTAGTTTTTTTTTTCCTTCACGTAGTTCATGCGCCTGAAGCTTGAGTGTCTGGCAACATGGTGGTGATTCAGCCACGAGCATGCACTCATACGGTCTTGTCTGTATAAAAGAAGCACTCCCGGATCCTGTAACACCAATAGCGGGGCTAGCACCGTTCAGCTTTTCTGTTGTGAATAGCCAGAGAGAAACCATGAAGCCTTTCCTGATTTTCGCCATGCTAGCAACTGTTGCTACTGTGAGCTTCGCTCATCATCTCGAGCTCTGTGGTAAGTATATACGCGGTAGATCTGCGCATTGTTTGTGTTGAGATGACCTAGTTTAATCACGAGCTAAATTAAACTAATTGAATCTGAAGTCTAACAAAAAGTCGCCGTCACCTTTACGTATACGACGTTGACATTTGTAATATTTTAAACAAAGTCTTATGTTTCGGTACCAAATGTACGCAACAGTACTATGTGTACGCATGGTACCATGTGTACGCAACGCATGTGTGTTTCGGTACCATGTGTACGCAACGAATCGAAACGAATACATTGTATTATAAATATGGAAGGGTAATTTTGTTATAGAGGGCGTGCATAGGCTGGAATATTGCTAGTTTACTTTCAGGTATTTATGCTTGAATGGCTGCGCATTCACATTTCAGTGCAACCTCTTCTCTTGCCAATGCTGTCCTCTTTAGCGTTTATTAAACGTGAGTTCCAGAGAATGATTGTTATAGAAAAACGTAGAACAGGGCTCAAATGCACGATGGTTGTGGCCGTCAACGTTATGTAATAAGGAGGTGAGCTGGCCGAAGACTATAGTGAATCAAATGATTAAAATGTCATCACGTACCCTTTGAAAAACTGATAAAAATGAACGATGGCGAACTTCGCAATCGCGCCATATTCCGTTACAGAGTTTTTAAATCGGGCAAACAGTGTGATGCTCTGGGAGATGAAAGTGACGGACTTGGTTTTGCATGGCTATTTAACAATATACATGTATGGAACGGAACTCTTCTGACAATTTTCGCCAACTTTGTAGCACAGGCTTTTCTTGTAAACTTCGCTTTGATGAGCTTCGTCGATGTTTTTAGTTTGACAACAGGATGAATAGCTTAAGTATTCCTCTCTAATGATGCCGCCATGCATGGTCATATAATTTTACTGTAGCCAAAGGTGCAAATAAATTTTAGAGGCACTGTTAAAAGTGTGTAAGAAATTAATATAAACTAGACCACGTGCGTAGTTCATACAGAACACTGCACGCATTCTAAGAAGTGTGGAGAGATAGAGGGCCTTTTTTTTCACTGCAAATTCAGTAACCACTGAAATGTGTGTGGCTTCACGAGCTTTGTTGCGCAGCATGCATGTCTGACGGCATTCTGAATTTTTATCTTCACAGAAAAGGATGACGAGCAGTTAAAGAGCGAACTCAAGTGCATCAGCATGATGATATCAAATGGGGTAAGATCTTTAGTCCCTTACTTCTCTGTCGCTCGGCCATTAGAGTACTATCGTGTTGGGGAGAGTGAAAAGGGGGGGGGGGGACGATGTCGCACAAGATATGATGTTCATATTCAACTTGCATTGGAGTAACGGAAGCTTATTCTATAAGCACAGCAGCAAGCAGGCAGACGGGCAGGCAAAGAACTTGATTTATCAAGGTCCTGAGAACACCTGCCCTAGAGAAGAGCTGCGGGCCGCTCCCCAGCGGGGACGGTAGGGCGAGCCTAACAGCCGCATCGCGGACTCTCTGGACTACCCTAATTTGCCGTGAAAGTTCTGAAATCAGGCGTCAAGCGAATGGCGGAGCTCAATTCTTTTTCCGTGAAGCGAATGGGTCCCTGTAACGAGGGACATCGCCAGCGCATCTGGTCTAGATTGTCAATATGCCCGTAGTCGCAGCAAGTCGGGTTAAAAGCCTCTGGACTGATCAAATGAAAAAGAGCCAGGTTGGGGTAAGATTTTGTCTGAAGCATACGTAAAGCGGATGCCATAGGTATAGCCAGTTTGCTGTGAGGGGAGGATAAGTTCCTCCTACCTAGGCGATGGTGCTTAGTGATTTCGGAGAAAGTAGTGAGAGTGTCTCGAATCTCAAGAACCGCAGGCTCTGAGCGCGCCCCTGCTCCCGCGCGGTGGGTTAGGTTAGTGATCACGTATTGGCTGGGGCGATGTGACTCGAAATGGGCAAGGAATCAAGGTGAGAGACGAGGTGCGCCGGAAACCGCCTGAAGGTGTGCGGAGAGATTGTCTTGTGCTTGAGAATCTTGTGAGTCTCCTCGGCGGTCGACCCTGAAGCGAAAGCCTTGACCGTCGATCTCGAATCAGTAACAAAGATAAATTGTTGTAAGTGCCTGTTGTTTCTTTGCACACAGTGCACACGCTGATGCCCGCATGTTACTTCACAAAAATTGCAGGCTTGCTATGAACAGCTGCTGCGAATCTAGGCATTGTTTACTTCCCAGATTTTGGAAGTATACCTTTCAGCCCGTCTCGACTTTCTACTTTTACGTGAGACCATGTGAAAACGTTTAAATGACGACTTGTTCATAGACTTGAGTTAATTTTTGTGCAGTTTATGAATGACGTTGCTGTAAAATAGTGTGGCCACTAGCTTCGCGACCCTTTTCTCGCAGGAGCTCTTCTGATGTCAGTGAAGCAGTTAGAAAACTTGTTCATATTTTAACCACGTTAGAATGACTGTACATGCATTTATTTTTGTCCTACCTATAGTATGGCCACAGGTAAGAGTAGGCATTTCAGTGATTCGCTCTCACTGTTTAGCAAGGCGACGAGAACACAGTGCGCACACGTTGTACGGTGTGCGTATACTCGCACATATATAGGCAACACGTTCGAGTATACCACGCAGTGTGGCATAATATCGGGATGTTTTTACAGTGTTCGAACACGCAGCGTTAAAACAACCATCTCTTCCTTATTTGTGTTACTACAAGACGCTTGATCTGGTACAGTGCACCATGTCTTATGTTCAAGAATGTTGATTATTCTAAGGAGATTTATGTTCAAGATCATGAAATCACATATTCAAGATCTTATCGTTTCTCTGTGTGTGCAGGCAAATGAAAGTTTTGACGCCGCCCAGGAGGCTCTTGACTGCGAAGACAAAAGCTGTGTCATCCGAAAGCTGTGCGAGGAAGGCGACTTGGTAAGTGGTATCTCTGTTTGTGAATATCATCCACAAAGTCAAAATCCTGCGAAGGTACCATAGGACGCAATGTACCCAAGCGCGTTTGTTGAAAGTGCGCCGGACCGAGCAGTTTCGTATTTTACTTCGTAAATGTATAGTCGCTAAAGAAACTACAATAGTTACCGGTAGCAAGTTAGCTAAAAAAGTGCCCCACCACGGTGGTCTAGTGGCTATCGTACTGCCGATCCGATGGTCGCAGGATCGAATCCCGGCATAGGCGGCTGCATTTCGGTGGAGGCGAAATGTTGAGGCCCATGTACTGTGCGATGTCAGTGCGCGTTAGAGAACCCCAGGAGGTCGAAATTTCCGGAGCCTTCCACTACGGCGGCTGTCATAATCAGATCATGGTCTTCGGACGTAAAACCCTAGAAATGAGTCAATCAATAGCTTATGAAGTACAACTGGACAATTTCTCGACATTCAAATAATGTAGTAGGAAATGTGTTGCAAGTTCAGATGGGCAAAATGAACGTTTGCATTTAAATTCATTCTGAGAACCTACTAACCACCACACCAATGGCTAATTAACCGGCCTCTCACGAGGTTTGTGCTCTGCAAACAAATAAGCAGGTGCACAGATAACTGAGAAGCAATGATGCCTGAAAGTTACGCAGGCATCATCCCCGCAGAGTAGATTGCGCGATCAATGCGCACGTATAGCTTCGTGCAGCAGCCAGACGTCGCTTGCTTACGCTTGCACTGAAATGAACCTGATTGGACTTTGTCTAATTTGAGGGGCGGCTGCAAAAGCGATAGCCGCAACGAATAAATGTAAACAACTACTGCATTTTTTTTATGACGACCTCTTATGTGACACCCCTCTGGGGTCTCTAAGGTAAAGAAATGTAATGAAATCAGGAGCTTTTTGCTAAAAGAGCCACCTCTAGAAAGCGAAACTGGGCTAAATTTGACGGGAACCTAAGGTACACCTATGTTTCTTAGGTACACCTAAGGCACTTGAATTTTCTCTCGTGGTGGATCTCTTTAGCGTGGTGAATGGTTGCTTTCAATTTGAAAAAAAAAAATCTTCATTTTTGCCCATTTCCGCACATTCCTTTTTCGCCAAAGTGGCGGAATAAGGAGAATTAAAAAAGAGGAACCAATACTTTACATCGTTGAAGTGTTATTTTTGTAAAGAATATAATTGGGAGGTCCGTTTATGCTTCCGATTTTTGAGTCTCCATGGAGCGGGGAAAGAAACGTCCCTTTTCAGGCAAGGAAAATAAGTTTAGTGTGTATGCAGATAGCTTTAAGGAATACAGGCGTTAGCGGAAAGATTTTACTTCTTCGAGAGACATATAATAAACCCAAATTGCCACTGTTGAAAATTATACTGCTGTCACCCTACCAGCGGTTACGAGGAAGTTTAATTTAAACAACCGCATATTCCAGGGGCAGCATACGGGCTGTAGTAGGCTATAGTTTGCATCACGGTAAACCAGCAACTTATAAATGTATACGCCATTAAAGCTAAATGTTAGCACTAGCATATGCAGCTTGCCGGCACATTTTAAAATGGGTAAAAAATTTATGGAATTTTGTGGAATATTCTCTTTTCATACAGAATGCTGCTATGGCGCAATATTTCACGGTGAGTACAATTATACATAATCTATATAGTGTTACGTCACGTGGGCATTTCGTGTGCCTGATCAAAATATATGCGATGGCCCAGAACGTAGCGTTCTTGAGCATTTTTTCATTGAAGTGTTCTCGTTGCGTGCCGTGAAACGAAATCGATTGTGATTGGTGTTCGCGCCGTGTGCCTCGGGAAGAAAACGAACGGAAATGACGAGGGCTCATGAGACTCGCGTCCTGTGTGGTACCTCACTCAGCTACCCTACTCAGTTTCTGGAGTCATTAAATTGCTCTACATCGCCTGCTGTTGTTCAGATAACCATAGCTCGGGCTTAAAACTCCAGTCGGTGTATAAAATCGCATCACTGGCCATTCTTCGCTTCTGACGCAGTACAGGAAGTTGACGCTGAGAAGAAGCGCAGCCTTCGGGGTAACCAGAAAGGCGTATTTACCACAATCCTGCGTCTCTCAGGCGTTGCGCGCATGCTCTCCGACGCGACACAACTTGGTGCAAACGGCACCCGACGGCTGTCGGCCACTGTTTGCAACATATGTCACGTATAAGATTCCATCGGCAAAAAAATTCTGATAAAGAATGTTTCACTTCGTTTTCTCCGTTTCCGTTGCATGATGCGCTCTAACCCCAAGCTTCGCGATGCAATAATAATAATAATAATAATAATAATAATAATAATAATAATAATAATAATAATAATAATAATAATAATAATAATAATAAGACAAGCAGGTACCTTAAAAATTAGTTCTTGGGGCATTTTAAGAGCTGCGTATACGGAAGTTACATTGTCTAGCCAGTTGTTTGTTGCTGTGCGGAAGCGAAATCTTTAGTCTTACTTCAGAATAACTGCACCCTATTGCTGATGGAAGGGGGAAAATTTTAATGAAATATTTTCCACTTTCTTGACTTCAATGTAAACAAGTAATGCACAAATGTTTTCTGCAATACGCTTTGTGAAGTGATGGATAGTTGAATTTCGCTTCCTTTTATTTTTTACAGCCAGACCAAATCTTGGAAATTCACAACGCTGCCACTGCATGCGATCCTGACGCCAAGGATGAAGAGGAACACTAATATCTGACAGTGTATATTTTATTCAAGAAATAAAATATCACGTTCAAGAAATTTTGTGAGCTGATCATAGTAATAATAACCAGCTGAACATGCTTAATATATCGCAAGGAATCTAGATAACCGGGCACACATCCACAATGTGTGCTTCTTTTTTTTGCGTGATCAGGACAAATAAATAGAAATTTACGAGAAGTGTTTTTTTTCTCCGAGACACATTCTCTCAACGCTTATAAAAATGACTTGTAAATAAAGCGATTCCAAGTCTGGTCTATTTGTTAGCGTCCAACGGTTTTTTTTTTTTTGTTCCAGTTTTGAGATTTTTAGGAACCGCGAAATAAGTGGTCCTCTGCGTGGGTGCATGATTTAAATGAAGGAAAGCAGCTGGGATCACTAAGCAATTACGTCTTGATGATGCTGGAGTACTTCCTACATAACATTTGGAAGACGCCCCATCCTCTGTTTACCCACAACGTCCACGTTTAGCTATCCGTTTACCCACGTTTACTTTTTCACGCGAATGTTTCGTATAGACTGGTGGCACTTAAGACCTGAGACTCGCCACCCTTAAGAATCCTGCACATTCCACGCGTTGTAGAAATCGGTGTCACGCGAAGCGGCCAGGGCGGAAATGGTATATGACACAGTGTTCGGCATTCAGTCAACTGTGACGTGTAGGATAAGGGTCATTGTGCAAAGCGCATGTGTATACCTGCTCATGAGTGTGCTTAATATGGGCTAACCAGGAACGTCGATAGCACAGTGACGACTGAATTGTAGCTCATGGTACGACGTAACGTTGGTACTTACGTGAGTTCAAAGCGCAGACGACTGTTTTGGCGCAGAAAAGGGCACTATCCCGCGCCTTAATGCGCTATCATAAGAGTCGTTTGTTGAAGTATTCACACGGGATCGAGAAAACGTGCACAAAAAACATACGTATTGCTATGGTAGTGCTTCTCACACAATAGAAGGGCAATTCACATAAGCACCACCATCACAGCTGCAGGTGCTATATACTCTATATGCCGTCTGGGCTTATTTATTTACTCTATCTATTTATCTATCTATCAATCTCTCTCTCTCTCTCTCTCTCTCTATATATATATATATATATATATATATATATATATATATATATATATACGCCATGTGGGAGACTCCGCCATTGCCTAATGGTAGCGTTCTTGTTTGGCACCCGAAGAGCCCGCACCACCTTGCCGCTTGGTAAGTTTCAACCGCAAGAGAGGACAAATGATGTCCCTCCCTTGATTGATTTGTGGGGTTTAACGTCCCAAAACCAGCTCTGATTATGAGAGACGCCGTAGTGGAGGTCTCCGGAAATTTCGACCACCTGTTGTTTTAAGAGCCAGCTCTTTGAGCCGGCCATCTGCGTGCGGTGTGTGGGCCGATCCTCGAGGCAGTGCACCGTGTGAGGCACAGAAAACTAAGCGTTATTGCAGTATCGTTTTTCGTGACGTATATGACGAGTACATCATATTACTGATCAGTCATTCGTGTTCGTCATACATATATGCTATGCCTCCAGGTGAAGGAGTCGACCAGGAGAGCACACCAGGAGATAGATAGATAGATAGATAGATAGATAGATAGATAGATAGATAGATAGATAGATAGATAGATAGATAGATAGATAGATAGATAGATACGGTCTAAGTGACCTAACTTCGCGAAGAAGTGCTCGGCATTTAAAAAAATGCCACATATGGCCATATCAGGAACCTGCATAATGGGTTATATAAGGCATGTGTCCGTATATTCGCTCAATTCATGATGGCGCCATACACGACAACGAGAGCTATTCAAAGATTGCCGTGTAAGGTTCTGACTGACTACCTAAGGCTAATATCAGGGTCCCTCAATACTTCAATAGTATTGAGGGACCCTGCTAATATTAACTACAAAGTGTGCAGTAAATGTTGGGAAAACGTACGTTGCTCTGCACAAACTGGAGAATACGAGACTTTTAAGAATATTAAGTGTTATAGCGTTGGAAGCGTTATGTGCTTTGTGCACCATTTCGCAGTAAAACAGGACATGAGATATTTACTTTTCGTTAATAAGTCGGCGCATGTTTGCTCAATTAGAAATCACTTGCTGAAGTTTTTTTTTTTTCGTTTTCTTTGAGAAACTGCGCGATAGTTATAAAGTAGCCCTTGTTGGTCAAGGCAACAGTATAACGAGGCCGTGAGACCTGGTGAATGCCAGGAGGTACACTCTTAGCACGGTAACCTTTAGTTTATTTTATAGGTACACAAAAATGTGAAAATGTGCTCCTTTATAAAGGTTACAGCGCTTTAACCTTTAATAAAGGAGCATATTTTCACATTTTTGTGTACCTATAAAATGAATTAAAGGTTACCGTGCTAAGAGTGTAGTCAAGGGCGGCGTAGTGATGGTGATAACGCAATTCGATCCCACTCTCACGTTCCAAGATCGGGGCGTCGTTGATGCGTTTTGCTTTTGTCGCTAGTTGTGCCAGACAGAACAGAGTTTCACGATTCATCTATTTAGAAGGAAGCTCGGGGTTGGCACGTGTTTCTAAACAGGCTCACCCAGACTCATTGAAATAGTATACAAATTTATCTTGAGTTGATTTAGTAACGTTTCGTCAAAAATGAATTTCATAAAACAACGCACGAAGTGCTCGCAGTAAATTTTTCAGCGTTATTTAGCTGCGGATGCGCCTTGAGAAATCAGGAAATACGCCGTTTCACGTCTCAGAAAGTGGTTAGTGAGAAAGATAATGAACATTTTTGAAGTAGTTACACTGTTACCCAGCGGTTACACTGGTACCTTTTATTCGGTAGAGCCGCGCGCAGAACACTGATGACACCAAAAGTGATGAGATGCACACATTGGTGAATAACATGAAGGTTGAATATAGTTCTCATCGTGTATTAGACTGATTTCTATACAGTTATTACCCATAATGTCGAAATATTCAGAAGCTCATTATGCGGAAATTATGTTAAGACCCACCAAGAAATATCTGGTTTACTTTGGGGGCATATGGTGGCGCAGTACGCATATATACTTCAACACCTCTAAGTAAGTATTTTAGATGGTTTTGTATGCAGCTGCAGGTGTTGTAGGGATGTACTACATCTTATTGCTTGACTGTAACCTCATAATCGGCATCGCGTTGTTGCCTTTCACGCCGAGGTTGCCTGTTCCGACCAGTGTTGCGTTTATAACTTGTTTATAACCATTGCTACGTCGATAACTCGGTTTAGAACATTTTTAAGTGTACTCCCAGGACTTTATGCTGAAACTGAGCCAGTACATGCAAGCCGTCATCCCAATTGCTCGCCCAAGTGTGTCAGGCCCTTTCCAGGTTTAGTTATATCTGGATTAGCCCTTGTTGATCCCAATTCTTATGGCATTTCATTTTTCATGCTATCTGTTGCGGCTATTCCCTCGACAATCATCACGGCACGAATAGGTAATCAAAACGCCTCAAATAACGAGGTCTCGGAGCAAATAGCAAGCTGATGAGTGATTCGTTGCAAAGCCAACTTATCTATATATAAAAAGAAAAAAATGCAAAGACGATCGTAATATCCGCTTAGGTGTCTTGAATTGTGCTAGCCCATAGCTTTTGGTGCACGTTTGGTGCACTGAGCTGGAGTCTTGGTTGACTGGGGTCGGCTTTAAGTAAAATTTAGGTTAACTTTAGGTGGACCGGTTCATACCCACAGTTAACTCCTTGTGGTTCCTCGTTCGCTCATCGCGCTGTCAGCGAAACGATTGTTTGGTGCCAACCAGGGAATCGAAGGCGGAACCGTCCACCTGCTGGCACCTTGAAGGTACGACAGCTCCGACATCATATTGGTGAAAAGTACGTTTAATGCACGGCTTCCTTCCACAACATGCCACAGGGTTTTATACAGTTATCCTACACAAAAAACACACTTGCTCTCCAACAGGTAGGCAGAAAATGTCTCTCCCTTCAGAGTCCGATTGGCTGCCGTCGAAATGTCCGGCCTTATTTTCTTCCAGCCAATTCCTCGACATACACCCGCCTCTCTCACGTCGATCACCAGTACCCCTGCCCACACTATCTCTTTCCTCGGTGTCCGACGCCGGAATGTCCTGGGAACGCTTCTGGATTCTCGATTCCAGCACTGAGCGTACACCGCTAAGCACATAGCACTGAGCCTACACGTCCATTATCGTTAATTGCTCGCCCGGCAGTCCAACCTTAGCCGCTAGTCTGTCCCAAGGCATGCCGCAGGTACCCTTTGAGCCCCCGCAGCTGGGTCCCGCGATGAGCAGCTCTTAGATTTCACCCGCGATGTCATTTCCATCCATGCGACCCATGCCACGGCCCTGTGGCCGCTGATAGTAGTTTGCCGAAGGCGTATGCGGTCGGTCGCGCCGCCTTATTTGTGCGTCGCGGCCTCCGCAGAAGGGTGTCGCGTCCACGTTGGCAGGTGACAGTGGGGAGTCTTTCGATTGCTACTTCTTGCTCAACCCTGACGCCCATATATACAATGGAAATATGAGCCACGCAAGAGTTTTTATTTCTTACTTTCTTACGTGCGGCTCATGCCCGCATATCCAATGTGGTGCGAACCTGCCTCCATTTAACTAATCTTTATTGAATACCTTATAACTAATCTTTATTGAATACCTTATAACAGTTGCCGCCCTGACGAAGACAAGTCCGCTTGTCGAAACGTTGGCTCCTGCGACATTCCCTGTTCTAAATCGTATTTTTCGATTTGTTCATCGATTATAACTAAATAACTATTCTCTCTTCTAAATCTATGCTATGATATCACCTCTACCTTATGCGGCTCTAAACTTGATCTGTTTACGTGACTTTATTTTTTCAGAGTTTTCTTTTTCGTAATATCCCCCCGCCCCTTCCACCCCTTTTCCCGCCGCGTGATCTACAGAAGCACCGACAGCTGACCTTGTTTGTGATATTTACCGCGCGATAGCACGGGGGCAATACAAAAAAAATACATCTCCTTCCTGCTTGTCTAAGTCCAGGTGTTGTAGCGTCTCTAACATGTACAGATATGAGCATTTCATGGCAAATCACACAGGTGAGATACATATGCAAGTTCCACGCTAGTTTCTCATATAGACTCGGTGAAGTTGCTAGACATACCTTATTCGCTGTACTCAAGGAAATATATGTCGCTAGTAGCGAATGTAACCGAATCATTAATCTGCGCTAACATCGCCCGGCAGAGCACCGGGAAATCGGCCAGTAGCCAACGTACTTGAAAGTGTGACCTATGAAGCGAACCCTGCAGGATTCAGGCAATATCGCCCACAGAAGCTGTTGAATACTTTCAGCCTGGCTAACGATTTTATAATGTATGACGATAAGTATAAAGATGAAGCACAGTGAACTACTGCCAAATCCTTGAATAGGCTCCATACTGAACGTAAACTACTGCACAGCCGATCGGAAAAGTTTCAGCTGTCGATTATCTTGGCGCCAAAGCCTACTCCGTTTGCAAAACACAGGCAGACAGTCCTCCGCGCTCGCAGGCTATTCTGGTGGGTATGGCCCACCTTTATATGGTTGAAGGGCAATTAGTCGAATTACAGTGTGGTCAGGACGACGTGTACGTTCAGGGGCTAGAGTTTTGACGAAGTGCCCAGCCTGTTCCTGCGTCAGCTATTGCTAGAGCATGTAAATATCATCACCTCACACGTGTCGTACCCTTTGTTTTTCCAACATAACATGTACTTACAGGCAGCACGGTTAGATAAACCTCTCACTCATGTATCCTATTCCTGTTAGCGTGAACGAAACATGACGGAAGAAATAAGCGAGCTGACAGTTTCGCCGTCGTCAGACTGGGTAAGGAGCGCGATCATATCCATGTTAACGAATATCTGAAATCCTTCGGAAGTCTATATACACTGGTGCCTTCCCTATAGGCACGGCTTGCCATGACGCGTAAGTGTGGCCAAATATTAGGCGCGAATTTGAGGATCTTGCTCGCCGATACCCATCCAGCAGGATGCAGCACTGACTAATAGTGATTTCCACTGGCGGATCTGGAGCGGTGTGCCTAATCCACGACGGAGCAACAAAATCCGTCGCGGAGCTATCCGATCCCCACCGGCCAGCGAAAAATAAACTCGCTCCGGCAAGGATTACAGCGGAAGTTGTCGCACGCATCCGCTGTTGCCCATGTTGTCAACCTTACATTGGACTACGTTAGACCTCGCCAAAAAGTATGAATACCTCTTCTTCCGAGTACGCATGTACTACTTCTTCGACGTAGCCTAGCATTTTTGGGTGTTTGCACGGGGACTCTCGAAACAACTCCTTAAATAACGTTTCGTACAGCACGTACGACTCTATTCGCTGCTGCTGCTGCTGCTTTCCGACATAGAACTCTTGCTGTCGCTCAGAGCGAAAAGCAGTCCCCTGTACGGTCGAACGACGCCATTCCAAAATATGTTAACAAACGCCCATGGTTATCAGACAACAGCGTATAAAAAGAATGGTGAAAAAAATCGCCGTGCTCGGCTGATCCGGAAATGACGACACCATATAGCTGGAGTTCAGGCAGAATCCGGCTCTACGAGACTGACCAACGCGGAGCGCTCCGTCGCGGAGCAAGTTGCCCCAAATCGCCCAGTGGAACATGTGAACTTGCTCGGGGTCAATTCAATTCAATTCGATTCATTTATTTTTCATTCATACAGTATTTTTGTACAAAGAACTGTTGTGGAATTGCCAGTGGAATTCAAATTCTCGGCCGTCGAGCAAAAAAAAAAAAACTTGCTCCAGATCCGCCAGTGGAATTCACTATAACTGTTTTCTACATATACAGGCAACTTGATGACATGGGGGCTGTCCACTCTACTGGCCGCACGTGGCGCAGGGGTGGTTGGAACAAACATCGGCAAACAACCAAACGTAACTCCCACAGTAGTTTCGCTGCTTTGTTTCGAGTACCAGACTTATCGTAAAAGCCTCTGTCAGGCTATGTAGCCTTTTGCTTTTGCTTCAATTTCTGAAAATATACAGAAAGAAATCAATCAAATCAAATCAGTCAATGAATCAATCAACAAATCAATCAATCAATCAATCAATCAATCAAATCGCTTATTTGGCTCAAGAAAAGTTTTTCGAAGTCCAAGCTACACGGTACTTTTATAAACATATTCACCAATTTCCGACTCCTTCTCAGCTGAAACTCACATGGTGCGATTGCACGTGAAACAAAAAAAAAGAGAAGGAAAAGAAGGTAAACATGTAATTATACTTAATTAAAATGCAAAGTTAGATTGTAATTAGTTAAGCTCTATTAAGCTTATTCAGTTAAGCTTATTCAATCGTACTGTACCCACATACCTCGAATTCTGTATACATTGCAGTAGAAATTTAATAGCTTACTACTTTTAATACTTCTATCAACCCATTTACTTCCAATAGCACTTTTTGAAAAATTACACTTTCACCCGCAATCCACTACACGCACCACGGCAGGGTCTGATTATTTCGTTTTACATGCAGCGTCCCTCAGCCAGCCTGATAGCAACGGAACAAAACGAGCTCTCTATCGTCAGATATGTAGAGAGGAGCTCCGTAGGAACAACTTCCTGTTAAAGTACCGTAGAGGCTGCTGCTTCGTAAAACTCGTCAGCAAGTGATACAGGTGTGAGTTATACATATCCGTCCCTATGATGGAAAGACGTACATGTACTCGCATCGCACGTGTGTGTCGAGACGAGCTTGAAATTGCGGAACAAGGTTGAAATTTCCATTTATGACAACGCGAACATGAGTGCGCACGTGAGCAATACAAGGAGCGCACGTATGCATACAGACTACAGCTTTTTATGTGCTTTCCCATTTGGGAATCGCCTCACCCGGCGCATCCGGCACGTGCCGAAACGTCGTAGCGTGAAGAATTGTCACGATCAGTCATGTCAACGTTACGGTAAAAAGTAACAGCGTTACAGTTACAGTTACCTAAGCCAGAAAAGTAACTGTCACAGTTGCGGTTACAGATTTTCTAAAAGTAACTTATAAAAGTTACAGTTACTGTGAAAATAAAGTCGCTACCCCACCGTTACTGTATAAATATCGGCAAAAAAATCCCAAACCAAATGATAGAGTTGACTTATTAGAAAGCTACGTATGCGTACGTATGCATTAGGGTATTTGAAATAGCACGCGGTAGTACACTAGACGAAGGGAACCTAAAATGGGCACAGTCAAGGCCCAAACCAACAATCACAATCGTTTACCGCATCATTTTAAATGCGAAGCATTTCTTAGGGAAATTCGCCAAATTTGAGTGCATCTATCTATCTATCTATCTATCTATCTATCTATCTATCTATCTATCTATCTATCTATCTATCTATCTATCTATCTATCTATCTATCTATCTATCTATCGTTCACTCGATACGCATCAAAACTGGCATGGCAGGTTAGCGATGTATGTGGAACAGGAATAATTGGTCTTGACTGAACTAACATGCTATGCCAGCTATGCACGTCACAATAAACGATGACATGATCACGTGTGGCTCATACCCACATTGCTCGACCCGGTGTATGTGGGTATGTGCCACAGGTTGTTTAATTTTAACATTGCAGGCTGTGCGAACTAAGGACCAAACAAAGTACAGAAATTGAAAATTTTATGAGAACATACTTTTCTTGGGTTAAACAAGAGAAACACGCTCCGTCTACTGCGCGTTGTAGCTAAGGATTGAAAGGTACACGTTGTGCTGTGTGTTTAGTGCTGCGACACAGTGAGAACCCGAGCCGACGGAGGGGAGCCGCCGGGAAGCGGGTTCCGCCCACCCGACGACGGAGATTACGGGCACGCGAGCCGGGGGAGGGGAACTAAGAAATAAAGACACTTTGAGACTGAACGCCATGCGTGCCGGCTGTACGTTTCTCGGCCTCTGCAAACACTACGTGGTGGCAGCGTACATTTGAACCTGTCAAGAGTACCGATGGAGGAGTCGCAACCTCAGCAAGGAAAAATGGCTACGTCCAGCTTTCAGTGGAAGCTTCCGGAGGAATTCTCCTTCACAAACCCCAGTGAGTGGCCGCAATGGAAGCGGCGGTCTGAACGTTTTCGCATCGTGAGTGGCCTCGCTTCGAAATGCTCAGTGAAACAAATCTACGCACTGGTCTACTTTATGGGCGACAAGGCAGGAGACATCCTCGCCTCATTAAAGTTGACAGACGAGCAGAAGAACAACTACAACGGTGTCCTGAAGGCGTTCGAGGACCACTTCGTAGTTCGCAAGAATGTCGTGTACGACAGAGCGATATTCTTCAGAAAGGAACAGCGGGAAGCAGAAGGTGTCGAAGAGTTCGTCACAGAGCTACACCGGCTGGCCAAGTTGTGCAGTTTGGGAGAATTACATGACGAGATGATCCGGGACCGCATAGTTGTGGGCATCAGAGACCGCAAGCTGTCAGAAAGAATGCAGCTGGAGGCGGAGCAGACCCTCGAAAAGGCCACCACAATGGCGCGACAGTCTGAAGTCGTAAAAGAACGAGCTGCTACGCTGCACGGAAACGACGAAGGGAAAGTGGCTAGAGTCGGCCTGGCTCGTAGACCAACTGTACCACATGGAAATCGCAAGGTTCCTTCAAAACAAGTGAAGAAGCCGCCTGAATCCGAAGCAAAGCAGTGTCCGTTCTGTGGCTACCCGCAACACACTTCAGGGAAATGCCCTGCGCAAAAGGCGACATGCAACAAGTGCCGTCACAAAGGACATTTTGCCCGCGTCTGCAAAGGAGGAGCATCAGTCCACGAGATCGTCCGTAGCAACGACGCATTTCTCGGGGCCATTTCATCCAGCTGCGACGACAAGTGGATGGCTGCTGTGGGCATCAACGGGTCGCCCGTCACCTTCAGAGTGGACACAGGAGCAGATGTGACGGTCATACCTCTCCAAGTGTACCGGAGATATTTCAAGAGTCTGTCCCTCCAGAAGGCAGGGAAAGTCTTGCGGGGACCTAACCAGCAGGAGCTTGCTGTTTTCGGCATGATAACAGCAGAGATATTATACCGCGACAAGTGAGCAAAGGCAAACGTCTACGTTGTGGATGGCCTTCACACGCCTCTCTTGTCAAGGGCAGCAAGCGAAAAATTAGGCATTGTAAAGCGTCTTGATCAAGTCATCATTCGGAAAAGCGGAGCTGTCAACCCAGAGGGTGAGTTTCCCAAACTCTTTTCCGGTCTTGGAAAAATTAAGCTCGCATACAAGATCAAGCTTAAAGAAAATGCTGTACCACTAACGCTGACCACTCCTCGAAAAGTTCCCATACCGCTAATGTCGAAGGAAGGCAAAACTTCGAGATGGTTGAGTTCGACGTTATAGAGCCAGTTGAGAAGCCAACGCAATGGTGTTCTGGAATGGTCATTGTTCAAAAGCGCACATCTCCTGATGGAGATGTGCGCATATGCGTAGACCTGACTGAGCTAAACAAGTTTGTCGAGCGAGAGGTTCACCCTCTGCCCGTAACTGAGCGTGTGCTTGCGCAACTTGCCGGAGCTCAATACTTTTCCAAAGTCTACGCCAATTCAGGATTTTGGAGTTCGAGCTGGCGGAGGAGTCTCAAACATGACCACGTTCATAACGCCATTCGGCAGATACCGATTCAAAAGACTCATTTCGGAGTCAGTTCTGCGCCCGAATTCTCCCAAAGGAAGATGTCTCAGTTTCTGGATAATCTAGAAGGCGCCGTGTGTAACATGGATGATATTCTGATCTATGGCAGCACGCAAGCAGAGCATAATGCCGTCTCAGAAGAGTTCTGCAATGATTACAGAAACATGACGTAACGTTGAATCGTCAAAAGTGTGAGTTCAATGTACAAAGGGTAAAGTTCTTGGGCCACATTGTCGACAGCCAAGGAATCCATGCTGACTCTGCGAAAGTTCAGGCTATTCTTGACATGAGACCCCCATCAAACACTCAGGAGCTCAGAAGGTTTATGGGAATGGCGAACTACCTGATGAAGTTTGTGCCGAACATGTCAGAAATAGCCCACCCCATGAACGCTCTTTTAAGCATGAGAAGCGAGTGGGTATGGACCTCAGCCCAGCAGAAAAGCTTCGAAGAAAAAGCTGTCTGAAAGCCCGGTTCTGTCAGTGTTCGAGCAAGAGAATTCGACAGTAGTTTCAGCGGATGCCTCATCGTTTGTGCTGGGGGCAGTACCGCGAGAGAAGCAGAAAGATGGAGAGTATAGGCCTGTAGAGTATGCATCCCGTAGCCTGTCCGAAACGGAAGGGAGATACGCACAGATTGAAAAAGAGGGCCTTGCCATGACCTGGGCATGTGAGAAGTTTCAGGAGTATGTGACTGCTTTACAATTTACCCTTGAAACAGACCACAAGCCGCTAGTGCCAATTTTCACGTCGAAAAATTTGTCGGACATCACGCCCAGGCTACAGAGGCTAAAAATGCGCATGATGCATTTTTCGTACGAAATGACGCATGTGCTAGGCAAAGAACTTGTCGCTGCCGATGCTCTGTCTCGACAGCCGCTACCTCATCGAGATAGCACGGAGCTTGAAGAAGTTGCGTGTTACGTTAGAAGCGTAATTGCCAATGTTCCTTCAACTGACAAGAGACTTGTAGAATTTCGACTAAAGCAAGCGGAAGATCCAATTTGCAGGAAGCTGAGTGGCTACTGCAATGAGGGATGGCCAAACCGCAGTGAGCTTCCTTTCGAATGTAAAGATTATTGGCAGCACAGGTCAGACATTGCTGTTCAAGATGGCCTTCTGATGAAAGGTTCAAGGATTATAATTCCGGGGACTGTGCGCAATAAAATACTCGGAAAGATACACCAGGGACATCAAGGAATCGTGAAGTGTCAAGCAAGAGCCCGGCAGTCAGTATGGTGGCCGGTGTGTCGACAGAAATTGAAGAGCTTGTTAGGCGATGCTCACAGTGTATTCAAGCACAGACATACAGACATAAGCCTTTGATGCCGTCTAAATTTCCCGATCGACCATGGCAGAAAGAACTGGTAGAAAGAACTACTTGCTTGTAACCGATTATTATTCGAGATTTCCCGAGATCGCCCTGCTTACGAGTATGACCGCGCAAGAAGTAATCAAATATGTGAATTTCATTTTTGCAAGGCACGGTACGCCCGAAACAGTTTTCAGCGATAATGGACCTCAGTTCAAGAAACTTGATGGCTCTGCTTTCCATCAGTTTGCGCAAGAATGGGGCTTCGAGCACGTGACATCGAGCCCTAGGTTTCCGCTAAGCAATGGTTTCGCGGAGGCGGCTGTGCCATCGTAAAGAAGGGCCTACAGAAAACCGACGACAGTTATGTTGCTCTTCAGGCGTATATAGCCACGCCACTTTCAAATGGCTTTAGCCCCGCAGAGTTATTAATGGGGAGGCGCCTGAGAACCTCTCCACCGGTGGCATGCAGTTCGCTTGTACCCGCAATGGTCGACAAGCATACACTCCAGGCGTGGGAACGGCGCCGAGCAGCCACGCAAAAGAAATACCCTGATAGAAGGCATGGAGCTAGTGTCCTTCGAGATTTAGAGCCGGGGGAAACTGTGTGGATACAAGACCAAAGCAAGGCTGGAACCGTTCTTTCCTCGGCGGGGTCACCGAGGTCTTATGTTGTTGAGACAGACGGAGACCAACTGAGAAGAAACCGTATCCACTTAGCACCGCTGCCTGAAGTTGAACGCTTGTCGCAGGAGTCAACGCCCGGGAGACACCCCCAAACCTCGACAGACGGGAGTAGTAGTAACGTGGGAAGTGTGCCGAGTCGAGACGACGGAATGCAGCCAAAAAGAACAACCGAAAGTCAGGAAAGCTCATTTGCCCAACAAGGCTACAAGACACGGAGTGGACGCGTAGTCAAGCCTGTCCAGCGGTTTTAAAAGGGAAGTCAGTGAGGGGGAGATGTGCTGTGTGTTTAGTGCTGCGACGCAGTGAGAACCCGAGGCGACTGAGGGGAGCCGCCAGGAAGCGGGCTCCGCCCACCCGACAACGGAGTTACGGGCACGCGAGCCGGGGGAGGGGAACTTTATTCCTTATAAGGAGTAAAGACACTTCGAGACTGAACGCCATGCGTGTCGGCTGTACGTTTCTCGGCTTCCGCGAACACTACACACGTGACAAGGATATACCCAGGCAGACGGGCTGTAACAACCGAAGGCAATGTTGCTTACCGCGCCTTTGGTGGGTAGTACATGGATTTTCTTCTAAGGTGCAGACATCTGGACACTAACGAGGATGCCGAGGTTAGGTCGTATGACTCGTATCACAAGCTACTCCCTTGTCGCCACGGCCGGCGCTGTCGACGTGGCTTTCAAACCCACGTTGCACGCATATCCACTCAGTTTACTTGAGTGCGTTGATCCTACTCGTAACACTTGGCTAAATGAGAAACACTTCAGCATAGGCTACTTTCTCTCCGACTGCTTTGCATGACATCGAATCCCACAATGCGGGGGATCTGTAGGATTTTTAACAAATGGTGTCTTTTTATTTTGTTCAACAGACACAAGGTGTCATGAAATTGTCAACTTGCTTCGTCCTTGATTAACATAAGCTGCAATGTGAACTTTCAGTCACCTGTGGCGCATACCCGCCAAGCCAGGGTAGAACGCTGTGTGTATTAACCACAAGTAATTGTATATTATCGTTAATCATGATTACGAGTACGTGACTAGCATATCGTTAGTGTTGTATAGATCAATCATTCAAGCTCGTCATACACTGATACCTGAGCTGATGAAAATTTAGCTTCAAGTGCACGCGGATGTGCACAGTTACGAAATGCAGAAGTTACACACGGAACGTGCAAAAGATTATCTTAGGAAGATTTCCCGGTAGTGTCTCGGAGAAATGCGACAGCAGATTGACTTCTTGGCGGAATGAAAAAAAAAAAAAAAAGGCTATTCCACTCAACGTGAAAGCTATAGGAAGTGCGAAGCAGTGATTCGCCGGTGTTTCCCTTGTGTTTATCAGTGTGTTCTTGTTTTTATGCTCTTTTCATACCAACGAGTTTGCCCTCCACCGACGATGACGTTCACAGGCGAGCGAGCGCTAACGCTGGACACACGTCCTCGGGTAGAATGACCGGTTCGCTGCACCGTAAATCCCTGTATAGGCCCTTCCTCCTCTCTCACCAACCATAGGGTCTAGACGAGTGGCTTCCTTTTCCGGGGTCTCCTTCGTCTTCGCCACCACGAAACATCCGAGAACGAGAGAGACACTGTGCAATCACTATCACCGTTGCGTACCATTAGGTTGAGGGAAAGAGCGAATCCGCTTTTCCCTTATGTGTAACCGGAGACTTTTGTTTCTTTTCTTTTTTTAAATCCTATATGGTCCTTTGTATAATCGGTATCATGTAGCATTGTGATTAGTGGGTCATCGGCAAGAACTGTCACGTAGCAGACCCTTCTGTGCAAGGCGAGACTTTCTTTCCTTTGTTGTTTTCTTTCTCTTTCTTTGCCTCCGTCCTCCTCTCTTTCTTCCTTTCGTTTTCTTTCTTACCTCCCCCTTCTTTCTCCCGTTCTGTATTGTCCTTCGCATAATCACTACCATATAGTGGCGTGGGTAGTCGGTCAAGGACAAGGGCTTTTCCCGTCTCGTTACCCCCAGCGAGAGAAGACAGCTCGGGTCCTTAAGGTGCTCCGCACTTGATAACGCCAGAATGAACGTAGTGAAAAGGAGGGATCGAGCAAAGGCGTTGGTGCTCAGCTCGTGCCTCTTGTATATATAAATTCCACCAATGCAAGAAGAAGGAAGCGAAGACAAGTGCCGCTGGTGATACATAACGTTAGGAAATAAGCTTCTCAGGCTTGGAAACGATAAAACAAAACCAAAATTTAGGCATAATGGTACTTTTCAAGAGCATTTGCGTTTTATAATGCTCATTAATTAACACTCTTAAGAGTTTCAAAATACAACCTCTTCTAAATGGCGCGATTTTACTTTGGTTCTAAGTGGGCCTTGCCTTTCCATGAGAATTCGTTGCGTCGTCGTCGGTGCATAGTTTTGGAAGTGACACATATTTCACGGTCACGAGAGAACTTGCACCTGCGTGTTTCTCAGTCAGGCAGGAACGCTTCTATATACAAAGTCCAATCTTCCCTGGTGTGTTTGGCGCTGGCGTGTTCAATTCCCGATTTCCTGTTCACTATAACAGGCTCAATTCAGAGAGTTTTCTTTCGTAACTGCTCACTACCATTGGGCAGTAGCTTTTGCTAATTATATACCCAGCATCGCTATTAGCTAAGGATTTCTCTAACAAACAGTTGTGGCCGAAGAATTTATCGTGAATACAGGGGAAGGTGTCTGCCTATTCACAAAGAGTCGCCACTAATGAGTTAGGCGATATATTTTCCACTACCTAACCGGCCGATTCACCGTGGGGAAATCGTCCTACTGCGCTTGCCGAATGGGCGGAATTGTGAAATCACTTCCACTGCCGGAGCGCTTACGTCAGATCCGGTCACAGGAAATCTAGTTTTCCTACAGCAGAAGACTCGCTAACACGAGGAGCACTAAGAGTGAGTGATAATTGCATCTTAAAGTGCGGTGAGTGAAGCGCCCCTGTTTGTGCAACTTGAAATACTTCGGTGTGACTGGCAAAAACAGGCTCCCTGATCGGTTTCGGATATGCCTATTTTCTTCCGTAATTACGTTTTTTGTTTTCTTTAAAAGCCAACACAGTCGAATTGTTCAAAAATGTTGATCACGCTCCGTGTACTTTGGATTAACGTAGTTCATTCTTCGAAAACAACAGGTAAGCTATGAGATAGCGGTCTAAAGCTCAGTATTCATGTTGAGTACATGAGTGGCACTAACGTTAACAAGCACACGATCATCATTTCATGCCCATTGGTAGCTGGCATCCAAGAAACAAACTATCGTCCTCAGCAGCAGAACGCCACACTCACTCTGCCGCCCGTGGATAAAACACACACATAACGCCTCAGTTTATTTCCGGCCCCTGTCCACAGCCGTGAAGACTTAAGGTATCGCTTACCAGATGGTCAGTGTTTCGAAGTAAGGAGTAAGCAGTTAATATTAAAAGCGTCACGCATCAAAAGTGTTGCACAACATCGGTTGAGGAGTGTCAGCTGCCACGTCAAGATTTCCTTACAAGAAGCGCTAGCTGTCAATAATGTAACAGAAAAAGCAAGGCAAGTTATTTGAGGTGTTCAATGAACAAGAACACACGGAAAATACCATTTATATTTATTGTGCCTTTACAGTTAGCAAACGCAAAAAAAAAAATGCCACACTGGCTGAGAAGTTGTAATCCTTTCTGACAGGAAAGTAACATCGCACTGCTCATTGCATGGAATAGCGAAACGAGGAACAATTGTAGCGAGAAACAAGAACCGAGCAGCTGCTGTTGTGAGCGATTTGCATCTTTGTTTTTCCTGCCTACTTCGGCCGCCTTCAGGTGTAGCGGATGCTTGTACATACCTACTGTGCGTCAGCACGTTCCGAATAGAATGTACATGATCATGAATCACATGTGCGGGTCATACATGACACACCGTGCTTTATTAATCGTGCGTAGAGGTTTCCTTTTTATGTATTGTTTTTTGCACGTTTCCTGTGTCCCTAGCTTCTGCGGCTACCAACGCACTGCTGCCTGTATAAAAGATTCGATCATCGGTTCCATAGCATAACTGGCCGTGCTCCTCTTCTAGCTTCTCACTTGACAACTTTCGTCGCCAAGGGCAAGAGAGAAATCATGAGGACTTTCCTGTGCTTCGCCATGCTCATCGCTGTTACTACTGTGAGCTCTGCTCACCACCTCGAGCTTTGTGGTGAGTGTCTGAGGCGAACACGTTCACGAGTCGTGACAAAGGTGTGGTCGCAAAACTAGCTGACGATGGGCCAAAATACCACATTTATATGCGTTACTTAATGGAGCATCTTTGATGACAGTTCTGTGATGCCGATTTCAAAACATCGGTGTATTTTTCGCCCTTGTAAAGGGAAAGAGAAGAAAGAATTTCGAATCGAATGCGTAAAAGTTTATGGTTCTACGATACAGGATAAACAGAGAAGCTCTGGCGTCGGATGCGACTCTCTGTGTTCATGTTTAAACGACCCGCATTTACATATTAACGTACTCTTCTCTGTTTGGTTCACCTCTGTTTATCATCGAACTGGATGGTGTAGACTACGAAGAGAAAGTTTTCCGGCTCAAGCTGTAGATAAGTGATGGTCAGGGATCCTTTAGATAACAATATATATATATATATATATATATATATATATATATATATATATATATAATATTTGCGTTGCGTTTCTACGTGACGTCAGACTATCCTGCCACTTTTTCTTCTGCGCAGAAAAAACCGACGAGCAGTTGCAGAGTGAACTCCAGTGCATCCTGGGCATCATCTCCCAAGAGGTAAAAGTGTGCAATTCCTATTTCTAGCCCTGCGGTCTCAACAGTAATAGTAATTTCTGGGGTTTTTAACGTGCACTGACATCGCAGAGAACACAGACCTTTAGCATTTCGCCTCCTTCAAAATGCCACGGCCGCGGCCTGGGTTCGATCCAGCTACCTTCGGGTCAGCAGTCAAGTGCCGTAACCACTAGCCCACGGCGGCGGGTAATGTGGTCTCGGCAGTTGGCGGTGGCTATATGAGAGGCTACGCAAGCTAAAGTATCTATTCAGCTTATGCCTTCAGACAAGTACTTGCGAACTTATGCCGAGAGGCACTGTTTTAAAAATAAATGATAAGCAGTGTAGGCAGCTTTTTTTTTCTACAAGCACTATTGGACACACACATGCGTTTTAAAAAATATGGCAGTTATGCGTATAATATAACCGCGTCGTCCGTGCTCCACTGACGTGGCTAGCTCGACAAGGGCTTTAAGTGGCACGAGTTGGCAACCTCGTGGAACCTATTAAAGCTTTTCACGCCCTTCCATTCAAGGGTTCGTGATCGTACACACAGATACGCTTGAGACGGCTTACGCTGAGACTGCAACGCATGACTTTAGACACACGTGATACGTTACACGTAGCAATTGCACCTGATACTACGGGACCTCTTCGCATGGCACCCTCTTTCCGGATTACCCCTTTCATGACTATAGGGCTCGCTGCAGTGCTCTGTGCAGCTAATAAAGTAGTCAGCCAGTAGACTTTCAGGTTGTTGCGCTTGCGAAACAGAAAAAAACAACACTGAGTTTGTTACGCCGTCTGCTAAGATAAAATTAAAACACTCTCTATGGAGTCACTGCTGTATACCTAGGCCTCGGTGCGTAATGAAATGCTTATATAAAAAGTAACAATAGATAGCTAATGCAAGTCGTCAATGTGCGTCGCGATCAAGCGGCCGCTGGCTCACCTGACGATTTATTTCTTACTACTACATGAACTGCTACATGTACGTACATGAACGTGTCCAACTGACGAAGGTATTCTTTCAACACAGAGTCAAATTTGACGCTTTGCGAGATGACTAGGGAAATAAGAGATGTGTACGTGCTCCAAAATTTGTCTTTCAAATGCGTACGCATATCTATAAATGTAATTAGAAGAGCTCTGTGTCCGTCACATAAAAGGAATCACTACATATAAACAAACATGTGAAACAAGAAACTGCTTCGTTGAAATGTTTCGTAAGGACGTAATAAAAGCCCAGTGTAGGAAAACATTTAAAGCCGTCCTCGGACATTAAGCAAAGTAGGGAAATTTTGACTTTGCCGAATTTCATTCCTAACAAGCCACACAGCAGGGAAACGCATCTGTTGAGCCATTCAATCTGTAGACGAATGCGTTAAAAATATGAGAGGCATCCTTCATAACGTGACAATATTTTATTGGATATAGCTGACATACGCGCATCTTTAGACTTTTTTTCTTGGTCATACTGTTGTATTATTACATGTTCGTTCCAACACTGCAATTTGTTTTTGGTGAAACGCGTCATAGTACGTCGAAATGTTACCGCGCACATTCGACATGATGTCGTCTCAACCCGTGTTGCAGGCGAACGATAGCTTTCAAATGGCTCAGCAAGCCCTGGGATGCGCTGATGCGAGCTGTGTCATCCGAGAGCTCTGCAAGGGAGGCGACCTGGTGAGCACCTGCTTTCAATTACGTGGAATGGTACCAAAAAAAAAAGGACAGTATGTCCATCATAAATATTAGGTAGGCACTAGTGCACGCGTATGATCTAAAGCCCAGTGTTTGCTGAAAAACTCAAGATTGCTAATTTGTGTCGATATTTGATTAAATAAATTTGCTAAACGTTGGGTCGTATCAGCGAGCATGTGAGCGCACGCGTGACAATATTTGGCATTGAATGCTTCATGAAAGAGGAGCACGATGGTCTGAAATGTGTTCTAGGTAACACTCGTAAAATATGATCACCTCGACTGCCAATGCCGCCGCCATTAGATACGAGGACAAGGAAACGAGGCGAATCCTTATGTCTCGCTCCTAGCCGCTTAATGTTCTGTTCACGTTTTCCGGTAAGTTACATTGTCTGAGACATTTCATTTTGAAGCAACAGCATGTCCATGGGTAGTAACGGTGTAAGGTCGGCTTCGCACTCCCCAAATGGCAGAAATGGTAACGCGGCATGGGACGAAAATCTGTTATCAACGACGAGATGTTAAAACGAAGCTGGACAAAATCCACTGGAGCATTTTATAGAAGAAAATATGGCGATTCTTACGGTATGGTGCCGAACTGCGCCATCACCACTGCTTTTACGGACAAATGCAAGAGCTGATATGATGACATTAGAACTCTTGCGTCAGATCTTCAGTGCAGTAAAATCTGGGTACAACGAACACCACATTAACGAAATTTTGAGAAATGCCGCGCCGACTTCCTATAGTTTCAATGCAAAATTATTTCACTACAATGTGCTTCAGCATACCGAACTTACCAGAATAACGATCCTTATATTTAGTTCCGCAGAATATTAGCAAAGCTTCCCTACTACGAACTCGTATTCAGAAATCCGCGGATGCTTCTATTTCAGCGAATCGGTATCGCTGTATCACCGTCGTGCATGTATTGTCAGCTTCCCGTTTTGTTCTTTTCGCTGTACTTAAACAAATTTACAATGATCACAAAGCAAGGGCGAGCCGAGCTAGCGTGTGTGTTGCCACGAGCCTTCTTTTTTTCTTTTTTTTTCTACGGGAAAAAGTGGGAAACGTGTTCTTCAGAAACTAGACGACTAGGAAAACCAAGTCGTCGTGGTCAAGGATCGGACGAAATCCACGATGTACGCGTTTGTCAGATTAGCTACTACTACGGCAATTCGTGCTGTAGCAGGATGACTACCCTTAGTCCATCTTTTGTTTTTGTATAACCTCCTTATGGCAAACAGCAACAGTGTTCGCGCGCAACGAGCAAAGTGCCACCGTTATCTTGTCATGCGGGCTCGATGGTAGCTCTTGGTGACGCCGCGAACCCGGAATGCAAAACACATGGGCTCCCTGACCGCAGCAAAGCCCTATGCTGTCGAGTTGTGTGTCACTGTGCCGACAGTATAATAGCGCAGACAATGCATCAGCGTTCGTTCCCATAGGTCTATGCTCGGGTTCTTGTCGACTGTGCCCTGTGTTGAGATATGGAGCGTCCGCTGGGCAGCGAACGGCAACAGCGCTGTCGTTGGACATGCTGCAGCAAAAGCAGGATGCTTTAGTCAACGAAACTTCGGTAGTCTTGGACAATTTCGCGGTTTCACTAACAATCTTTCAGAGTAACGAACGATTTTCGGCGGCGCTTAATGTTCGTATATCGAGATTTTACTGTAGTTAGTTGGTTGAACTGTGCTGAAAAGGTACTGGCCCACGTCAAACTATTGTAGAAGAGCCCATGGCATCCACAATGTGCTCGTGTGCAGGCTTCGTGCTCCATTAAAATGGTCGATAACTTTTTGTTTACTAGCTTGTATCCAACATGCAGATAGGGGTATTTTCCGAGTTCAAATACTCAAAAGTAACGAGCCAAAATAGCCATGGAATCAAATGAGAACGAATGCTCTAAATCATTTCATTATTCTCACCAGTGTACATTCAACGGTGTTCAAACAGGTCTCTTTAAATACGCGTTCGCTTCATTGGAGGCAAACCGAATCATCGAGTTTGCTCGCATTGCAAAAACACTTGAACCTTGTCGGAAGGCTCGACCGCTGTTTTAACGCCCCCCCCCCCCCCCCCCCCAGCTAAACTATTTGGGAAATAAAAAGAACACAAACTCTAAGAGTCAGGCTAATCGCGCTCGAGCACTGGGATGTACAGGCGTGGTTGCACTTGACTCTTTTATATTTTTGTACAGCACATTTTCACATTTTTAACAAGAAAGCCGACGAGTGCTTAACAATTCTACTGAATTTTGCTGTTCCTACAGGAGGGAGCTATGGCTGAGTATTTCACAGTGAGCATCTTCTTTCTTCATTTTACTTGAATTTTATTTTGTTCATTCGTTACGAGTACACTTGATATTTTTTAATCACCTTCCATAATGCATTAGTGAATGCAGCGCTTCACATAGTAGATTAGAATCATTTATTGAAAGCGGCATACCTTTAACGAAGCATTTGAGTTCACATTGAAAGACATCTGGTGGCCAATTGCGCATTTTACCTATATGGCTCTCCGCGTCGGAAATTTGTAGCTAAGGCCATTGTGGACCTTCACTCGTGATTGCATTTAGCCATGTAATAGAACTATTAAAAGAAACAAAATAACCGTATTAATACTAAAAAACACGCAATAAAAAATTCCGTCGCATCGATAGGCAGCCACTACAGAACTGATAACAATATACAGCATGGTCTCTTAGGCAGCACCTGGGTTGTGCGTTAGTAATGAATAGTGCAATATAAAAAAATACACTAAACTTTTAAAGATAACCTCGACAAAAACGGGAATTCGTTGCTTTGAGCGAAGACAATGTAAGCATTTCGTGTCACTGACATGCAACTCCAATTCCAAGTATTCACCGCTGATCGTGTTTTTGATAAATTGACACGGCTTATATAGAAGTTGAATACTAGCTAACACAAATGAGCGCTCGCGTAAATCAAGTAATATTCTGTTTCATCAGTTCAATTTCTTCCACTCCGCAAGAGAGAAGAAACAGACAGACAAGACAGGAAAGCATAACTACAGCAAAAAAGAAAAAAACTGTTATTTTGTCCAATACTTTCATCCTACATGTCTACAAGGCATTTGCTTTGCCATTCATGCTAAGTATGCCTTTTACCTTTCGCTCAAGAGCGAAGTATTGGATTTGTGTATTTCGAATCCTGCTCTATAATATCTACAAATAGTAAAAAATTCAAAAAGAAAAAAAAGGTTCCACACTCGCAGCTTGACACAACAGCAAACAGCAAATACGTGCTATCTTGTAAATCATGCCCAGTTATCGCTGCACATATTTTTCGACTGTTTCCTTTCACAGCCAGAACAAATCGGGGAGATTCACAACGCTGCCACGACATGTGATCCTGACGCGCAGAACGAATAATACCGCTGAAAGATGACCATGAGTGCCCTGTTCAACAAATGGCGCTTGCACAATTGTACGGTGTTAAGTCACAGAATGCCGTCAGTACAAAAGCACCGGAATTCCACGAGCGAAGTCTGGACAGCCGCATACTTCTCTACTTTTTTTACTTGTATGATGATAAATAAATTCAACTGTGCGTGAAATGAGCTTGTATACTCGTTATCCTCAAGCGCACTCTTCACGATTTAACGACTGAACGGGAGCAATTATAGGTATCGTCCCGCTTTTTGGTGGTACATGTTTCACTATGAGTTGGCGGCTGGCGAGGGTTTTTTTCATTGAACAAATGCGTACGCCACGTCTTTTAAGTAGGCGCAAGATGTACAGTCCCTATGAAAGTCAGACTCCAGCAGCAAAAATTTGGAAATGCTGCATGGCTTTTTAGAAAGAACATTTCCCGGAATTTCTTTTTATTTCATGTTAACACTTTTAAGAACTCCGCTCTCTACTAAGTGCGAAAAAAATGCAACCGTGAAGGCCGGTAACTGAATAAGCAACTGCTCCATGCAGAGCTATGACCTAACTGGATACGCAGCTCTGCAGATGTGTGTTGTACTCTCTCATTGTCAGGGCAGTGTGCACAACATGTACTGGATGCTCTAAACCCAATACGTGCAGACCTTCAGCAGGCACGTTACTGGTTTTGTACTATTATATTGCGAGATATAGTCAGGCATAGGTCAATTTTATACTGGAACGTGTTAAGCAGAAGGTCCCACTTTCCACTGTTCCATGCGTTTGAGAAGCGCTGCAATGTTTAGCTCCACCGGATTGTAAGTATCTTCACTAGTTCCGCTCTTTTCATCCCTTTAATCCCGCTTTTCCAGCCTGGAACAGTAAACCGGGCTCGCTTCTGAGTTGACCTTTCTCCCTTCGCTCCCTTACTCATCCTCTTGCCTCATTTTTTCTCATTGTGACATGATGCTCATGAGGAATCTTCAAAATGAAGAAGGAAGGAAAGAACTTGTGAGAAAGACGAAAGAAGACAGTGTACATGGCAATCACGACCCAGGAATGGGACGTAAACGTCTGGTTCGCACACAAGTGTAAAGATAGTTCTTAAGCTACTTTACTACCATACAGTCGCAATACAACAACAACACTTACGAGCTCATTTAGGATTGGCAAACAGTTGTATGGCCTTCGCCTGCTTAAATGAAATTTTTTGGGAGCCACTACCAAGGATGGCCCGATACACGCCGTCGTTTTGCAAGAGAGGCGATACGACGCTCTTGTTTGCCATCTCTGCGTCCCTTTGACTTTTATGAATGCGTAGGCAGCGCTACCCCATAAGATGTCTCAGACCCTCGTTTCTTATGTACTATAGGCGTTGTCAAAAATAAGAAGAAATGGTATGTTCTATAAAAATTGAGACGCGTGTCCTATCGTTATTTTGTTCGCCCCAGCATCTAGCGCTTTTCCGCCGAGACGGGGACACATATTTCTACTAATTACAATGTGACCATTCCGAACCACGCCCTTATTTTACAACGACGTCTGTCCTGTGCGGCTTTTTGGAACAGCGATATGGCCTAAGCAACCCTGTGGTATCGGCCTCTGTTTTTAGTGCAACATGCTCGACTATGCGACCTGTCCGGCACGAAGCAGTTATCGGCACAGTCGAACAGCGCAGACTCGATTTCGAGTGTCCCCGGAATGACGAACCGATGTCTCTACAAGACATCGGCTAGCATCGTAAACCATAAAAGCTAATTCGTCAAGCGTGAGGTGTGTGTGTATATCTTGGTGCGCTTGGCACCCATCGTAAATCGCTTTCATTGCGCTACCTCGGCCCTCAGCAGCGCTATAGCACAACAAAACTTTTTATTAATTTCATCCGTGAACGCCTAGATACGACCACCTCATGCCAACGCACATGGACGACCCGTCACAAACATGACCTGGGCTCCTCTCTCAGGTCGTATTTATATTAACAGTAAGCATGTTTCACAGCTCACTGCAGGAGTAGGGGCTAAAGGCAATCAAGCCTGACAAAGGCCCCTGTCCCTCCGAAGTTTGTAACAGTGCACAGTATTCTAATACAATATATAAACAAAAGGAACTTTACATCTGGGAAGCAACTTGCACTCCTATAAAAGACTAGTCACACATACAAAAAGAAAGGTTACACAGCGTAATCTACTTAAAGAGAAGTTACGTACACGAAAACATAATACAGCGACGCAAAAATAAGTTACAGAAATGAGAAGCGTGAAAGGCATGGCGATATATTTCAAGTTCAGTGAAATTTATATGTGACTAAAAAAATGGTTGAGGCATGAAAGAGCACCAGTTAATGTCCGTAATGTATACATGTGGTTATTAATAAGTTCATCACTTGTTTTTTGAAGGCAGCCCTACCAGTTTCGAAATTTATTCTGTCTGCTAGAATATTCAAAATAAGAGGCACCTGGTATTCAGCACTTTGTTTTTCATAATTAGTGCTTAATTTAGGTGTTCGCTTTTTATGTTCTCGTAAAATGTAGTAAGGTCTTTCGGTGCAGGCTTGTTCATAGAGTTTATTTTGTTGAATTATTTGAAGCAATTTATAATAGTACAGCTGGCCAACCCTAAGCATGGAATGTTTTATGAACAATGGAGCAGTTGGCAGATCTTGTAAGTTTCCCCTGTACTTCTTAAAACAGCGCAATATTTTCTTTTGCATAGTAATATCCTGTACAAACGGCGCACACCATGATACGTAAACTTCTTGCACTACGACGTGTCGCGGGAGCTTCTCACTATTCAGTACTGCCTCCTTGGAGTCCACAGCAGCGGCTGAATCACGGGTTTGGCATCGCCATGGTCGTAGCAGCAAAGACGCGCAGGCTCAAGATTCACGAACTCACGCTGGTATTCACCGGTGCTCCCTGCACCCGCTGATGCAGCCAAAAAGACGACCTAGTTTTATTTGGGACTTGGCATCCTTTCCCAACACTCCACCCTGCCCAAAGCCTATTGTACAAAATACATTTGACCCAGTGTACAAAACAGTAGGCCAACTGAGCAATGTTCAAATGACAGGTTGAGACAACCTGACAACAAGGGCATATGCCAAAGAGGGTCACCTGGCAAATGATGGTCGAGAGCGTAGCTGCACACCTGATTTTGGAGCTCCATATTTGTCAGACAATCGTGACAATTGGGCAAGATTGCTAAATCACGAAAACGTAATCATTCAGGCAGATGAGTGTTGTGCGAGTGTGACGTCTGCTTCATCACTGAAAGAGCTTCATCACTTCAGCGCGCCGTGCGATGATTAACTGTGACAGTGCCCCGTTTATAAACTATGTTAGGTTCTCGGAATAAAATTGTTGGAAGTGGTGCTTTTCGTGTGCATCGGTGCCTTTACTTGCGGTATATTATGTCTTTACTAGATAACATTTTTTGTTGTGTTTCAAATGTTATTATACTGTTGACCATTTTATATACCTCCCACTCCTGCCCAGCGCCTGTAAAACAGACTGACAGTATGAAATAAATAAATAAATAAATAAATAAATAAATAAATAAATAAATAAATAAATAAATAAATAAATAAATAAATGCGCGCGTTTCTCCTGACAACATGGAATCGCTGTTCAGTTATTCAGCACCAGTGAGTGTTTTGAGAAATGACAACCTTATGAGACTGGAAGCCGATATTACAGCGTATACAGTTCTTCATGCCATACGGATAAAACAAATGACTCGCATAGAAATTGAGTTAAACAAACACTTGGGCGGATAAGGCAGCAAGACATACTGTGAATGGAGATCTGAGCTATGCGACGTAACCGGGAATGACGACTCAGATAAGGCTAGACAGATCTCACATTAAGAAGACCACTCTTTCACGACTCCCTAGGACAGGCGCTGCGTGGCTGTTTCACCACCTAGCCCACACGCTCTCGTTAGCTGACAGAAAGAGCGCATAATCAAGCCACACCATATGTTCGTTGATATACATACCTCAAGACAGAGTGCATCGACCGGAGGCAGTTTCCGTGTCGGTTGTGCTTGAGGGTCGATTTCAAGAGAAGTCATCCGGCAGCAATTTATGTGCCTGACAGGCTGTTATCCTATATGTGTGACTTGGAGGAGGACGTAACCCCCTCCCCTAATGTATAACTGTCCACGGTGTTCCGCATGCCTCTTTCAGGCGCAGTGCATACACAACTGGGCACATAACTTGTTTTTGCCCATTGTGTGCTCTGATCGCCAAGAGAACGCAAGGGAAATCGAACTTGGGATTAATTCAACAGCCTTCTTCTTGAAAGTATCGTGATCTAACCTCTATGTAATACCTACTGTCGCACGTGATCAGATTGTTGAAGGCAGAATCATGTAGAAACGGGCAATTCGTCGTGCCATTTTACGGCCGCTATGCAAAGGGAACAATGTGCGTTTTGTTCATGAAAGTCCAGCCGATTTTAAATCGTGAATCGACTTGAAACCTGTCATTCAGTTCTAGTTATGTCATCCTCATCATCATCATCATCATCAGCCTGTTTAGGTCCACTGCAGGACGAAGGCCTTTTCCCAATGATTTCCAATCCACCCTATCCTGAGCGAGCTGGTTCCACTTTATGCCCGCAAACTTTTTAATTTCATCGCTCCATCTAACCTTTTGCCTACCTCTGTTGCGTTTTCCCTCTCGTGGTATCCATTCCGTCGCTCTTACTGTCCACCTATTATCCTTCCTCCTCATGACATGTCCTGCCCAGGTCCACTTCTTTCTTTTAATTGATAAGATAATATCGGCTACTCCTGTCTGTTCTCTGATCCATTCCGCTCGCTTTTTATCTCTTAGCGTTACCCCTGTCATTTTTCTTTCCATTGCACGTTGCGTGCTCCTTAGTTTCATCTCTAGTTTTTTCGTTATTCTCCATGTTTCTGCACCGTACGTTAGTACTGGGAGAATGCAGTGATTGAATACTTTTCGCTTTAATGAGAGCAGTAAGTGTCCGGTCATGATTTCGTAATGCCTTCCGAATGCGCTCCAGCCCAGCCTTATTCTACGGAGAATTTCATTTTCCTGGGTAGGAGTTCAAATGTAAATGCAATACAAATGCAATAAGAGTGAGTGAAGGATAAATAGAAATTCCCTGCACAATAATACATACAAGTCAACCCGGTACTCCCTTGCCTGTCAGGTAATACAGTACCAAGTTCCACGGAATAAAGCTGTGCAGTTATGACATCCCTTTACAATTTTAGTCATGATTCGCTCCTCAAGGGGATGAAAACGAAATCGACACATACAGATGACTCGATGTTTGCCCGCTGAACATACGCGTAAAAGCAATATTCAATCACCGATCGCACGTGTCACTGGCACATAATGCAGTTAATGGAGCTTTCACTATTTTTGAAAATGACTGATTCGTGCTACTGTCTTTCACTCCATCACGCTGCCTGCGTACAGGCGCACGTCGACCTTTTTCAGGCCAGTTTTTTTTTAATAACCTTTTTCCCTAACACCAGCGTTGGGTAGAAGAGCAGGTACTTTCTTCCTTAACACCTATGTCATCTCCATTTCTCTTCCATGTCATTCCTTTGGTGTGAACCACCCTATTTCTAATATACTTGAATGCTTTCAAATACCTTTTCGCCACTTTCAATGCCTTAATGCGTTAGCTCTTAATTCAAAGCAACGAAGTTTACGGGGGTGCTAGCTATTTGTAAAAAAAATTCACGCATCTCCACGAAGTGAACCATGACGAGTGGGCGAAGCACTGGGGATCGTTCGGTGCTACCGTACATCACCCGTGACAGCGCCACTCAAGCACGTAAATGAGTGACAACGCGTGTGTATATTTACACACGCGTTGTCATTTGTGCTTCTGGGGCCGAATTCACAAAACTTCTCTTTCGTAAGTCCTTTTTGCCATTGGCCAGCGGGCTTCGCTAATGATATGTCCAGCGTCAGGATTGGCGGAAATTTTCTCTTACGAACATTTTTGTCGTAAGTCGTTTTTGTGAATACGGGCCCTGGTCTTTATGAGGTTCCTGCGCTCTCACGTCGTAGATCGTGCCGAGTTCCGGATTACTTGTAGTTAACGCGCACGCTGCGAATCCTTATGGTTCAACTACGCACAACAGAAATCTCCCACCGGTACTACATTGAAGGTCAAGATCAAGCGCCTATGTATACGGGGTGGCCGGTGAACGGTTGTGCAGCGCGAGTAGTCGGCTTTTTCAATAAGAAACTCGCTAGCAGACGCTGCCTGCGTCAGCGTTGTCTCGCGCGGGCGAGGGCGCGTTCTCGTTCCTTGCGAACTGGTAAAGCGTTCATCGAGCGTTTTCATAGTCAACGCGCGCCGTTCGCTCTCTCTCACGACACCGCAGCGCCTCTAGCGGTCTCCCCTGTAATCACATGTCTACGCCGGACAAGGGACTACAATTCTCGACCCCAAGGTGCCTCGCCCCCAAAAAATCATTGCACATATCGTCAGGAGCCTTATGCGGGCACATTCACCTTATTTCATGTCAGCACACCTCGTTAAGCACAAAAAGCAGCCTGAATGATATTCTCAACCATGATAACAAAAAATTAACATTCTATTCTAAATGTGACGATTGGTTTTCATTGCTTTTCGACCATATTGAGGGCATATGTTCTAAAAGATTTATACATGCCTACAGAACTCTTGTTGCTGGAAAAGCATGCAGTGTTCCTCGTGCTTTTAATCTGAACGAGCGTATTTGAAGGAGCGAGTTTGAAAGATAACAAATTAACGAGCGCATTAATAAATATAATGTAAATGTAATGTAATATTGTGTAATGAAACCCCGCCACGGTGGTCTAGTGGTTATGACACTCGGCTACTGATCCGAAGGTCGCGGTATCGAATCCCGGCCGCGGCGGCAACATTTCGGTGGCGGCGAAATGTTGAGGTCCGAGTGCGATGGCAGCGCACGTTAAAGAACCTCAGGCGTTCAAAAGTTCCGGAGACCTCCATTACAGCGTCGCTCATAATCAGAGTTGGTTTTGGGGCGTTGAACCCCAGGATTCAATCAAGTCATCAATCATACTATACTGAATAATGTAATTAATAAATATAATGTAAAGAATAAAATGCCACGTCCAGCAGAACTATTTTCCTCCAGTGTTCGGACCGTGCAAAATATTCGCTGTTGGGCGAAGTATAAGATGTAGCCATAATATGTACCCCACAAAACTATATCCTCCCTCCCATGTCGCAACTAAAGATTATGGCTCATCCTGTGCGACAACAACAACAACAACAAAAGAAACGGTGAAATTCCGTGTTTTAACGCGATAGCAGTTAATGAGCTCTCGTCGCGGAAAATCCGCATTCGGTGTCGGTGTCGACGGAGCGTCCACGGCGGAAATAATCATCTCTAGCGACCGCTATCGCCGTTTCGCGAAGCACCCTGCCACGCAGGGCCTCCGGCATGGCATAGGTGCGTTAGTGAACAAAATTCAATTTCTCAGAGTAGAATTCGTCAGCAATGTTGTAAACCACGGCTTAACACCTACACACTTGAAAGCTCGGACTGCAATTTGTACGCACGAGAAAACGTAATTCTGTTACGAGGAGGCGACGCGAACGGGTTTGCAAACATGTGCCCTCCGAGGGTTCCGGTTGTTCTCACTGAAACATGCCGCTAAATGTAGAAACCACAATACAGAAAGCAAGTAGCAGGAGGGCAGTTAAAGGAGCCCTCATATTTTCAATACCTTTTCGCGATTGTAACCGTAACTTCCGCAATCAAGCGGTGAAATAAGGCCCAAGAAAAATTTCGTATATTAGACCTGGGGTACGATGCACCTGTCTTTTATCCTAAAGTGTAAAAAAATATGTTTTTCTTACATTTTAGCAACTGTCAGCACGCTTTCTTTCCGGTAAAGTAAACTAACGGCTCACGCAGCCAAGTTTCTAGAGGTCGTACGCTTGCTACTGTTATGGCAACCTTAAAATTGTCTACAGCGTTCACTCTTAAACGCGATGATTAAGCGTCCTCCATATGTTTGCCTACGTCTTGCGAGAACAACAAAAAGTTCCGATGGTGTACGAGTCCTTATCATGGCCTGTGCCCCAGATGGCGAGCCGGGGTCACGCGATGCGGTGCGCGCGACAGCGATGAGCATTCACGGTATCACGGCCGCCAACGTAAGCTGACCCAGTTAGAGGGAACACCATCAAAACAGTTGATTGAGAGAATGGCAATATGCAAGGCCCCTGTGCCCGAATGAACGAAAATATTTAAGTTGTTTTTTTCTTAGCCTATAAAACAGACCTCACAGATGTGCCGCAAAGAGCACCAATAGGAGAATCAAAAGAAATAACTTTTCAAAGTTCATACACTATGGTGATTCTAGATAAGTTGAGCGGGATACAGCCCTGGCGGTACGTCAGTGACTATGGTAACATGACGTTCCTGTTTTATTTCACGACGCTACATATCAATGAATGCAGCAGGTGGAAACAATCAGTTATCGCAGGCGCCCACTGACGTCGCTTAATGCGTGTTTATTGCTTTTTGTTTCTCAACTTCAAGAGTACTGTGAGCACAATGCTGTAATGTTTCTTCTATAATAGAAAATAATGAAACACAGTTACTTTAAATAACATTCGCTTCTGAGTAAAGCTCTCAATAAGAGACGAAGTGGCCATGGTCTCATCAAAACTTGTACGCATAAAGATTGGTGGCGTCCATTTTTTTTTTCAAGTAAACAGCAATTAATTGCATTAGAAAACTGACAATAAAATACAACCATCTCGGGCACAATACATAAAAACACCGGTGAACGAATGAGAAGATTGACATCAGGTTAAAATACTCGTCACAAATAATAACCTTATATGCTAAAAGCACGGCAAACATTTTGATCAAAGGCTGCTCCAGACAGAGAAATTGGAGCGCCGAAGCAGGCTAGTTGGTCGACGTTCATCTTAAAACCTTTGAACGGCGTTGACACACACGGACAAAGGAGAGCCAGAAGGCAGGACGTCCGTAGCCCATGTGTGTTAGCGCAGTTCAAAGGTGTTAATATTGAGAAAGGGTATATCGCGCATTCGTCCAGAGACCGACAAACAGAAAGAAAACAGACGACGCAAGCGCTGAGTATCAAATTGCTATTAGCCTGTTTCCTTGTTACGCATTGCGTGCTTCTATGGAACAGCCGAAACAGCAAATCCAAGTATTTTTTTTCATGACCTCGACATGTATTTCTTCGAGGGTCGCCATGTTGTGCTTACTGGAAATTGTAACTGTGTTTTAAACAGCGATTCGAAGTGCGGCATCCGACGTAGAGCCGACGTGTTTGGGATACGCGTGCTAGGTTACTTCGAATTTATTCGAACCTGTCGTCGTTCCTTAACGTTCATCCAAATCTACTTACACAGGAGTATTTTTTTATTCCTTACAAGCGCGGATGCTGGAGCCGGAAATCGAAACCACGTCCTCGATCCCAGAAAGGCCCCCCTTACTACCACCGCCTGCTTAAACAAAACTGCTTGCTTAGGATTCCTACGCTTCATCGAATGGAAAATATATTATTGGAAAAGATAAATGGGAAAATAATTTATTTATTGTAGTGCATGACAGTGTTTTACAAGAATCGCTGGAAGATGAGCGATTCTAATAATAATAATAATAATAATAATAATAATAATAATAATAATCTTTATTTTCATCAGTGCAATGACAGGAAAGCTGCGGATAAAAGCGGCTCTTTGTATCTATCTCTTTAGCCGCCTACGTCTCGGTGCTCTCCTGGTCGTCTCGTTCACCCGATATACAGCCCAGTTCGGATGGTAGGGTAAGAATGTATCACGAACGAGAGTGAATGATCGTTACATCTCTAACACGACATACCCGACACGTACGTCACAATAACGATACTGCAATCACGTTATGCTCATGCCCGTAATGCTAGGACATTGGAATTCGGGTATACGCCACAGATGTTTGAGTTTTATAAAGCCCAGGCAAATCACGGCCTAGCTAAAATATCTATTTCACATATTATTAGAACGCACTCAAAAACAACAAAGGGATGCCGTTTGTCGTAGCATAGGAGTGTAATGCAGACACAACAAAGAACACGCGGTAATCCCCGAAGGCAACCTACGAAGAGGTAGGTGGGTATCGAACTGCGCCAACTAGGTGCCAAGCAGGCACGCATCGGCTAGGCTACGGCGCATTCTCGCACACGCTAATTATTACTAAATAAACCTAAATGCACCAGGAGATCGGATGATGGTGCTCGTGCAACGTCATTGCGCTTCTAATACGTCTTAAGCGCTTTCTTAGCAATGTGATAACGGCACGGCACATATATTCTACAAGCACGCGGTGTGCCTATCTCAAACATTTGCTGAAATGTTAGGAATAGTTCAACGAAGCAACGCTTACGCTACGTACATCATCGTGGCGTAGTGTGCATTCTTCATCGAGTAAACAGGCTCTGTGCACTAATCTCGGCGCCAATGTTACGTCGTACCACGAGCCACCGTTCAGTCGCCACGGTAGAGTACTTATTGTGGAACAATTAAAAAAAAATCATTAAATAGCCCCGGCCCATGCCGCAAGTATAACGGGCTTAGTCCCAACGGTACACAGTCGAGTTTCCTTGTTAGCCGTGCATGTTAATCAAACACCTATACTCATGCACTTCGCACAGAGACGTTCATCATGTTCGTAACACTTCGCTGAATGCCACACGATTTCCCACAAGCAATTTCCGCGCTTACTGCTTAGCATGACACCGATTCCCAATGTGTGTGGGATCTGCAGGATTTTTTTCACAGTGCGTTCCACAGATGGCGAGCCACCGCCGCGCGACCGGGAACACCGTTCACGATCTCCCATGCAGGCACCAACGTAAGAGGACCCAGTTAGAGCGAACACCATCAAAACAGCTGCTTGAGAATATGATGATATATGCTGCCCGTATGCTCCGATGAACAAAAATATTTAAGCTCTCTTCTTCGCCTATACAACACAGATCTCAGACGTGCCGAGATGAGCATCAATATGAAAATGAAAACAAAGATCTCGACCAACAACTGCCAGGCAGTCGTTGGCCTAGATTATAAGTGCACCCAAAATTTGTTGCTATATGGTAGTGAGCCAGTCGTGACATTTGGGAAAATTACTAATTGAGTGATTGAAGCAGGCGAGTGTTGTGTTAGTGTAGAGCCTGCTTCGTTATCACCGAACGAGCTTCTTCACTTGGGCGCGACAATGACAGCGCCGTGTTTATGAACAATGTCGGGTTCTGGTAATAAATTTTGTTAGAGGTGGTGACTTGTGTGCGCATATTCATAATGTGTGCCGACATGTGCGCACTTTTCTCAAAACATGGAGTAGTCGTCTGAGCTAATCAACACAAAATGTGTAATATTTGGAAAAATGGCAACTTTATCGAAGTGCGGGGCCGATATTCCCGCGTAGGCAATCTTTCTCCATTGGTAATCGAGTTGAACCACCAACTTTGTTGAAAAGGGAAACAATATTTATTTTGAGCGGTGACCTATCCTATGCGACGTCAATGGAAGCAACGACAGGCCTGGATAGTTAGAGCTCACCAGACATCACATGAAGAAGAGCACTGTGTCTGGACTTTCTAGGACAGAAGCTGCGCGGCATCTCACCGGCCGGTGGACATTCTCTCATTAGCTGAGAGAAATAGAGCACGATCAAAGCACATCGCATTACACAGTGATTTAAGTTTCAGCCTGAGCTGAAACATAGATACCCAGACGGAGTGCGTGGACAGTAAACGGAACTTCGATTTCGACAGTTGCTGAGAGTCGATCTCCGGAGAGCTTGTTTTGGAGTAATTTAAATGTATATTATGTCTGCATTTACAAATATACATTTATAACGGCATTCGTGATCACTCAGTATAATATGCATAAGTAAGCACAGAGCCCCCCTTACTTCTCTTGTTATGCAGTATCAAATGCTTTGGAATAAAGCGGTACAATTATGACATAGTTGTACAAGTTGCATTGTGATTCGCGCCTCATGTAATTCACGCACATAGTCGACACACATAGTCGACACACTCAGTCGACTAGATGATCGTCCACTGAACGCACAAGCATTATCGATCGCACGTATCAGTGACTCAGAATACAGTTAATGGGGCTTTCATACTGCCTTGTGGTAGTCCCTTTCACTGGGTCTGCTGTCCGCGCCAAAACAACAAGGTCGCCGTTTTCATCTGGCTGTTCTTTTATTTCGACTTAACCCTACCCCCGCCGTTGGATAGACAAGCAGACGCTTTTCTGCTTAACATTTGTACCACTATCCTTTGTTTTTTTATCTGACCAAATTGGCGTCGTACGGCCTTTCCGCAATAATTCCTAGCGGCTTTCCAGTCACTTGTCGCCACTTCTCATGCTTGTACGTGCTATTTCATAATTTCAAGAAATGACGATTTGGTGGGTGCTAGCTACTTTTAAAAAACGCATTGGTGCATTTCAGCAGGAACCTTATGAGGACAAATTCATATCATCTGGTATTCGCGCACCTCCTCTAAAACGCAATAAAGGAAGCCTGAATGACATTGTTACGGATATATTGTCTGTCAAAATTATCATTTTATTCTAATGATGAGACCAGATTTCATTGCTTTTAGAACATTTTCAAGGCTTCATGCAAGATATGAGTAGATGCATACAGAATTCCTCTTGTCGGCAATGTAAGTAAAGTTACTCAACTTTGAACAAGCCCCATTCATAAAAGTGTTTAGATTAACGCTTCACATTTTGTCATGTAGCAGTTCGGAACAGCGCGGAGAAAAAATAAATAAAACAGGCAACAAAGATTTCTGGTTGGCACTTATGTCTTTTTGTTTTTCAGGCCCAGTGTTCGCGATTTTAAATGTTATGCTGTTTGACAACACGTACCAGGAGGCCGAACTCCACGCCATGTCCTGATGCCTAATAGCTTTTCGCTTGCTGGCTACGTTGCAGCTCACAATTACAGCCGATCCTGTGTACAAATTACAGGTAAATTCGATATTTCCCCCCCGTATCCAGCGACAGCTTTTTGCGAGGGTGCACTAGTGGCTGCGCAGTCAAAGCACACACTCCTTTTACTACACTCCTGCATGTTGTCCACGAACCAGTTTTCTGGGTTTTAGTTCTAACTGCACATTTTTCGCCTCCTCTCAAACACGATGACATCGTTCGGTTGAATCAGGAACGCACTGAAACAACTATGCTTGAGAGCGTTTTTAAGCTGATCTGGAACCATGGAACAGTGGGAAGCGAGGAGAGTGGTGTGCTGCGAAATAGTCTGTAGTCGGGATGCAATGACGAGGAAGGCGGTTGTGCTACATGCAAGTAATACTAAAAACGCAAATGGATCTCATCGCGATAGCCCCTGGATGCTGGAGACTCAGCTGTCCGTCGTCGGCGTGTACACCAGTTTGAAAGCAAAACTATTAGTGCATCTGCACCTGTGCGTGCGTGTGCGCGCATGTGTGCGTGCGTGCGTTCGTGTGTGTGTGTGTGTGTGTGTGTGTGTGTGTGTGTGTGTGTGTGTGTGTGTGTGTGTGTTTGACATTCTGGCGGAACTCCCGCTGTTGTGATTATGCTTGAGTGCTTCTCATGCTGAATCCTGCATGTTGAACTTTCATACAAGGAGTAGCCGGCGCCTTATTTCTGCGTCAGCACCTCCTTATACCTTAGCAATAAAAAAAAAACATTGCGATGGAATGCTTAGTTTTCACTGTAGCTGATCTAGTCACCTTGAATATACATCGCGCACTGTAACAGTGGTCATGGCAGTCTTTTCAAATCTTGTCCCTTTAGCGACATCAAACAATAAACGAAATAGCACTAGGCTGTCGATCGGCATCGAGAAACTATGGACAAATGCGAGTGCGTTAACTTAAAATTGAATATAAGCACAGAAAACCAAGAATATAGTCAAGAGTTCGACGAAAGTTCTTCTGGTCAGGCATGGGTTAGATGAATTACGGTCACTGACCAAGTCGGATGAGTTGATCTGACGTTTCGGAACCGCATACGGGTTCCTTGTTCACCCGTATGCGGTTCCGAAACGTCAGATCAACTCATCCGACTTGGTCAGTGACCGTAATTCATCCAAAACCAAGAATACCGTCCCCATGGATGCGCCGCACAAGTGCATATGCTCCTATATCCAACTACAAATCGTAGAACTAGGAGCAATGTGTAGCTGGAATCAATGTCCGTTACCCGACAAGGCTCTGCAGTTTTCGCATTTATTCTGCGGCGGTGAAATGCGTGTGCGTGTGAGGGAGATATCCTTATTCAGTGCGTCTGCGTGTACTTTTTTTTTTTAACTTTGCCCCATTCCCTATCAGTCACACTCGTGTAAACAAATCCATGGGTTCTCATTACTGCCCATACACGTATAAGGGGCACGAACGCGTCTTTGAAGTCTTCCCGGCAGTGTCCTCGGCCGTGTGCCTCGATGTCCTCCTCAACGAGGAGGGCAGTGAGGCGCTCTAGCCGAGCAGACAGCCTGATCTCCCCCTGGTGGGCCTGTCTTCCTTTTGACAATGAACTTCTCCATCACTCCGACAAAGAAGCACCACCTGCGTGCAACAGCACGCAGATTACAGCAGCTGTATGGGCACAATTACGCTTGCATGCACCATCAACTCCCAGAGGATAGTTAACGCATTGATAAGGTTAATGGCAGGCGATTAATACCGGTCAAAATGACATTTAAAATGTCATTTTTTCCCGAGAGCGATAGGCCAGTGAAATAAGCTGCCACCAGATGTCCAGAAACTATCTCACATGATGTACCTTGAAGCACGCTACAGGCACTGCGGTAGTGTAATCGCGCAATTGCATTAGTACTGAATTGTACTGTGAACATACTTTTTATTGTATGCTCGATGTATTATCTGTGTTATATATTGAAACACTGTATTCTTTCCCCTCTTTCCACTTCATAATGCCCATGGGTGCTGTGGTTATTATAATAAATAAATAAATAAATAAATAAATAAATAAATAAATAAATATACCGACATTAGGTGGTTAAGGACTGTATTTTTGAAAGCTATTTGATAGCTTGCTAGCTTTTTTTCTTATTACTACATCCTGCTGTCCGCGCGCAGGAAAACATTCACTTTTTTCTCCTCGCTTTTCTAGTAATCACACTCTTTCATTTCCCCTATATTGCAGATGACTATATTGTCTCCCGTTATTTTCTGTCTCACCCCTTTGGTGTGCACAGCACTTCTCTGGGGATACTTGGCGGCTTCTAAGCCGCTTATCGCACCCATTCTTACTTGTAAGTTCCGCTTCTTAACATAAAAAATGGCAATTTGGAGGGTGCGCGGTATTTTGAAAAATTATTCGTAGATTTTTATGCATACATCAATTTCAGTACATATTCGCACAACTCGTACAGCACAAAATGTCAACCTACTACATTATATTATCGTCGTTCATTAATAAAATGTATAGTGCTATTTTCAGGATGAGAAGTTGACATCGATCTCTCTAAAGATCTGAGGTGCGTTGGAAATCGTGCATAAGTGGTTAAGTACACAGAGCGAAACAGACTGCGTATTCTGAAGACCAGTATTCTGGGAAGGCCAACGTAGCGCAAAGGGAAAAAAAATCGCAGGTGGATCTTCCTGGTGTGTTAGCGGCGTTCAAAATTTTGCGTTTTGCGCATGCCTACAAGATTTGCTGGGCGACTATTCAGGTATCTCAGCAATGTCCCACCGCTGATTTTCTTTCGTTTTAAGCGGCTTCTCTCGCTGGCTTAGGTGCAGCTCCGACCAAGGCTGATACCGCACCCGAAGGGACAGTAATTTGCCCCCGCCCCCTTTACTCATGCCTCTTGAGAACAAGAAAGATTTCCGATGGTGTGCGAGTCTTTATCGTAGCGCATACTCCAGATGGCGAGCCAGAGTCACGAGATGCGGTATTCACGATGGCAAAGGGCATTCACGGCGTCACAGATGCCAACGTATATAAGTTGATCCAGTTAGTAGGGACACCGTCAGAACAGTTGCTTAAGAAACTGACGATGTACGATGAACGTGTGCCCAAATGAACAGCGGCATTTAAGCTGTCGTCTTCGATGCAACGCAGATCTCCGATTGCCGCAAAGAGGACCAATACGAGGATAAAAGAGAGAACTCAAGCGTTAAGGAACGCTGTGGACATACGTTGGAAAATAAATGGTCGCCCCCTCCTCCCCCCGCCCCCCCCCCTCCCTTTCTTTAACTGGCCTCTTCTCGCATCCGTGATTTGTTTGACATTGCTTTCCGCTAACAGTTAAGTGGAAACATGATGCCATGCATGCATTAGATAACAAAAAAATTTAAAAAAAGTAGATGAGCGCTGTTATTTACAACATTGTCACTAAAGTTACTGCCCCAAACAAATGACGCGGTGACCACGTGTTTTTCAAAGTTTGTCGGCTCTCTTTTTTTAACACCCTATCGCAAAAGAAACTTTAGTGCCATTTTGAGCGTGTGCACTCACACGCACACGGTGTCACTGGTTTGGCGTCGCACTACTACAGCCGAAATAGAAGTTCACTATGGACACGGTGTTAATGGCGTTAGGTGAGTCCGTAGCACGGTATATATTTTGTTAATATATGCAATGCATGCTAACTAATAACCTAGCATAGTTATAAACAACACAAGGGTTCTTACGTGGGCTAGTTGGCTTACCAACATTATGGCAGAACAGCGCGAACTATATGGGACAGTGAAACAACAAAACGCTGTATCTTGCACTGTTTCACTGTGCCGTAGCTTGCGCTCTTCTGCATATGCATAAGCAGCGTTTATAGTAAATTGTAGGGGCAGATGAAATAAATTGCTACGATCATATTAACCACATCAATCGTCACGAGCAAGAAAAGACAGCGCCTCATCCGAGGGGAACGGATTAAAGATGACGTGTTCTGTTGCATTTAATACGCGTGAAGGCGGGCAGGCATTCGGAGCGTCTTTTCTGGCAGCACTTGTCTGCTCCCGAGTGAGGCACTTTCACGTTTCAAAGTGAAATCGACAGTCCCGCAATGCTGTTTTCGAGGCACTGCTTGGTCCACTTGCATATGACAATGATAAAAGCTACTAGCCTAGCCATGCGCGACGAAGTGAACACAAAGGCGATCGCGGCCATTGTATGGCGTGTGCTCATAATGGTGTGAAAATTGGGCAAGCTTTTCTTTGTCTCGTGGAGCCGTCTTGTTGCGCTGTTTTAAAATTGAAGCGGTCTTATATGCCACTGATGGCCACGGTCGTATAGAGTGTTTGCTGCAGCGGCGTACGGGTGTGACCGTGTTTGATGACGTGGCCCGCGGGCATGAATGACCTTTTGCAGCCGGCCCGCGAAGCAGCCGCGACAGCCGTCGTGCAGCTAGATGGGCGTCGGTGGTGCGGCAATCGCTGTTTAGGGTACACCGATAAATAGCGGCTAGTTCGACTACATAATGTTTTGTCCATGGTTGAATGAACACGCAACTAAGACACTGCCATTTTAGCATGTGCTCGCGCTGGGGTGTTCTGGCATTTGACCAACGCGCATGCGCGTCTCTACCTGACGCCGAGCAATTGAAGCTCATGAAGGCTTCTTGTGCGGCGCTCGAGATTTTGCTTCTTAATAACCTTTTTCCTTCTTTCTTTTTCTTTTTTTTTTGCTGTGATTACAGCATGCTGTACGCAAGCCACGCTCTATTGGAAATTATTACCCAGCGCCTTTCGCGTTTTCAGGAGGGGTAGGGCGAATTTAAAGACATGTTACTCACGTTTAATGATGTCACAAAACACTATCAAATGGGCAGACGGACTTTTCCGCCCCCGCACGGCAAACTACTTTCCAGGCCTCAGGAAATCACACTCCGAATGCTGCAAACTAGGTCATATCCCAGTTTAGCTCTACTCAACATTATTGCTCCGGACGCCTTCGAGTCTACCTGCCCGGACTGCGGGTCGGTTAGAAACTTAGAACAAATGCTCTGGCGGTGCCCCTCGTTACATGGGCCCAATCAAGTCGCCGAGGAGGAGTGCAATTCTGCCATTGGGAGTTCCGAGCTTGTACCACAACTCCGGGCTGTCCAGAGAGCCCACGATACGGCGGTGAGGCTAGGCCTCCCTGTCCCCACGAGGGAGCGGCCTGCAGTGCTGCTCTAAGGGCGGCGCTTCTCAGGACCTAGTTAAAAGTTCTTTGTCTGTCTGTCTGTTTCGCGTTTTGCCTGGCGGCCTCGAAGGAATGTGCTTAATGCGTGGAGTTGAAATCGTAACGTGTCGGCCTGTGTGTTGACGTCTCGTTTGCTGGCCGCTGTTTTAGCTTCCCACATAGCTTTGGGCAAGTGTCCTCCTCGCTACTGTTTCAGTTACATCTGGGCGCTTTACCAGGATGTCGGGAAAGTAGTAGTTAGTTTAGCTTATTTAGCTAGCTTCAGATTGGCAAATCATGCTGGATGTGCAAACTGGATGTTGCATGCTACAGCAGCATTGCATAACACCACCTCTGTAACATGGATAATTTCGATCGTGGTCGAGAAGATTCATATCGCTGTATCAATCGAAAGAAGATGAAAGTGCTCCCGCAGAGCCACTTTCAATTGCTATTCAGCCTCGATGCGATTCTGTTTTGTACCGCTGTATACGTTTCCACCCGTCGCAGGGGCGTTTATTATTTGCTTTGAACTTACTCAGTTGCACTATAGACGTTACGGTCCAACCGAGGTGATCTCTCTTGGACTGTGCGTTACGACCGGTTTCGATCGAAAACGACAGAGCCCATATCTGACAAGGGCATACGCAATCGGTGACTCAAGATGATTATAATTGAGAGCTCCCGTTCCAACCTTCCAAAACTTTCATATTACTCAGAAAGGAACATCATCTTAGTCTCTAATGAGCATTTATTGAGCCGAAACCTTTAGCCGTTCACGCGAAATGGAATGTGACCATCAGCATGGCCACTATGAGAAAAATAAAGAATGTCCGTTACTGGCGCCTCGTTCGCTTGGAATATAGCAAAAACTGAGATGTATGGTTACGAATGTACGAGACTGACTATCAGATAGGTCATGACATCAATAAGTTAGCGTGTTTGCCGTTTACGTCACTATTAAGGATTATAAGGTGAAATATGTGGGGTGTGCGCTCATTTTAAATAAAATACCAAACTCAATGAAACAGTAAGTGTGCAACCTTGTGTATGCAACGTCAGACAACACACGTGATACAAAGAGGACGTGCAATGCGGCCTTCAACTTCTTACGCTACAAGAGCATAATTTTAATTACTGGCATTCTGAACTCTAACTCTGAAATAAAAATTATCATTCTTGTATATCTATCCTGTTATTTTAGTTCCTTCCAGGCATCAGAAAATGTCTTGACGAGTAATGAGAATTAATTCTCGCAGGCTTTTTTTTCCAATACCGCGGCTCATGAAAATCTTTATGCGTGTTTCCGCAAATACGTGATTAAGACAATCGACCAAGACGGAATGCTCCCAGAGTGCCACACGCACGGGATTGACAAGGGCTATGAACTTGTTGACAGGGCTGCGTCGATAAAATATTATGAACCACTGTAATCAAGCACGACTGAGTGTCCCGATCACAGTTCTTGTATCCTACCAAAGCACAATGGTTAATACTATGTCTCCCGGCACCCCACAGGGTTCAGCAAACGACCCGCGGCACACACCCCTGGCCACACATTCGCTACGGAGCAGTGTCGCTATCCTTCTCGAGTCGGAGGCCGCTATAAAGCCGCTCATGCACGGAAAACCTATACTACAACCAAACTCATGTACAAGCGCGCAGCGCACCAGAGGCACCACCTCCTTGCAGCTATGGCAACAGCTTCCTGCAAACGGTCTGTACTGCAGGAGATTGATAATGTCAAACCATTTTTAGTTAGGGTGGTCCATTTAAATACATAAAAGCATTCGAAATAAGGAAAACGAAAGCTAAAGGTTACGTACTACCCACTTAGCTTCCTATATTGCATCAATAATTTTGAGTTCAGGTTTCAAAACCATCGGCATACTTGCTGTCGCACCCTTTCACTCACCCAGACTTTAGTACAAGAGCAGCAAGTCTTGCGCAGCGTAGTTACTGCTACCTCCGCCAGGTGCCGCAACATGCATGTGGCGTATGCAACGAAGAAGGCAGACAGGCCCACTAGGAAAATTAGGCTATCAGCAACGGGAAGCTGAACATAGCCGCGATTGAAATAAGTAAGAGACGGTTAGAATACTGGTGGCAGAAAACTAGAGAGAACGGACAAAAATAATTAAAAAAAAATATGGACTTTCTGCCATAAGGGGCAGGGAACTGGGCTATGAATTTCCGTTTTTGCTATAGTATGATCGATTTGATTGAAGTAAATTTAAAAGGCATGAGGAAAATTTAAAGAGAGGAAAAAAAAGGTTCTACGAGCCTGGTGGCGCACAAGTCACCGCCCCGTTACAAAGGGGACGCTCATAGCATCCATCCATCCTATGCGTTTCTTTTTTTTTTTTTTGTTATGTGTGGTTATGTGGGGTTTAGCGTCCCAAAACCAGCTCTGATTATGAGAGACGCCATAGTGGAGGTCTCCGGAAATTTCGACCACCTGCAACGTGACCACCTTTAACGTGCACTGACATCGCACAGCACACGGGCCTCAATACTGCCTCCATCTAAATGCAGCCTCCGCAGCTGGGATTCGATGCCGCGACCCTCGGATCAGCAGCCGAGTACCGTAGCCACTAGACCACCGCGGCGGGGCTCTTCTTCTCCTTCTTCTTCTTTTTTTTTTCTAATGGCGCGTGTCGCCGAAGCGGAATTGTTCGAACTCCGTCGCAGGGAAAAACAAGGAAGAGAAAATGCTCAAGGTATTGAACCGCGCTGACGCAGCTTGCTTCTCTTTGGTCATCCCTCTCCATATAACTTCCAGCGCGCGCGTAAGCACGTCAGGGAAACAGTTCGGGTCCATCCGAAAAATCCCAGTAACCCCGCCAATACTTGGCAGATTCTAAAAACAAGGGATTCAAGAGGCAATTATCTCCTAGACTGAGCTCACTTAAGGATTACTCGTGAAAAACTTACAGGGCCCATTTAATGCGTCATGATGTGCTCTTTCCACTTCTTATGTATTTACGAACGTATTTAACATATTTCATTTCAAGCCTAAGAGATTTTTCACCTTTTTAGGAATATACATGCTCGTGTCAGAGTTCGTTAACGGATGCTCGAAGCCTGTCAGGTGTGGTCCTATATAGGCCAAGCTGATAGCCTAATTTTCCTAGTGGGCCTGTCTGCCTTCTTCGTTGCACATCACTCCTTCACTTCACGAAATACGCACCCCATGAGTGCAGCAGTGGTGACCGAAGCACAGGCATCGGTACAGTTATTTTTACCTTGTCAGCTGCACCAATAGTCTTTTGTGGCGGAACAACTTCAGGAATGGTTCAGCAGCAAGAAATGTAGCCGATAGTGCAATAGTTGAACCCAACCCTCAAGCACTTACGTTCAGTGGCTTTCTTCAAAAAGAGAACACTCGTAGTGGGAAGCTGATCCGCGCCTTGATTTTTTTATTTGCAATTATCTTTTGGCAGGAGACTGTGGGCGTTAGACGTGTCAGTCGACGATCTCGGGAAGACCTCGGGAATAACTCGGGAAGATTTTCTGTAGGACATATACATCCCTAAAGGGACCTTCAATGAAGATTCAGCGCTCTGAGTTACGCATAAATGCACAAAACTACAAAGTGGTTGAAATGAAATGCGTTAAAAGATATTTTATTTCGATGAGACTTTCCCTAATGGTGGATTACGGATTGAAGAATATAATCTGGAGTTGTTTATATGCGCAGCTCAGTCTAAGCAACCGCACTTATAATGGCATTTCACGCCATCAAAATGTGGCTACCACAGCGGCGCAGCCGGTGTCAAACCCACCACATTCACAGTTGAACACCAGAGGCACTGAACGGCAACAATGGATGTACCTACGACGGTCTTCTACCGTCGATGTTTCCTTTCAGTTTCATGTACCATGCACCCATTGATGGACCCACCGCGTTGCACTGAGCTCAACAGTGAAGGCTTGTCAACCAACATATTTCGCTCTGAAGCAGAAGCGCGACGAGGGGTGGTGTGGAGACAAAAGCTTCAGGTAACAGCACTCAAGGATTTTATACGCATCGTACCAAAACCATTACCTCACTTATCTTTTTTCTAATATAAAAACCTTTTTTCTAATATAAAGGGTATTTCAGCGAAGCCTTTGAAAAATTCTTAGGAAGAGGCTATCTGAGTTTAGCCGAAAATTTCTAGGAGAAGACGAGTTTTAGCTGAGCGGGCGTCACAAAATGCCAGAACGTGCTAATTAGTTAGGACAGTAATTAATGTTCATTATTCAGCTTTAAAATTTGTGGGTTTTGGAGGTTATTGCTAATGGCGAGTTTGTATAATTTTAGTTAATTAGCTAAGTTATTTACAGGTTCCGCACAGTTGCACTCGACCGCTAAATCTGTCAACTTGCTCCTTAAGAAAATTACTGTTTTTCTTGTAAACCTATGTTTAGGAATTTTCGACATGCGGGCAGAAACATGGAGGATAACAGAGAAACTGAAGCTGAAATTGAACCTCACATAACGTGCTACGCAACGAAATATTACACGTGTAACTTGAGAGACAGAAAGTGAGCGGTATGGATCAGGGAGCAGACAGGAATAAATGATACCCTTTTGTCAATTAAGAGAAAAAAAAGTGGAACGGAACAGGACATGTAAGGCAAAGAATCGACAACCGTTAAACAATAAGAGCAACAAAATCGCTACACCAAGAGACCGAAAACGTAGCAGAGGCAGGCACAATGTTAGATGGATCTACGAAATTAAAGAATTTACAGGCGTAAAATGAAATCAACTCGTCCAGGACAGAGCGAATTGTAGATCACTGGGAGAGGACTTCGTGTTTCAGTGGACTTAAAATAGGCTCATAATGATAATAATAAAGGAGAAGAAAGTGTAAGCTGAAAAAATACCCTGTATATACTACTCCCCCCCCCCCCCCGCCCGCGCGCGCTCTCTCTCCCCTGTACCACCCTAGTTACGTAACACCTACTATGAACAATCCCCAAAAGGTGCAGGGCAGCCACCTTATTTTTACCACACGTGCCATCTGCGCTTCCTTGGCGATTATCTAAATATATATCCCGGCACAAAGTACTAGCTTTATTTTTGTCTCAGCACGTGTATCCACAAACGTCTCAGCCATCGAGCCATCGTCTGCCCCCCGCGTGTTGTTATCCTCTTGTCAGTAGCGTAAACAAAACTCCTACAAATGCGCTGCCAGCACGGAACAGTTCAGCGAACCGAAGTGACTCATGGTGCTATCGCTATTGACGTCCAGAGGCAAGCTTCAAGCTTGACACGCTTTAAGAGCTTGCATGCAGCAACATATCTGTTGCGCAAATGCGCGTGATAATGTAGTACAACTTGCCGAAGCATTCGAGCCTCGTCTTACAGTGCGATGCCGTCGCTACTTATTTCAGCAGCAGTCGTTTTTTTCACTTCCCTCGCTTTGGCTGACCCCATCGACAAATCGGGTACAGTATAATAACTTTTTTCCTAGCAAGAAAAATAGGTTATCTGAATGATTACTGAGCAGCTAAAATTCTGTACGCGCCCATATTTTGCCATTCAGCCATTAACAGCTGTTATACCTTGTTGCGCAGCAAAGAGCCTGAAGGAAATGGAAAGCCTTTGTTCTCCGGTTCTCTTGACAAATTGTACACCGTGAGTATGCGTGTAAACATTGCCTTTGTTTAGGTTATGTCTTCAATAAGCTATCCTTGCAACACTTTGAAAAAAAAGAGAAATTGTACGTGTTAAATTTGAAGGAGATAAGGTCCCTGCAGTCGCTAGCATGCAACAACGGTTTACTTCTTTTTCCTCGTCTGAAAAGAAGCAATAATTATCGTTTCATGCTTCGATGAAAACGCACATTACTTTTTGTGATAGTTGCAATACTTCGAAACACCTCAACAGGGTTTGACAATTTTGTACAAGTACGCATGGAAAATGGGTCGCGAACACTTGCAGGGTAAAGTTTATCAGATAAATTTTTGTCATGATAGAAGGGAGAAGAAAGATAAACAGCAATACGACGTGCTCAGGACGTGTTTGTATACGATACTTGTGTTCTGTTTTCTTTGATGCACGGAAAATCATGACACTAGGAATCTTGGTAACGATGTGGAACAATCTTGTGCACATCGTTAAAAATTGCTTATTTATGTATTTCTCCAGATTACCTGAAGGGTCCCGAGACGGGGCATTGCGTGAGCAATGAGCACATTTGAAAGATCATCTTCAATTGGAGGCTTTGAAGGGACAAATGTTCGCGATAAGGGGGATGTGAGAAGGAAGAGCATTTCATTCTCAGGTTGTGCGCAGTTTAAAAAAAAATGCATGTGGATAGGCAACAGAATGCTGGGTGCAGTGACTAAAAAAATGCATATAAGTAAATCTAGTCGAGCACTCTTGCGACGGGAGGTGAGCGAGTTAAGACACAACCCAGATTTTAAAGCAGAACACTCAGGTTATAGGGACAAATAACACTGCATCGCGAAAAGACATGGACCAAGAAAAGTACGGTACGCATGTCGGGCGCAAAATTCTAACTGTATTTTGTTCTTATGTGGGGTTTAACTTCCCCAAACCAGCTATTATTATGAGAGACGCTGTAGTGTAGGGCTCCGGAAGTTTCGACCACCTGGGGTTCTTCAACAACACTGACATCGCACAGCACACGGGCCTCAACATTTTGCCTCCATCGAAATGCAGCCGCCGCAGGCGGGATTCGATCCCGCGGCCCTCGTATCAGCAGCCGAGTACCATAGTCACAAGACCACCGTGGCGGGGCAACTGTATTTTCAGAATGCCAAGGCAGGTCGATATGAACACACATCATTTGCACGCCCACCACCAGAAACGGTACATAATCAAAGGTTTTTCGTGATATCACTATAAATGCAAATTGCATTAGAGCTTGCCGAATAAATCTTTAAGCATTCGTGGAAACAAAGAGGTAATCGAAAAGTGGATGACAGATGAACAACAAATCAACAGAGTATAATGAAAGGAACATGTCGAACATCACAAGTTTTGTACTTAACAAATCAACAATATCAGCAATAATTCAATTCAATATCAACAATCAACAATAATTAACAATATCAGAAACAGCATGCGCGTAGCTTCAAAAATAGGTAAGAGGCGCTAAGAAAGAGTAACAATAGGTGTGATTAAACAAAACCATCTAAAAACGGCAGCTCCTTATCAAGCAATGTCAAAGAAGGCATGCTTACGCATTTGTCAGTATCCTTTGCGATAAAATACGCTTCTACTACTTCTCTTTACAGTTTATTGTTAGACCTGTGCAGGAATCTCAATTTCGGTTTGCACTTGCACTGCCTACAATGAATATCGATGTGGCCACCTAAGTGGGAAAGAACAGCCAGGCTGTGCCGCAGTGTTCTTTGTTTAAGGAATGCACCAACTTGCCCAAACGAGGGTGTTATAAGAGTATTTAAGAAGAATGAATCTATAGCTCGGTTCTCGAATGATTGAAGTGAGTTAACAATATTAGTTTTACAGTTTTGTTAAAGAAAAAAGGTGTGTTGAAGTTTAGATTGGATGAAGTTTTTTACGCAAGTGATTTGGCTGCCAGAGGTGCGGAAGACAGGTTACAGCGTAGATAGAAGAAATAGTTGCAGGGAGTCGTTTACGGATTATTGTGTGCCCAAGAGAAATCGTTTGTCGTATGTACTCCTAGGTATTTAAATCTATCCATGATTTAAATCGTAGTCTATTAAGGTACTACACGAAAAGACACAAGGGAGCCCGTTGTGGGGCATGCGCCATTTGTTGCCCCATGCAGTGATTAGGAGGAAATCTTTCCGGTTCTGGATTCTCTTTCTGGAGGCTAACAGATTTATTATTTGTCGTCCTAGAATACTACTATCCGCAAAGAGGCGCATATTCGATATTACGTAAAGTTGAAGGTCATTAATACTGTATATTTGAAAAATAGGAGTGGCCTAATCTTTTATACCGGTAGATCAGCGGACAGGATGAGGATATATATGTTTGGAGGGAAGAAATTCAACACGATCGGTTAGAAATTTACGGATACGCTTAACCACGTAGATATGAAGGCTAACGAGTGAAAGTTTCTGCAGAAGAGCATGCGACAGTTCATCGAAGGCCTTTTCGAAGCCCAAGAAGAAAGTATGTAAGAACGAATTAAAGAACGACGTCAGGTTCTTTGTCTTTTCTAATTCGCCTCCATTCTAACCTTTTAAAAGTGGATGCACAGCTTTGTTAGACAAGCACCACCACAACAAATGACGCTAGACGAACATTGTCATCACAACTGAAGTTGGACAGGGAGCACCACCACAACTGGTCTAACAATTTTATTTACGACCTATGATTCGTTACTGTGGGTCGTCGAACGCACGCGATGTTCACGTACGAATGACACAGAGCGCTCCGGTTTGTCTGCGTGTGACACGTCTACGTTAAGATCACTAACTATAGCAACTAGTAGGCCGCTTTCTTGTTTTATCGACGCCCACTACATTTATAAAAATGTTGAAGGTCTATTTTGGCCTTCCCTGGGTTGATATAAGAGGTTAGCATTTCATCTCTGGTTTTGCATACCCGTTTACTACGGGCTGCGCTTACGGGTGAGCGATGTTGTTGCTTTTATGTGAACCAAATGCCGAAGAAATCTTGACCAAACAAGTGCGAACAGCTTCGCCACATATATTATTCGCATATATTAAGCGTTTATACTACAAGCTCAACAGGAGTGTTTTAAAAAATTGTTCCTGAAAGATAGAAAAATGGCATTTCGCGCATTCTCATATGTGGAGTAGCGACATAAGTACCATTAATTTTCATCTACCGCTTGCGGCAAGAGACCTAGAAATTCGGGCGCGCAGACACGAGCGCAAGATAAAGGAAATCGGAACACACACGCCGACTATCAACTTAAAGTTTGCACTTTTGCAGAAACGGAGGCAGACATCTTTAAAGGGGCGCTGAAACCATACTTTACTCGCTGAGTTTTGCATCGAAACGGGTTCTTTGTACTGTCCTCACGTAAATGCAAAAAATTCACAGCATATCCACGGAGTGAACGATGATGAGTGGGCGAAGCTCCGTATGTTCATCGTAGATCGTGCCGAGTTCCGGATTAATTTAGTTAGCGCGCACGCTACGAATCCTTATGGTTCAACTACGCACAAGTGAAATCTCCCACCGGCACTTCATTGCAAGTCAAGATCCAGTGCACATATATATGTATATATATATATATATATATATATATATATATATATATATATGGGTGGCCGGTGAACGGTTCTCCAGCGCGAGCAGTCGGTATTTTTCAATCAAGAAACTCGCTAGAAGACGCTGCCTGCGTCAAGCTTGTCTCTCGCGGGTGAGGGCACGTTCTCCTTCTTTGCGAGCTGGTAGCGCGTTCATCGAAGAAAGAGCGTTTCCATAGTCAACGCGCGCCTTTCGCCCTCTCTGTCTCTCTCTCACAAGACAGCAGATAGAAGAGTGAGAGAGCTCGCGTGCCGGGAGGCACGCGCCCTCCTATAGTAGCGCGTTCCTAGTAGGTGACGCGCTACTACAACGGACGGACAGACCCAAACCTTAAGGAGTTTCGTCCCTAAAATAATTTTCGAGAACGATGCAAGTTATTCAATTTACAAATCCAAAATAAAAGCAGACGACAGATATCGGCATCCCAAGATGTGCACGCTGCTTCCACTCAAAACGCGGCTTACATCTAGCAGAACCGGAACCGTGCTGCCTTCTATGGCCTTCCTACCACAACCACCACATGGGCCGCACAGCGCTCCTTGTGTCAGTTACAAGCAAAATGAAATTGCAATACGCAAATGTGTACCTTTTAGTAGCTTTAGCAAGCATAAAACAGGTTCTCAATTGGAAATTTCTTACATTCAATCCATCGTAAGCACGTGTGATGCATATTTTTATTCCTACTATTCCTGGCCAATCAGAACCTGCAGTAAAGCGAGCATGTTGATGTCATATCCGCTCAGGAAAAACTGTTGATATATGACGCTGCAGGCAGAGCGGAAGCCGCTTTTAGGTACAAATTAAAATATAATACGCTTCGATTTCGCTGCTCTCACTGGTGTTTCGGTCATCATCAGGTCCCACACAAAGCAAAGGTACAATAAAATCAATGTGCGTAAAATGCGTTTCAGGGCCTCGTTAAACAGAGTGGTAGGGACAAAAACACTCCGAGTCCTCCTCCTGCTCTTGCGACCAGTTGCGGGACGTCTGAAATCCACAAGTTTTAGAGCAGTGGAGGCTCTGTAAGAAGGACAAATGTCTCACTAAAGCAGTGATGTATTAAGTTTGGCCCATGTTACTTAAATTTGAAAGCCCCTCTCCTAGATTTGAACTAATGAATCTTTTAGCGGCAGATGAATGCCATTCTATGCTGAGGTAGGGCGGCACGTATAGTTGTTCATTAAACCGGCCAGAATGACAATCGTCGGATAAAACCTATAAAAAATTACACGGGCTTCACCCATAGGATCGTGGTACACCTTGTCAAGGCGGTAATGCAGGCTAGTTGGTTGATGGATCTCACAATCATTTTTTGTTACCGCAGATGAACAAACACGGGCACAGGGAAGACACAATTCTGTTCGGTCTAATTGTGTCTTCCCTGTGTCCTTGTTTGTTCATCTGCGCTAACAAAAGATGATTGTGGTACACCTGCCTTCACCTTTGCAAAAGAGCCATTTGAATCGGTTTCTTTTTGAGGCAACAACATAGTATCTCTCATTCTCTCTCTTTGCGACGTGTAAATATAGGCGCAGGAGAAATAAAATTATTCGCCTTTGTCTAAAATATTTTTTGAGTACCAATCTCACAGTATCGGACACACGTCGACGAGACCTAATGTTTTGGACCCAAAAGCAGCGGCACTAAAGCATGTTTGTATGGTAGAATTAACCATGTTGAGCGCGTAAGTATTTTGACTTCGCTAGAGAACTGAATTATACCCAGCCGCAACTTTCTGTTCCTGTATACAGCCAAGCTACGAAGCCGAAGCGCACATTTCTTTTTCTATGCTCCTACAGGTAGTAGGAGCACAGATTATCGCAATAACTTTTCTAGGCCACATAAAGTAAAACATAATATAGTGCATATTTATTTTTTATCTTCAAGTTGTTTTTCATGGTAACAGAGGTGACATGTAAATGATATTTGTTTCTTGCTGCTTGTAGTTATCTGCTTTTTTTTGTGTCAATACCACGCTTTCCTCCTGCTCTCAACAACTATGGCATCGATGTGTGAAAAAAAAATGCAGCTCAACTAACGTGAAACCTGGGCAGGTGCGATGCAGTGATGGGCCGGTGTTTCCCGCAGGAACATGTCGCTGCGCTGGAGCGACATTGGTCAATTACGCACTTGTTTTGTCGTGTCGAAAGAAAGTGCGGGCTGATCCTGGAGGCAGTGGAATCAGACAGTGTGTGTATGTGTTCGCAGATCCTGAGGGAGTGCACACAGACAGTGTATTTGTAGGGTTGGCGTTTCAGAAGCAATTTTAACAAATTTTCTGTGAATTAATTCAATTAGATCATCATTATTGCTATCTAAAATTATTGAGAATCATGTTACAACTGGCCCAGCGTTCAATCCTTCCGAATCATGTTAGTTTAGTATGCAGTTGCTTTAGTCCTGTTTTGAACACTTGTTTGTGAACGTGACCACGACGAGGTTAGACGCCGACAGCACAGCTTCATAAGGTGCTTCGCACCTAAAACTGAGCTTATCGAAGCGTACTGTAGTTAGCATGAACGAGTGTTCGTAAACTACTGAACAGAACAAAGTAAGTGCAGCGTTGTGTTGCGACGCATTGTGTTGCCTGGATACCCTCCTCCCAAGTGTAGAAACTTCCAAAAAAGGCCGAATCTCTGCTGGAGCAGTGAGGACCTTAAAACAAATAAGCACTCGACAACAACTTCCCGACACCTACGTCGTGTGGACATCAGGCCGCGAACACCTGACAGGAAACGAAGCATCACTTGCTGTCGCCCGAGAACGTAGAAGCCAAGATTTCCTGCTGCAACGGTTCCGGAAAGCGACGAGAGTGAAGATTATTCTGATCAACTATGCCGCATTATTACAACTCTACCTACTGCAAAGAAGGCAATATCCACCAGCACATGTAAGATTAATCAAGGAAGAAGGCATGGTCTTTCGCAGGCTGCAAACGAATACATGTCATTATTGCGCACCGGGTTCACCCCACAGACTTAACATATCTATGGCGTTTTTGCGATGTCACGGTCACCCTCTAACACATGGTGCTAATGAACCCACAGTGTGATAAGAACAGTCAAGCTTAAGCTCCAGAACCGCTACAAGCCATCGAAGTAACGCGGGAGGCAATGTTAACGGCACTGGGTTTGGAGGACCATTGAAGTCTCATGTAGCGGGAACGGGCCGCGGCAATGGCAAACGGCTTTCTGGAATAAAGAGGCGGCCACCTCAGACGAAAAAAGAACACATTATTTCTATCTCTGTTTCAAGTAACGAGGTTTATTCCTCTTTCCCTGGCTATCCTAAGTGTTTACTGCCTTCTTGGACCTATATAATTACTATTACCAATTTAATTTCTGAATGAAGTTGAAAAATAATTATGAAATAAGAAAGTCGACTGTTCCCTATCGTGAAGAGAACAGAATAGTATTAGAGAGCTGCAGGCCTTCAGGTAAATACTACACAACTGTGCAAGTTGCTTCGGCGCTCGCTTCGAGGTGTACTTGAAACGAACAGACATTGTAACGCATCTCTGCAATACGAACTGCCAACAGTACAATCCGCAGCCATCAGATATTTCCTGCACTACTCCATTTTAACCAGTTGTTCCTAACTGATGCATCGGACAGGTTTAAATACAACGTTCAACACGTATCTCATAGCTCGAACCACCATGGACATAGCACTAACTTACTTGCATTAGCACAAAATTAGAATAGTTACTGAGAACTCCCCAGGGGAGTTCTAGTGTTGAACGCTCAAGGAAAGCATTGCGTATTTAAACATTCATTCTGTCGAATGGCTGCTATTCATACGTCATGCGAAGTTGCCCCTTTTCCAATGATGATGCTAAATGAAGTAATTGTTTACGGACTGCTGAATTTGTGCATTTTTGTTTTTACATTCCCAACAGGTGAAAACCATGATCAGTGCACGAGCTGTGAAGAAAGTTTGTGCTTCTGGTGAAGGCCGAAGCCCCCCAAGTAAGTAGGATTAATCAAATGACAGCGAACTCACGCTAATATATGTCCGCCGCGCTGCCAGAGCATCCCGCAGGACACGAAATCAGAACCGTGCCCTCGTAGGACGCGGTTTCTATCCCGGCGGGGGCGGTCACGCTTTCGATACAGGCGAAAATGCTGGACGCCCGTTAAAAAAAACCAAGTGGTTAAAATTTCCGCAGCCGTCCACGGCATGCTTCCATCATATCGTGCTTTTTGCATGTGAAACTTCAGCCGTTGTATAACATGCTAACCTATCTATCCAGACAAGCTAGTGACCTCGAGGAAATTTCAGCATTTTAGGAAGTGACCGCAGATACCGGTTTGTAATAAGCAATTGAGTTTAGTGAGTAGTAATTGGAGAGATAACGAGCACGGAATTCATGCTACTCGAACAGATGATGTATGTCAGGTTACAAAAAAAAAGACAGAATAGTTATGCAGGAATCGACAACCAGAGATTACGACAGGAAACACGAACTCATGTCATTATTACTGGTATATGTGAACGCTAATCTTGACGCCAGACTTACAAAACGACCACTTAAAAAAATTGGGAGCCTTTAGCCAAACAAGATTTGGGCAAGCGATGCTTGACGTGTGGGTGTCTTTTTCTTTCTTTCTTTTTTTTTGGGGGGGGGGGGGGAAATTGGGGGGCGCTCAAATCCGCACATGCTCAGATATGTTTACATCTTCATTCGCCGAGCGTGTAGTGAAGAGCGTGTACGTGTGATGGAAGCGCGCCTCGCGCAGGGCCTACTTTTACATGCATATAAAACCCTGTTTTAAATCACGCGTATGATTAATCGACACGCTGATGTTAATATAATATCAGCATGGGAGAACTTTGTAGAAGTTGATGTTATATACGCGACGTGTGTCTAACAGAGAATGGACCTCCTACCTGGATGTTTGTACTTGATGAACGTTGAATAAATTTCAATGTCTAGTCAGCCATAGCAGGCTGATCTTTTACCTGCATACAATGCTGTAGGTTCTAAACAGCTTAAATAAAAAGAAAAGAAAAACAGTGGCTGAATCGGTAAGCGTGCTGGTCTCGCAACCCGACGGTCGGTGGCTCAAATATGCAGCACGACCAGCAATTCTTACTTTCGCACGGTTTTTTTTTAGTACACCATTGTGAACGGCTTCACAAGTGAGCCAATGCAAACTTCGCTTCAAAAGTCCGTACGATTAATGCAGAATAAGTGCATTCAATACGGTCACAACATTACGATACAAGCTCACTCCCATTTTAGTGTGTTCATCAGCTGCAAAAAAAAAAAAAAAGAAAACTAACTTTCACAGAATTGCAGAGAGATTTGAGTCGAGGGGTGTTTAGGTGCCAAAGCACCCCCTTAAATTTCCTTAGCGCTGCGTAACCGTACTCTCGCCCCACTTTCCACATTGTTTCCGCACATGATATGTTTACGCATCGCATCGTACAGCGCCCTGAGACAAAAATATTTCTGGCTACTCCCATGCTTATGGTACCAGGTGCGCTAAGCACGGACGATTAGCAACACGTTTTGAGTGACGTATTTTGTGCATGACACAACAAATAATGTGTGTGCTGCTATAGAGGCACTGAGTGTGCTTGAGTGGGTAGTTGATGTAGAACACAGTGCGACTGTTGATTGAGAATATCTGAAGAGAGCGAAATACCATTGTCAGTTATCGAGTAGGATATACAATGACTTTAGAGTCTGATGTTACATGTTATAACGGGTCGGTTCAGGTCAGTCAGAATATGTTGGGCTTTACGTGCAAAATCCGTGACACAATTAAGAGGCACGTCGTAGTGGAGATATCCGGAAATTTTGACCAGCTGGGGTAATTTAAAGTGCACGGATAACACAAGGTAGACGGGCCTCTGGCACTTTCGCCTTCGTTGAAAATGCGACAGTCGCGGCGGGGTCGACCCCGTGTATTTTTTCGAATGAGCAGCCTTGCACCATAACCACTATACCACCACCGCAGACATTTAGGTCAATGCAGTTAAAAACGCCGTGACGTTGTCCATATTATACCGAAATCGTTCCAGAAAGTTTCGTTCTTGGCCCTTTCGGGAATCTAAAGGGACTCCGAAGTAAAAGAACAATTCTTCTTGTATTAGGAGATTAGCTTTTCTGTATACCAAGAACACCATCCTTGCGAGGAGATGACTCTTGCTAATCTGACAAATGCGCAAAAAGAAAATAGGGGTGGCGAAGCTACTTTGAAGTTCCAGCAATAAAACGCGTGACGTCACAGATGTCTGATGGCGTCTGCTAAGGCCCATACAACTATTTATCGCTAAGAAAGACCTGCCCTGTCTTCCATGGAAGCCAGAGACTAAACACAGGGAGTTCCAAAAACATTTGATGGAGCGAATTTGGAGAGCATACGGAAGAAAAAAAAAAGAAATCGACCTGCTGACGTCATTAGGGCCCAAAGTTCCGGAGTGAATTTCAAGACGAAAACATTCACATTCATTTCTTTTTCAATACTGAATATAAAATGTTGAAATTAATGACATTCCAGTATTCGATATTTCAGTTATCCTTCTAAACCACCCCACTTTTTCACTTTAGTGTCTATTTAAGACAGTGCTGGCGCTCTTCCAGAGGCATGGCGCACAACCATGCGTGAGAAGTGCTCTTTAAATATATGTAATAAATACCTTTGTTTCAGCATTTTCGCCACAGGTATATGAAAAAAAAGAAAACAAGATGACATTTCTGTATGATGGCCAATTCCAACGCTGTCCGCTGTACTCCACTGACATGACAACTTGAAACCAATAAAAAAGAATTGGTATTGCAGCGCCCCTTACTGAAAGCAGCAACGACAGTTCCGCACTGCTATGGGGAAGTGTCGCTCAAGTATTGCAAATGTGCGGAAGTTGTCTAAATAAAGACTTCTTGTGAAATCAACGCATCGTTTTCTAAATTTATCTAAGTAGGTCAGCACTATCGCACAAGCACCACGGTCATACCCAATAGTGAATAGCTCGAGCGGGAAGTTTTGTGCGACAGTGAAAATAAGTCAGTTCGCATAATTAAATCTAATTAATATTCAAATAACAGATGAAACAAGTGCATATTGCCCGCCGTTTGATTGTGTGTGCAGCCTCTATGAACGTGGTGTCTCTCCTAATATGCGCAGTACAGGAAATACGATATGGGGTTGATGGTTCAGGAGTTCGGAGTTTCGGTTCACAAATTTATCAGTATGAATAAACTGAGACCAATATCTGGCAATTTAGCAGAAAGAAAACTAGACATTGAGATCTAATTTTATAGTTTAAATCTCATTGGTACTATAATAAACACCTCTGTGACGTCGCCAACCTGCTCAAGCTCTGGGAAATTGATTTGTGTGGTTTAACGTCCCAAAACCTGCTCTGATTATGAGAGACGCTGAAGTGGAGGTCTCCGGAAATTTCGACCACCTGGGGTTCTTTAACGTGCACTGACATCGCACAGTACACGGGCCTCAACATTTCCCCTCCATCGAAATGCAGCCGCCGCGGCCGGGATTCGATTCCGCAACCCTCGGATCTGCAGCCGAGTACCATAGCCACTAGACCACCGTGGCAGGGCCAAGCGCTGGGAAAGTATACATGCAACGTGCAGGTAAAATCTAAGGCGACACGCTCTTTTGAAGCTATGAAGAGCACGTTGTCTGACCTGAACTGCATCGTCGTCGTCTTATACCTGTCAGACGTATACCTTTATACAGCGCGGCAAAAAATATAAAATGATATCAGGGTAACACGGAAATTCAGTTTCAGCATATGTTAGCCGTAGCTTTCTTTTTTTTTTTTCACGAAAACAAAACATGCAGTTTATGTTTGCTGAATGTACTTGAACGCTTATTACACAAACTGGTCTGGTTGGAGAACCTTCCGACAGCCAGTTTCTTGTAGTGTCATTACATCTGCAAACAGGGTAACCGCGCAGGTAAATTACGTAGCAGCGACCGCTTCCGTTTTCAATCACTAGTTCGAGCTATACTCGCGCGATCAGCCTGGGCTAGGGAAATTTTTCGTCCGTTAGCGCTCTAACATTTCTTTCTCTTCTACGTGCTCTTGGTACTCATAAAGGTATTTCAACCACTTTCTACGGGTGGCGTATGGCGAAAAAGGAGAGAACGCGTTATAGGTGTGACACGGGCGCAAGTGTACAACGGCTACCGTCCATGGTCGAATTGATTGATTTTTGGGGTTTTCCGTCCCGAAACCAGCTATTATTATGAGAGTCGCTGTAGTGGAGGGCTGCAGAAGTTTCGACCACCTCGGGTTCCTTGACGTGCATTGACATCGCACAGTACACGGACCTCAACATTTCGCATAAATGTAAATGCCGCCTCCGCGGCCGGAATTCGACCCCGCGACCTTCCGATCAGCAACCCAGTGCCATAGCCACTACAGGACTGCTAGACATTGCTTTTGTAAGATTATATTGTTTACAGCATGTAGCTGAACGTAGTGACCTCTGTAGCAGTTTTCTGTACACGAGAAATTGTACGAAGATGTCCTATGCATGTGTAACCGACCAAGAATGCGTCCATTTGTACTTAATATACAGGACAGTCGGCTCTAAATTGTCGCGTAGTGTATCGTATTTCTTCCTTTGCAATGCATGGCTATTAACTATCTGTGAAAACATTTTTTTCGCTATTTTTTGATACTTGCCAAAATAAAAAAAAACTGTCACGCTTCATGGCGTGCTCCTGCACGCATATTGAACAGAGGTATATACCAACCATTTACGGCGTCTCCTAAGCGGGTGTGGTAGACTAGAGCCACTTGTTGCGGATCGCAACACCTGAGCGGTCTTACGTGTCCCTGCCTAATTTTTTTTTTATTTCAAAATGATATATATCCCTCATTGCACGGCGCCTTTTTCATCGTTCGTGCGCTTTTTACAGGATGACATGGCCGAACAGGATTAGCGGAATGTGTCGCACTCGGCAGCTTGGTTCATTAAAAAAACAACTCCATGAACGGCCTTAAGAAGTATCAACTACTTGTTCAAGCATGTACGTGTATCTATCGAGCCCGTCTTCTATTCGTTACTCCATTAGCTGTCTATTCTTATATTGCCTTCGCCAGTGGAACGTTGCTAGATTTGTTGATGAATACTTTAATTCTTTTGTTCTCTATTTGTCTGATATTGCGGCGATCATAGGCCGGCTCGTCTTACGCATTACTTGTCTTACGAAAACGCGCTCGAGACACGGCTAGGTCAGCTGGTACACCCCGCAGGTAAGTGGGAATTGCTTCACTTGCGCCAATATGCCCCTGGTGCTTGGTAGGTCAAACTGCCAAACCAAATAACAAGAAATCACTGATGCTACTACGGCAGCGCTTCCGTTGATATAGCATGGAAGACACGTCATGACACTTGTCTGTTATGCGCTCAACGAGCGCGTGACTTTCTTGTGTGCCGCAAGCGGAAACCAGTATTATATTTCTTTTTCAGGTTGTGTTGCTGCTGTACACCTTGTTTTTGACAGTTTTCAGTTGCTAATTTGCTTGGACTCGCAGCAAGTGCACAAAACATTTGTTTCAATATCTTTCTTAGTTCAATAGGCGCAAGCCAGCATGCCCTGCCGTCTGGCCCGATACCGGTCGTCCCAGAACTCCGCGTACTGGGCCTTCACATCTCCTCTAATCTCAACCCTGGCTCTACCATTGCGCGTCTCCGGCGCACTAGCGAGCATGTTAGCCGCATGATTCGGCGGGTCTCCACCAAACGTGGCGGCCTTCGCGGTCGGCACTCCCTCCGCTTGGCTCACGCGTTTGTGACCAGCCGAGTCCTGTACGCTACTCCCTACCTTCGCTTGCGTCGCCACCACGAGAACCAGCTGGACGCACTGCTCCGCTCGGTTTACAAGCGAGCGCTAGACCTTCCCATCGCTACCTCCAATCGCCGCTTTGCGGCCTTGGGAGTACACAACTCGTATTCCGAGTTGCGGGAGGCCCATCATGTAAATCAAATCAATCGTCTGTCCCAGACGGCTCCTGGGCGCCGCCTTCTGGATAGGCTCTCACTGAATCCGATCTCTACCCCACCTCCCGATGCCTCCGTTCCGGAGCTGTGGCGGCAAAAACTTCGGGTCGAGCCTCTTCCTCGCAACATGGATCCCAGTCAACACACAGGCAGACGCCTAGCCCGAGCACACTTTCTTCAGACTCGATACTCCGATACCCTTGGCGTTTTCTATGTAGATGTTTCAGGACCAACCCCCTCCGGACACTTTACGGCCGCAGTGATCTCCGAGGGTCACCACATTGACGGCCTCTCTTTCCGCTCACCAAATGCAACTCAGGCTGAGGAGGTGGCCATAGCTCTGGCCGCCTCTCATCGCACAGCAAGGGTAATTATTACGGACTCGCGCTTCGCCTGTTCCCGATACCAGCATAATACCATAGCTTCTCTGGCCGCCCAGCTTCTCCAGGCGGCCTCATGGCGCTTTCACCCCCACTCCATCCGCATTGTCTGGTCCCCTGGCCACGCTGGTCTCCCCGGTAATGAAGCGGCTCATGCCGCTGCCTGCGTCTCTCTTTCCCAGGCCGTTACCCCCTCCGATCCCGCGTCTCCCCCAGGCACCTCAGCTATTACGCAGTACCGCGAAATTCTCGATTATTATCGAACCTCGCGCCGTCTTTACCCAGACCCTGCACGGGGCCTCTCTAAAGCGGACGAGCGACTCCTGAGGCGCTTGCAGACGAACACCTTGTTGTGTCCTGCGGCCGCCCAGCACTTCATGCCGGGTATACACGGCTACTGCGCGCACTGTGGGGTCCTGGCCGACACCTACCACATGATTGCAGTATGCCCTGCCCTACCTATTCCTTTTTCACCCCCCTTCCCCCTACCCACAAGAGAGGCTTGGGAGGAGTTCCTGCTCGGCTGCTCTACCCGGGACGCTCAGCGCTCCTTGGTGGCGCGCGCTCGAGCGGCGATCATCTCCAGTGGACTTCCGGAATAGGGAGACCACCCAAGTGCATCTTTAGTGCAACTCTCTGTATTTTCATGAATAAACGTTTTTCCACCACCACCACCCATTTTCTATCACAATTTAGATATAAGAGCCACAATCCTACAACAGCAAACATCAAATATCACACCGCAGACAAAGCTTTCCATCGAGAAAAAGTAAAGGCCGTATAGGCAAGTATCGATGGATGATGATGATTGGAAGTCCGGCCAGGACAGAGTGATGCATAAAGGTATTACAGAACGTGCAGCTTTGGGACATGGAGAAATATTTACAAAAGTAACTAAGATCGCTTGTTTGTGTTGAATAAACCAGGGCATCCCACTCAGAACGATTTCCTTTTGATCGGATTCCAAGACATTCCTCTAAAATGCCTACAGCATATAGAGCTTTCAGGCAATATACCTTAAGCATATCAAGTATTTTCGTTTATAAAGCTCATAGGCTCGGCTTCGTGCGCCCCGTTTGAAGCATAGGACAAATTCGAGCTATGCTATTAGTTTAGGCACTGGCTGGAGGTAATTCGTCTTTTCAATTTGGAAGACGCCTGTACAAAAAGGTGAAAGCATCTCAACTTCGCTGGTACCCATGCTTCTGGCACAGCGTGCTTCCTTGACTCACTAAAAATATTTGTACCTTTTCCAGAAGTGTCTCCTTCCTCCTCATATGACAGAATTATGAAAGCACTCACGGCAAGGAATGCCGAATAGTCTTAATACTTGCGGAAATTCACCGAATGCAGTACATCTCGACATTCCTCTATACGGGCGCGACACATACCCATCCGAACGGCCGTACGCGGCAAGGCCAGGTAGTCCATGCACTGGGGATTCGGGACGAATCGGCGTCTGGCTGGAGCCTATAAACAAACATAACGTAGAGCGCGAGGCATTTACATTTGTTGAAACAACACTCAATAGCTCGGGGCCACAAAACCGGCCTCCACAGAAACAACCATTATAACACTTTTGCTTATGGTAGATTACTGGAACTTATGGTATAAAAACTGGGACGGCAGCGCTAAAATAAACTGAAGAAAGAACACACAAGGACAAGCGCATACTCTCAGTTGACATTTTATTGAAATAAAGGCACATAAGAAAGACATAGTGATGTGTATTTCCTTTGAATAAAATTTCTATTGCGTGTATGCTCTTGTACTTGTCTTATTTCTTCAGTCTCTGTTAGTGTTGCGCTATGAATTCATCATCACATGCGACCCTCCCAACTCGCCCAAATGTCCGCGGTGTTAAAGTATACGCAGTTCATGTGTGACCTGCTGCTATAAATGTATCCCTTTTCTTGGAACACCCTGCTTACAGGTTCTTTCTACAATTCGCTGCTACACTCGTTACTTTCTCGTGGTAAATAAATAAACAAAGAAAAGATATCTTGTTACTCGATTTGTGGTCCTCTATTCTGCTGTATCCACAATATAGCAGCCCTCCAGGCACGCCCACTGAAGGCCTCCAAGTAGCGAAAACTGAGTAATGATCGCCGTTTGCAAGTATAAATACCCTAAAATATTTATTTAATGATATTTATAACTTATTTCTAGCACACACTTATCGTGGCACATTTGAGACGACGATTCATGGGAGACGGAGCCGGTGGTGAGGCCACCTTCTGGAAATAAGGGGGAAAAAAAACAGTAACACTTAAACTCGCATGTTGCACTGTTACTTAAAGGAACCTCAGCACTCTTCCCGTAAAATGGCGCTTCCAACTGAGCGAGTCAGCTCCGAGTGTATTTCTTCGCATAACTTCAACTAAAAATATTCCTCCAAATGACATTAAGCAATGTTCCAAGTTTTATTGCTGTTGTACATTCACGTATGATGTTAGGCTTTCCTGGTTTCTTATTAACTGGCTTAGAATATCGCAGCAATATGCGCTTTTTATTTACTTTGGCTTTGCGATTCTCCACACTTCCTACAAGACTAAATTGCGAAGCGCAGCTCGGAAGTCGCGAAGATAAATCGAACTTCTCGTAATACGGAATGTAAGCGATCAGCTACTACGTCAATGATTTTTGGGGCTTCTTTCGTGTTAATAAACATTCAAATTGGCAACGTCTCTGGAAGAAACCCTTCATCCGAATGCTGTAATGCAAAGAGCAGGTCAAGGAAGCATTTATGCGCATTCGGCAAACATGTTTGCAAGCTTTCCTCACGAGAGAAAAATATTAAGAGTAAGCGCTCACCAAACATACATCGCAGCGATATTTCCTTCTGAGCGTCAGATGACATCAATCGGCTCAAGAGGAACTGTCGATACCTTCGCATGCTTGCAACATAAATGAAAAATGCGCTGTACAAAGGGAGAGAGAGGGAGAGAAGAAAAAGAAATCTTTGTAAGGCAACAGCAAAATGTCTTTCGGTTCGCCCTGCAGCTTTTTGATAAGGATAGCGCTTGCTTCTTCGTAATGGCTGAATAAAATGTGTACTTACCTGTCGTCAGCAATTTTGTTGGGCTGTTCCTCCTCGAGTTGTCGCACCACACAACAGCGCAGCAGGCCTTGTGTCCTTTTCTCAGTTTCATGTTTTGAGCACGTTCGCCCTCAAGTACCAGCAAAAAATTCACCTTCAAGGCTTACTAGAAAAAGTGCACACGTGCACACAGTGAAAGCGGCAGGAGCAGGCGAACAGAGTGGCAGCAGATGCGATAAGAGCGAAAGCGCCACCCGGTCGGCGCAACGAACGAAGCGACTAAATAAATAAATAGGGTGTCAAAAAAAAAAAAGAAGGAATGGCGAAAAACACATTTTATTTCTACGCCTAACTGCATTACCTTATTGCTGCGTAGGTTGGAAAGGTACTACATGCAAAGTTGCTGAGTTTTCGCTTAGATACTGCAGCATAATGGCGACGCTTTATTTCCAATACCGAAACTAGCCGAAGCGCCCGGCCTTTGCTCGGGTTGCCTCACCGGTGTTGCGATTGTCGTTATCTTAACCTCGTTCAGCAGGGCACAAAACCGCCACTTCAGTGTTCCTAGGCTGACGTTAACTGAAGACCCCTCGAAAACGTTGCTGTTGTCTACCCGTGTTTAACTTCGTCGACAGGCGGTGCCTTTAGGCTAGCAATGAGGCTTCTCGCCTTTGCTTGGCTTCTTATACAGACCATTTTTGCCGTGAGGCCACCTCTCGAATTGTGCAGTAAGTGTACATTATTCAGAAATGCAATTTAACTTTCACTGAACCCACTGCTCAATTCTCGGTACAACAGCTCCCGGTTTGCCACATCAGATATTCCACGTGCGAATCCTCTTTCTTTGCATACGAGGAGCGGCATCGGACCTGGTGAGTGTCCACGGAAGGTTTTAGAAAAGTTTCTGTATTCATTGAGTGGTGGTCATGAAATCAGTATTTAGGGAAACATTTCTTAAAAGTGTATGTGCATCCTGACACAGCACGGCGATCTACTAAGGTTATATCACTCTAACGTTACGTTAAGCACGATGTTGCATTAATAGTGCGTTAAGGAAACGTTGCTTATGTAATTAATATAGTTTAATTACATCCTGTTACTTGGCAAGTTGATGCATATCTCAAAAATGAAAAAAAAAGCTATGACTTCTTTAAAGCCACAAAACAGGCCTAACTTAAAGAAGGCCAGGCATTATAACCCCTGACTTTTTGAGCTGGCTGGTTCGATGAAACAAAAATATCATAGAGGTGGAGGAGGAGAAGGGAATAGGAAAGGCAGAGAGGCTAATCTTGGCTGAGCCCGGTAGGCTACCCTTCAACTGAAAGGAGTGTGTGTGTCTTTGGGGGGGGGGGGGGGAGACTTAAGGCACGCAATTCTTTCATGATGTTAGATGTTTAACGACAAAGTCACGCAAGTCGCTAACGGAGTGAGTGTTTACACAAAAAATTATGGGCTTGCCATCCAATTTCAGCTGGTGCAGCAGCTTGATCACCTGAACACGGACGTGCTTCACTGCCGCGACGACTTCTGCCTTGTGACCAAGTTGTGTGAAAGGGGTCAGCTGGTAAGTTTGGCACCTAAAGAAGAAATGGTGACTGTTTTTTGTCCTTCATTTCCTAAGGCCCCGACATAGGGGTCCAGTGGATATGGTACTCGGCTGCTGATCCAAGGGTCGCGGGATCACATACCGGCCGCGGCGGCTGTATTTCAATGGAGGCCGCAATGAACTAAGGGAACACGTGCAAGCACGGACATAGCAAAAGTGCACTACACCAAAGCCGGTGTTTGTGCTGTCTACTTCTCTTAAATTAAGAACTCAAAAGACGTTTTCTGTTAACACACGGGTGGAAATTAAGAACAAGCAACCATTTTACCACATCATTAACTGGTGTTCTTGTTTATGTTTGTCACTGCATTGAACTTTACTTTCTAACTTCGCTGCTAAATTAATACTGAAGCATTTATGCTTCGGTGGCTCCTTCGCGATTGTTCCTTCAGAGTGACAGATATTAGAGAGTGAATTATTGTGTAATCATGGAACGTTTTTGTGATTGCATCAGTAGTCCTGTTTTTTGCTGAGTAGGGAATATGTTATATATGCGGCAGCTTTATGTGTCTCATCGGAAAATGACCTTGAAAAAGACGGAGCTATGAAACGCACGACAAGAAGTAACGCGAAGAAACGTTGAAAGTTTTCTGTTCGGATACCGAGGTCCCACACGAAGTCCATGAGCGAACCATAGGATGTCTGAGCATTTTTAAGACGTAACGAATAATTCACAGAGTGACTGTAATGTCAGCAATAATTGCTTGGGCATTAATTATATGACCTCATCAAGGTCACCGCCTCGTGAGGTATGCGCCACACATGGTCGAAAGTTCGGAAGCAGATTTGCAAAAGCGTGTCGAATAATTGATGTCAAAGGTTTCCACCTTCGCGTCTCCAAGTGCATCAAATAAAGCTAGAGTAGCTTTCAATACGTATTTTACCGTGTTTACATGACACTTCACATTCCTTATTGCACATTTGCCAACCGCATTCATTCGGCCGTGCAACGAATAACCGCATCAATGACCATGTTTTATTCGGTTTTTCAGGAGCCGGAGTTGGCGAAACACCTGGTGAGTACATTTTTGTCTGTTAAACGCACAACTTAAAGCTCCCAAGGAAGCATTTTACCAGTCAAGTGAAAAGCCAACGTTATCATTAGTTGCTGCAGACTACATGCATTGCATAAGCGAATACATTGCGTCCACGCATGCGGCAAAGAAAGCGAGTGGCAAATTTTATTTATGTCTTGTCGTACCGTTGCTCCTGACGCAGTGGTTAACGAGAGATCAATATTTATTGACCATATGCCACAACACACAAAGAAAAAAGCAATACTTTTCATTTGACAACAACGTGTTCATTGTGCAGATTACGAGTTTTTTGTAATTTCGAGATGCACTAATTTATGAAAATTTGTTGTAGAATAATGAAGTGAATAATAAATGCAACGAAATGTTAATGCATGAGGCACTTTTCCTCTTCTTCTTCTCATTGCCTTAAATTTCAACTCAGGTACACATGGGGTTATATGTGCAACTTTTAACGCGATAGCGTTAGAGAGCTCGTTCCGCAGAAATACCACCGTCGGTGTCGGCGTCTCTCCGTGAGTGAAAAATCTCCCGTGAGCGAAAAATAACAGCTCCAAAAATGGAGAACTATGTCCATCTAGCGGAACACATATCAAGCAATGTCTCGACTACCATGGTCTCCGAGACGGCGAGCGCGCCCGCCATCTCGGAGGCCATGTGACTACAGCAGAGCCTATATCCGGTCTCGTCGGATCCTCTGCATCCACTTTTTTAGCATTTCATTCTCACGATACCATTAAACAAGTAAAGTACTGCAGGTGCCATTTCACTGACCGTAAGGCGATGCTTGTTGCGGTTGGCCGGAAGAGGTCTCCAGAAGAACAAATCGAACAGCTTCCGGATATTTAACGCAAGGAGGACGACATAATGTGACCATTTACGAATACAAGTGTCACGCCTACGCGCACTTCATTATACAGGGCGATGTGACGACATCACTGCACAAAATTTTCATGAAATTGATATAAAAGTGCTGTTAAATAAATCGAAAACCTCTACCATTACTATAGATACGTCGCGCGCGCGTGTGTGTGTTTCTGTGTCTGTGCGTGTGTGTGTGTAACAACACACATTAATAAGTATGCACTGAGTGGTTGAAGTGCACACTAGGGGCCGGATTTCGCTGTCGCGTTCAACTCTTAATGGCGAAGCTTAAGGATCCCCCAGTTTTTGCAGTGGCAAGGCATTTGCGATTTGGCGTAGAGTCCATTTGCTAAGATGTCGGAGCCTTAGTGTAATCGCAGTTTTATAAAATATCTATCTAGTGTCACAGCAGCCATCATATAGTAAATGTCTCACTGAGACGTTTTCTAACGCGAAAAAGTTAGGTATACAGGCATAAATGAGTTCATGATGTTTTGAAGTGTTGGGAGAATGAAAGTTGTTTGGCAATACTTTTAAGAAAACGAATAATTTCTTGCGTATTTTATCATATTCCGTGTTGATACCTGTGCATCCTGTCGTAACACGACATTGTTTTATTATTGAAGCGAGGAAAAATAAGGACGGCAAATTTCTGTCTGGAACAAAGAATAGAGTACAACACTTAAGAGACGGACAGGAAAGGAAACGACATGCTTACGAGCTGTGTGACATGTAGATATATATATATATATATATATATATATAACGTAAGCAGTTCTGGGCTCGTTACAGGGAGGCGATGGTACCCGCCGCCACCTCCCCTGTTTGTAACCGCTATGCGCTTCAGTGTGAAAAAAAAGCTCTGTGCCTGTGCGGAATGCAGCCCATCTTAATAGGGGTAGTGCCCTACAACCCTCACTAGCTCTCCCTACGTGGCTGAGAACTTTGTGCTCTCAGCAACGACTGTGATTAGTAATAATGTCTTTCAGAGCATTGTATGTTGCCAGCAGCCGGCTGCGCTTTCATGAACGAAGACGAGAAGTCGACAACGATGACGAAGAGAAAGAAGACTGCGAATAAGAAGATTATGAAGAAGTCGGCTAATTAGAAGACGTTGACGACGAAGAAGAAGGCGACGACACTGAAGAAAAAAGAGGAAGTCGATGACGATGGAAAAGAAGATGAAGCAGGAAAAGCAGAGTGTGGAAGGAGAACAGAGTGGGGAGGAGCAGGAAAAAGTAACAATGAAAGAAAAGCAAAATCTATCTTACGCTGCAACTTTGCTGCGTCCTCTGCGCAAGCATGGGAGTCTTTTTGTTTACGTTTTTGTTTTTCAAGATGAACGTCAACCAACTCGCCCAACTTGCTATTCTGTTTCTGGAACTGTCGAGGCGTACGTAGCTCTACAGATCACGTTGAAGCCCTCATATATTGAGCACAGACTAGACACGCACTGATGTATGTAGAAATCTGAAGATTCCCGGTTACTCCGTATGTTATCGTAACTGTGTAGCTCCTTACACATGTTCTAATTTACGATAATATAAAAATAAAAGACTCGCTAGATATACTTGAGCTGAGGTGCTTGCATAGAGTTTTGAGATACTGGTGGACTGCAGAAAGAAGCAGTATCTCAGTCAGACAGGAGTCAAATTCCAAATTTTCTTTTGAAGCAAAGGTCATGAAACTAAAGCTTTCATAGTTTGATCATTTCATAAGAGCTGCCGCTTCCATGTAGTGAAGATTATCCCTAACCAAAGCGGAAAGTAACAGATAACGTGGTCGCACGTGCGTGATGTGGTTATAATGCATCTTTGAGGCCGCTTTGAAGCACCTCATTGGGCTTAATGACCTTCGAATAGATATCTCTCAATGGAATTCTGGTGCTCATGGTGTCACCAGGAGCTATCAGTGACGACATGGCATCTAAGAGTCACCATTCGGGTTCCAATTCTCTGGCGCATTGGTATTACCACACTATATTGTCAATGGAGGATAGAGCTCCTCATTATTACCAGAGCTTCGGAATAACGTACACGACACGCAATGCGAATCGCAATATAGGGCTACAACAGTGCTGTGATTTACGCTTAGGCGTCTTGTGTCCAAATTGTTTCTAAGTCAAAAAGCAATGAAAGTAGCTGTAAACTAACAGGGAGCGCAAGAGTGAACCAATAACTGTGCATGTTTCTTGTAAGAAGTTTGTGTTCACATTTCGCCGCCGCAAATCTGTCATGTGCAGGCTTTTGTGTGTCTCACGTAATTTTTGTTTGCAGGCTGCCAACCTGATACAGGAACTTCAATGCCTGGCAACATTTTGCACCACGCCTCCGGTTCTTGGGCCAAATACGACTGACGTCGCGCACTGCGGGAACAGAATATTGCCGTAAAATGCGTGTAACCAAAGGAAAAAGAAAACAAAGTGGGAAAGTCGCCGATCCTGTTATAATGACTTCAGTTAATCGGGTATAACCATTCGATGACAGGTTGAATCCTGCAGAGCTAAACCATCATAACATCTCAAGGCAAGAGCAAACATAAGGCTCATGGCACAGGTAAATACCATAACACCGACTAGAACTTTACTAAACATTGGGAATTAAAGCAAGAAAAATAAGGAGCCTTCAGCGAATTTCTCCTAGTTGGGAAATCTTTACGTACTTTCAGCTAAAATAGAAGAAGGTAAACTGGCGCGTGACAGCCCGTGTCGAAGCACGTTTTTAATCCGCCGTGGTAGCTTAGCGGATACAGGTGTTGGCTTGCGAAACTCCATAGCTCTTGGGATCGAATCCTAACCGCGGCGGCTGCATTAAGACGGGGGCGAAATCCGCAAAGAAAAGAACACCTTTCTGCTTAGATTTAGGTGTATGATAAAGAACACCAGGTAGTCAAAATTACTCTGGAGTCCTCCTCCGCATGGCGTACCTCATAATCGTAGCTGGTTATGAGGCACGCCCGGTCAATTATTACTATTATTAGGCACAGTTTTTACTTGAGCATTTTAACCATGCATTTTAACCGTGAACTCCTGTCTCTACGACGACGAATAAGTGCCATGGCAGAACACTGGGTCTTTACGCCCTGCAATTTTTTTCATCTCTCTTTCCCTTTTACTTTTTTTTAGATGCGAAGCAGCTCTTTGACTAGCCTGTGTAACGCTGTCCCTCCGTCCGCACAAACGCGAGGCAACGCGCTTCCCTCGGCGCAGGCGTTGGAGCGGTGCCAAGTAGGTCACGCCGCAGCTGGGCGTTGACGTCACGCTCCCCTCGCACGCTTCCCTCGCAGGTGCGCGCGTACGTCACTCTCTCCCTCACCCGCCGGAGCGCCCGCAGCTGCCGGCTCCAACGCCCGCTCGCCTCCCGTGTCTGCGTTTCAAACAAACGTTTACACCAGTAAACGCTACACCGAGTTTCGCTTCAAACTGTTCTTCCAGCACCCACGTTAGCGCCGTTCAACCCGTGACGCCACCCGTGCGCAACGCTGCTGCTTCGCATCCCATCAGGGTTCCCTTCGGGGAGATGGTCAATTTTTTCCTTTTTTCGAAGTTCCTGCTACCCTAGCTGTTCTTGCCGCGCGATTCATGGCCTATCGTCCGTTGTCGACTTCCAGACCAAAACAAAACAAAACAAAACAAGGCCTGCTATTTTTGTGAACAACACTGGTCAAGTGCTGTTTCCTCGAGTGCGATGGTACTGGAACCTCACACGCATCCACCAGACATCGATGTTCCCGCGGAAGACGCCCCAGAAAGCGAACCGGCACAGAGAGCGACACCGACAGCGAAAACACCATTGACTACTGTGTCAGCCGTGAAGAATATGACGACACCTTCGAGCTGGTGAGAAGGCGCAAGGCGAAGAGAAGGTTCTTGAGCACATCTTCCCATTCGAGTGCATCCATTATGAGATCTTCGCGGAATACTGAGCTACTCACCATTCTCTTCGCGCCTGTTCGCACCACCGGCAACATGAGACGTCTTGACAGGCAAGCCCCCTAAGGTACAGTCGCTGGTGCCAAATTCAAGGGACATTAAATACCCGCAAGAACGTCCTAGCAATTTACGTAAATTATGTGGCTACCTTGGATACCTTGCGCAAGGTGACTGAACTGAATGGAATGGGTGTCCACCCTCTCATACCGATGGGCAAATAATTCAGCAGCGGTGTAATATATGTCATTGCGAGACCATTGCGGATACTGACCTTCCAGTTCTGATCGAACCCGCTATAGGAAACAGCACCATCACAAGTGTTTTTCGCTTGGGCCCGTCACCATGCGCCAAGATTACATTTAAAGCGAATCACTGTCATCGCATGTAAAGGTGGGCCACTTTCGCCATGCAGTTCGCTCTTTCGTACCCAAAACTCTTCAGCTCTTGAAGTGCATGATGTTGGCTCACGTGAGTGGCCTGTCCAGAAGTGGTACAGTCTGCTCGCGATGCACTGAGACCCACACCACGGACACGTGCAAGGCCCGTAGGCTGAAGCGCATAATCTGCGACGGTCCTCACGGCACTTCTTTGAAGGAGTACTCTGTTATTCGAAGGGAAATGGCTATTCTGAAGAAACTGGTTAGAGAAGACACGTCTCGCCGAGAAGCAGTCGCATCGATCAAACGAAAACGATGTTGTCTGCGAGGGCGCTCCCAAACCCTCGGGAGCCTCGTTACCGCCGGACCTTGTCCGAAATCACCGGCCCCTTTGCCACCCAAGCTAAGCGTTGCCGAAGCTACGGTCAAAACAGATTTAACCTGCAAGACAGCTAACAACTGGCCGGAGCTCCGAAAATCAAATGCGCCCAGCGAGCGACACCAGGTGTCGACACCAAGGGACATTTGGCCTGTCCCTTGTAAACTGACGGAAGAGAACAAGCAAATTGTCAGCATGTTCTGTTCACTGGCGATTGCTATTCGCGCGCTCCTCTACAAGACGGACACAAGGATAGCTCGAAGCGCGTCGCAAGTATTGGATGCCATAAATTCAGTTCTTTCAAGCCTTCAGAAGCGTCTTGCTTGAGAACTCAGCACCATTACTCGTGAACGACAGAAGGACTCGTCGCGGCATGATGTAAGGATCACTTGAGGCCATTCATCTCGAATTTCAGACATTGCAGGTTTTGCTAAGGTGGTTATGAACGCCAACGGGCTGATCCGCGGTGTTTAGCTACGAACCCTGGTCATTTATAACTTCAGCGGCACTCGACAAACATCTTTTTTCTGTCCTCCTCCACCTCTCAAGCTTTATCTCCCATTCCCCCTTCACCAGTGCAGGGTAGCTAACCGGGATCCGCTTAGGTTAACCTCTCTGTCTTTCCTTGTCCTTCTCTTTCTTCCTTCCTTAAACCGTGCATCCAAAATAAATAGTTTGTTGACACTTAGCCCTTGGTGTTTATTTGTGTTTATTTGTTCTTCAACCGCCTTCTATTCCTGCTTCTCGAAATGCTCCGGCTCGTATCGTCGTTCATGTTCACGCAGATTTGGAGTGAATACATGCTTTTCCAAATGCCGTTTAGGCCGAGAAGTTCTTGTGGACCTAAGCTTACGTAAACTGAGAGCAATGTCCTGTGTTGTAATTGATAGCACGGCTGCTCTTCGAAATGAATTTTAGCGCTAATCGTGCGCTTTGTATACCGACCAGTGGGAGGAGCAGCTGTGGCGAAATCTTTAGTTGTGTGGATGTGTGAAGCTCACTGTAAGAATAAGCCTAAAAATGCAAAGGACTTAAAATGGACGAAAAACACATGCCGTCACTTAGGTGTCCAACTTACGACCTTTAGCAACAACGGTAGTTGTTTCCCCGTCCGCTTTATTACGTGTTTCTGTACATTTTAATCCTGGGAGTGTTAGCCAACGCCACTCATAGGCATGACGGCGAATGTGGAACACTATTTTCGCCAGAAGGTGTCACGTAGCACGTGATATTACTTCGAGGTGGCTGCTGACCAATAAACCCTTGCATGCTACCTAAGAGCGCCGAGACTGCCGGAACGAGACCCTCCCTATGAAATAACGACAGCAAGGGAATTTAGTACACCTTTAACGTGTACCAAAATCTAAGCGCACGGCCCTCTGGCACTTCGCATACATCGAAATGTGAGTGACATTGCCGTGATGGAATCCGTGTCTTCCAGGTAAGCAGCCGATCTCCGTCACCACTCTGCCACCGCCGCGTCTTTAGATGGAGTTGATCGATGTATGCGACGCGTATACCGTTTCATGCATTGTGGCTGCTCATCTGCATCATGACGTGCGATAATTTACACCCGCTAACACTGAAAGAGATGGGCAGTAGGAAAATAGCACTGAAACAATGGGAAATAAAGAGCGCCATGGTAATAAAATTGTCATTACTCTTGATTTTTTATTTTTAATATTTCTTGCGGCTATTGACAAAACAGTCAGCAAAAATGGTGAAAGGGTTCAGTAACTCAAGTACACACAAGCAAATACAAGTACAGACAATAAAATAAAATTAAGCAAAGTGATAGGCCTTTGCACCGCAGTCGTAGTTCTTTCTGAACATTACCCGCACTAATTCTTCAGACCTTGTGATAATGACGATTTAGTGCCACAGACGCCAACGAAAGCAGCACCAGTTTTGATAAAGGACAATGAGTAAAATGTCATCTTATTGAAGTGAAGATTACAATTTTATTACATGACTATACTTCTTGTTACTCGTATTAAATGCGAAGCATTTCTTCCAGATCTTGAGCAACTTTGAATCTATCTATCTATCTATCTATCTATCTATCTATCTATCTATCTATCTATCTATCTATCTATCTATCTATCTATCTATCTACTAACCGCCTACGTCCTGGCCGTTTCGTTCACCCAAGATGCATTAAGGTTTGGATGGCGCGGTACAAATGTATGACCAACATGGATGATTGATCTTTACACTGCTAACATAATATGCTCGTCATGTACGTCCCGATTAACGACACTGGAATTATGTGTGGCTCATGTACCTAATGCTCGGCCCAGGTTATTCGGGTATGCGCCATAGGTGTTAGGATTTTATAGAGACCATGCATGCTCGGGTCAACTAAAATAGACAATTAACAGATGAATACAACACACTCGAAAACAACAGAAACACACCATTTGTCGGAGCACGGTATTAAAATGTAGACATACAGGGAACGACACACACGTACGCGCTGTAATTCCGAAGCCAATAAAGTTGAATTTTACACAATTCGCCATAGCCAATCTCATCGCTGACTGCTTCGCATTATACCGATTCCCACAATGCATGGGATCTGCAGGATTTTTATAATCTGACACTCTTTTGTTCCTTGTTGTTTGGTCATCACCGCCGTTACCCAGATAATTGAAACAAGTCCTTAAACAACGTCCATATGCCTATGCTCACCTCCATATGCCATACATATATCCTCACCTGTGTTCACGTGGCCTTCGTTCTTTCTCTATTTGCTTCAAAATAAACAAAACATTGTACACAAGAATGCATACACAAGATGTAGACAAGATTTTGCGCACATAAGGGTATACCTAGACTGTCAGGTTATGCCCTTTAAGAAAACGTAAAAAATGGTGTAATTAACGTCGACTCAATGCGAGCATGCTCAAAGTGCCGACCGAGCCTCGGGAAACGTGTGATATGCCTTCTGCAACACTTGCGACAAAACAAATTACGGAGCTCCATAGGGTCTGTGATGGGTTATATGTTGGCTTATTGTCAAGTGCCTTGTGCTCTTAGCATCCATAAAACTCTGAGACATCATTTTCATATGCATTGCCGTATTACATTAACCCAGGCGTTTGCTTAACATGAACCGGCTCGTAGTTTTTCTTTTTTTGTGTGTGCGTGTGCATGTCTTTACGAAGTCAGTGGTACATATTTGTTGCTATATGGCTCAGCGTTTGCCTCAGCGTTTTCCCCTCAAGTCGCTGAGCTCCCTCGAGTTAAGGACCGCAGTGAAACTGTCATGCTGGCCAGTCAGCATAACAGTCAGGTTGCGGCCAGTCAGCTGCCGTTATCGCCGCCGGAAGAAGAAAAAGCTTAGCTTGGTGGCGTGATTATCGGTGGTTTTCCTAGACTGCGTGAGTAAACAGGAGAAACTTACCTAGACGGCAAGCCACGCTGCAGTTTCAGTCCGTGGCATCTTTTTTTTTAAACAGCTGCGTCCTCTTGCTAGTGGGCGCACCAACGGCCCAAAATGCACGCCCGATTTATTGCTTTCGTATTCGTCACCTTGGCAAGCAGCTGTTTTGCCGGTTCCTTGGACCTATGCGGTACGAACTTTCCTTTGATATGCACATACATCATTAGTGCTCAACTTGTCAAGTCGTGTACATACGTGGCAGCACTTTGCTATTATTGATGACTGGGTGGCGTTGCTCCAAACGTTTCAAGGATTCGCTCCTCGATGCTAGAACATATCATCCAGTCTCATTCCGCGTGAGCAATATTGGCTCCAGTATAGTTCGATTGGAGGATATTTCCGTGCCTGAGCCCGCAACTTATGTCTGGCATAGTCGTCCTTTTGTCGCAACCGTTGTGATGTTTGTATGCAGTTGCAATAAGCCAATCGCCATATTAATGTGAAGAGAGAGACTCCTGCCTGCTATATCTATTAAATGTTTTTACAACAGTTTGCGCACAGGCGTGGGTGCGACGCATCAAGATTGAACAATGTGTAACAAAATGCGTGTGTTCAGCCTCACTTAAGGCATTGCATGATTACAACTCCTTATTGAAGGCAACGCTGTTAAGATCTTCAATTTTAGCACTGTGCAAGTATATTCAGTGTCGTCTGACCACCGATGATTCACAGCGTCGCGCATCTAAGTGGAACAGAAATGAGCTCGCCGGAAAAAAAAAAAACAAAAAAAATCTCAATAAATCTCGGGGCTACAAGCGCACATTAAATGTATCTGGAAGCAGAAAAAGCACCTTGCCTGGTGTCTGGGGGCAGCGGCAGTGTTATGTGCCAGGTCAAACACGGCTATCGTTTTGGCAACAAATAAGCGCTACAGTGACGGAGCCTGTCGGCTCTGTCAGTGTAGGGACACACTTGTAAACGGCAAACAGAAGAAAACATATAGCGCTATTTTCACTTATATATATATATATATATGCAGCCGTAGTACCCAGGTCCCTCAGTTTGGTATTGTTAATTATGTCAAGACTGATAATCCACTACGCCATCATGCATGGTTGTCGGGCAGGAACGGCGCCGTACTTCGTGGCACCGCGCATCGCGCTATCGGATCTGAATTGAGTCCCTCGCTCGGCGCTTAGAAGTACAGCTCGGTTGTATACATGAAAATCTGGGTGGGAATGGTCTCGCTTTTTAGCGATCACTCAGTAATAGTATGGAGAGACTCGGGCGGCAAGACAGGGGATCCATGCAGTTTAACCGTGGCAGGACCGCTACGAATAGAGAGTGAGCGCAAGGGCAATAATAAACCTAATCACCGTAATTGTCATAACTTAACCATGTAAGCTTCGTAATGGGCACATGAAGGTGACTTGTGTATTTGGTTATATTATTTCTGTGGTCTAGATTATGTACCTACATCCACGCGCACAATAACTTTCACATACGTGACCAGGGCTTTGTCTCCGATGCATATGACGTCATTTTTTTCTTCGCTTTTTTGCTCCACTTCTCCACCACCGTGTATCACTGCCAAAGGCACGAAGTGTAAGCGAGCCACATGCCTGCGCAGCAAAACAATGTTCATTTTGGGAATGTTTTGTAATCGGCAGGATGGATACATTTTCGTTAGATTGGCACGTGCTACTTCACAGCGATACGTGATAGATTATGCCTGCCTCGCATGGGCGTCTTATGCCTTTGTTTATTGTACTTGTAACAATGGATAATTGTTGATATAGATATCATGATAGGGTTCATGCACACACGATCGCTTGCTTCGATCCGAACTCGCTCTTGCTGCTTGCCCGAAATCAGCCACCGGTTTGTGTCACCTCATGCTGGAGAAAGAGCATCAGGCATGTTTTTATATATATATATATAAGTCAGATGAACTGTTTGCTCAGCCACGCCTGTTAAGCCTGAAGAACTGGGTGCTTGAGAGGGGCTTTTGGAAACTGCGAAATTATCGCGAATATTTTGCTGTGCGCATATATAAAACACATCAAATCACGACTTTGGAACTCATGGACGGCACAGTGCATGTCCGCAGCTTTATAAATTCGAGGTGCAAGACAGCCACTTCCGGCGGTGCTATCATGTACGTTCACTCGTAGACACCGTGGAGACGCCGAGCAGACGACGCGGAGAGGATTAATACACCTTGAGGGATTTTAGCTCCGTAAAACTTCGTTAAATAGTCCTGCAGCCCCCACGTTGCCGAAAGGAATTTCTGAGATGGACTATAGGTAGAGTTACTGTTTAACTGCAGCCCGATATAAAGCTGACTGAACCAAAACTGAAACAGCGAAATACCACGCTAGCAGGAAAGCAGCAACGAGTACAACAGGGCAACAATGACACATTTTCTGTCAGTTTGTTTTGTTGTGTATCTAGCACTATTTCCGAGAAAATCGCACGAAATTGAAGTCAATGATGTATCGTTGCCACACGTACTGTTTCAAAATACTCTTTGTTGGTTTTTAGAAAATGTCGAAAAGCGGAGAAGTGAAATTATACGACTGTTCGACTGCCTTCAGTCAAACGCTTCACCGGAGGTAAGTACAGTTTATGTTCCTAATTTGGATTCATCAATTAGACACAAAGACAGGACATGAAATCGATCATAGCGGTCAACTGCGCAAACCTTTTTGCTTGTATGTAACCTTGGTTACCGCCAGCACACTTAACCGACAATTTGGGTGGCAAACGCTTCTACAGAATAACAATCTGCCCTGGTACCGAAATTGTTCGACTCTTAACGATACTACATCCTGCTGAATGCGTACGTGCGAGGCTTGCCTCGCATGAACCAATATTCTTTGTATCGTCCCGAAATGCCTTCAAGCGAGTCGCGACCACGACGCTTGCAAGGAATCCTGAACTCGTTGTACTTAATAGTGCGAAACAAAGAACATACAACAACTCGCTTGGACTAACAACTTCTTTGGTTTATTATTTCATAAGCTCTTAGAGATACCAAATCTGTGTCCGCCGCTTGGCCTTCATTCTTCCAAACAATGCCGCTTTGCAGTACCGCACCCTGGCGTCTCCTGTTGAAACTTTTATTTCATTGCAATAATTCACATGTGAATGAATGCTGTCAGCATTCCTTATTGAAATGTTGATATCCTTACGGAAACGTTCCTTTCGGTATTCGAATAAGTTCGTATATTTCTGTACGAAATACACGTAAATACAATATATGTGTCATATATTTCTCATATTTTTGAACGTCAGTCATGCGGAAACATATGGGGTGATCATAATGGTCAGACGGAACGTTTCAGGAGGGGATATATGTCACAGTGCATAGCTTCTGTGGGCTTGCGCTGCAGGACATATGAGGCACCTATCCTGTGTATTCAGATTTCAAGTGTAGCTATAGTCCAAGGAACTAACGCACTCGTAATTAATAGAAGCTGTTTAAACTTATGATCCCACACCACATGTAACGGGCCATGACAATGATAGTTTAGATAAGGTGACATCAACCACAAAGGTAAAAAATTCGACGTTTCGAGGCCAGCTTGGCCCTTTAATTCTTCAGGGATGACGAGTCGTCGCTGGAGAGCAAGTTTTATATCGGAGCGCTCCTTTTGTTTGGTGGCTGGAACACGCGGCGAAGTCCGCTGAGACAGGCACTCGGCAGTGCACCCACAGACCGGTTTATGCTTGTAGCTGTTGCCTGGATGTGCCAGGATGCAACAAAGAGCCGCTTGCTGGGTTTGGACTCCACGTAAATGACCTTGGCCTTCTCAAACGAGATGCAGTGGTTATGCACCTCGCTGTGTTCCGCGAGAGCGTTCTTCTGCCTTTCAAAATGTCGCACGTCACTTTCGTGCTGCCGCAGTCCTTTGGGAAGTTCCTTGTTTCCCCTATGTAGGTGTCATCGCTCTCTGCAGACGGGATAGAATAAACAACCTCTTGTGCGTTCTCTTCTGGCGGTCTGTCTTTCGGCCGTGGAAAGAAGCGACCAAGCGTGTTGGATCGTTTGTGGACCACTTTGCCGAGAGGACACGTCCAAGTGCTTCAATTGTGCCTTTGACATAGGGGAATAGCACCCTTGCACAGCTTGTTGGCGGCGGGTCGCTGTTTCCGGAAAGCTGTTGTGGGAGGCGGCTCTGGCAACGGGCGACCTTTTTCTCTCATTTATTTAACCGTTTATTTTTAGGTCGCACCTGACCTTCAACTTATAGTTTTTTCTCTCAGCCGCAGAAGAACAGAACGTCCTAGCCCGACTCAACAATGATGTTACCACTGCTTCTTTGTGATGGAAAGGATGGTTGGAGTGAGCATTGTAGCGTCCAGTGTGTGTTGGTTTCCCGTGTACCGCGAACTACAGAGATCGAGCACATTGAGGAATGGGAAGCAGCTGTTTTTTTTCTTCTTCCGTTTCCACAGTAACCTGAATGGCCGGCTCGATCGAGTTAAGATGAGCGGCGAACGCGTCTACATCACATGTTCTTAATATACGGAAGCAGTCGTCGACATACCGCACAAATATTTTCGGGGCGATGTCAGTAGGCTGTAGTGCTCTTTCTTCCACCGCTTCCTTTACCAGGTTCGCTGTTGTCACCGATTCAGACGGCCAGTCAGCTGTTTGTAGTAAACTCCGTCGGCAGAAGTACGGGCTTTTGATACAAAGGTCCAGAACGTGGCGCAACTCGTGGTGAACGTTTATGCTTATTCTCGCCTCGAGGTTCGCGTCGCCTTCTAGCGCTGTGCGCGCTGCAGCCACCGTTCTCTCTCTCTCTCTCTCTCTCTCTCTCTATATATATATATATATATATATATATATATATATGTATATGTGTGTGTGTGTGTGTGTGTGTGTGCGTGTGTGTGTGCAAATGAAAATCGATGGATCCGGTGTAATATGTGTTTGAGGAAGAGGGTGACAAACGTTCGAAACACAAATTTTTACTAACGTTTCGGCAGGTGGGCCTGCCTTCGTCATCGAGACTCGAACCACCCCGACCACGCAGGCCCTCCGCCAGGGCGCAGATGTGTTAATGAACAAAAGTGGATTTATCAAAGTAAAATCCGCCGGAAAGAATTGTAAACTACGACTTAATTACAACCCACACACATGTTGTCTCGGACTGCAATTTGAATGTACAAGAAAACACAGTTTTCTTACGAGGAATCTAACACGAACCAGCTATTCAGCCCTTCTACCATACCAACACCGGCGCGCCTGGGTAGCGCCACCTATGTAGAGGAGGTGTTAGCCCGTATAGGGTACTTGCACAAGCATCATCCATATGGCGCTCGCTTCTTCGCCAGCGCCGTGCGGAGAGACATGTGTAATAGAGGAGGCCCTGGCTTTGATTATGTTGTACGAGAAGGCGATGCGAACGGGGACCGATAACTCTGCCGCCTTCCATTCTTAAATGCGCAGCTTCAGCGTCCTCCACTTTTTTAGGCAAGCCTTAAAAACGACATTGTAACATTCGCTAGCGAACCACCAGACTGGTTCACAATCTGCGTTATCGAAGCGTTACCTGCTGAAGCAATGGTGATGAAGGAGAAGTATGGGTAGTGGAACTAATGTGAACGGAGCGCCTTGCTAAATAATGCCTACTGCGTGCAGTGCGTTAGAGTAACGCGTTCGTATTTACTCGTAACAGGTGACATTTTCTCGGTCTGTAATTGATGACTTATTAAAGGAGCTATATGTTTCTGAGGCTTCTAAGAGCGTATTGCCCGTGAGCGTTGTGTTGGTGTTTTTTTTTATCTTTATGATGGCAGTAATTAACATATTTTATCCGTGTTTTAGTTGGTGGACCAGCTAGAAGAGCTGAAGCCAAAGCTGTTGTGCACCAATTTTTACGTAGTCGTGAAAAAAGTCTGCCGCAGCAAACCATTTGTAAGTATGAAGTTGAATCATTCGGCATGTCTAACTAAACAGAAATAAACACGAATGAATCTGCAGTGTTCTTTATGTGAAAATCTACAAAGTGATCACACTGAAAAAGCCCCTTTTCAGTGCCTCCATGATGGCGTACTATGCACTCACTTACATTTTCTTTCTTCCTTTTCTTTTTCAGGCGGAATTCGTGCGTACTTATCTAAGCGTGAGTAAATGTTTCAATTCATTCTTCCCGTCCACCTCACGTTAATTCTTAAGCACTGTACATCACCTAGCGCGGCTTAGATACCTTTAATAGTAGCAAGCAACCACGGGATTTACATCGTATGATCCTCGTATACAGCCTAACATTCGTTACATGCATAGTACAAGGGAAACAACTATGGCATCTTGCTACGTAAATAGAAAATGTTAATAAACGCTTTAACCATCAGATTCAAGCACAGGCATTTCCTTTCATTCTTTGCAGTGTAGGTCAAGCCACATTGTGAAAGCGCTTAATTCAATTTCTTAAGGGAATTCCGCCGTGAAATATCGCAACAATAGCCATTACACAGCGTGCTGATTAATGGACCATTTGACTCATCAGTAAGCTCCTAGTATGACAGAAGGAATTTTGATTGGATAATTAAATTATCGAGAAAGTCGAATTTAAGGACGTAGACTGCAAACAGTTAAGGTGTCGCGAAACACCACAAACGGAAAGTCAAACGTGTCGATTTCTTATAGTTTTCCGTCATTCCAGCATTGGGACTGAGCCGAAGCACACCAAAACACTTTTTGTTTGAGTTTGAGCCTGAAAATTTAATCGGCATGTTTCTTCAAGACTGGGGACAACCAATAACGAGCTCTATCGAAATAGAAATGAGTTGGGCTAGCAAGTGGTTATTCGTAATTTCTTCTTGCGCTGTGCTCTAAGGGCAAGTACTGATGGATATTGTGAAAATGAAGAGCACGCAAACTTACAACAGGTTTATTTGTATCGTGTGACGCGTTACATAGACGTTAAATCACTGTTCTCCTGCTGGCCACGTGTAGAGTTTTCACTTGGGCTCGCTGGTTGGTCATGAAGATGTGTATTATTGCGCGTGAGACGCGAACAAAAGAAGGAACATGGTGATACTCACGGGACGCAAACAATGAACACTTCACTGCCCAGATTAACGTGGTCCTATTTACCCTGCCACAATTAAACAACGTTAGCGCGTGACAGAAAGGACGAAACTACAACACCACCATACACGTATATCGTGCGATTCAGACACGCTATCCGCTTAGTTGATACAGTGATGGATGCTATGCCTACGAATTGCCCCGCCACGGCGGTCTAGTGGCTATGGACCTCGGCTGCTGACTCGAACTGTCGAAATCGAACCCCATCCGCGGCGGCCGCATTTCATTGAGGCGAAATGCTAGAGGCCCGTGTACTGTGCGATGTCAGCGCTCCAGGTAGTCAAAATTTTAGGAGTGCTTCACTACGGCGTCTCTCATAATCAAATCATGGTTTGGGCACGTGACACCGCAAAAGTTATTATGCTTACGAATTCGTCTTTTGTACTTGCGGTCAGTAAATGCAGTGGTGTGTTACTGAAGTGGCACAGATGTGCATGTCGCGTAACTGATACTATCTCTTGTAGAAAACGTTCCACGAAACAATAATCAATTGTTTGTAAGTTTGCGCACCATTAGTTATCGGGTCTCCTAGGCCGTGCCCTTGTCTCTTTAGGCAAGAAGAAAGTATGACTGTAGCTCTGTCTCAGCGACGACAAATCGGGAGTCTTCTGGCAGCTTGTGTTCTTACTGGGCGGAGCCACAAATGTACTGGAGACTGGAGCTAAGGGATAGTTGTAAATCAATATCAATAGTGATTAGACAAGACGGCATTCGAAACGCCTCGTGTTGAAGGAACAGTGTGCAAAAAACATGCGCATATAAGAGCTGCGTGGAGCGGAAAATAGTGCGTCTTTCGTAGTCACTTTAGCGGTGAGACATAGCGACACGTGGCTTCTGATAAAACGCTGCATTTATACTGCAGCGTGCCTTTGTAATGTTGAAGGCAAAATCCAGAGAAAGAGAGCTCGGGCGCGTTATGTAATGATCCACAATATGAGAGAAATTCCTCTGGTGTTCGCTGAATATTTCGGAAATAATTACTTGTTAGAAAATGAACACACAAGTGTTATTACACGCCCATACTTGAACAAGTTAAAACATTATATGAAGACAAGCACTGAAGTGGTCTCTTTCATTTTACTTCTTTGCAGACTGAAGAGCTTTACGCTGAATTTGAAAAAGTAGTGCAACATTGCCATAAGGGGGCCCTAACTGCGCGCGCTGAGCCAGCAAAAGAGAAGCCAGCACCAGGACTGTGGAATCGCATTGCCTATTACACGAAGTGGCTGGTAGCCAAGGTTTGCAGTATCAAAGACGCAGTCATCGGACGCTTTACATCCAGTAAAGCCTCGTCCGTGTGAAGAATAAAAGATGCTCGCAGGCTTTCGACATGTGTATACCCGATACCTGTAGAACATACTCCGTTTTCACGGGAACAGGAAACAGGTGCTCCTTTCTTACAGGATCTGTATAACCTGCGCATCTTGCTTATATTTAAATGTTTATATTTAAAGGCTTATATTTAAAAGGCTTATATTTAAAATGCTTATATTTAAAGGGCATTGATGCTAATGGCAACACTTGGCTTAATGCCAATAAATTCGTCATATGCGATTTCTTGCTGGCTGCTTCGCATGACACCGATTCCAACAGTGCGTGGGATCTGCAGGATTTTTCAAACTCCTGCCGCTCGTTAGATTATCGTAACTCGGCCTTCGAATTACAGTCGTCATAGAAAAACACATCCCCGCCCTATTCCTTGGTTATAGACGCACACGCTGGACTCCACCTTCGCGACCACCGAAAACCTGCGTTAAACCTCGGCGCATACGCGAGACACCTCTCATGTCTTCTGCGCGTGCGCTGCGTGTCGGCAGAATCTGGAGGAGACACACTTGGTGGCTGCTCGCTATTTCCAGCACGCCTTGTGCATCTGACATCACTGGAAAAAAAGAAAAAAAGAAATAAATAAAAATTGTTTCACAGCGTTTTTCACGTTACCACTCCATGATTAGACACTGACGGGTAGGCTTTCTGTTGAAATATCAAAAAGAAAACGGGAGGCGCCTTAAAAATTCGTTCTCAGTACCTTAAGTTTCTACGAGAAACTGGCCTTACCGAACGACTGTGGCGATGTCGTGCGTGCGTGTGTGTGTGTGCGTGTGTTTTGCGGGTTCTCTCTCTCTCAATGCATTATTCCTTATCTTTCTGTGTGCTCTTAGATCTTCACCAGTGGGGTGTAGCAAACCGGATATTTTCTTCCGGCTAAACTTCCCACCTTCCGCACAACTTTTTTTTTTCTCTATATATATATCTTTGCTTTAGGCAAGTGACAGTCAATCGCTAAAGTAAGGGTTCATGCCCACTGCGTGCAGAACATTAGTAAGGTATTGGCGGCTGGTCCACAGTACAGACCCCCATGGTATCGCCTGTAGTTCTCTGCAATAGGGAGGATGGAAGCCTGCTCTTTGTGCAGACTGTCGAAAGTTAAACCAGGTGACGGAAGAAAGACGTGTACCCACTTCCCCTTGAATGAATGGTTGATTGCCTATAGGCTTCTACACGCTCTTTAACTGTCCCTGTGGACTTGAACTATGGACACAATCAAATTGAACCTGAGATGTTTTGACGCCAGATGGACTATACAAATATGAAGTATTCGAATTCAGCTTGTCCGCTGCATCCGCTTCTCTTCAACTGCTCATGGCTACTGAGCTTTTAGAGCTGAACTGTAAGACCTACTTAGTTTAATTTAGACGACGTCTTGGTGCTTTGCTGAACGTTTGATGAGCACCTTGAACGGCTGGGAGCGACGTCGCAGACCATGTGGTCAAATAGCCTTCCCCCAAAAAGCCAGAAGAATAGCAATTGTGCTTTGATAAACCACATTTACTACAGTTTCTAGGTCTTAAGTTTATCTGCGCATGTTTGCGTTCACATCCCGTTCGTACTGTCGGCGCCCCGCAGTTCTTCATACCATCAGATAAGAAGGAATTCAGGAGCTTTATGGGTCTTTGCGCATTTTATAGGCGGCTTATCGCAGACTTCCTGCACAATGCGTCGCCGTTAACTGGCCTCACGGGAGACCACGTTGCCTTTGTATGAAGCAACGAATAGGAAGTTGCATTTAACGATTCGCAGCAGCGTCGACAAACACCCCCTCAGCTTGCCATATCTTTAACGAGACAACACGTGCAATGCATCCCACTGGCGCCAGCAATGTTGTTTCTGAAGCGGCGCTTGTGGGGTAGACGGAGGACACGGAATGCACGGCGACCTCATATAAATAGGCTAATCACTCGATAACTGAGAAAGGACGCCTTGCAAAACATGAACGGTAATGAAATCTCACCCGTGCTTGTACGACCACCCCGTAAAAGTTATCGCGATCCCCAGTCACTGTGGTAGTTGACAAAGCAAGATCCTTCTGGGAAATTAGCACTGTGAGGCTTTAGATTGCAAGGCTTTGTTATGGTGGTCGTGCAAAAGTCGTGGAAACGACATACAGACGCCGACTGCATCTCTCAACCACATACAGAGTCTGCTGCTCTTCCGGATGAAATGAATGCATCATATGGCTCGGTCTTCTCGACGTATAGCATCGCACATCAACTATGTGATGATATTGAGCTGTTCGGCCTTAAATTTCATGAATGGACGAGATCAGACAGCACCTAAGGTTTTCGCAGCAGGTGAAGAAAACATAGCGCTAGAAGACACGGACAAGGAAGACAACACGAGCGCTTGTCCATGTCTTCTAGCGCTATGTTTCCTTCAAATGCATCCAACCACCTAGCCCAAAAAGCCGTACATTTAGATTTCGCAGCAGGACTGCCGCACTTTTGTTTATGGAACGCAGTTCATTAAAAAATGAAATTTTTATCTGGTGGATCCAGCTATTTTCTCATCGTTCCTACAGCCATACGTGGTGACGCTATGCAAGCATGTGATAACGACGCCACTTCTCGTTTAGGCTAGATACCAACAGATAACATGGTAGGAAAAGAAACGTGCTAATGACTGAAATTCACGTTCTGACTTTTTTCTATTTCGAGGTCACCCCCAATAACCCAGCCAGTTCGCTACGACTAAAAGGGGGGAAATGAGTGCGAGCTATAGGACTCGTATGACAAATGACAGACAAAATAGCGGATAACGTCCCCTCGAAGGCCCCGCCCACACAGTTATATATATATATATATATATATATATATATATATATATATATATATATATATATATATATATATATATATATATATATATATATATATATATATATATATATGTGTGTGTGTGTGTGTGTGTGTGTTTGAGGAAGAGGGCAACAAACGTTAGAAACACAACTATTACTAACGTTTCGGCAGGTGGGCCTGCCTTCGTCAGAGTAACATATATATATATATATATATATATATATATATATATATATATATATCGATGTGACGGATGCCGACCGATGGTAGCTTTGGAAGAAGAGAACATGGAAGAATAGTGTTAAAAATTAAATAAATCAACGAGCTTTGAAAGACCAGTCAGTAAAACACAAACGTCAGCCGTCTGCTAAACACCATCGTCCTTGCAGTGATAATATGTGTGTGCGAGTCGGGGACCTTGAGGCTATTTCAAAGAAGGAAGCTCGGTTGCTTTCAGGTGTAGCGGTGTATTAGTGCGTCAAGAATGCGATATACTGCTAAACGAAGAAACATCCTGCTCATGAGAGAGAGAGAAACCCTGAATGCTCTTTTGACGCAAAAACAACGAAATAAAAACTTCCCTATTTTGTAATGTCATTTGAGCCGCGAGTTCGATGGAGCGAAAATAAATGTTAGCGAAACTGATCGGTATCAGAACACGAGGCTGATACTTCACGACAGAAATCAGGCAGAAATAAGGCACTTCACGCCTCAGAAACTAAAGTGAAGCCTAAGGGTTTTGTTCGCTATCAGCGCATTAACGAGGCGTTACACACAAGCTGCAGTGACGCCGGTCCCATTCGCGGACACTGACAAGTGCCAAAAACAGTCGGACTCATTTTTGGCCGTTCGCAGCATGCACACAGGAACAATCGAAGTTCATTTCTTTTATCGTACGAATATATTGAAGGTTACTTTCCGATGATTTCATGTTACGTCCTTGACTTGACGCCAACACCGCACTCGTGGTAATGATGAAGGGCACCTGTATCCACTGGACGAGGCGCAAAACTTTATGGGTATTAGCAGTTATGGACTAGTACACAGGGTGTATCAGAAAATTTGTCCAATTTTGTTACGATTATAGAAAAACGGGTACTCGCGCACTTTTCGCCGAGTTATTTTGTTCAAGGAGGCACGCTTCAAAACCAGAACTGCTAGACGATCCAACGTAAATGAAGAAAGGAACTTGCTTATATGCAGGCATCATTTCATCCGTTGTGATATTTCCGAATGGGTGACGCTGCTAACTTCTACAGATCGATGAAATCCGCCTTATTTCACCCATGTAGTCTAAACTGGATGGCCAAAGGGCGCATTTGCTGCTATCTTGTGTAGTGCCCAGGGTGACATATAATTGTTTCCCGCGCATTGCCAAACGAGGATGAGCTAGCGTCAGTGTAATACGGCGATTGTTCTCCTTACTTTGCAGCACCTGATAGTGCTTGCTGGAAGAGCCGCTCGACAGCCACATAATGGTCACTCGACAATGCGAGGGGAACAATTATATCACACAATGCACAACCGTAGCAGAGAGAACGGTGTTCTTTAACCATTATCAGTTTCAGTTTCCTGGGTAAAATTAGCCGGATTTCATCGAACTATATATAGAGCAGCTTCGTACATTTGCAAATATCACAGCGTGTATGGATTACCTGTATAAATCGCTTCAATTCTTCACATACCTTTTGAACGTGTAGCTACTTCGTGTTTAGTGTGCTCGAATTGCAGTGTATTTGAATAACAATGTTTTATGCGTTGATTCATGCTTACTATTGTACAAACTCTTGTTGCTGTGCTTTTGAGATGTACCTTCTTTGTGTGCCCACTCCTGCTTGGAGTCAAGTGACTACGCAGTATCTATAAATAAATAAATAAAAAAGCTAACTAATACAACTTTGCTGATTGATTTATCGGGTTCAACGTCCCAAAACCAGCCCTGATTATGAGAGACGCCGTAGTGGAGGTCTCCGGAAATTCCGACCACCTGGGGTTCTTTAACGTGCGCTGACATCGCACAGCACACGGGCCTCAACATTTCGTCTCCATCGAAATGCAGCCGCCGCGTCCGGGATTCGATCCCGCGACCCTCAGATCAGCAGCCGAGTACCATAGCCACTAGACCACTAATACAACTTTGTTAAATACTGTTAAAACTTTCACTTCTACCCGTATTACATTGCGTGCCGCCGTAAGCAAAGTAATTCCTCAAAATGAGCCCAACAATATATCTGCGTTTTCTCTATGGGTAAGATTTCCGAACATACATCCTGAAACACCGTGTATAAGCACCTCGTTGCCATAATATCGTGGTTCGTTACTTCTTTTCTTCCCGTCCCCTGCGCAACAGGTCAGAGACACCCATAGATCAGCCGAGTTCACTGCCTTTCTAGGAAAAAAAATCTCTTTCTCTCTCTCTTTCTTTCCCGAGGACGATGGAAACATTATATGGAAGCTCGAACAACTTGTGTGAAATACTTCTCCGTGGTATTCATGTATGCATGGCAGCAACAAAGAGTTGCTAGCGACTTGACTGTATACATAACAGCATAAACCATAGCCATCGATAATTGCCCCGCAACGGTTGCATAGTGATTATGGCACTCGGCTGCTGATCAGAAGGTCGCGGGATCGAATACCGGTCGCGGCGGCTGCATTTCGATGGAGGCGAAATGTTGAGGCCCGTGTGCTGTGCGATGTCAGTGCACGTTAAATAACCTCAGGTGGTCGAAATTTCCGGAGACCTCTCATAATCAGAGCTTGTTTTGGGACATTAAGCCCTTCAAATGAATCAAAGATATCGATAATTGGATAATTGTTTTCTCTAATGATATTATCCTAATAATTGCTAATGTTTTCTTGAGGACCGACCTAGGTTTAGATGCGATAATAAGGAATGTCGGTGCACCATTCAAGGCAACTTAATCGCTAAATGCAATAAGCGCATTGATGTGAACTTGATCCTCCCAAATTTTAAGAAGCACGCTGTCTATATTATCTATCACGTTCAAATCTTTTGAACTAAGTTAATGCAGGAAAAACCAACCAGCTAACCTGGTATGGTGAAGAACGGCTAATCACTCACTCCATGGCATAGATATTTCGCATTATTTTTTTTACCTGCCGTCCTGGATTCTTTCCTTTAGCAAGATATCACCTTCCAGGTTGCTCATATCCCGCCGGATAGATATGAATCGCACGGCATAGCGGGACACAGCCGCAGATAAGCGACACGCGCTGCAGTGCATGGCCATGGAAAGCGGAAGATAGCGGTTGCACAAGTCGGCGAAACTACACGCACTTGTTTATCCCTTTCAGGCGCGATTATAACAGAATGTCTGTGAATGCGTGCAATCCTAAGAGGTGTTTCCCGAAGCTCCTCATATTGTATTTCAACAAAGAGAACGTGGTTATATGTAGATAAGTTAGTTACAAAGCTATTAATTATACATAGGGAATGTTTATTCTTGAAGCCAGTCACCCTTTATTTGGTCATAAAAGGAATGATAAGCCATACTTGAAACGTGGCTTCAGTTCGTTTTTAGCTATCTTGACTACATGCAAACAAAAATTTACATTTTTTTACGTCGCTCGCGGATTGTACCACGCCGACCCATTCGTCAAGATGGTAATACCCTTAAAAATCATTTGTCTGCAGAAGTACGCCATACATTGTAGCAAAGTAACGACACACTGAATACGTGGACGGTTCAATATATCGTACTCTCAGTCGTGCACTGTTTGTAACCGCTTGTCGACTTAACTGGCGAAAACAAGTTACGTACACAGTTGTGTACGCCGCCGCTGAAGGGGATAAGTCCTTGTCACCATCTTAACATTTCTCTTTCATTCAAGGCAACTTAATACGTCGCTGCAAAACCATGTCACAGTGAGATGTTGTGACATGGTTTTTGCAGCGACATATTACTCGAGATGGCTTGCATTAAGCTGCCTGTATCAGGCTCGCGGTGTTTTCGGCGGATATTTGCTTGCAGGAAATTGAAACTCCTTCCTGCAGAAGTGCGCCTCTCTGAGAAACTATCCTCTCATTCAAAGCCATATATATACTACTGAAACATGGCGAGATGGGTAGCTTGCTGCAAAATTCGCTACAGACGACACGACACATCATTTTTCTGGCTGGGCTATTCCAGGGGCTTTCTTCAACAGTACCTCGAAAAGTCCCGTTAATAAATTAGCACCCAAATTTCTACGATGCTGTCTTAAAGATTGCACGGAACAGTACATGTCTTCAATCAATATTATGTGTTGCCTCATTCATTCGTGCTGGTGTTCATATGGAGGGAGTTCATTCACTCATCAGAGATAATTAGAGCCGCTTCGTACGCAGCTATAGTGAATATATAATAAGTAACGATGGTTTTCGCAGTTTATCCAGAAACTGTTAAGGCTCCCAACATTAGACACGTAGATCGTACTCGTTTAATTTCCTCGATATTGCTCTTTGACCAGTGCATGCCAACGTAGGTGGTACAATACCTATTTATCAAGCATTAAACAAACGGAGCTCGGCATTGATTATAAAGGGCAGAGAGGAAAAAAAACAATCTAAGCGAGGTCCACTGTAATGAAAGCTATAACAACTGCCTTATGTTTTGGTGGTGTTTCTCGTATGCGTTTTCAAATTATTTTCTCATAATTTGATCTCCTTGGAGCATTAATTACCTTTAATGCGCATCCTTTATTTTACCCATCCTTAGTCTGTATACATTTAGTTTATTTTTCATCGGTGTATGCCTTACGTAGTCATGTGTTTTGGCATGCGTGGCGCCCAAAGAGGGGCGATAGCCAGAACTCCTTAAGTCCTCCGCACTTGGTAATTTAATAAAGGCAGCAGGACCGAGGCCGCTTGGCGGCTGGCAAAGACGGCCAAAAAGGAGTTTCAGTGGTGCAGCATGGCAACGCGCATTATACGACGTCAAGAGGCTCGTGTCGTAGAAGATACGTTGGGTTCATTGTTCGTGAGCGAAAAACTCCAGCAACACTGCATAGAATAAAAATGAATGAAGGAAACAAAGCAATTTAGCTGAAAAAAAAATGTGGCTGATCACTCTGTCAAAGCGATTGGTATAACACGAAAGTGAAATGTCTTCGCATATGCAGGTGAATGTTAATTAGTACATCGAGGTGAACTTCCCCACTGCTATCAGTGTTTCGCTGGTACGGCAGCGTTTGTCGTGGATGAACCACGACAAACGCTGCCGTACCAGCGTTTTCTTCATTTCTATTCTTTCATACCCTCTTCCCCTTGAGTGTACCGGTTGAGGGGTCCTCTCCGGAGAGACAGTTATCGTGCACTCCCCTCCCCCTTGCCACCTCTCTACGTCAAATTCCATGTCACATATCGTGCCTAGCAACCGCGCAGACGCACACGGTATATATATATATATATATATATATATATATATATATATATATATATATATATATATATATATATATATATATATATAGTAGATCATATTTGATTTGTGTTACCAAGTATGCCAACGATGGCTGCTATTGACACGCCTCGTGAGCTTACCAACTGAGATTATTATTATTTCTGCGCGAATAGGTGAAGTAGGCACACGAAAGAACAAGTCAGGCGCTGACTGTAAACCGATTGTTGAAGGGAAAAGATATATACGTGCGCGCATATTCTCGAAAAACAAACGATTGTGACTGCCATGCGAAAAGACAAAACTTAATGAGATACCAGTGTTTTGTGAAAGCGACCTTATAAGAATACGTCAGAAACGACATATTAGGACTTCCGCCCTGACTGCTATAACTCCTGCACTAAATAGCAACTTACCAATATTTAACGATGTCAGATCTTGTTTGCTATCAAATTGCCGCTACCGTGATAAGCTATTCGCAAAAATCTCCTAACAGGGTACACGGACAAGCAATGAGCTACGCGCTACGAGCATAACACACGATGAATTTCGTTTCTGTCTTAATTACAAAGCCGTAGCACGCCCGAGGAATCGGCAACCGCTTTCAACATTGCAAAGTAGGCTGAACGCTGACCAACGAAAACAGAACTTATTTATTAACACGGCGATCCCGTAAGTGCGAGCAAGGTCGCCATGCAACCTTTTCCCACTCCTTACTTCACGCCCCCCTGCCTCCCCCCCAGCTCTTGCCCTCCTTTCGCCCTCCCTCTCTCTTTCTCTCTGAGACAACCACTTTACGGCGGTAAGAACAGAAGGATAAACACGTGCACAAGCCAAACTGCACGGGATGACGCGACAAACACGGCGGAAACTCCCACGTCGCAGGCGAGAAAATAAGGCATGCCTTCCTTGTAAATGCTGCATCGCGGACATTTTGAAATTAATCGCATCACAACTCACGAGAGGGCGCAACAGGAATCTGTTCTCAAATACACCGGCGACCCGACAACCCAGACGACTCGGCCATGCTTTTGTAGTAGACCAAGTGGTCCCGTGTTCGAATCCCAGAGGAGTATAAGTTTTTTTTAAAGCATTTTACGTTTTCTCTATCAGCTCCTGAGGTATCTTCCTTGTATCCCCTACCTCCCTTCAATAACTACACCTTAGCCTGTCTAACCCACAGACTGCAACACCTCTGGAAGTCTCCTCCCCCCCCAGGAGCCTTTGGACAAAAGATGCATATGGGCGCCCACCATCACCATGCTTCATCTACGCAACTCACCTGAGCACCAGAACAGGAACTGGCCCCCTGGTGCAACATCATGGCTAACATCTCCCAAGTTACCGGAAGAACCAAATCCTGGACCTACGACGACGATAACGGAGCTTCTAGCCGCGGATGCGACCACACGGGTATGGGAACAAAAGACTCAAAAAGCCTCTGGACTCGGACAGGCTGCCATTGGAAATTAAACATAGCGACTCTTAACACGCGAACTCTTTCAAGCGAAGCCAGATTAGCTGAACTACTTGAAGAATTAAGGGGTCTTAATTGGGATATCATTGGCCTGAGCGAGGTTAGGAAACCAGGAGAAGGATACTTATCGCCTAATGAAGGACACGTTCTCTGCTACAGAGGACTACCAGAGAAGCGGGAATACGGCGTGGGATTCCTTATACACAAGGACATAGCGGGTAACATCGAAGAATTCTATAGCATCAACAAAAGGGTAGTAGGTGTCGTGATAAAATTAAATAGGCTATACAAACTAAAACTAGTACAAAGTTCCGCACCAACGACCAGCCACAATGACGAGGCTGTAGAACAGTTCTACGAGGATGTAGAAACGGCAATGAACAACGTACACACCCAATATACCATTGTTATGGGGGACTTCAACGCGAAAATAAGAAAGAAACTAAGAGGAGAACGTGCAGTCGGTAATTAGGAAGAAGGAGATAGGAATAGCAGAGGTGACATGCTCGTGGAATTCGCCGAAAGAAATCACCTCCGTGTAATGAATACTTTCTTCAAGAAACGTAAGAACAGGAAATGGACGTGGAAAAGCCCCAACGGAGAAACGAAAAACGAAATAGATTGCATAATGTGCACTGATCTGGGTATAGTACAGGACACAGAAGTGGTTAATAAGGTCAGAATTAGCCACCATAGACTAGTAAGGGCGAAGATATCCCTCAATCTAAAGCGAACAAGGACAAAGTTAATCACACGGAAACAGGCCAACCCCGACGGCGTCAGGGCGAAAAGAGAAGAATTTATAATTGCACTTAAGAACAAGTATGACGCTCTAGGACAGGAAGATAATGAGGACATAGAGAAGATGAACGAAGACATTACTAAGCTGATCACCGAGCAGCGATCGAAGTAGGAGGCAAAGCACCAAGACAAGTTGTGAATAAGCTCTCGGAAGCTACTAAAAACCTCATCAAACAACGCCAACAGATGAGAATAACTAACTCAAGAGACAAGATAGAATTCGCCGAGCTGTCTAAGCTCATCAACAAAAGTAGTCAGAGACATACGTAACCATAACGTGAAAGAAATAGAAGCAGCCGTCAGAAAAGGAATCAGCATCAAAACAACTAAAAGGAAGCTCTGCGCGGGAAAGAACATAATGCATGCAGTGAAAGATAAGCAGGGCAACATCGTTACTAACTTCAGTGATATAACCAAGGTGGCCGAGGATTTCTATTCCGAACTATACAGCTCAATAACGAGTCTCCCCACCATGAGTGTATTAGATGTCGATCAGAACTGCGAAATCCCATGCGTCATTGCGGACGAAGTTAGGGAAGCAATTAAGGGCATGTCCTGCGGAAAAGCAGCTGGAGAAGACGGCAGAACGGTCGACTTGATCAAAGATGGCGGAGATTTCCTAACTGGAAAGCTCGCGACACTATACACACAATGCCTCAAAACTTCAAATGTACCAGTCAGGTGGAAAAACGCAAACATTCTATTATTACATAAGAAGGGAGATGTAAAGGACTTGAAGAACTACAGGCCGATCAGTCTACTCTCAGCACTTTACAAAATATTCACAAAGGTTATCTCAAACAGAATAAGGGCCACACTTGAATTTAATCAACCAAGAGAGCAAGCAGGGTTCAGAAAAGGATACTCTACCATGGACCACCTGCATGCGGTCAATCAAGTAATCCAGAAATCCGCTGAATACAACAAACCCCTCTATATGGCTTTCATAGATTACGAAAAGGCTTTCGACTCGGTAGAGATACCAGCAGTTCTGGAGGCACTACGTCGTCAAGGAATATGTGATAGCTACATAAACACAATAGCCAACATCTATAAAGATTCCACAGCCACCCTGCTCCTCCATAAGAAAAGCAGAAAAATCCCAATACAGAAAGGTGTCAGACAGGGAGATAAAATTTCTCCAATGCTATTTACTGCATGTTTGGAAGAAATCTTCAAAAGTTTAGACTGGGAAGAGACAGGGCTCAGGATTAATGGCGAATATCTGAGTAACCTGCGATTTGCAGACGAGATAGTTCTCTTTAGCAATGATGTCGACGAATTGCAAAAGATGATTGAAGACTTAAGCCGAGAAAGCGCTAAGGTAGGATTAAGGATGAACATGCAGAAAACAAAGATAATGCTAAGTGGCACGGCGAAAAAACGTCTATTCACGATCGAAACCCATACATTAGAAGTCGTAGAGGAATATCTGTACCTAGGACAGCTACTTACTAGAGAAGCCACCCATACAAAAGAAATCCACCGTAGAATAAACATGGGATGGCGCGCATATGGGAGACATTCCCAACTCATGAACGGAAACCTACCACTATCACTCAAGCGGAAACTATATAACTACTGCATCCTGCCAGTACTGACTTACGGATCAGAAACCTGGAGAATTACAAAGAAGCTCAAGAGGAAGTTAAGAACCGCGCAGCGGGCGATGGAACGAAAAATGATAGGCTTTACACTAAGGGATAGGAAGACAGCCGAGTGGGCCAGAGAACAAACGGGGGTCGCCGACATAGTAAACGATATTAAGAAAAAATGGACATGGGCAGGCCACGTGATGAGAAGGCTAGGTAACAGATGGACAGTTAGAACGACGGAATGGATACCAAGAGAGGATAAGCGCAGCCGTGGGCGGCTGAGAGTAAGATGGGGGGACGAAATCAAGAAATTCTCAGGCATCAAATGGAATCAGCTCGCGCAGGACAGGCAAGGATGGCGAGGATTGGGAGAGGCCTTCGTCCTGCAGTGGACATAAGATGGGCTGATGATGATGATGATGATGATGATGACGTCAATAAAGAATCTCTCTTGACTATGGAAACGCTCTTTCTTCGATGAACGCCTTACCAGCTCGCAAGAAACGAGAACGCACCCTCACCCGCGAGAGACAACGCTGACGCAGGCAGCGTCTTCTAGCGTCAAACCGATGTAAACGCGCTGTGCACCCCCCGTGCTACTTCGCATCGCCTCATGGTCACCTTTAGCGGGATACGGTGTAATTTTTTTTTTTTTGAAAGCGAAGGGCCGTAAAGGAGCAGTTAAGCAAAACGTGCCCTTTATTTTTTTCGGATGCTGCCGTTGTAGTTATTGATATTGCCGCAATAAACACAAGAGGGGATATTGACCACACTGTAGTCCGTATACACAAAGCTTCTTGTTTTCACTAGGCCCCACGTCATATTTAGGGAGTGTTCGTATGGCTCGACCGATAGGCTAAAACGAAATAAAGTGCTTCACAGAAACGCATCAGCGCTGACGGCGAGTATTCACAGCGCGCGAACATAGGGGAAAAAAATGGGGCATGCAGAGATGTTCGCACGTTGTGAAACTCGCCATCATGAACACAAACCACCCAGCCCAAGCTTTACACTTGCACTATACTGACTCTAGCGAACAAACTTCCCATAGCACCCATGCATTGTAAGAGAAGTCCGGTTGCTGCGCTCAGGTTGCCAGCTGTTGGGATGCTCGCTACCCTTGGCGACAGTAGCCGGTGTCACGGAGCACGAATTCTTGAGGAGGGGAAACAGCGCTTGCTCGGGCGGCCCGGTAAAGTCACGCCGACGCCGTGCTCTCTGCCGTGCGACAAGCTCGTCGAGAAAGAAACGCGCGTGTCGCGCTCTCCGCGGAAGCTTGCCGCTGCAACGTTTCGAGACCAACCGGCGCCGATACACTGTAATGGGTACGTTTTTTGCGCGCCCTCGGAGGCTGCAAAAAAGAGCGAGGCCTGCGCGGAACCGCAGGACAGTGACAGCGTAAGCTGGAGGAGCGACCTTCTTAGAGGCCATTGTAAACGCTTGGGGAAACTACAGTGCAAGTAGAGGTGGGTAGGTATCCCCTGCGCCATAACTCTTATCAATTCGCCAAGTAAGGAAGTACCCACTACGCCATAATTACTGCGCTATTGTAACGTGAAAATCTGTATAACTGCACATGTTAGTGTCTTGGCGTCGTTTTCCCGAGAAGAAACCGAACTCTCGGCCCGGCGTCGACGGCGAGCTGCGGTTTGGGCTTCTCTCTGCAGAGCTGTCTGTTGCGCCCGACGTTGCCTTACTGCAGCCGCGCGCGTAGCTCTGCGTTTCGCTAATTCAGCAGTGGTCCGCACCTTGCGAGGACGCGCCATCAGGCATATCGAAGAGCCAAGCCAGGTTGCTGGCGGGGCTGCGTACGTCGCCTGCCGCGTGATGCGTGGCACGATACAACAAAACTGCTTCAAAAGGCAGCGCTTCGTAATAATGGTGACTGAAATTTTGAAGAAGATTGTTTCATAATGATGATGTCGATGATGCCTCTGTAATGGGTTCAGAACTCGTTGTCCAGTCCACTTTCCGCGACGTGTGGTGGTGTATCATGATTCTGCCACGTAACATTACATTTGTTAATGCGATTCCTCGGCAGACTTTATACCTGTTTAGGTAATTTAGCGACAATTTTTCAAGCACAGGCGTGGCTCAGTGTTTAAACTGTACTACACAGTTGCACACATATTAAGTAGAAGAAGGTTAAACGGATTTACGGAAATATTTCCATGCAATAAAGAAAAAAAAGCAGGCGTGGCTCAGTGGTATATCCTCGACTGCCACGTAGAGGGTGTGGGTTCGAATCCTCCTCGGTGCAGGTAATTTTTTCTAAAATTTGCGCGATAGCGGTTACGGACACCGGCGGCGAACAACTACGGTGCAAAAACGGCCCTTGTTGTGATCTCATAACAGCTTACGCAGTAAAAGAAAGTGTCGCGTACACATAAATTATCTGCACAGTACCTTTTCTGGAATGCAACATGTATAATTCTTTTATAACGCGAACTCGGTTGGTTAGGTCTACACCAGAACTATTGGTACAGCGTCGTTTCTTTTCTTTCGACTACACATACGCCGTTCATTGCTTCATTATTGTTCAAGACATTGAACTCGTGGCCAAGGGACATAAGAGGATGCACCATCTCATTGTCCTCATCGTGGCAAGCAGCGACATATTTATGTCTTGACAATCCAAGTCTCCGTCTTTGCACGTTCTCCGCACTTCACGACAAGTCCAGTAGGCCGTGTCCTTTTTTTTTTCTTTTTTTGGCGAACAGAGAACAGGTAGACGAGCCAGGGGTTATCGTCTTATTGTGGCCGGCAGCATCTAACGTGGCCAACTTATCTACTCAAATGTGTCAAATTTGGTCACATTAGCGCAGTGTGCGAGAGCCCAATATTGTGCCCGCGCTGCGGCGAACCCCACGCTATGGCCTCCTTCTTAGCCTACCCTTCAAAGGACTGCGCCAAAGTAAACGAGGAAAAGGAGTTCCTCAAGCACATGGTGCGAGACCTCTTGCCTCGTCGGGGAGCTGTTGCTGCCATTTGAAGGCGAAGCCTTTGCAATTCAAAAAAGGTCAATTCCCTGCCAAGAGTACATCATGACCCATGACACCTGATCCTCTGCCACCTAGACCAGGTGCGTCCATTTGGACCATTGTGGACAAGAACGCACCGGATTGTATGAACACCGAAGAATGCACATTGCCAAAGATGTAGGCACAGCCACAGCCAAAGCCACAGCTACTACAAAGAACTCCGTAGGCTTTGGCCGAGTCAAGCACAGCCCAACCTTGACTTCCGACGGTTTGGCCGAGAAAGACGGAGAGATCGTCGATATGCTTCGGTCGCTTGTGGTACCGTGCGTACCCTCTTAAGTGGGCTGTAGATTCACACAGCCCAAGGTGCTCTGAAAGTGCTGAAGGCCATCAATCCAATCTATTCACTTCGTCTGTAATCGCCATGCTTTGTCCCTGGCCCCCTTTCCGCACAAAAAACAGAAAGGCTGTGAATTCCCAGTGGAACCCTAGAACACAGAAGCCGCCTATGTCTGAGAAACACCGGAACTGGTGCCCAAACGTATTTTTGTGCATGTGCAGTGCTCGCCTTCTCTCTCTTTTCCCCTTTTTATTCACCATTCCCTTATACCCACTACAGGTCTATCTATCTATCTATCTATCTATCTATCTATCTATCTATCTATCTATCTATCTATCTATCTATCTATCTATCTATCTATCTATCTTGCTTTTGCATTCTAAGCTTGAAAAAGGCTGGTCTCGCAGCCGCACAGTCGAAATAAATGCTTTTTCAACGGGATCCCTTAATTATATATATATATATATATATATATATATATATATATATATATATATATATATATATATATATATATATATATATAGTTAATGAGCAAACAGACAGAAGCCGCCTGTCTGTTTGCTCATTAAGTTGTTCCTACAAATAAAGAACGAGCCCTTGACCCCTTCCCTTTCGTTATATATATATATATATATATATATATATATATATATATATGCTCTTCCAACTTATTCATAAACAGCTGAACATCGACAGTTCTAGATTCATATCTATTTCAGAAACCAGACAGTCACGCCACAAACATCCATTAACATTACAGGAATACCGTTTCAACACCAATTGCTTCAAGAATTCTTTTTTCCCACAGTCAATTAGAGAATGGAATAGATTGCCCATCTGTATATCCAACAGTAAAGACTTGAATACATTTTAACTTTACTTGATAAACATATTCATGCCACCCAAACTTGAATTGATGATCCTCTTCCTGCTCTTTTCTAACTTTCACCATTTGAGTGCCTTTTGAATTTGTTAATTTGTCAGTGCAATTTGCAAACAATGTCTCTCATGTTCATTAGCGACACTTTTTTGAAGATGGTCACTTTGTACTATTATGTCTACTAAATGACATTTGCCACAAACCTTATGTTGCCTACACTCCATGTAATATAGTATTTCTTTAGTCATGCATCTTTCACTACTCAACGTATGTATATCTCTTGTGTATTTTGGTTGCCCTCCTGCAATAGTCCCCATTGGGACTGGCAGTATGTATAAATAAATATATATATATATATATATATATATATATATATATATATATATATATATATATATATATATATATATATATATATATACGGTTCTTGCATCATTTACCCAGAGATAAAAGGGGCAAATATGGGCTGCCTGCCGACGAGCACAACCGTTATCTACATCCCATTGTTGGACCATAAAAAAGCTCAGCAGTTGTGCGCGTCGCTGTATAAGACAGCAGCTCTCGGTAGACTCGCTCGTGCGATCTGCGAAAGGGGCGAGGAACCATTTTGGGATCGAAAATGAATGCCTACATTCTCACTTCGTCACTGTTGTTGCTCCTTGTTTGCCATTCTTCAACATCGAGACTCGATATCTGCCGTACGTACACCTTTCGGCGTGTCTCCTCTTAAGCATTGATTCTTGCTTTTCGCTTTGATATCGCTACATGGTACACTTCTATGTACGCTATTTCCAGGTGACACGGACGCAGGAATTGAAGTCTTTTTCATCTGTGTACGGAAAGTGGGAACATCAAAGGTACTGTACAAATGGGAGGGATTCGTGTCCACAAACATAAGCGAACTAATATGTTGCACGGATAGTGGAGATTAATCGTGGTAAAATTGTGCTCTAAGAAAATGAGAAATTGTGGTAGTACTACACATTACATACGGATAAGTGATATCACGTAACTATTTCACGTCTTCGCAATGTTGTAATCATAGGGACTAATTTCCCCTATGTCTCTGATCAATTTCAGTTGAAAGAAGCTCTCGACAAGGTCAAAAAGACGAATAACTGTGGCAGCGATCTTTGCCTCGTCCGCAGCCTATGTGCAAAAGGTGACCTGGTAAGCGAAATGGGGTATTGCTCTCTACTTTTTTCTAAGTTCCGTGTGTGACTCCCAAGAGAATTCCTTCAAGGTTTCGGGTAGAATCTAGACTATGGGAAGGCTTCTCTTGGTTTCTGTGCTTTCATACATTCTGCCAATTCTGCCCATTCTTCGTCATCATATAACGAAGAAATATTTAACCAAATGAGCGCAGTAGTAGCTTTAGTCACCAAAGTAGTTGGAATCATGTGGAAACCATATCGTCCCTATTAAATACAAAGTAAAGCCTAGTCTTTCCGACATTTCCAGCGTCATTATCTCTGGATGCTTGGTTTTTCGCTTATCTATGTATTACAAAACTAACACATTTACTGCTATAAATTTGACACCACACTGGCTTAGCTGCACATATGAAGTCATGAATTGTACATGCTTCATGCGCCCCCCCCCCCCCCCTATTATTGTGTCAATCATCGATTCCTTATGCGCACTTTGAATGCTCAGCGTATTTATCTATTAGCGCTATTGCTTTAAGGTTCAGTGTCATAACCTTTCGCAGTGCGTAAATAAGTCATGACCGCCGTATTGCGCACCTATGCGGATCAGCAATAGTTTACAAAACCCTTCATGAAAAAGTTTTCTTTCTATTCCGAATAACAAAGCTTGTTTGTAATGTTCTCAAAAGCGCTGATATAATCACAACGTAAGTGAGATTACGCGCTCTCATGCAACAGACTGTAGACTGATGAGAAATACGCCTTCGCGAGGGGAACAGAACAATACTAAAGGTTATCAGGAGCCATAAGGCTTTGTCTGGAGCGAGTGTCAGTGCACGCACGCAGCATCGCCAAGGTTTCTTTTCTTCCTTTTTTTGTAAAACCCAGTGTTCTCGTCATTGCAAGTACGCGTCGTAGTGTAGATACGAATTTATTACAGCACGGGAAAAGCACATAGCTCACAGTAATACTTCGCAGCTACAATTCAATGTTCTTCGTGCTTCTTTCCCCTCGGCGAGATTCTTGCCGATATTGCCTTTTACGTGCAGCTGAAAAATTCCAATGTACAGTGCTTATTTCGCATATTTCTTTACAAATGGCTACATTTCTGGTAGTTTATGAGCGCCAGTAGGCGGCATGTAAGTGATGCTGACAAAGTCACGAATGCAAAGTACCTATTTTGTTCGCGATTGTTGCCGAGTGCGATCGCTCTCTCGGAAAGGCGCGACACAGAATGACTCACACGATTGGGCTCCCACCCTTGCGCGTAACAATGCCTAGGTATTCTTCCGCAGTGGGCTGTGCGCTTCCTAAATCACATTTTTAGCTTCAAGATATACCTATAGGTGAGAGCCCCGTCACAGCTTTGGTGGATGGGCGGTCGGTGGCACGCACTGAAATGTACGCAGCGGTGCTCCATTGTGAAAGGTTTCAGGCAATTAGTATCTAAATAAAATCTTTTATTTCAGCCAAATATTCATATAGACGTCCCCAAATGTCACGTTAGGGCATGAAACACGCAGAGCGTTATCATTGCATGCCAAATAAGCGTAACCTGCGATTCAGCGGGGCACTGGTTCCCGTTGAATCGCAGGTTAGGTGCTCAGTCTGACTTCCTCGGCGTTTCTCTTTTTATTCTTTGGCAATACTTAGTTGCGTTCTGTCTGCGGTGTTCGCATTGATGCTACATGGCGGGAATAATTAAGTATTGATTTCTTGCGCGCCTTCACTATTGGATATTACTAGGCATTGAATAGAAGTAGTAGCGTGTGTATCTAACTAGACCACTTACACACACACACACACACACACACACACACACACACACACACACACACATATATATATATATATATATATATATTGCAGGTCACCTACCCAGCTCAGCTAATCACACTACAACAAGACTGTAGCCCCACTTGACCACTATCGGAATGTTTGGCACACGTTTATATTAGGTAAAAATTGCAAATTGTAAACGGTAAACACACGGATTTCTATTTCTTCGCATGATTACTTGCGTAACCGTGATATGGAAAAGTTCCAATTATTTCACGAACCTAAAACACGTTCATTTATCCGAAAAATGTCCGCTACTTGTCGTCATGCTAAGAACGCCGCAATATAGCTCAAGCTAGCTAGTGCCGCCAACTCAGTTATGGAGTTGGCTGCCATGTTATCTATGATACTCGTGCGTTGCACTATTTAATCCTTCTTCGAGCGCAAGTATCAGAAATAACTTCTGAGGCGGAAAATTTTTCCTTAGTGTGTAGAAAAATGCACAAAAAAGGGACGTCTTAAAACAAAATTAACGCTCGTCGCAGAATCGCTAAGAGACAGTCACGAAATTATACGCCAAGAACAAATAGCTCGTGACATAAGTGCATATGTCAGATAATTATTTTTGTCTGCCTCTTAGAGATATTTCCATCAGCTCGTGTGTGTTGCTACAAGAGAATCACATATCGCCAGACGATATCACTACAACACTGCATTTACACGTTGACGATTCTAGCGTATTTGTTCAGAACAACGGCAACTCCACTTTGTCGTATGCCTTGAAGAGAGGGGCAGAAGCTGAACTGAAATAATTGTGCCGGACCGGGCATGTGACGATGATACGGCACGCTCTGGACACACGCACTGTTATCCTCACGAACAGCGCAGACTGCAGCGCAAGCCCAAATACTTT